>JAMQGS010000001.1:33092500-33692500 GCA_028455905.1 Neoseiulus californicus | reverse complement strand
GATGCAAATGATTCAGCGATCATAGACGCTCACGATTAAACAAGCGAGGTCCAAGTACCTCAGCCTTTGATGTTCAGGCTGGCCAGAACACGAATTTGTGGCGAATGATCTCCCCCGAATGTACATGCGAGAGACTCCAGGTTCAGGAATATCCATTCGAAGCGATATGCCACGCGGATGGACTCAGTTTCGTAAGCTGGATGCGGAGGATGAGAGGAAGACTCGTGGATAGAATACATCCAACTATCCGCGAATCCGTCGGTGCGCACTTGGAGCAACAACTAGATCGTACTCATTGCACAGAGCAAACGATTTTTGAACTGTGGGGTATATTGGTCGGGTTTTGAAAGTGTGCTTTGACTGAGGGACCAGGATCTCCCCAGCACTACACATTCCGTTCTGATCTATCGTCAAGACGGGCTCCGGCGACGCGAAAGTCGCATAATGATGATTCCGGTCGATGATCTACGAGAGGTATATCATGTTCCGCACAGGCTGGGAGAGAAAGGTCCATCTGTTCGTCAAACGCCTGGAACCTGCCTTTATACTACTTCGAGAATTTTTTGATGCCTGAACTCGACTTGCTGAATTGGGAAACGGGCGTAGATTGTAATAAAAAAAAAACTGGTCGCACCCAGCCTCGCGATTTGGTAAACGCGACCTCGATGGACTCCATTATGTAAGACGCCTATGTTGGATCCCATCGACTCATTGGAACGCTTGGAACAGTAGAGTGTGCGGAATTTGGTTCATTCGATCCAGAAGAATGAACCACAGCACATTCGTGAGTTCGGGGCGTTGACGCCGATGACCCTTCGGAACTCTCAGGCCCACCCTTTCAAGCAATTTCGGGGTTGGTCTAGCCGAGGGTGTGCACTCAACAATCAACCGCATGCGCTTTGGATTCTCCGTCAGGTGGTTGGGACACTTTTTGTTCGCTGGTCACCGCTGAAAGCGTCGCCACCGCCAGCTCACGGAAAGACGGTGCTAAGATGAGACAAAGAGTGAAAAATGACGGAACTCGTATTCAAAGTGTTTCGGAAAGGTTCATTCCGCCGCGACGCGCGGTACCGTCTCGGTCTCCAGTCGAAGGTCTACTTCACCACCGTTCTTCGTCGCCCATTCTTGGTCTGTTTCGCCGTCCTACTTTTTACAACAACCAGCCTCTGGACAAAAGACTCGCAATGCTCTTTTCTTAGACGATAAGCTTTGATTCAATTGAACTTGCAGGAGAGAGGCAGCGATAAAGCGAGTAACGGACGATGAGGGGGCGGCGAAGAGAAGAAAACCCTAGAAACAAACTTCAAAGGGAATGAGGCCGTAAGGTTTCTCGTTGCTCGCTTACGTGCTCGCACACTCGCTCCCGGTCCGAGGAGACCGGCGCTCAAACGAAAGACGACCAAGAGACATCTTACGGATCCTTCTGTTGTTCAATCAGATGCGTGGGACGGGGGCGACTACAACATTCGATGAGACAATGTATGATGAGCTTCCCAAACAGGCAGTCAGGCTGGCGGGCGCGCGAGCGAGCAAAGCAGAGTCCTTGAGTGGAATAGCGGAGCGAAGGGAACGGAAGAGACAGCCCACGAAATCAAGTCCAGGCCGCTTGACAGCTGTCCGCTTGGAGAACTTGGAGAACAAACGAAGTTAATTTCCTTTTCAATTCAGAATCTATTCACATGACACGAGCTCTATCATAGCCGGCCCGGCCGAGATCGACTCGATCAAGAAATCGGAAGCTGTCGATCTCGGGAGCGGAGATTCGGATTGTGAGTAGAAAAAAAACTCGAGAACGAAGGCTCTGTTCTTCTCCAGTGAGCGCAATGAGATATTGACTCGAGTGAGTCTCCGATTATTCGAGAGAATATCCATGCCTTGACAAAAAGTGGATATGGAAACAATTGATTTCCGAAGGAATCCCTTGAGACCTTGAATCGACCGAGCGGCTCGACGAAATCTAGGATTCTGGAGTAGAAGCCACGAAAAACGTGAACTTCCTAGATCAGTTCTTCTGACGGTGTTGCATGAATCTAGCAACTGCTCGCTGGATTTCGATGTCCGCTGCTAACTAAACTTCCTTGCGGAATCCATTCCGTGCGTAACAGTTATCAATGAGCTGGAAGCTGGTCGAGGGAGGGAAGTGCCGCGAACAGGACTATGGGCGTCGTTGTGAACTTTCCCAATCGGGAACGGTTAACAAAAAGCTCGTGGCTGCGGCAGTCGAGAGAATCGAGGCATCGAACCCACCACCCCCCAACTGAGCGGACTCCCGGTTTCTCAACAACAGCCGCTGAATGAAAAGAGAAATGTGCCGCTGTCCGGTAAACTGCAGAAGAAGCATCGGACGGTTCGGTCCGGACCGCTTCGTTTCTCACAAATGGTCATTAGCTGTGAAGTAGTCCAGATGGCTCGGGTGTGAAACCTTGAAAAGTTGTCGCGGGCTCTACCTCTTATCCCTCGAGCGCAGAGCTCTAAAAATTCGAACGTTTTTCCCTCTCCTGGCTCGAAATCACTTCGCAAGCCATCCGAGAGGATAAAGGATCGGTCTTCGGGTGGTAAGCTCTTCTCCGAATCGAAAGAAACGCTTGAAATTGAACGCACGTCCTGTGTCAGGGAGAATCTCCGGCTCGGAGCTTTCGACCGGGTCAAGAATAGAGATCGCCTACTAGCATTGACGATGCTGGCCACGTCCGAGTCGCCACAAACCATAAACAAAATAGACTGCGCATCTTTGCACTAAACGACAACCTGGCCGTCATCAAGGTCGCCGTGTAAGGCTGCTCCCCCCCAAATGGTGTCTCCAGATCGTCTATTTCTGAGCGCGAAGCGTAGGAATGAGCGTGTCAAAGGTTCGAATCCGATAATTCTCCTCCAATCGTTCGATTCAGATCTCCAGTCATGCGGCATGGAGGGGAGGGAGAATACCCCGAGTGAGAAAGCCTGCCCTGAGTGAGTCAGCCCGTGCCTTTGGGCAGCGCTAAAGTCCCCTCAGTCACGTACCTCGGTTTTGGGAAGAATACGATCGCGACTCATCGGAGAGATACTTGAAACACCTTCCTCCGGAGTTGGGGACCTCGTTCGTCCAAGCCAGGAGATGAATTCAGCGCCATTGATATCCAAGGCAAAACCGAGAAGTGCGCTATCGAGTCGAACCGTGAAAGCCCTGCATGCTTCCCGATCATTCCGAGAGCACTAATATTATTGTGGAGATTACAAAAACTCACTGACGATGAACATCAGGTTCGAGACATCGGTCTACGATGCTAACCCCTCGGCGAAAATAATGTCGATAGGCTAGGTATATGAGCTACATAAGATTCGTTTTCGAAAGTCAAGCTTCGATTAATTCGATGCAATCCATATTCCCACGCAGATTCTGAAACATTGGTCTTAGGAACAATACTACAATAACGAGCCGCGTTCTCACCAAAACCCGGAACGCGGGATCAACAGGTTATCGTGAAATAACTGGTGCAGTGAGCTGTTTGTGACGTACCATCCCCTTGGCGGCTGTGTCAGCTAGTTATCCAGAAATCGTTGCGTATAATGGGCGACGCGAACCCGTGAAAGGATCATAGTCAAGATTGGAGACTTCGAGAAAAGATCGAACGTATGTCAAACAAACTTCGTCCATCAGTTCTTGAAGAATTGGATATGAGTCACGTCTTGATCCTTCTATAACTGAGGTTTTCTTCGAGAATCGGTCTGAAGGTCTCCGCCAAATATCGATCCATGTGTTTTAAGAACATTTCTTTCATGAATTTCGTCATTGCAGCTTTTCTTGCGGGGCTGATTCTATCATCGCGCCCGAGCGACCAATCCCGGAAGCCACTACAAACAGCTTTATTAACTGCTGGAACCTGAAATGTTATCCTCATTTGCATTTGAAAAGTGTCCCTCTCATCCGTCACCCTAAGCTCGAACGGCATGGAGGAATCGAGAGCTTCGTTCAAAAAACTCACATATAACGAACTCAGCTTGACTTGACCTCTCCTGGGTCCGGCGATCTTGAGGGTCATCGGCAGTCTCGCCGATTTCAGCAAACACTGCACGTAGCTAGTGGTCCCGCGGAACACGAACCATTGCTCTCCCCATAACATGATTTCTGTCCAGACGAGCCACATAGAAGCCGTCGAGGCTGGGGAAATGCGAATGGACTCGAATCTTATGGTGAGCTGATTTGCTTCTGTTGGCGAGAACCGCAGTCTATGATTGAATCAAATATTGAGGACTTGTCTCACTTTCTCTATCAATGATAGACGAATTGAATCGCACGATACCGCTCAGGAACTTCTCCCTACGCAGCGCGAGCATGTGAATGTTGTAATCCTTGTACCCAACATCCTTGTAATCTTTCCACATGGCTTCTTTGTGGTAAACTTTGTCCGCTGCGCCTCGTGTTTCCGCGAGCGCATCGTCAATGAGTTCATTGACGCTGGACTCTCTGACCCCTGATTTTTGGAATGGAAGCGCTTCCAGTGAGGAATTTGATACAGAGGAAGCCAACACTCTTCGTGGGTATCAGGTCGTTGGACTATTAACGATTCGAGATAGCCGAGAGCCTCATGAGGGAACGCACGACACACCTTCGATAAATGGGGTTGTGGACTCTTCCGTGCTCTCCGGTTCCTCATCGTCGTAGTCGTCGTCGTCTTCGGACGGTACTGGAACTGAGACCAATATCCGTTGATATTTTCCTAGAGATCCATGGACGTAGCTACCGAGACGGGTCTCATAACCCTGCTTGTAATCGAACCTTGCATCTCCTCTCACCGGGGGATGATGCGGTTTCTACATTCGTCGGCACTGAGATCGACCCCGTCCGCACGAGCTTAAAGATCACCACTGCAGCGCAAACCAAGGCAATCAATAGGAGACAATTGAGATTTTCTGGGCCACAGCCCTCGTCATCTTCTGATTTGCCGCTCGATGATGCAGGCGGGCTACATAGCACAGGTAACTCAGCTGTCCCGGATGTTCCGGATAACGAGAGCGTCTGACTCGGAGTTTTTGGTAGCACTGGCTCAGATGTCTGAATTCAGGCAGGACTTCGTTAAGTTCGATTCCGGGCCTTCGCGCATGAGATACGCCCCCACCCACGATAACCCCCTCCATGACTCACTGTGGACAGCTCCGCCATCGCTCCGGTTCAGCTGGCTATCCCGTGGGGTGTCTGCACCACAGCTCGGACACGATTCGATGTCATCGTCGTTGTCAGAGATAAACCGTTCAATGATTGCTTTACAGAGATCAGACGCACTCTTGTTGTCTCCGTGACAGTGAATCTAAACCTGGATTCCCCGCCGGAAGAGGTTTCCCAGGACGAAAAACAGTCTGAGGACAAACCTTAAATCGGAGACACAGAGGGATCCACGCCGGTAGTGATCGAGGGCGATCGACATGAAAGTGGTCTATCTCCTCAATATCTTGACCAGGAAACCGAGACTGACCTCTCGAATGGACCGCAAACACTTGAAAATGCTATTTGAAGAGTTTCGACTACGCGTCGTCGGACACCACACGTGAGAGCATGAGACAGTTTCGCAGTGAGGCGCGGTGCACTTCAGTGATTTGAAGGCGATTGTCCCCAGTCCTACACAACGCGATGTCGACTGTTTTTCCGACCTCTCGAACCTCAAAGCTGCTCACGCTCGGTTCGTTGGCTTCCAATCTCGAGGTTGCTCCGCTTTCTTTTTTGGCTCCGGCCATGGTCTACCCGCAGTGTTTATTTCCCGCTTCCGTCAGAGGAAGATACGTGCGGAGAATTTTTCGCTGCGGAGACAGTACCGCTGCCGTCGACGACAACAACGCCGGAGAGATTTCCTTCCTAGAACTTGGACTCGGGACGCTTCTATTCACTACGCTCCACGGATTCCCATCTTCCGCTTTGAGAAACCCGATTCTCCGGAGTTTCTCGAGGATTTCGATTCCGAACCGCCGTCCAAGAAACTCACAAATGTCTCACGGAATCACCCCTCGTTATGGTGTGACGATCCTTGAAACTACTGCATTCAGGGTTCCTCGTTGCAATCCTCCTCAGTTGAATGGGATTAGATGCCCGTCCTCTCGGCTCATCCGGTGTACAAGTTGGCACAACTTGTTAGCAGTGGGTTTGAAGGTGGCCCTCCTGTGACCAGAACCAAAATCTGTGGTTTGAGTCGCAAGAGTGTCCGCTGAGCTTGTGCCTCCTTATGATCGAGAGAAGTCAGCCTAGGATCGCCGTTCGATGTATTCTCCTCGCGTTGTTCCAGGAGGCTGCACTTTTCACTGGAACAGAGCTCTTGTGCATAACTCGTTGAATGAGCCAGAGCCTCTCGTTATGGAGGACGGGACTGTCGGCATATAGAACGCTGTTCTGCAGCTTGTGTCTGTCGTGAATCCTATTTAGAAAGTAAGATATCAGCACCGAGAATGAAAGTAGGCTCAAGTTGTCTCCTTGGGCGAAGCCTGCTCTCAGCCTGAGAGCACCGACGGCGCTGCAGCGGTCCGTCCCTGACGTCGTCGACGTCAGTCTCAAGCAAGTTTGCCTCGATGATTGCGTGGAACGGTGAGACTTTTCTCAGCCTTGAAGACTTGGCCTGCGGTCTCGGAAGCTCAAAACGACGATGCGAGTGAAAGGAGAGTACTAAACTATTCTTGGTCGGCGCGAGCGAGGGTCTCTCCGTGTTTTCTGTCATTCCTACCAGTGGGAATAAGATCGGCGAATTCCAACCGGAACTCGTTGCGGTTTCGGTGCATTGGTTTCGATTCGAAAGTGTCCCGGCAAATCGTAACTGAGAAGACGAGGCACTCACTATGCACCTCCCCCGGAGCCGTGATCTGTGAGGGGGGTTGAAAGGAGTTCTCTCCAGGCAGATATTTAGTTCAAGACCCTGAGGTGCAAGACCTGCGAACGTTGACAGAAGACGCGTCCATGCAACGTTGTACGAACAAATCTCTTGGAAGTACGTTTGCGTCACGTCCTAATACAGTCGCAATAATGCTAACTAATCTGGACGAATGTGCGACACAGTTGTGGATTTCCGTTGCGAGCCCCAGGGACCTCAACGGTTGACTCGAATGAGAGTTATTGATGATTTCCCAGGAGGAAACTCGTTCCATTTTTCTCGCTCTCCTTTTTTGAGGTGCTTTTGTTCAAACTTTTACTAAATTGAATGCTTTCCCAACCCGAAAGGTTAGCTCGGATAGCCTCCTTGTCCAAGAACTCGAAATCCATGTGGCTACTTCGATTGAACTCATCTGGAACGTGCCCCGTGTCTGTCATCTTCCTCACTTCGAGTGCGGAATCTTGCTGCGTCCGCCCGAATCAGTCGGGCAGAAGGTGAAAGTTTGTGGCTGGTCGGAACCAGAATGTGTAGCGCCTATAAGCTTGACCGCCGGGAGACGGAGTAATGGGAGTAAAAACATTGGCAACGAAGGAATGAACGACGAAGTTCACATAATTCGGATCCTGAATCGCTTAGGCCCGTAATAAAGTATCGCCGAAGGAACGTATCTTTTGTATTAAGCAACGCCGAGCGTTCATGCTGCCGCCAAACCTAATTGTAGCAGTATCCATCTGGAGTCTCCCGGGGACCGGTCTCTCTCGGTGCCATCGTCCGACGCACGGCCTCTTTTCCGCAACGGAAACGAGCGGCGGCGTTAGCGAAAGGAAAGAAGGCCGTTTGGCTCTTGACGTTGAAGAAGCGACTTCTAAATCCCGGATTTCCCGCTTGTTTTCGTCGAGGACGATTTATAAGACTTTTTTCCCCTGCAGGCAAACGCTCAGGATCATGTCGTGAGGTACAACACACAAACATACATATCCTCCGAGCACGACGCTGTTCCGGTCGTCCGTCAGCCGTTCGGCCCGTACGGCACACTGGTGTCATCTAGTTCCTGGCGAGGATCGGGATCCCTCTCCACTCGGGCCCCCAAGCACTTGGTGACCCCCAAGACTGAGTGATGAGATCATGCTCATCTCATTTGGTTGGTCTAGGTCTCGGAAAAGGTTCGATTTCGATTCCGCGGCGTGGGGATATCCCCCGATCGCCCTTCCCCTCGCTACGCCATTTGCCCCACACCTTCCCGTCCACAACGGTGGTGACGAGCGGACTTTCGCGGGAACGAATCTTTTGAGAAAGGCCTTCCCACTCTGTATACGACACAATTTGGTGTCAGGGAAACAATAAAATTCGAACGGAGTCATGTTGGGTGCCCGGCGGTGAACTTGCAGGCAGGCTGAGGAGACTCGGCCCACTCTGAGGAATGTATCACTTCGGAAGCATTCCGGACTTCGTCGTCAGCCAAGCACTTGGTGCAATAATTTGGCTTATTTGTTGGAACCATCCTCAGCACCGACCTCGTGGCGATATTCTCCGAGAAGGCGCCCTCCTCCCTGGAGATGTGGACGCTGGACAGGAGAAGATGCTCGACAATGCGACCTGGAGCCCGGGCAGACCGCTGCCCGATCTACGCGACGCGATTTCCGGCGACGGCCGCGAGACAGCATTAGTGTTCATCAAAGATGAATTCGAAATCATGCTCTCAGCCCATGCGTACGGCATGAAGCAGCGGTGTCTCTAACGCAACTTCCCAAATTATCACTCCGGCCGCAGTGTTGTTCGAGCGATCTCGCAACCCAAGACTGTAGAAGCTTTGAAAATAGCGTAGAGGGCGCTGACGCTGAAGGGGTGGTGCTGCTGCCCGATGGATCTGGGATTTGTGCTTTGAGTGTCACAGAAACTTACGGCGGGGAAGTTATCATCCGCAGAGAACTCCCATTATTCATGATAGGCCGTCCTCGGGTCTGGCGTCAAGGATCACTCATACCTATGCTACAGAGTCTGACTGGTGAGACAACCATGGCATAGTCACAGAATTTCTTACTATGCATGAGGGATAGAATAAATAGAATAGGAATTCATGATCAAGGGATGACTCGGCTGGGAATATGCCTCTCGTGAGTGGCATAAGGCTGCGCAGAGAGCCAGGCTGAGCATGATCCTAAGATCAATCTTCTTTCACCTGGAAAGAATTTGCCGCGGAAATGACTGGGCTCACGTCTGCAGTTATAACTTCGACTTTCGTGATTCTCAATCACACAATCTTGTTACGTAGTGTCCTGAGGGGTGTCATTCAAGATCGACGTGCTCTACTCGGCATGTGCCAGGGAACAGATGCTTCCGACGGACCGACGACGCCCTGAGAAACTCCGACCGGTCTCCATGACCAAAGCCTGTGGAAGTCCCGTCGGGCATATGAACATTCCAGGAACAATTTATGTCGGGCAAAGAGCATCTGGGGAGGGTCCAGCGGAACTATTAGGTGACTTCCAGGAGAAGACATCATCTACGGAGGCCAATAGGTTGGCTGATGGTCCGATCGGAAAGTGTGTCAACCAGAGGAGAGACGAGTGTTCTGTAGGGAAACAGAAGAGAGACTTATAAGGAATTCTCAGCCGCCTCCGAAAGTTTCTCCTCTCGGTTGCCAAGCCTTCCGAAACAAAGGGTCCTGTTACCTGTCTCTGTTTGGCTTGTGCAGAAGAAACGCGAAGCAAGAGAAAGCACGGAAGAAAATCGTATTGGGGAAAAAGGAGATCGTCCCACTAAACGGCCCAGGGACGTCTCGAACTCTCTCGATTTGTATTCACGATAACGAACAAATGAATAGCTTACGCCCAAACGCGGTTGTTTCCGACTTTGCATGCATGGAAACGTTGGGAGGGAGGGCCAGGAGGGTGTTTCGAGAATGTTCTTTGGTGTCGAGAAGCGGAGGATGAGAGAGAATCCGGAGAGTGTCCGTCACGTTATGTAAATTCTTACGCGGGCAGCAGAACTCAATGAATGACAAGTCGGCGGATTGAAAACGACAACAGGAGGGAACGTCTCGACAAACATCCGTATAAGAAAACAAGTAAGATACAAAGTAACCTCGGGAGCTCAGGACGAGGGACTCCCGTACTCCGGAGCGTTGTTTGAGCTCAAGCTTTGGCGCAATCAGAACCCAACCGATGCGCATCTGGCTGCCTGCAACCGATTCCCCTAGGAAAAGGAAATCGGCACGATTTGGAATCGCTTGAGGCTGACCTTTTCCCGCGGTTTCACATCGAACAACGGACGACCAGCACGCGAGCAAGAGCACAGCCTGCCTTGAGAGCAAAAATATGGCTGAAAACCATTCCTGTGAGTTTTTTCCCGCCTACCCACGCGGCCGCGTTTCGGTCTATGCTAAGATCGGATGATGAATAGCTGAACGATTGAATGGAAGCATCACAGCGCTGATTCATTTCCTTGAGCCTTCGTGCTGGCGCTGAATGTCAGACTGACAACCGTTCCGTGCGTGACGCTGATGTGTTTTGGCGAGACGTCGCGCGAGTGGTGCAAGAACATCATTCAGAGCATTCGTTACAATATTATTGAAAGTTGTTTTTTGTTCTTTGGCGCGAGACGTCGAGAACACGAATCTGTAGATATTCCTTCTTGCGGGCTTTCAGAAAGTTTCATAGCTCCTGATGATGTTGCTCTGCTGGTGGAATCAAAGTTGCGTTTTTCGCTCCACCGAACCCTTCCGATACTGATCCTCCAAAACCAACGAAGCCGCGTCGTCGGATTCAGCCTGGTGGGCACCTCAGACTGTTGTTCTGCCGGAGTCGACTCGCTCGGAAAAGTGTAAAGGTGACTCGCAGGGATGATGCGAAAAGCCGAGCCATCAGCCGAAGAATCTTTGGATCGAAAAACCTGGAAAGAGTTGAAGCAAAACGGCGCGGCATGTTGATGTCATCAGCTGGAATGTATTCGAAGCTTGATTTGGCCGAAAGTCAAGCGAGAAAGTTAGACAGCACCGTGACAGGTCGATCGGCGCGTTTCACGCCTACCCTTTTCGGTAACAAATGCGAACAGAGTCGCTGCCTTGGTCAGCCTCGTCTCTAGTCGTGCGGCTTGCTGGCGTGCAAGCGTCTACGGCAGCCTTCAGCGGATCCCCATTGGTTTGATATCTGCTCCGCCATCAATATCAAGGAATGAACCAGACAGCCAGTCAGGCAGCGAGCGCGACCTGGTCGCTCAACCAACCAAGCAGCCGGCGGATCCGCACACCATGCGGGGTTAGGGCGGCGGCACGACAGCGCAGCGCGGTGCATGCGGCGGCGAGCCGAGGCGAACGAAAGCTTTCACTTCTACTATCTAGGTACTACATTTGCCATCACTCGTACCGGTCGCTACCGACATCTGATAGATTTCGTCGCCGCATGCTCTCCCTCAGTATCGACCTAATATCTCTGACCGAGTCCCGAATGGAATACAACCGAGATACGGCGAAGAAAAGTTTCCAATCCGCCAGATCGATAGCGCGACTTTGCAAATTGGTTCTTCGCCACTCGATCGACCCTTCACAAGGTTCGGAATCAACCATGCTCGAGCTGGAAGTTCTCGAAGTGGAGTTTTGGCTGTGAGTCTGGGGAAACTAGCTCGTTGCTTGGGACTGCCGTTACGCTTGTAACCCCGGGCTGCCACTTGTTCTTTGTTTTGGCCAAATTCCGATATCCAGACATTCGGGGAGAAAACGAGTTCGAGATTATTCGATTGTCTAGACTCGGCGCAGACAACGGGCTCGCCGAACAAACCCTAGAATAAGATGAGAGCATGCGGCGCAGAAAGCTCCGAATCGCTGGAGATCGAAACGGCAAGGCGGCACTAGACTGGAAAAACAAACGTAATTGATGACTTCCTGGAGACTACTAGGATCGAATTGAGGAGGTCAAGGGGAGCGGCGGTGTGGTAGTGGATGCATCCACGAGGATCGCACGCGACGTTTCCTGGTTCTACGTTCCAAGAAGGAGTCTGACTGCGTGGCCGATTCTCGCGGAAGTAATAGGAGCCGCCCCGCTCCGCCTAATCTTTGTCCACTAATGTCACAGATCCAGCACCAAGAAAACGCGTTTTTTCCTCCAGAACTAGAGGAAAATGGCAGTGTGCTATGGGTGCGGAGTCGACATACTCCGAGTATTCTAGCACGGCCTCCGACGACAAACCTTAACGCCAAAATCAATATCGCATGTGAATGGGACACAGGGATGGCACGGAAGTAATATGGCGAGCATCAATGCGAGCGACCGAAAGTCAGCCGGCAGATTCCGGCTGATGTTGGAGAGGAGTGATTTCTTGCTCGTCGAGAGCCTAAAGAACTCTCGAGTTTTTCCTGCTTTGCGGAAGCCGAGTCGTTCCCCACTCTCAAGCCCGCTCGTTCGGCAGACTGCTTTGCCGGCGGTTGCTTGCTAGCCTGCCAACTCGCGAGACAGGAGATGGCGAAAGTGCACGAAGCGCACCCATATGCAAACTGCGAGCGAGCTCTCTTGTCGTTGAAGTTTCTCAAGATTTCCGTGAAGCAAGCCATCGGAGACTCGCTGAGATTGGAAATTCGACAAACATTACGGATTCTCGCGGCGAACCTCAAGTTCTCTGTGGAAATCGCCTCTTGATCTCACCCTGCGAGGTTCGCAAGTGCAACGAACGCCGGCCCTTGAAGCTGTCCGGGATTTCTGCCCCGAAAGTTCCGGCGCCGCTATTTCACCACCTCGAGTTCATTCGACTCGAGAACTTCCGCTAAAGGCGTTTCTACAGGTACTACAGCGTTTCCCTCGTTATCAGCACCAATTTCGAGGAGGTTCAGGCAGCGCTGCTTGGAATCTCAAAACTCGAATTCACCGGGAATAGCGTGGAATATATCTGGAGTAACGTTCACTCCTGCGTTCGAAGTCACGCCCATTCTTAGGCAAAGTAGGTTCGCACTGCGGAGGCTGATGAGTGAATCTCGCGTGACGCAAGTGAAGCGTCAGCCCTGGAAACTGTTTCGTGACGACTGTGAAGTTCGAATCACTCGGCACGATTAGATGCTCAGGGCGGGGCACGATTCGCCCGTGTAAAACTCCTCCAAGGAAATGTTCGGTCTGGTCAACTTATGAAACAGTTTGTTACAATGCTCGGAAACTGGGAACTCGTGTTCTTCCCCGCCCGACAGAGTCTTCCAGAAGTCATGCGTGATTCCTGAGAACAATGCACTCGACTCGCTCAATGCAAATATGCTCCAAGCGCTACAGGAAGTCCAGCGACTTGAGAGGCCGAACTCGCCCTCATCATACATGTATCCTTCCGAGCTGCTTTCAAGAATACACAACAGCGAAACAGAGTTCCTCACAGTGAAAAAAAGACACACAAGCACACATGCATTGCAAGAAGCCTCCAAATCTGTTCTTGCTCGAGCGTCTCTGCCTACAACACAACAGGGCGTCAAGTCCAGGATTTATGTCAAGTGCCTCCTCTGCCTCCTGCGCTAGTTGTTTCTCCTTTCGCTGTCACTAGGAGCGACAAAAAACCATGCGAGCGTTCAGATTTCAGGGTTAAGAGTGACATGCACAAGATTGCGGCTTGAGGCAAATCTTCGCAAGTAGATAATCTCCGCATAGACGTCACTCTCACAACCGACGTCGGAGAATTAAGGGGCGTTCAAGAGGCGTTTTTGCCAAGCCGAGAAAGCGGGAAGCGAAGACATGAGTAACACGACATCGTCAGTAGTCGCTCGGATTCGTTTTCCTTGCGGCTCCTGATTCACTGCGAGACCAACGATTCAGTTGAGGCTTGGAACTTGAACTGTCATGATAAACGGGAGGTAAGCGCTGTGCTAGGTAATCGAGAGAACTCGGAACGTTTCACTCGGGAGACCACAACAATCGGGAGATCGGCGACATCCGTTCGCCGAGACACGAATCGAGCTCCTCATGGCCCTGCTCTTCCATCCGAAGAACTTTATAATCATTGCGTCCAACTTGCGGGAAAAAATGAAGAGCTCCATGAAATTGGCGATTCCATTCTCATCCGCTCCTCTTTGCAGATGGGGATGAGCCTGCGAATGACGCACGCCACAGACCGTGAAATTTCGGAGTCTTCGATAGCAATTTTTTATCTATAGCACACCGAAGGGAATCGATGCGCCACCTCGGGCGGGTGCTTTGGCAGACGCGTGGCCGGGCCATTCCAAAACGGATCTGTAGGGCGAAAAATAACAGCATGTATTTGAATCGGCTCTTCGCAACTTCCCCCTGCCAAGCCGCCTCCGTCAGCGCCGGCGCTGTGCCGCCACGGTAGCCGAACACCAATTGTATGCACCCTCCGCCTCAGGATATTGAGTGAAATTTCGACGTCCTGCATTCTGAGTTCGACATCCTGTCGTGGGCGAAAGAAATAGGTATTAAGCGAACTTTCGACGTTGGATCCCCGCTCGCGTAGGGGAGGAGAAACCGACCACGTTTTGCTGAAAGGAATACGTTTGTTTCAAAACAAGGTGTTCGTGGTGATTTCGGCTTTTCGTTGCGTTTATTCTCATCTATTCCGATGAGGAAAATTTCAGAGCTTAGCTTCGGGTCTTGGCTGCTTTTAAACGGCTTCTCCACCTCATAGGAGCAGCAGTATGCATTCGAATACGCCGGTCCTCGCAGAAGACTGCGGTTTGGAGAAAGCTCTCAGCGTTGCTGCTTGCGAGATCTATGGTCGGATACGCGGCGCCGACGCGACGTCCACAGCCACGGTCGTTTGGAGCGTCATCACGCGTTTGCGATTGTTCACTATCTGGCAGATCGCCGATGTACCGTGCGCTCGCGACTGGGTCCCGTTGCATGCAAACTGCTCGTTCAGTCAAATACAGGAGCAGTGAAGACGGATGAACCCGCGGAAGTTCTGATCATTTGCAGGCTGCTCGTGAGCCCCTGACGGAGAGGAGCACTGTTGCGTTGTTTGAGCGACGAATGACTGCGCACTTCACACCTTCATCCCGGAATCGTCTCTGACGGCCTTTCACCTGCACCTGTTCTTGCCCCAACTGGCGTCCCCTGTTCTCGCGTTAGTTCTCGGTCTCGCCCCGTCGATGCGAGTTTGTCTGCTAACACGTTGAGAATAGGCATACTCCGTTATTAATGTACTTCCGCTGCGGTACGTGCCCAGCATTGGATCTGGTCATCGCGTCTCTGCAATCCCAGCCAAGCAGTCATTGATGCTTCTATTATCGGGCTTTGTTTGTTCGTTTGCGAGGCGAGAATTCGCCGCCTGCTGGAGACGCTGATAATCTAGGACGAAATGCTAAAACTTGCCACTTTGACGAAGGTGAGCTAAGCTCTCACTCAAAGTAGAAAAACAGCGCGTCGATAGATTCGTCATTCTCGCGAATCCGCCATGACGTGACTGCGCCATAGCCTCGATGTTTGCAACGAAGTTTTTCCACGGACACCCCAGAGAACGATTGGGAATGGGACTCGAGAGCAGACGAGCCAAAAGTCACATTCGTTCCTAGTTCTATGAGAAGTTATCGAATCCTATGGCTTCTCCCTCATCCCATAATTCATCGCATCGAGAGCGACTTTTGTTTTCGTTTCTATGCGTTACCATAGAGCTGTATAAACGAGCGCCCTTCCCGGGCAGCATCCGAGCTTCGGTTCCTAATGCACATGGATCGATTTTGTGCTCGCAGGTTCGACAGAAACCGGAAGGCCCGCAAACGTTCTGGGAAATAACGAAATATTGCAGAAACATAGACTAAGGAATCGAAAGGAGAAAGTATCCCGCTCGCAGCGGTTTCAATTTGCATTCTACAGCAACGCCTGGAATCGAAGGGAAGAATCTTATTTTGTTCCATGCACAAACGTGTCGACAACATCCGAACCTCGACTTTGCGTATCGTTCAAGGCCACGTTTTCCGTCTCGAGCTGGTGGTGCGTTTCTCGTGTCTGGCCAAGGGCTCACTGTGAGTGTGTCTTGTTCGTTTTGGAGCACGAACTTCGGTTAGAAGTGGACTCGAGGATCTGACGGAACTCGCCGCTGGTGAATATGCGCAAGTCAGCTATGACAACAGTATCATGTGAAGCTTGAAACATAATAATAGCTCCCCTGGGTGTGCTCCATCACTCGCAGACACCGCTAGAATTCATTTTTCCGGCGGCTTGTTGGAATTCCCTAGTGAACCAGTCCTGGGTTTCTTTCTGAGAGTGACAGTCGCCCCAGGCTTTGCGTCTGAACAAGCATTTTGATGGGTTGACAAATAGGCCAAGACTTTCTACACCGACAGGAATATTGGCCAAGCAGACGATCCGCTGCTGGCTCTAATGAGCTAGAGACGAGAAGGGAGGAAATTTTCTTCTTCAGAGACTCTTGAGACGTTTCACAGGGATTTTCGGGCTGTGAGCGCTGCGAATCGGAAGAACTCAGTTGTCGGCTAAAGTTCCAGAGCAAGCTGATTCGCGGTGGCCGTACTTTTCGGTCGCATGGCACGTGCCTCCATTCCTACATCTTAACAAGCACGCAAGCGGTCGCTCGAATCTGATTCTTGAACCTATCCTCGGACCGTAGTCCTAGAATTTCGAGTTATGTACTCGTTCTGGAGGAGCAGCACACGCTACGATCTCGTGATCAGTGATCGAAGCGAGATTTCTTCGCGTTGAAGTGACAACGAGCTGCTCACGGAGATCCGCTCCACTGTGGATTTAAGTGGGGATAGATTGCTCCAATGAAATCTGCGAAAACGAGGAGTTCCGGGTAGATGTATCAAGGCCTCGGCGGAACGAGATTCTCGGGAAGCCGAATACGATCAATAGAAGGATAGGTAATTTTCGAAAATCTTACAGGATATGTAGCTCTAAGCTCCCAGGGAAATATGCACCTGTTGCCATGTTTCGATGCTTACAGCTGGAAGAATCTGTTTTTAGGAGCTTCAAATTGACGCTGTTAAACGCGTCGATTTAAGCTGTTCAGCTGTTCCCAGAGCGACCATCATGCGGTTTCCTCTTTGCCTCGCTTGAAATTTGAGCCGCAGTATTCTCGGCTTGCTCTCGTTCGCGCCTCATTGTCTGCTTCGAAATCGACGAACATGTAAGTTAGTGGGTGGATGCTGAGATTACCCAGAGTTTGCAAGCGATTAACAGAGAAGGGGCAATATTGATCTCGAATAGATCGCATGAACGGGAGAGCTGGGTCGTTTTCATAGAAATCTGGCAACGCGGTCACTGACAAAGTCGCATTCATAAACTCTTCATGGATAGTTTTTTTTTCCGGGAGCGAGTGATCGAATTGTTCTCATCGGGTTTGGCACCCTGAACCTTCGACGGATTCACCGATTGCTACTCCCGTCTGCGAGAATGCCGTAATCGCAGGCTACGGCTCAGTGATCCTACTCACTCGGAAATCGATGCTGATAACGCCAATCATTTCGAAAGCTTATTTTTATTCATCAATCCCAAGATCGGTGATTAAATCCGTTTACAGATAACAACTCGCAACCTCCGAATGACCTTAGATCTGTGATCGTATATGCCCCCCTAACATGATGGGTCTACCTAGAATTAGATGAAATCAAGCCCTTGGCTCCGTAAAGCGACTTTGGAAAGACGACGCTTCCTGAAAAACTCCACAGAAACTCCGAGCGAATAATAACGTACGCATGATGGAGTGATCTTAGCAAAACACTCCCTATGGGTTACTCTACCTAGTTCACTCAAAATGTTCACTTCGACTTGAATTAGACTTTCATTTAAATAACCGAAGACACTTGTCCACCAGATCCCGGGTACTCCCAGTGATCGTGGCTCGTTTAAGCTCTACGTGATTGTTCGGTACACTTTAAATATATCGATGATATCGCACGCCAATTCATGAAAACTCAAATCGTCAAGATTCGCAGCCGGTCGACAGCCAGTCGGAAGACTGTGGACACACTCCTCCAGTACTGACTCGACTTGAACTGCCCCTGGACTGCACGACAGTTCTGAAGAACTCCGATTTTGATGTTTCTTATAGAAAAGAGCATGGGATGTAGTCGAGTTTTGCTCGAAAACCCCAATCCTTGACGGGCGAAAACTTTTCGCCGGATCGGTCGCTGGCCAGCCAGCTGACACCGACCGCAAGGTTCCGGTTGCAGTGATTACGGGAGCCTCAATAATATCATAAGTTAAGGATTTTGATGACTTCTGAGATCCAAAGCAATTTTGCGGTGGTTTGATCCCTATGAGTACTCCCCATAGTGATCGGATACACATATTCACCGTTCCAGAGAACGAGGGTGCCGCTCATTTGAAAACAACATTGCAGAGCTCAAGCTCAGTGCCAAAAAGCGAACAGAATGGCAAAGCAGTCACAGCAGCGTTCTCTGGAACAGCGGGTGCATTGTGTGGCATTTGGGGAACCCAGACATCCGGCAGAGGAACCACGCCAAGACCAGCTCGGCAACCCGACTTAGGCGGGCACTCTTCTGTATTTACAAGGTTCCTCCGTGATGTCCTTACAGGGTCCGTTAAAAAAAGAGCCGGCCTAGCGGAAACTAGCAGCTCGTCCTGACTGGACCAAAAGCTAGTTTGCGTAGGCTGGACAGAATTGGTACACAAGCCGCTGGGATCGTTCGGTCTTCTTCATGATTCCTGTGGAAACAATTGACTTCCGTTAGCCAGCTTTCAAAAGGACCCAACTCAAGGAACGAGGAATCACACCACAATTGTGAATACACAGTAGTCGTCCAGCGATCAACTCACCCTTGCGGTAGTACTGCCGGATAGAACGCGACAACTTGTCGTAGTTCATGGCAGGACGATTCTTGCGACGTCCCCACAGTTTGGCGACTCGTACCGAATCCTCGATTTTGAAGATTCCTGAAAATTCAAAGATGAGAATCTGAGTCAACGATCTTCCGGAGGACGTAGAACTAATTGCTCGATTCCTCGGCAAAGACCATCCCATTCTTTGACCCATGGCTCAAAGAGATGGAATCTTGGAATAATGGGGAGCAAGTTCTCAAAGGGTTTCACAAACCTCGCCCGCGATCCAACCAGCGTATGCAAGCCCCGTGCTGCTGGGCATCGGAGAGCAACTCTTTCAAGAACTGCCAGAGATGAATGTGTTGCGTCGAGCATCCTTGCGAAGCAGACGAGGAGTCATCATCTGTGGGGAAAAACATCAAGATTAAGCTCGAGTTTTCCGTCGCTTGTTCTCCGATTCTCGATTTGGTTCATCGAGCTGGTTTGCTCACTGGGTTTGGTTCTCGCAAACTGACCATCGCTGTACGAGTCTTCGTAGCGGGGTGGTGAGGGCTGGCTGAAGGGTTCCGAGATTTCCATCTCGGGCCGGGTGTGCTGCATCGCTTGTGCAGCTGACTTCCAGATCTCCAAGTGGGCAGAAATGGCTTCGACCATCGTCCGTTGGGAGGAGGACAACTGTTGGTTGTTCACCATTTTCTCGCACCAGCTGACGAACTGAGCTCCAGTCACCTGAGAAAGTTATGGGACGGTTACGGTGAATATCCTGCTCTTGGACCTGAGTTGAACCTTCTCATCACTCTCCTCCTTGACGTCTTTTGGGCAAACATCGAGCATAGGAGCGCAGGGTTTGCATGAGTATTTGCAATCCATTCTCTGCCTACCTTGTAGAATAGGTGCATGTGCTCGGCGGAGCACTCGAGTTTCTTCTCTTTGATCAGCCACAGAATCCAACGCTGGACATCGTGCATGTCCCAACTGTACGGATCTGGAAGGATTGAGTCGGTTAGTGACCTACTTCGGAAGGAATGGCTCCGAGGCATTTCGAGAATTCAAGCTCCGAGAGCAGTCGTCTGTCGTTTTCAGTTTCCGCGCATCCTTCTCAGCGGAACATGCTTCACTCGGAGGATGGTGCGGAACATATCAATCTTTCCCATTTTCACATTGCGAAAACAGATCTGCATACGAATGTTTTTCCTTTCAGGTTTCAAAACGTCGACGGCTACGAAAGCAGAAGACAGCCTGAGCCCCAAAGGAGCCGTCATAGTTGTTCAGATGCCCCCGAAGCCGAAGGAATTCGAAGATGGCGAACTCTCCGCTATTTGGATCATCTGCCAACCCTGGAGGAGGCCCCTAAGGCAATTACCCGGCACAACATTCAACCCCAACAGCAACAAAAAAGAGAACAGCTACGCTTTACGTTCTCCGCCGCCAGGACGGAGTTCGGAAACAGAGCCGAAACGAGTTGAAAAGAAAAACTGCACTTGTCCTGCATGTCGGCATGCGTCCGTACTGCTCATTGGAGAATCGTTTTACTTTCGTCGGGCGCAGTTGTAGCTGTCGACGATGGCGGCAGCGGCGGAGCTGTGAAGCGTTTGCGGTCCGATCGTTTGCTTCCATTCGAGGGTCACGGAATTCATGACTTATTTGTGATAGCCATTAATATCAACGGCAGCAAACGGCAGCAGCCGACGAACGCCATGCGCCACGGGATTTGACGGTGCCCATTCTGCGGGACAGTTTCTCTTTTTGGATTGTTTCTGGTCTGGTCTCCAGCTCAGTTCGGTTGTCCGTCCGCATCGGCGAGTTGGAGTTCTGCTGCAGGTCATATGTATGCTAATTTGTCAGTTCCCGGCAGTGGATTTCGAGGGCTGGACAGCGCCTCAGGATATCCTCGGTCGAACCTGCGCCTCAAACGCAAAACGGTCATCACGGAAAATGCGTGGACAGCCAGCCAGTCAGCCGGCCACTTCCTATGCATCGAGGTCCAAACTCCACCTTCGCCGAGAACTCGCCCGACCAAACGCTTGCTCGCTCGCTCGCCCGCCCATACGAAATGTAAATGCCGTAAATGACCGTTTAGCAGGATACAGTGGCCAAACGAACGAGAGAAATAGCGACAAGCTTTTGGTCCGCACCTGGACCGACGGTTCCGCTGATTCTGGGGGTCGGCAAATTTGTTCCCATGAATGTTTGAAATTGGACTCTTGCCCGTGAGATTAGGGTCGACTCTAAACGAGAAGCGATTCCGACTTTTTACTCCTTCCGACTCCAGGCATGAGACCGAGAGCGCGAGATGAAGTCGGCGCTTCCGAACGGATCCGGAAACAGGGTAGAGCAACCGAACAAAAGACAAAGAGAATGAGTGTCACAGGCGAAGGAGGAAAAAAGGAGTCCATGTGTCGGATGCTCGCATATCCGAACGTCGGCGTCGTCAGTTATTCTAAACAAGGCGTCATCTCGAGGTTCCGGCCGTCAGATTCTCGTCGGTGGCGTTTGACTTTTTTTCGTCTTCCGCGGCAGTCGATCCTCGACGTGTTAAACTCCACGTCCGACATCGACGAGCGGAAGTCGCGCCGCTTCGAGGTCAGCTTGGCAATTCATAAAGCAAAAAACACCTCTTCCTGCAGGTGCCGAAACCCCGGCTCAACGGAAGTGACCAGTGCGCCTAGCGTGGCCTGGGGTTGTTTCTGAAGCGCAGGTGTCCCAACCGTTGTGGGGGTACCACTCGTACGGATCAGCGCGGTGCTCCGTGTAGGCATGGACAGTGTTCTTACGAGCGATTTCTCTTTTTTGAATACGCATCGAGCACGTTTGGGAGTGACGTCGATGACGTCGACGGGAAAAAATGTCGCCAGCTTGTCCAACAAGAATGTACCGTCCGAAAACAGGGAGGCGATAGGCAGCATTGGATTTTATGATGATCCGGTTCGGAATCGCTCAATGTCGGTGCGATAATAATAATAATAATAACAACAGCAGCAACGACGACGACGACGACAACAACAAAACGGTCATGATGACGACCGCGGAGTCAAAATCGAACGAGTCCGGTCGTCCGCGAACGCGGTCCGGCTCGTGGGGTGGTCCAGGTTGGCAACGCTTGGCTGCGGCGAATTTGATAACCTTTCATGATTACGCCTAATGGCAACAGAATGGCTCAATCTCACAATAACTTAATTCGCCAACAAACTCAGGAGCACCGAAAGAGATGAAGCGAGCGAGCCAACCATCGGGCGAGTGAGGGAGGTAGACAGACCGACGCAAAGCAAGATCAGTAGCTGGTCGTGACCTGAAGCCAAATTGCCGAAGGAACACACACGGTCAAGCCTGACAGTGGAATCAGTGAGCATTTGGTGATGGCGCTTTTTTTTGTTGTTGTTGCGGCGGTGGCGTCTAATGCTCCGAACCTCACGAACAATAACTTAATTTGTTCTCCCGTTACGCTACTGGCCTTAACGATTCCATGCAGCTCTTCAAACATTGCCCCCCACCATCTCGTCGTCCACGGAGTCTGCTTTCGCATGGCCTGATCTTCCTCGATCGGACCAGTGGCGGACAATCCACATGGAACCGGGCTACCTTGCTCGAACCCGATGATTTTGAACTTTTAAGTTTCGAGACAAAACGAGACAAGAGTTCGGTCATCGTCCGCGAGGGTAGCGCGCGAACGCGGGTCTGCGTTGTTGTTCGCGTGAGAATTTTCGGTATTCTCGGTAGAACGAATCGGCGTACGGACGCAAAAGTCGGAGAACAAAAACAGAAGAGAGAGCCTGTTGTGCTTACCATTTGTCGGTGGTATTTCTCTTCTAAATTTTCGTTGTGAGGAAGCGAATAATCTCTCAACTCATAAATATGCTGCGTCAGTCGGTGAAGGCGGCTTCGACTTGAGCCGACGACTCGTACGAACTCACAGATTGCCAGAGGAGCAGACCGCCGAAAAGTGAGCCAGCCAGCGAGCGAGCGAGCGTTCAGATCGTAAAGCCGCGCGCTCACTAAAAAACGAGACGAAAACTCTGAGGAGCCCCTCATTGTTTCCCATAACTCAGACTCATTTCCAAGTGGAGAATTTTTCTTCAGCAGAAATAAAACCTGAACTAAGCGATTTTGCCGATGCCGTCCCGCCGGCCAAAGTGTGCGGATGACATTGAAAAAGCCCCTTCTTCGTTTCGAGTCACCACCAACATCGAGTTTGGCAAGATAGCAGCGGTACTTGACATCGAGGAGAGAAGATATTGCGGACTTCCTCCCCGGTCGGGAAATTCAAATTCGTATTTGATCAAAATTTCGCAGCGACCGAAAACCAGAAATGACCGAGTGGGCCGCCGGAACATTCACGATACGGTGCCAGAAGCCCACGGCTCGGCAAGTGGGTTCGTTTCTCAGCTTTTGACCACCGTTAGGCGTCAATCGCACGTTGGGACCGAACGTCGGGCTAAGCGAACGGCCGCCCCGCGTGCCGTGAATCACTCGGAAGAAGTGAAAGTTACCGTGGTTTCGTAGGAGTACTGCTTTGATTACGTCCGAGTGACCGACATTATACGGGAACGATGGTGCGTGGTCACTGTTTGCCGCATGCGTCGTACATGAAGCATGCGGACGAGAGTTTTTCTTGGCCTGGAAGCTTCCGAATGGGTGTCACGCCAAGAGTAGATGTGCGGAGCCGCGTCGCCAGACTTTTGAATAGCCAAACACACCGGACTTCCTAACGGTGCCCGTTCTCGATCGAATGGATTTCGGATTTTCTCGAAACGGTCCCTTATTCTCACGTCGATTTGAGATCCGTACGTTTTTCTGTTCTGTTTTTCTAAGACGACTTGGGTTGGTGCAAAGATCGACGGGCTCGTGGCAAGAGCTGAGTTTTTCCCCGTTTTGCCCCCACGAGGAACGGACTCTGATCGGAAAAACTCAATTCACAAAAACTCACTTGGTGAAATGTTGAGCATGTGGCACGCCAGCTTGACGTCCATTGCCGCTTGCTGAAGACAGATCGCGCGCAACTGTTCAAGGGCTCCCTCATCGTTCAACTCCTCTAGGCATCCCGTTCTGTCGGGCATCGAGACCTCGTTGTACTTGCTCTCGGCGTACTGAGGCTCTGAGGAGAAGAAATCTTCGTACGGTGGAGGTGTGCTGGTCTGCCAGTAGTTGTTGTTGTTGTTGCTACTGTTATTGTTGTTGGTGTTGTTGTTTTGTGAGAAGTTGTTGTTCTGCTCGTATCTGCAAAAAAAACATCGAATTGAAACGAGTTCTCTCAGAACTTTTCATTGAAGTTTTTAATATTAGATCTCAGTCGCGAGTTTCCCAACAAGAACTACTTCAAGCGCTCATGGGATTGGTCTCGGAAGAAGCTCACATACCTGTACGGTGGGGTCAGGGGAGCATACTGTGTCGCCGGGTAGTTGGTAGGTGGAGGTGTTAGAGAGCACGGAGTGTTCTGCACTCGAGTGTTCAAGTTTGTCATGAGCGACTGCTCCGGTGAGAGCGGTTCGCTCTTGATGTAGTTGGGCATCATTCCGAAGGTAGACTCACTCGACGGCGGGGACCATGTAGGGCTCGGGTAGAAATTCGACTGGAACTGCAGCGGAGTCTGTTCCATCATCATGGTTCACACGCTGCAAGCAACAAGAAGCTTCTTTAGAGACGTTCGTCTGTCCACGTGGACACTTTGCGCCGGTCTGGACCTAGAGCGATTTCGGTTTCGTCGAGGATACCCCACGAAAGAACTCAATGGAAACTCTTGCACGAACGAGAACGAGAAAAAGTGGAGAACGTTGACCTTCTCCACACATGCGAACCTCAAATAACCGCGAAAACATTTCAAAGATCACTTTGGCAACGCGGACTGTGAACTATGGACGGACGACTCGCTGAGATAAGACGTCTAAGATGAGAGAGCTTTCTTGCCCTCCACGCGGAAGGATTGGATAACTGTTTGACAATCGAGCCCGCGGTGAAACCTGACCTCTCCGTGGCAGCGGAATGAACGCTGCCGCCACATTCCTAGTTTTATAGTAGAATGACTGGAGGAACTTGCTCCTATCAATAATGAAATTGCGTCATACGGTTCACGCTGCATAAGTGCAAGCTTGCTTCTTCTGTTGTTGGTGGTAGTGGTGGTCATGGCGTCAGAAGTCGAACGGACGTAGACCGTGATGATTCAGCAGCGTATCGACTACGATGGCGCGCGCGTCGCTAGTTGACGAAACGTCCAGTCTCGTTGTTTTGTGGAAGCCGGCTAGAACCTACCGGCCGCCGGTCCACTGGAATTTCAGAAGAAGTTTCTGAGAAGCATTGGCTTCGATCTTCTGCGCTGGTCCGAGTGCATAGCAAGAAGCACTGTTTGGCGATGATGTGGTTCGATGGCTACGGGATTGGCCATCTACTTCACGCCACCCCATTCGTTTGGAACTTCGTTCGAAACGCTCGTGCATGCTTCGTTCATTCATCGATTCATTTATTTGCCTGCCGCCTGGAAAAAGCATCGCCAGCAGCAGCCGAAAAGCCAAAGTCGTCCGGATGATGCCGGTAATAGGCAAAACGAAGCAGATTTAAATGGACCGCCCGCCTGCTCGACCGGGCCACCGCTCGACTGACCGACGAGGGAAGAAAGAGAGCTAGAGAGAGGACGGAATCCGATGATTAACGAGAACAGAGAGTTGACCGGAGTCTTCTCTTCATCAACACTTTGTCTCATTACTTTTTCTGACCGATTTTTCCAAGCGATACTGCGGCGTATACATCAGCAGAAAGAAAATTTCCACAATCGCCGTCAATCGTCGAGAATTTCGGAATAGATTTCACAGTGCTCAGCGATCGGAGAGCGTTTAAACGAATTCTTGTTATTCGAGTCAATTTTTGGATCACATCGAGTTCGCGATGGGATCTGAAGTTCAAACGACGAAACTACGAAAAAGATGAGCGGAAAGTGAGCTCGGTGGTGGTGGTGATGATGATGGGTGAAGCGACCGGCCTCTTGAATAGCGTTGAAGTGTCTTCTGCGACTGATCAACGGTTCGTTGTTTATGTCTGCTTCTGCTTTTGCTCCTGTCGTTGCCGACCCCTTCGTCGTCGCCGCCGCCGCCGCCGCCGTATCCACTACTGCAGCTTAGTTGGGCTAGCATCAAAGAGGGAGAAGGCGGAGAAAAGGCTACGCACTCTCTGACGGCGGCGGCAGGCGATGCGACAAGCGCTCGGTAGGCTAGATGACTGACTGGTTGGTTGCAGGAGCATTTTGAGCAGCAGCGGCAGAAAAAGAAGAAGCACCAGCAGCGGGAATAGCAGTAGGAGCGCCATGGTCGTCGAGTCGTCTTCTACTTCGCCTCCTCATCTTCTTCTATGTTGCTTTGAGGCCTCCATCCGCGCGATGTTTGGGGCACCGACATCAAATAACGCGACGGCCGCGGCAGCCGCAACGGCATGAGACATCGACGACTCGACCCGCTCGGCGACTTTGCCATTGGCGACAACGGCAGCTTAGCCTCTTCGCCAACCTCATCACAAACTTTCTTCTCGGACGATTTCGGTTTTTTATTCCAAATTCGAAACCTCTGTCCTCCTCTGCGTTCACTTCGTCAATATCGCTATGCCGCATGTCCTGAGGAACGTCGTCAGGAGGAACCGATCCTACAAGGATCGGCACGTTCTCATTCTCCTTATCCCACTGACTGATCCTCAATTAGAGTCATGGTTGTACTCCTTCGTGATCGAAAGGAACATTGGGAGACGATCGGAACCACAACAACAGGAGCAGGCCCAGAATCGACACCAGCGGGAGGCAGTGTACGAAGCACAGTGGCAGCAGCATCAGTGCTGCCGTACAAGAAGTGGAAGAAGGTTCTTTTTTCTTCATCGTATTCTTTTTCTTTTCTTCTTTCGTCTCTCCTGGTAGCGGTGGTGGTGGCGGTGGCGGCTGAGGAGATGATGTTGGTGCTGGAGCCGGTGGCCGTACATCGAATGAAAAGAAAAACCTGTTTGTTGGTCATTCCGTCGTCCGCTTCTTCCATCTATCTCGACAAGGATCGCTTGCCGTCTCAAACTTGTCTTCTGCTCTCTCGCCGTGCCGTTGTCATCTGTTGTTGTTGTCGTCCGATGTTGACATTGTGTCAGATTAATAACGGTACGATCCTGATAGATGCGAACGGTTCCCGATGAAGCCGGCAGACCACTTCCAATACTTCAGCGGAACACAGGTCGAGTTCACCATGAAATCACGAATCGGTTTCTTCCGTCTCCCGGATCGGGAGACTTTCCGAGCTGGAAGTCGAGTAAATCTAGTCGGGTGAGGTCGATTATATCAGGTTAACTGAAGTTCATCCAAGGCGCGAACATTCCACGAGAGAAACTTGGTCGTACCGATAGAGGCTCGCGGTGTCGGTGCATTGCGCCGCCAGCAAAAGGCCTCGAGACCAAGCCAATCATCATAGGAACAAGAAAAAAAGTCGAAAATGGTAAGCAAGCCATCGAATAAATAGCGGCGATAAACGGGTAGGGCATCTTTCGAGAGCTTCCCTTCGTCTTCTGACAGAGGAGCGAAACTTGGTTCTCGGCCGACTGCTGCTGCTGCTTCTGCTGCTTTTTCTTGGGCTTCTACTTTTTTCTGCTCCGGGTGTTCTTTCGAGGCCACTCCCAGTTGCTTGTCCGTTCGTCCGTCCGTCTGTCCGTCTTTCTGATCGTCCGTACGTACGGTTTTTTCTGTCTACCTGTTCTCTTGTTCCCTTGCTCGAGCGCTCGCCGCCTGGATCTCATCTTTTTGTGGCCCCCTGTTGAAGAGAGCGGAGAACAGACAGGGAGGCAAGATGACGATGGCAAGATGACGAGGGCGAATTTGAACGACTTGTTGCTTACCGTCATTTAGATTAGCGTCAAGAAAGTCTCTGCTCTCGCCTCTGGCAGTAGGCGGCGATGGCGGTGATGTCTCCGGTCGCGAAACGCCCCAAAACCACCATCGAACCCGGGAACAGATTTTCTCAAGCGTTTCGAATCGCACGAGCTCGGAGCTCAAACTCGGTACAATCGAGGCTTCCGAAATTCGTGGATGCGGGAGGTTCTCAACGATTCAGGTGATCCACAGCGCGGCCGTACACGACGCGCACAGCTGTGAGGAAAGGTCTGACAAGCCGAAAAACGGGACATCAAGATCAGTCAGAAAAGTTCAACAGGCACCCGTGCTCTTCATCATCTTCGGCGGACGAACAGAAATTCCTCCAAACAAATCGTTGACTCGACTGGGCGCTTGGCATTGCGCTGGATCGCGGAGTCAAACGTCTAAGAGCAACCGGCTGAAACGAGCCGAAGCCCGAGCTCTGAGTTCTCTTCTCTGATTTCCATCGATGACGGTGCTTCGGATCTGTCGCGCATACCGCGTCAACCTTCGCTTCTTTCGGTGCTTCGACAACGACAGGAGCAGCAGGTGTGTCTTGAAGTAGCGTTTGATTTGACTCTGGAGAGGCCTCAGACTCAAAGACTTCGGCTTCTTCAGTGAAACGCTGCCCTTTCGTGTCCGGCGCTTTCACGTCGTCTTCTGGCCACCATTTCACGCTCATTCGTTCAATTAACGATTCCATGCGGACTTTCCGAGGCTTCGTTCGCTCTTCAAGCGCTCTAGGGACAACAACGTGATTCATCGGATGAACATACTCTCCTTGCTGTTCTCCTTGACGCATCCTCGACGCAAGGAGGCTGAGAAGTTCCCGAGACCAAGTTTGTTCTCCTGATTACCGCGATACCTCTCTCACTCCCGAGTTCTAGATGAGGAGTCTCAGCTCCGCCACCGCTCGACAGCCGAACGATACCGTGATCTTCGGATGGCGAAAGCTCTGACACGCTCGGCGTTGTCAAGCTTACCATGAACACGCGAGGGACCGAAACTGAAGATTGAAGATTGACGCTCGTCTCGAAGAAAAAGCAGAGGAAATTTATGTCGTTTACCTAGGCGAGCTGCTGGTGTTGTGTCGGGAGAAACAGCGGCAACGCGACGGCAACAAACCCGCGACGGCCTCTTCGCGCGGACAGAATTCGATGTGTTTGGTTGCCGTTCGGTTGCCTCCTGGTTGCGCCGCCACCACCGCCGCCGCCGCTCTTCTTTTCGACGAGCAAGTGGCAATCAAGACAAGAATGTTGCCTCCATTACGCGATGTCCAGCCAGCCGCTCTCTCGCTGTCAAACAGCCAGCCAGGGAGGCAGGCAGGCAAACAGTCAGTTAGGCCGGGCGGCCGTCCAACCAACCAACCGTCAGGGTCATCAATAACAGCCTTTCTCGCTGCCTGAATCATTTCAGCTTGACGCTGGTGCTAGAGCCGCTGTCTGTTCCATTGCTCTCAAGCCGATCAAACGGAGGAAAGGCCAATATGCAGGTGCCTGCCTGCCTACCTACCTGACTCACCGACTTCGCGGCCGGTCGAAGCATAGCCGGTCGCTCGGTTACTTCGATAGCTGGTGCACCCCATCGGGGCCTCTCGCTTTCACGCCGCGTAATAGTGGTTCTTGGACACCGAACAATCTAATCAATGATCCATGATCGCTGCCCTAGTAGCCAGCATAGTTTCTAGGAACGCGGCCTCTCGACCGAGCGACCTATTCTCAAATGATCGCCCTCGACGTCGCCGGTGCCGCCGTCATCATTGTCTCTAACGGGTCTACCCCACTGAACCGAGTCTCCACGAGAAAAAGAAGAAGAAGAAGAAGGGAAAGGAACTCCAGACGAATCTCTTGAAGCAGTTACGTAATCGAGCGCTTCGAGCAGACAGGTTAAATTCATGTCTGTTCGTGTTTTCGTCCGTGATTAGCCATTCTAGCTACCGATAAGTGAATGGCCATTTCAGAGGAATGTCCACGGTACCCTCCGCAGCCCCTGGACTCAATCAAACTCACAATCAGGGCGAAAGTAGGTTCTGCCGAAGAAACTCACAAAACCAATCGAGGTGATGGTTTTGTTTTGGAAGCGAGAGCTCACGCAGCGCTGCTCAACGCGGCTCCCGTCGCCACTCTAACGGGTTTCGGGTCTCGGTTCAGTTGTTTCACGATGTTGGGATCACGGCAGACGGCAACCGTTAGAACGTCAGAAATGCGTGGATAACTCCAACCCGAGAACAATGTATCCCACTCCCAATTCACCTCGACGACGGTTCGTCCATTCACTGCTTGGACGAACTTTCTGCCCGGTTGGTCAGAGGCTTTAATTCGGACTTGGCGCTGAATGCTTCCGTTGTGGCGGCGCCGATCCGAACTCTGGTTCCCACGGCAGCCTGCCTGCCGAAATCACACACACAGGTCGTGCAGCTGTTGGAGCCGGCTCTCGAAATAGCGGCGTAAACGGTGCGCCTCCAGTCTCCCCCACCAATCGAAACTACTGTCGCTCCTACCGCCTACGTGAGGGTTCGACAGGTTCACGGTGAGCGACACCCGAACCGCGCTTCGTCAACCGCCACACCGAATTTCTGACAGTTTTCGGAGGACAAGCAACAATCAGGTCTGACCGAAGCTCCTAGGCGGGAAATTCGCGCTCTCAGATCTGTTCTGCGATCGATGATTGCGCGTGACCGCAGATGCAGTCTTCTTTGCATGCGTTTTCTGAATAGAGATCGCGTGGATATGGATTCAGCGTTCCAAACTCCTCGTAAACTTCGTTCGACAGAAGAGAAAGATGCGCTGGTCGTGATTCAGCTCGCCTGAATCTTTCCTTTGCAAAGCCAACACAACACAGAAGAGGCCAAGATTCCTGTCGAAGGCGTATCTCAGCAGCGGAGCTTCTGCCGCCGAGTTTGGATGACTTCGGTCGCTTCGTCCGCTCGTCACCGAGCGAGCCGAGCAGCTATCCCGACGTAGAACGAGCGAGCGGCCGGTTCGTTCTTTCGTCCCGTTGCTCGCTCGCTCGCTAGCTCCACTGTCCGTCGTCGTTTACGTAGACGATGGTGCTGCTGTTGCCGTAGGCCTGGCCGTGGCTGCCGTGGCCGGGCACCAGCGATGATCAATAGGAACCCCGTTGGGTAATCGTGGATCACGACGAGGCTTCCGAGCCACGATCAGGTAGTTCACACCTCGCTAACTCTGTCCACTGTACGTTATTGACATTATGTCATACAGAGAGGAACGAGCGTTCTCCCTCGTCCTCTCACTTTCTACTCCTCCTCCTTAATCTGGCACTTTCACCGTTTATACAATCACGTTTGACTGTCTGTCCGTCCGTACGTACGTACGTCTGTCACGGGGCCAAGGCGCAACCGTTTTAGAAATGTTTTCATGTTCGACCGTAGAGTTTCTCGGAAAAGTCGCGCAGCTCGAAACAAATGCTTCGAGAACGGCGCGGCGCGGCGCACGCAAGCCGTCTACTTTGTAGAAGGTATTGATAGCGGGGCTGGCGTCGTAGCCGCTCAGCGTATCATTGCCGTGCTCCCGCGGCCGCCGTGAGCCGGGGCCGTTGACAACTCCAACAAAGAAGGCAGCCTCGTAAATTAGATCCCTATCTAGTTTATGGTATTTTTCTGAGGCTTCTATTCCTTTCGGACGTCCACCGCCTGACAGGGGTTGAGTCGAGACTGCGCGTTCCGGTCTCTTCTCCTTTTCGCCGCTAGATCATGACGATGACGATGAAGCATATCTAACAGCCACCTGTCCTGGATGAGTTTTCGTCGAGGACCGACGAGGATCTTCTAGCCAGAAAGCTTGGCACCCAGAACCTACGGCGCTTCTCTCGGTTGTGGAATACGACGCTGATTTCAAACTCCGAACCCATCCGAATCCAAGGTTCGAGAGTAGAATACTCTGAACTCTTTGCTAGGTATACAGATTTCATTTGTCGCGCGAATTGGCGCTGTCCCGTTGTCAACAGATAAAATGCACCACGTGACGTCGCGTCGTAGAGTTTGAGCTAGATTAAGATTGAATGAAGGCTTTGCAGACGCCTCAGAAGTACTGGGGCAGTATAGCATCCAGCCAGACAACAGCGAGTGTTAACAATAGAAAATGTTCTCACGTGGTCGTGCAACCTTGGGCCTTAAGGAAACTTTTTTGAAAACTAGCCGAAGTTGTTGTGATTACAACTGAAATAGGAGGAAATCTCACAACAATAGGCGGCTTGATAGCAGGCTTTGTAAATCTTGTTACCAAGTGAGTTTTGTAAGGAGTCGCACAGAATTTTCACTGCATGGATCATGGCGTTTGACCGAGAACACTGAGATAAACCTCTAGCATTTTGGCCGGTTTTCCTCAAGATGATCGAACGATCAGAAACAAAGTTTGACCAAGAAACACCGTATCAATAGCAGCGAGTTGATCCGACCTCGCGGTGATTAGGTTCTCAAGCATATTCTTTTTCTTTGGTTTGATTCATTTTCTTCTTCATCATCTGAGTCTCTAAAAGCTCGGAAGAAAATTTCGAAATGGAGTTTCGATAAGAACTTGCGGTCCTGCGCAGAGCTTGAGCGAGAGCACACAACTTGGGCTCCGGAGAAACTCCCGCTGTCAACTCGCGAAAGTCCACCTGGTCTCTAGTCGATGTCAGCGGAGGATCGCACACTTCCACGCTCAAGAAAGCCTTCTACAGCGAACATCCAATTCATGATTCAATCCGATATCGTAATTCCTCCATGTGGGACTGTCATGCGAGAGGAGTGCAAAAGAACTTCATGACCAGCTTGAAGTATTTACCGAAGCAAGATGAGTGGAGCGTTCTTGTGGAGGAACAGCGCACGATGAGTAAAAGTTCACTCGCTACTGCAGAGCAGCGATGTGTTCGTTGAAAACAAAAAAAAGTTCCGATCCCGTTGTTGTGGTAGGCATTCACTGCACACTCACGGCACGTAGCGTCGTCAGCGAACGAACGAGCAAGCAAGCAAGCAAGCTAAACAGCGAGTGAACGATCGCGAGCGAGCTCACAGAAGGCGCACTGGTCAGAGAATGTTTGTGGGGTACCCGTCCGTCCGCCGTCAGCTCCGAAGTCGCGCGGCAGACGCGAAGGAAGGGAAAGGATGATGAAGTCGAAGCAGCCCGCCGGCCGGCCAGCTAGCAAACCAGCCAACCAACGAGCGGAGCTCCGAAACAGCCACCGAGACACAGACGGATGGACGTACGCATGAAAAGAGGGCGAGAGTACGTCTGGTGAAGACCAAATGAAAAAGAGTTCCGAATACCAGAAGCGCGTACAGGCAACTTCTGTTCTTCAAACTCGAGCTCACTATCTTCACCCAGATTGATAGATCCGCTGAAGATGCGCGGAAAGTCCGAACACTTCGGGTTGGGCCCAACCTGGAGCTCTTGGGGAGACTCCAAAACACAGCCATGAGGAGTTCTAAGGGGGACTCGGTTGACGATATTACGATGTGACGAAGTTGGTGCTCGCTCGCATCGCTCCAACCCTGACTTTCCATGACTTTTCCTCTTCAGACTTTCGGAATAACCGCTTTCTGAAGCGATTCCCGATTGTATCGACATTTTTTAGACATGAACGTGAGATCCAGCCCAATTCAGAAGCATAAAATGACGGAAGACACTCATGCAGGTCTCTTCGATCTCGAACCCCATCTTCTATCTCATCGATAGAAGTCCTATGCCGTTGAATTTGACTCTGATTTGACATTTTAACCTCTAACCGAATCATTGGAGCGGATTTCGAGCCCAGGAGGTGGCAGAGTCCATGATGGTGGTGGTGGTGGTAATGGTGTTGTTGGGAGCATGGATGAACGCCGGAAAAATAGACAGAGGGGTAATGACAAAGGAAATTTCGTCCACGAAAATCTCTTGTCGGAAGGGTGTTCTTCTCGAATGATTCCAGGGCTAGCTCGGCTTGAAGGAGTTTCTCTTTCGTCGGTCTTCATCCATGGGAGTCTGTCGCCGCTCCCATTAATGCTCTCATTCAGTAGCGGCTCGCGATGCGCTCGGCTTGAGTTCTTTTCCACGGGGAGCTTCTATTCATTTCGTTCTGAAGAAGAAAATCACGACGACGTCGCCTCCACCACCACCACCACTACCGACGCCACCGACAACAACAGCATTCAGACAAGAGCCCAGCCGAATCACAACCGCACCCAGTTTTCGCCCTCTGGCAACCAAGCAAAGAGGGGACAATGAGATCCCGCAAGCATCTAGGTGCCCGCTGGAATATTGGGTGCACGCAAGTCAACAGGGCAAATCGCTTCCGACTTCTTCACTTTCAACTCTGCTCAGACGGTAAGGGCCGGCTCTTCAGCAAAAAAACGCGGAGGATTCCCCACTTTTCATTTCAAGCGTTCGGTGTTCTATAGTGCTCACTCCGAGCCCTAGATCCAGCCAGGTTTAGCTTGGCTTCCTTGGGAGTGAGTCTGGAGGCCGTAAATGGAAATGGGGGTTTTGATTCGGTGTGCGAGACAATTTGTCCCAACCAATCGGGGTCGAAACAGTTTTTCAATGGGTTCCCAGATACCGGCTGGGGATCGATCACCTGAATCGGTTGCTCAATGATCGACCGAGGGTCCAGTGAGCTGGATGCAGGTGTCCAAAGGGCCTCTCACAATCATGCTACGTACTACTGGTTCTTGGCCACCACTGGATGATCCAATCAATGACTCATGATCGCGTCCTCCTGAACTCGGATGCTTTTCTCCCGCAATCGAAGTTGGATTGACGGAACGGTTCGATCGACGAATCTCACTCAATCTGGGTCTCAAGAGGAATGGAATTGATGAAGGGGGCTGATTCGGAGCCCACGTCGAAACCGCATTCATACAGAGAACGGAACGGAGAGGCTGATTCTCATGTTGTCTCTTCAGGGATATGATTTGAGAGATGTTCCTGAGTTTCGCTCCTCCGTTTTTTCTCCTGGGGACTCATCGACCATTGGTGGCTCCCATGGTTCGCAGATTTATTTTGGTTGTGCTTGATCAAGGCGGAATCCAAATGTCCCCGTGTTTCCGGCGATTCCTCAAACTAAGAGAGGCTTGAGCGGCACTGAAGCGCAATGATAGAAATTTTAATATCGTTTCTCTCTTTTCGTAGGGACGGTTGAGGAAGTCAAACAACCAATCAGTCAGTCAGTGAGTCTGTAACTCAGTGGCGATCCTTTGTTGAATTCTGCTTTCCTTTCCAGTCGACAACAAAATGACTTCCCCGAAATTTCACTCACGATGACAGAGCCTTCGACTCCCGGATCAAAACCGTGTACGTGATATGGCGACGCGTATTGATCGGCCTTCGTTCGCCCCGTGCTCTACAGCGCGTGAGCAGGAGAACTGTGGATAGGGTCGGGATTATTCGTTCAAACCGCGAAGGAGATCGACCACCAGCATCTCGAGAACCTTGACAACCGGCTACTTCCTCGAGACTCCCGAAGTCCTCCACATCGTCGCGCAGATGACTTCCCAGCCCATCCGCATGATTAAGAAGCATGTGCGTGCCAAAGCATGAAACTTCCCGATAAAATTGCTTCTAGAGGTGCGCTGCCATCGATTCGCGCCCTGTAGTAGTTTGCTCTTTCTTTGATTGACACCTCATCGCCGTACGACAATCGATGTGACATTACGCGCGGAATATGAACGACGTCGGCCTTCGGGGTCGGATGCATTTGAGGCAATTCGCGAATGGTTAAATATTTGGACAGAGCTAATCAATTTGTTTTGTTTCATTCCTTTTCTCCGGCGAAATCCGTTTAGGACCCGACAGAACAATCATCAGTTGGGTCGACCGAACGAAGGACAACCCGTACAATACGTATGGTGACAAATTCACGACGGCACTCCTAGCTCCGATTGGTCAGAGATGACAGCAGCCGGACAAATCAAACAAAATTTCCCATTTGAACGCGACCTTGAGCTCAGACACGGGGAGCTCTTCTGAAGTTTCGTCGTCTTCTTGTTTTCATCAATACGAGATGGCGGCAAACTCAGAAATAATGGGTTCGCAACTTGAGACCATCCTGAAATTCTCGACAACTTCGGCTAGGGGCCCAAACTCAGCGATCAGAATCGGGGGCAAGGAGCCGAGCGGAGAAATGTTCGGCGGCAGAGAAGAAGATGTCGCCCCAGCCAGCGGAACGTGGAAGTTTATGGAAGCAAATAATCAGCGGATCGACAACCGAGCGTCGGTCTCCTCATAGGACCGAACGGTATCTTATCCGATTGAAATCTTGAGGAAACTCAAACTTCGATTAATCGAAATGTAACAAACGTGAAGCGTTGCCGGGGAACCCGAGCATGAATGGACGAATAAAAACTTCAATGACGAAGGTATAGCTCGTACGGGACCGTAGACAAGAGGTCAAGTGTCAATATCATTACAGCCAACGGCAGCTCGCCAACATGGAGTGATAAGCAGGCGCCAGTTTAGTCGGGGAAATGTACACCGGATAAATTCGTCAGTAGTCGCAGAAGTTTCGCAAAGAGTTCCAGAGTCGGGGCACCCAGGCACACACAACTCAAAGGAAGCAATCCCAACTTTCTTCGTGACGTAAGGGAGACAATGTATTTCGCTGTAGTTCCCCAATTAAATTGACATTCATCTTTTCTCCATGATCAAGGAAGTAATTTTCGGGGCAAAATACCACGAATTCGCCAAAGGCGTAACTCAACGTTTTGAACATTCCAACTCTAGCCGAAGGTCGATTCAGCGCGAAGTCGGAAGATTCGAGTGTAGAAGACAAGCTCCATCCCGAATTTCACGATGTCAATGATTGTGAGTGGATGTGAAGCTCATTCTGGAGCAAGCACAGTGCAATCGAAGATGAGGGAAGAAAATAGCGGAAGAAACTTGAGTCATAGAACACGAAGTTGGGGAGAGTTTCGCAAACAGTTGCCGAGTCGGTGTAAGTAATTCGTAATCAGTATGACGTCGAGGGGCATAATTTTCTGAGCGAACACCTGACGTCTGCTCGGGACGAAGCTCTCAACAAACAAAGTGTCATCTGAAGTTTAAGGAAACTTCGCTGACGGCAGTCGCGGCAACAGTGAGCCGCTGTGAAGACCCTTACGTTTACTCAGTGACGACGATGTTTTACGTAAACGTCGACCTTGCTTTGTGCTTCGCACATGGAGGGGATCGCGGCTGCGAGATGGAGTTTATGCGCTCGCCTAATTCGTTCACTCGGAGCACATCCACAATGAGTTTCCGAACGCCATAACTTACTCATCATCGCCATCCCATGCGATATTAGTTCAGGAATCACCCGGGTCGCTCGGGATGGGGATCGGTCTGTGAGATGATCTGGCACTCACCGAAGTCGTTGCGGAGGAGTGGACCGAGAAAGTGGCAATTCTAAAGGCACGCATGCACGTTCGAAAGAGGACGAATGACAGTTGAGTCTTTCTGCCCGCGGTGAACTCTGCGTTGAAAGTTATACACGTTCCGATGCAATGGCGGAGAGCCGTAAACGTTACCACCGATGACTCCTAGGCTCCTACAATAAGAGAGGGAAAGCTCCAGTTTTGATAAAGCTGTCCTGGAATATTGGCTAAGTCGGTTTGAGCGGCAATCCAGTGTTGTTTTGGCGGAACGAGCGTTTTTGAATGACACTTTTGAATGACAGTGTTTCTCGGACACCAGTTCTCGCTCTAAACGGTCGTTGGTTGATGACGAGCGGCGAGATTTCGACTCTGAGTTTAAAAATACGACTTTTATGTCCCCTCAGTATTCTCGCGTCACTCTCCCGCGTCACCAACACGGCACGATTCTCCAGGGGGAATATTTCTAGTTTTCGCCATTAAGAGGCATTCCAGCGAGTTTTGGTTTTACGGCGCTCATTCCGGCACAGCGGTCCTATGTGATGTTATGCCTGCAAGTTTTAGTCTTGTCAAGTTGGCGATGAGCAGTATCGGCAACATTCATCAGCTGTTTGAGCAGGAAAACTTGATTTTTTTTTTGAAGTGAGCACGCCCGAAGGCTCTTGCTCAACTTTCGTTTGTTTTGAGCGGCTCTCACTTTGGAGCAACCAAATGGGACGTTCAAGGAAAGACGACAGTGGACACGCGGCCGACGGTGACTAATCATGCAAAGAGTCAGTTTGTGAGATTGCCCAAAACGTCACAATTGGCCACTGGGAAGATTCGCTTCTCGAAGCAGGAAAACACGGAGTCAGCCATTCAAAACCAACTATTGAGTCGCGACGTTTGTGACATGGCTTACATTGCGAGTACACAGATCGCTCACTTCCGGTGGCTCGATTCCCCTTCGGACTCGTTGGATGCTGTTCATCGACCGCCACCTGTAGGTGACGATCTCGCGTATCTCCTCGGCCGCAGCGTGGCCTTTGGCGTACTCCTAAATCAGCCATCCCACGCCACGCGCTGAAAGGAGGTTGTTTTATCCAGTTTCGTTCACTTTTATGCTCACAAAAAAGCCAGAAATCTTCAATGTCTGCTGTCACTGAACGGAAAAATTTCGTCATTTTGGGACTCAGGACCCAATATCCAAGGTTTCGGTCTTTGGCCCACTCAATCGACAACTCCCTCGCGCATCCTGAAGCCCGCTCACTTCTCCCCCCCCCCCCTTGTATACGAACCTATGGGCACGCTTTTAGAATAGCGTACCAAAGTTTGGGAATCACTGATCTAGAGAGCTTATCAGGCTTTAGCGAGGATATGAACCAGATTAGGATAATGCGCTTTTGTTTCTTGAATATGTATCCGGTACGACCATCCTAAACTCAGCTTGAGCTCAGACTCCAAGCCTAAAAGCTCATCTTGACTCGCATTTGGCGTCTCTTCCCGACTCTATCCCACTCTACTCCGCAAAAACATCCGGCGATGACGCCTTGACGCTCACGACGGATAGCCAGAACGTCAGGAAGCCGCCGAAAACGCTCTCGGAGGCAGGCCCGTAGCCCGGACATGGCGTTCTCTCGGCCCAAACTCCGCTGACACTCCATCCAAAACATCGGTTAATAAGCTAGAACGCCAGCGCTTCTTAAGATGTTTTCGAGCATCCTCCATGAGGGAGTGAATTGGGTGCCGCCAGATAGAATGCTCGCGACCTACCCCTATTGATCCAGAAAACACTCATGGTATGACCGGTTAGAACCAATTGGCCGATTCTCAGTGAAATTCGGAGACCTTGTTCCTTATACACCTCTACACGACCTCCGATTCGAGGGAATCTCGCACTCTCTGATTCTGGCGGGTCGTCGAATAGGCATCACGGTAAATATGGCGAGAGGACTCCGAGGGCATCTCACAGGGCAACGGAAGAGCAGCATCGCTTTCCTTCGCAGCTTCTCCGCTGCTATCGGGTGGATTATCTTCCTCTCCCCGTTTATCCAATATTCGGTGCAAAATAGTGGTTTTGTCACGAGAAACGTACAGCCGCAGCTTGACCATTAGATACATCAGCGGAAATCAAGTAATCCCTTTCGGCTATCTCAGGTCGAAATTTTGGATCACATCTCGTCTCCCCTGGAGGATTTATCCCAATCCAAGTGAACTCATATCGGTATCTCGAACCTTTCGTTTGATCAGTCGCAAAAAAGTTGCATCAACTGCTGCAATCCGTTAATCTCCTGTTTCACATGATGGAGTGGATCATGATTCATCCTTGAGTCCCATGGAGGGAACTGATTGGTGAGACACCAGCATCGCTAGAAGAGCCTTGGAGAGAGAACCGGAATCGACAGCTATTTCTCCTCTGAATTCTTGTTCTGGAAGACCTTCATGAACGTATCGGACGAATTCTGAAATTGAAATCCCGACATTTCAAGATGACGAACCCTTAGAAAGAGCTGTTCGTCATTGTTTCAGGTGCCGAGGACTGAGGATGAGAGGGGCGAGTACAAACTCGGCAAAGTTAGTCAACAGGTTACAAAATTGAAGGGAGTCAATGACTGCGACAAGGTTCTACGGAAATATACCCAATTCTCGCGCGTATAACGAACCCCGGAAATCCAAAAATTACTTTGCACAAGACGAACCTTCGTTATAACGAACCGCACGTAAGAAGATTCTCCCGTTTTACAAAGCCCTCGCAAGAAGAACCTTCCGTATAACAAACCTCACACAAGAAGAACCATCCGTTTGAAGAACCTCGCAACACTGGTCCAGCATACACAAGGTTCTTCTTAGGCGAGGCTCGCTATACGGAAGATTCTTCTCACGCGAGGTTCGTTTTACGGAAGGCTCGTCTTAGGCGAGGTTCGTTATAACGAAGGTTCGTCTTACGCGAGGTTCGTTATACGGAAGGTTCTTCTTACGAGGGGTTCTGAGTACGCGCGAGAATAGGGTACCTTGTGCTGAGATTCTCGTCGGCTCTTGGTGTTCCATCGAAGGAGTGCTCATAATCGCAAACGCGGGAAGGTGATTCTATTCTCTCCGGGGCTCTCCGACGAGCTGTTATCGGGAACGGAGGTACTTCTGATACTGATACTGAGTTTCAAGCTCGAGCTTCTCGGCCGAACCCGCAAAGAGTTACGGGCTGGCTTCACGTTCAGTCATAATGGCTCCGAACGATGAAATCATCGCTGCGGTTTTCGCTGGTGTTTGGAATGCTTGCCGGCTGAAAATCATAAGCCCGAAAGGCGTTGGGTCGCCGAAATCACTCAAATCTGCAAGTATCGTTTGCTTGACCTCTAAACGTCAAATTCGAGCCAGGATTCGACGAGTTGCGCAGTTTTCGACCGTTTCACTCTTTCTCGACGGAACGGCGATAGCTCTCATCAACAACCAGGATTTCGGGCGATCAACTCGCTGCTTGGATACCCGTAACTACAGCTGCGGGAACCGTGAGAGAGGAATGATGACCTAGGAACATCAGAGAACAGGGAATGCGATCCAAGTAAGGTCGGAATGGTCCGATCTGGTGAAATTTTGATGGATATCGGATGGTGGCCGCCTCTGACCAATTAAGTGAGGAAAATGATCTAGGAATGATGAAACTTGAAGTTTCAATTCAACATCTCGTTTGCGGGGACGGTGCGTACGGACGATCGCGATGGACTCCGGGATTGAATCATGAAATGATCGCACTCGCATGTGAATGAGCTCTACGAAGACGGCTCCTACCATGCGATTCTATGGACTCATCGGACTTTCAGGAATGAATGAAATGGTCGCAACGGGAGCACATTTCGAGATCAGTTTCTGTAGCCAAATCTTCGCTTATGGCTCCCTATTTGTCTATTCCGAGGCTTGCATGTGATTATGCGCACGATATATCGTTCGATATACATCTGTGTATATCGTTCGAATTCCGGAAATCAAATGAAGATGGACTGACAGAGCGCCTCATCTTCAAAAACAGAACATCCCATCGCGCTCGTTGTGGGCGAGCCACAAACAAATCTCGTGATCGGCTTAGAAACGATCTCAAGAGCACTTGTGACGATTCCATTTTCCCGGTTCCGGAGCTTCTGAAGAGTCTCGGAGCCTATGGGAGGCTTGCGCTAGGGTACCATGCTCGACTGCCGCCTTCGAACCCTCGATTGAGCTCGGATATGCGTTCTTCTGAGCTCAATCGAAGAATCAGGCCGAGGAATGATGAGGCCTGGAATTTTCACTCGGAACATTGACTGCACGCACGCACCACGGTGTCCAGCGTGGTCACGACCACTATCACGATGAGTTGCTGACAGAAATTTCACGCAGGTTTCTGCGTGAACCGGACACTCCGCTGATATGCCGTGATTCGAAACCCATGCTGGCCACATTCTATTCCGGGGATGTTCGAAAACTAACGTATGAGGCACGAACTCAAAGCTTCGAGCCTCCTTATGTCTGCGTGCATCCTCAATCGGAGTGATTGCTTCACAGACCCGATTATCCTTCTTTTTTCTTGGGACTCCTATTCGGACGCTCCTAAAAAACTGTGACCGGCGTCCGCAGAGCTTGCTCGCCCCTGAAGTGAAAGGGTCATCTACGGATGAGACGTGAATAAAACCATAACCATAACGTGGATGCGCTCTCACCTGGAAAATCGTCTCATTTATGAGCGCCCGCTTCCTCTTGATAGGAGTTCACAAACTCGAGCCACTGTCAGATCTGGGGAAAACTTCTCGTGTGCCCCTGTGATGACGATGCCTTGCGACGTATTTTTCGGTCATATTGGGTCAACAAAAATGAGAGCCATTCCCTTGATCCACTAAAAGAGGGGACACTTCGGTTTTAATGGTGCCATATTGTTCTGAAGCATGGGCTCCGTGATTCAACAAAAAACACAGAAAGGTGAATTTGCGCAAAAAGTCTCGATGGCATTAGGGCACTGTAGTCGGGATGGGTGCACCTGGGACGTTTTGCTGACATCTGAGTGAGCCGAGGTTTGCAAAATCTTCGCTGGAGCTCGTCATCATCACGAACAGGAGATTGAGAAATCAATCGAAAGTCGTGTACAAGGACGCAAATGACATGAAGGAATCATGGCTTCGAACTCCGAGAAGAAATCGCTCCAACGAATCGCGTCATCGATGCGGGACTTGACGATAATTGAGCCCAGTATCAGTCGAACATCACTGACTGCTTCGACTTGTTCACGTACTGAACCTTTCCGCCGACAGTTCTCTATGAGCGCAAAGCAGGCGAGAGATTTTATTAAAATTCACAGCGGCTCTAGTCAATATCCATGCTGAGACGAGTCGTGTTGCTCAGTTCTCGATCACGACAAAAACTATTCCCTTGTGGTCGTTTATCTCATAGGTCAGGGCTTCTCATACTTTTCTCGCGGCGGCACCCCGCGGCACCCCAAGCTTATGGCGCCGAGGACATGCAGGCGCGGCACCACGAGTGCCGCGGTACTCCGCGGCAGTTGGGTGCCGGCGGCACACAGTTTGAGAACCCCTGTCATAGGTCATTGTCGGACTCGGGAGAATCGCGAACTTCTAATGAGTAGGCGTATGCTATCCGGTGCATCACCTGAATACGGTCTCCACAATCAAAATCAGGGATCCCAGAAGCCAACCTGACTGTGAGATCAGTATGATGAAGAACGGTGGAGATTGTTCCATGGAGAAACTCTTGGTTTGTCTTAACGCGACGATAGTCGACCAGCATCGTCTCTAATACTGCATTGGATCCCCTCTGGTATCCCTGATGCTCGTCTTCACGTCATCGCACGCGAAATGCTCGAAAGTCGATATGGTTTTGTCTCGTCCGATTTTATCGATTGAAGTATGAATCAACTCTCCTCCAAGGAAAGCTCTGGGAAAGTGTGAATCGTTTTGACCGGGGTTTTCAAAGCAGGAGTCGAGCGGAGGATGCCCGGGAAAGTTTTCCCGGGCCCGGGAAGCGACCAGACTCCAAGGAATGGGAACCCGCCTAGAAGACGTCAATCAACTGGTTCCTGGGATAATGTGGATACCACAAGTATAGTAATCACTGTGAGAGAGATCATTTTCTGATTCCCGCCTCGAAGGGAGTGCAATGCCCAGGTGGCGATGGAGAAGGACCCGCAGACTCCAATCCATTCGGGGAAGGGATGGCCACGTTTGCTCTGTACAGTGACCCAGGGAGCAAAACTTCGGGAAAATGTGTGAAAAACCAGGCTCCATCTCGAGGTCGACGACAGCACTCCCGAAAAACGTACCCATCGCGATGCCGACCTCTCCTGGAAATAAGGAATTCGAGAGCTCTAACGATGGCCCGTTCAACTCTGTCGCGGGGCACCCGCCACGGAAGTGACCCCACAGCATTTCAGCAGTCGCAAGTCAACTCGGGGAATGCGGTGTGATGCAGCAATTATCTCACCTTCGTAGGCTCGTTCCATAATTCCGATGTAGGTTCCGTTAGGGACGACGCACCGCAGTGACCGTCATTCCTCGATTGACAGGTCTCCCATTACCGTCTTTCCCCTCCCCCCCCCCCAACAGTTTGCCCCCAACTGTGAGGAGAGACCTGGCAGAGCGCAACTTTGATACCTGAAAGAACCATCGGGTCTTCAGAAGTCGATGAATTACTCATGCTCGGCACCCTCAAAGTAACGAGCCTCCCCGGGGTTCGAGTGGACAAATCACTCGGGTTCAAAGAATGAATCATTGTCTCAGTTGAATTGATATCTATCGATTCGCCGGTGGCGAAAGACATGATCAGGCTAATCAGTTCTCATACCGCCTGATTGTCTCTTCTTTAGAACAAATTGATCATCGGAGCTGCTTCATTGACGATTTGCATGGCGGAAATTCCATAGTAGTGATTCGTGTATTTTGGATTAAGGTGGGCTAATCAAATGCTATGGGTCGATGTTCCATCGTTGAGCTCCTTCGGATATATCGATGGCTCCAAAGAACTCGTTTCAATCGCGAATTGCTCCTTGTGTTCGGGAAGGACCATACTCTGATTCGCGGCTCTGTCTGAATGCAGATCCCCCAATCGGAAGTTTCTCGCGGCAAAGCTTCGCGAGCCCACATATGTATGTCTCCCGACACGAACTTGACAGATGTTGTTATTTGTCAGAGCAGCTGGAGAGCAATCAGAGATGGTTTGATGGGCGCACCCAAACGGCTGTGTGGAGGATCATGTTGGCGGAGGCTGAATTCAGAGCGAGCGGTCAGTTCCCCGATGAGATTCTTTGGGTCGAGAGAAGAATCTAACAGTATGAGCAGGGGAACTTGGCTATCTTGAACAAGACCGGGATCAACGCTGGTTGAGCGCAATCAGCTCTTTTCCTTTCTTTGACTCTCTTGATTTAGGGAGCGCGACCTTTACACTTTCATCAGACTAATGTGGAGCCCAGCCTGGCGGTGGGGTCAGGGGGGTTCCGGAAAATGGTGATTCCAGCGAAAAGAGACCCAGCACCGTGTTAGGTACTCTCGGAAAGATTCTGAATAGACAAGCTAGGAGAGCTCACTCCGTTGGAACGAATGCATCTCATCAATTTAGACAACACTGGCTCTCTACCGATCTCCGATTGATTCAATCGTAGCTCAGATCAGTGATGCAGTAGCATCTGGCGTCGGTACTGTGCTGTCGTACTGTAAAAGGGGAATCCACGGCTGACCCTCTCCTATATACGTAGGTTGTCGTACTCCGAGACGATTCTTTGAGGTTTCAGGTAGGTTCAACGACGTAACTCACGCCTGAGAGTCGCCGGTCTTCGACCGAAACGGCTCCAGATGTCTTTGAAATACCAGAGCGTCTGAATTATCAAGTGAGGACCGTCTGCCCTCTGGATATATCTGGTCCATTACCGGGAGAAAAGTTCGTCAGATCCGCTGGATCTTGCTGGATTTTCTACGGAAACTGGCTCACAACAACACCTTCGATTCATGACTCGACGACTCTTCACGAAATGAATCCACGCCGATTCCCATCATAAATTTCATGATTGTTCGCCCATCTAGAGCAGTAGCCGGAGAGTGGAATCAGGACCTTGATCTCTCTTTTATGTTTTCTTTTTGTGGGCGCTCATAAATACTATGAGAGTGCCTGTAGTAGCTCATTAAGGGCAACTCTCTAATCGACTTTTACTCTTGGTTAGACAATGTCGCTGGTGCGACGGCTGTGCTTCGGACTGTTGCCCCTCCTCCTTCTGCCGGTTCTGTTATTCGGCTACGAAGATCGCAAGATACGATGTGCCTACGTCCTCGCATTGACCGCCCTGTTTTGGATATTCGAGCCGATCCCCCTGGGGGGCTGTTCTTTACTACCCGTTGTGCTGCTCCCGACCTTGACCGTACTGTCGGCGGACAAAACCGCGTCATGCTACATGCAGGAAGCCAACATGATGTTTGTTGCAACTCTCATCATCGCGATATCAATCGTCGAGTGCAACCTCCATCGGAGACTCGCGCTCTCCGGTCTCATGGTATTCGGTACGAAGCCCGAATTTCTCTGCTTGGGAGTGATGGCCGTCGCGTGTTTCCTCTCCATTTGGGTTAATAACGTCGCGATCACTGCAATGATGGTTCCCGTGATCGACAGGGTTTGCGATGAGCTGTTCGGGGACATCCTCAACGGCGACCCCATCGAGAAGATTCAACTGGGAGCGGAGTCTGAATTACTGATCTCCAAGATTTCGAAGCCCGTCAACGAAGCGGTTTTACTTCAGACAAAACGTGTTCGGCTATGCCTCTTCCTCAGTGTGATGTTTGGAGCGAATATCGGTGCCACAACCACAATAACGAGTGCAGCTTCAAATCTTGTGTTCTCGTCAATCTTGGATTTCCTCTATCCGGGCGCCAGAACACCCGTCGACTACGTTTCGTGGATGATGTATGCTCTCCCAATTACTGTGATTAGCTTGATCCTCAGCTACCTGGCGGTCTGGCTAGTGTTCTTCTGCGGTCGACCAAAACTGCCAACAAGACCGAGCAACGTTATCGAAGTCCAGTACAAGGCGCTTGGGTCGGTGACTTTCGCGGAGAGTGCTGTGCTGTCGCTCTTCGTCGTTCTGGTTCTATTTTGGCTTCTACGAGATCCGACGTTCATGAATGGCTGGGCAACGTTTTTCGAGTTTCGCCCAAAAGACTCCACCGTGGCTGTAGCAGTCGTACTCTTGCTATTAGTGCTGCCCCGGGATCCGTCCCAGGTTGGCGGACCGCCGATTCTGGCCTGGGACGCGATTCAAGCGAGACTTTCATGGACCGTTATCCTGCTCATCGGTTGTAACTTTGCATTAGCGGAAGCTGCGGCTCAGAGTGGTTTGTCGCAATGGATAAGCTCGCATCTGATGGTTCTGTCGTCTTTGAATCCGAAACTGGTGTGTTTCATCTTCTCCGTATTTGCATCCTTCTTGTCGGAAGTCTTGGCCAACGCAGGGGTTGTCTCAGTGCTTGTGCCTATATTCGCAAAGTTCGCGGAAAGCTCTGGAGTGAATCCTCTCCTGTATATGATCACGCCGACGATAGCAAGCAACTTCTGTTTCCTTCTCCCTGTGGGGACCCCTGCAAACACAATAATCTACGAGCACACTCGGCTGGAGATCAGAGAGCTGTTTGTGCCAGGTATACTAGTCAAGCTGTGCACGATCTTCGCGTTCGGCGTGGCGATTTTCTTTATCTCAGATCCCCTCTTTGAGACGGGCACCTATCCGACATGGATTGCTCAACTCAACACAACAAGCGTTAGATGATCACCATTGTGGTCTAAGGTAGATGAAAGTCATCAACACCTGATCAGAGAAACTGATGCCGATTTGTGAGCGACAATACTTCGTCGAATCGCAGGAAACGCAGGAAAGATCCTCCCCCGGGAGTTGGATGTGCTGATTTGCGGGGAGCCTGCGTTTCCTTCTCTGAATATTCCCCGATTCGACTGTTCTGTATATCCGATATTGATATCAATAAAGGCAGGGATCGTTTTTGCTGCCTCCTGCGAAACTACGGGAACGTTTTTATCCGAGAGATCTTTATTATGTGAATCACTATGAGCATATTCTTGGTCTCTGGGACCGACGACTAAAACCCTCGGCTTTCTCGACTGCTCCACGTTTTGATCCTTCTCAGCGTTTACTCCGGTTTACTCAGCGAGCGCAAAGTGGGCGAGTAGAGCCCTTGTGTCTGAAAGTCGTCCATGACCACTCTAGTCAATATCCATACTGAAAGGAGTCATGTGGCATGGCTTTTATATGTGACAAAAACTATTCCCTCCAGGCCGTGGATGCAGTAGCGTACCGAGGGGGGGGCCCAGGGGGCCATGGCCCCCCCCAAGATTTTCGTCCGGCCCATAGAGCTCCATGTTAATGATGATGATGATCATGTCTTGGCCCCCCCCAAGATGATGAAAAATTCGCTCTGGCCCCCCCCAAAAAAAAATCCTGGGTACGCCCCTGCGTGGATGGCATCAGCCGCGCTCCGACCGAGGCGAGTCTTGGATGCCTCCTGAAAGCTGTGCGCTGCATCGCCTCAGAATGATTTCTAGAATGAGAATCAGGGAGGCCAGAAGCCATCCAAGAATCAGTATGAGGAAGAACGGTAAAAGTTGTTCCAAGGAGAAACTCTCTGAATCACTCAATAGTCCCTTTCTGATGACGTGGGTGAAGCATTTCGGAGCAAATGGCATGCGTTCTCTATCCCGCAGCCACGGGACCCCGGCTTCGAAGACCCACTGAGCTCTTAGTGAGATTGCACGACGGGTTTCCAAATCAGAATACGGAGAGTAGTACCAAACAATTGCGGCTTCAACATAATCGTCCTCGTTGAAGTGGAAGTACCCCTCGTATTTGTCACAAAGCGGCGGGAAGTCGACGAGCATCGTTTCTGGTTCCTGGACGAAAATCGCTCTGGTATCGAGGATGCTTTTCACAACCTCATCTGACGTGACTTGCTCGAGATCCAATACGCTCTTCTCTCGTTCGATTTTGTTTGCGATGGTTTGAATCAATTCTCCTCGTTTCTCAAAGAGAACGGGCAATATCATTGTGTTCCTAACGACGTAAACTCTCAACTTGTCGTTGGTCGCTAGCTCGTGGAATGTGTCAATCGTTCTAACCGGAGTTTTTACCGCAGTAGTCGAGCGGAGGATACCAGAAAACGTTGTCAGAATCAGGAAAGCGAGGATTGTCCAGGAAATGAAAGCCAACCGGGCCGACGTTCGAATGAATCGGCGGTAATCAACCGGCTCCTGGAAGAATGTGGAAACCGCAAGTAGAGCTGTTGCTGTAAGAGAGATCTTCTTCTGGTTCCCGCCTTGAGTGAAGTGCAATGCCAGGGTGGCAGCCAAGAAGGAGCTGCAGATTGCTATCCATATGGGGACGTCGAAAGGAGAAATGGCCACGTCTGTGCTGTACAGTGACCTATAGCCACTCAGGAAGCATAACCTCGAAAACATGTGAGGAAAACCGGGCTCCATGTCAAGGTCAACGAGGGTACTCTCGAAGAACGGACCTAACGCGATGTCGACTTCGCCTGGAAATGAAGGAATTTGAGACTTCAGCGATCGCCGATCCGATTCTCTCGTGAGACACCTTCCATGAAAGTGACAGCACAGCATGTCAGCACCCGAAAGTTTTATTGGAACAAGGCCACGATTCGATGAAGCAATCATCTCACCTTCGTAGACTCGCTTCAAAATTCCGAGGTAGGTCCCGTTCGGGAGTCGAGTACCGTAGTGATCGTCGCGGATCGCTCTGAGGTCCACACTGATATTGAGGGCCTTCGTGATGTTCAGGAGAGGACTGATCGACAATCCTTGATAGATAGAGTTCCCATGACCGTCCGTCTCTAACCAGCTGTAGGGTGAAAGCGGGAAGAACGCAACTTTGATGCTCGAAAGAACCATCACGGATTTGAAAATCGGCGAACCACAGATGCTCCGTACCCTTCAAGTTATGAGCCATGCCGAAGCATGAGAGGACCGATCACTCGTATCCGAAGATCGAATCATCGTCTCAGCTGGTTTGATTTTCATCGATTAACCAGCGACAAACTCGGGGATATGAACTCAATTCCGACTGATTGGTCTCGTTCACAGAGTGAAATGACCGTTGGAGCTGCATCATTACCCATTTGTGTGGCGGAAACTTCATTGTATTCCGTCATGGATTTCGGATCTCTTGATGTGGGCTGTGGGCTAATTGAATGTTAGGGTTCGATATTTAATCGGGGAGCTTCTCCTAATATCTCGATGGTTTGAGAGCGGTCATCTCAATCGTGAATCTCTCCATGTGATCAACAAGAACCCCTACGCCACCGTTCGCGGTTTCGTTCGAAAACAGGTCTCCAATAAGCGACACAAACTAATTGCGGCTGGGATATTGGAAGAACTTCTTGCGGGGATTCGAATTCTGTCATGTTGAAAACAGTGATATTTCTTGAAAACTCTTCTAGAGGGTCTATTCACTTCTCTTGCCACCATGGATATAAAATTCGTCTCAGAGTCCTGAGCGTGATGCGCGCCCTGAATTATGCGGGAATCAGTCAACCGAAGCGATAGGTTTGCGTGAGGTAGGGGTGTTAGGCCAGGAACTTCGGTTTCATTTTTCCGCGAGCAACGTTGCCGCAGAGAGATTTTGCCGCGCGAAATTCCGCCGCGAGACAAACTACCCGGCCTGGGTTTCTTTGCAGCGACCTTCCCCTACGGCATTTCTTTTCGCGGCAAAGCTTCTTGCGGCGAAATTCCCGCAGAGAAGGTTCGCAAGCCCCTAGCGATCAACAGTGTGCGCGCTTCTCTTGAATCCGCTCGAGAGTTTCCGGAAAGGAGCCGCTCGAGCTCTGGAGCGGCGGTGATCGAGCATGAATGAGTTTTCTAAATCATCTTCAGAGCTAACGTTCGCGACGCTTGCACTGAAAGTTTTACAACCAAAGTTTAGGGTCGATTATCAGCGACTTCAACTCATTGGATGTTGACAGCACCTTCCTCACAAAGTCATATATATTCCCTCTCCGAATCTCCTCCTCTCTGGGCGGCAAGGAATCAAGGTAACCAATGACTTGTCATTCAGATGCTACTTTCGTGTGGCCAACATGACGATCTACTCATCCCCTTTTAAAAATTTTGATAAAGAGTTGACTTTGGATAACTATGGGCGGTTCCTCAGGAAGGCTTGGGAAAGGAACGCTGGAACCCGTTTTGTGAGTACATCTCGAATAGTTACTATTTGGGAAAGTATTTCAGTTTCTTCGGTACCATCAGCGCTGAAATAACTAGCTCGAATCTTGCGTCTCATAGTAAAGTTTTTGACAGACTGATGCTGCATCTGGAATCAGTTTCACTGGATCGGATCTAGCAAAGCTCTCAAGAGTTCTGGGAAACTCTTTGTATAAGATCGGCATGCGGCCGGGAGATATAGCTGCAATTTGCTGCACAAACACTGTCCGTACACCCTTGCTACTATCAGCGATTTGGTCCCTGAATGCCGTCGCGAGTGGTCTGGACTTCGGCTTCCCTGCAGGTCGGTTCATGGATCGAAGGAGATGGGGGCTGCGAAAACCCAAACATCCTCCGATAAACTGACCTAAGCATTGGTCCTTGATCAACTTATAGATGAGTACGAGGAGCTCACCTCCGTCTACGAACCGCAGACCTTCGTGTGTGTCAAGGAAAATCTCGCCATTGCCCTGAAACTCCGCGAATCTCTCACCTATATCAAGGTTGTTAACACGACAGCGAAACAAAATGATATCGATCAACTCCGATGCTGACTCCCAGCGTTTCCAGTGGATCATCGTGCTGGACGACGATAGATGCAGCAAATCTGAAGCGGAATCGCAGATTTTCTCGTTCGGGTACCTGCGCACTATGGATGCTCCGGATGCTCCGCTGATGGATGTGGATCCGGACAAGTTGGCTTACATGCCGAGAACGAGTGGAACGACGGGACGCTCCAAAGCAGCGATGCACACGCATCGAACTTTGATATCAGCCGTGCTCATGCAATCGTTCGTATAGCAATATTTTTCCAACAAATGGTCGATCAAGCTCCCGAATCGATGCTCAGGAACGTCATTTCACAGAGCTTTACTTTCTACCTGCCACCTTTACAGAGCTCCGGATGTCATCCCCTTCGACAGCGACGCTGTGGTGTTATCTTCATCAGCCTTACATCATGTGTACAATCTTTTCGACATCTTTGGGAGCTGTTCCTATCGCGGCTTCAATTATGTACATGCGCAGACCAACGACATCGAAACTACGATGCGCATCATTGAACAATTCCAGGTCCTCTAGCTTCCATGAAAAATCGTTACTTGGTCAGTTCATGTGCACAGACACGCATGATCCTGTTTTCTCTCTGTGACTATTCGAGCTGTCCTCAGGTATCCGCGTTTTTCACCACGCCCTACATCGTACTCTCCATACTGAATCTTTTCAAAACGAATCACAGCTGCTCCAAAACAGTGTCTCTACGCTCACTGAAGACGCTAGTTGTGGCATCGAATGTGTTTCCGGAAGGTTCGATCGGATATCTCCGAGAGTGCCTTCCCGACTTGGAGTGCTTCGGAAATCGTGAGACGAGAATCATTCGCGCATGCCTCTCGGAAAGATCTCCGCGGTTTCGCGCGGGATACTGACAGTAATCTTCAATCTCGATAACTTCTTTCAGTTTATGGTCAGACTGAAATCGTCGCAGCGTTCAGTCACTCCTTCAGGGGATTTCACAAACCTTGTACGATCGGACAAATACTATCCAGGGGGAAATTCAGAATTGTCGACCCAGAAACGCTCCAGGATATGCCCATGGGCGAGAAAGGAGAGCTCCTCGTTCAGCTACCTGACCAGACGATCGGCTATTACAAGGATCCTGGAGCGTCTGAGGCGAGTACCAGTATGCGGAGTAGGGCGGAGGCAAATGGATGCTGTATGCTTGTCTCTCCGTCTTCTCTCCTTATTTTTCGTGACGAAACTAGAGTGTTAGTTCATCTTGCAGAAACTGATGGCCCAAGACGGCTGGCTTCGCACTGGCGATACCTGCATTGTGGATGAAGAGGGTTTTGTCACCCTCGTTGGTCGACTCAAGGAGTTCATTAAAACGAAATACACCACAATTTCGCCTGGGGAGGTCGAGACCAAAATCCTAAGACACCCACTCGTGAAGGATGCTGCCGTTGTAGGACTTCCCCACCCAATCCTTCAGGCCGCTCTTCATGCGATCATCGTACCGATCTCGCCGGAACTTGACGAAGGAACAATCCATAAACATATGTCGGGTACGTCGATGCGTCCCACAGGAAGAATTTCGGATAATAAGCTTCCCGAGCGCTCATGGCAACGTCATTGGAATTTTGGTCGGATTTCCATGATTCGAAGCTCTAGTACCCGAAAATTCGCGAATCTCCGAAGCATCAACTGCATTGAGATCCAGAGGTCAGGTTGATTCCCATCCGACAACCCCGAAAAGTCACCTTGGCTGTACACAGGGAGATCGGCTGAATCAGTCTGGCCCTTGCACCAATTTGTAAATCGCGGATCCGATGGCGTGATATCAGATTGTTCTGGCTAGCAAATGATCGTTGAGTTTGCGGTTGCGACATCGGAAAGACGGATGGAATGCATTGAATGGCGTCTGTCACGAACGCACTCGATGCTTCTCTACATGTTTTGGCTTCCTATCGGCGCTGTCTGTCAGCGACAGAATATCGCCCGGAGCGATCTCTTATGATCGACGAATCTTCCGGCGAAGGTGAGGTACACATGGAAACGAGCAAGTGTGCGTCTATACCGGCATGGTCGCGCCACCGCTGGGTCGACATTTTCTAACAGTAAATGATCGCAAACTGAGTCGAAGTCTCCCATACCAAATGTTCGTGGAACCGAATGAAATCACCTCTACCGACGACGGCGCTGAATTTATTTGAGCTCAGCTGCGTGATGGCGGTTTCGAGTCGAGAATGTTGGCGATGTTTCTTCAACGTGATGATGGTTCTTTTTCCAGAAATCGCACCCGACATCTACAAACTTGAGGGAGGGATAACGTTCTGTGATGCAATCCCTCGTTCCGAGATGGGGAAGCTCGTTCGCAGGAATCTGTTACCATGGCTTTTGGAGAGGAGAAAGGACTTGTCACCATCATGAATCGAATCGACTCGGGGCAGCTGCGTAACCACCGGAGGAGGTCGTCGTTAGAGCATCGGCTCTCCCCCCATCATTGTTCCCTCCCTTGTTAGTCCCTATACCATTGACTAGAGATTATCGAATCGCCCCCCTCCCCATGGCATGAAGGTCCACCCAGCAGACCACGGTTGTCGCAAAAACCGGCATTATTCGCAATGCATCGGGCTCAGCTACCCACGATTTCATAAAATACACATCTGGGGTTGAGAATGACGAAGTCATGAAAGAACTTTGGTAGAGAGTAGAAACTTCACCAGGCTTCAAAAGTATCGGAATTGACAGACATAAACCAAAGCCCCGAAGCTAGTACAAACACCGCCTGCTGATTGCTGTTCGTCACGCAGAGCTGACTCCGAACTTTTATCTGGTGAGCGAGTCGCCGTGTGCACGATATCGTACACCGAGTCAGGTGAAACCCTCTCATCTTTGGCTCTGACGTGTTTTCCGGACAATATTCACAATCTCTCGGCCCTCGGAAGATCCCTGGTCATGAATCATTCCGGGAGAGCTCATCTGATCGATTGGCGCCGCAGTAGGGAAGGCTCTTCCGGCTCGGAGACTCTCCCCGCTCCCCAAATTGCCGGGAAGCTCCAGGCAGATTCGAATTTTCTTCTCCAAGTTTGTTGTTCTAATGTCGATGAGGAAAAAACACCGCGGTTTCGTTGCCCAAAATCGGTGATTGTTTATTATATACATACGTTGACAAGGCTCAAACGGCACGATCTTCGGATTATCATTACTGGTACTTCGCCATTGAGCGAAACCACTCCTTGCGACATGAACTTGGATAGACGCTTTACAATATCTCAAGCTTTCCGCATCCAGTGAGGCCCTGGGATGCCTTGCGGCATTCCAGGGATTCCAGGTAAGAACAGGGGCATCCCAGGGATCCCGGGGGGTCCCATGCCTGGTCCCATTCCGGGGGGCCCCATACCTGGCGGTCCAGTACCGGGCGGTCCCATAGGGGGTACGCCAGGCATCGCCATTCGCGGAGCAGGTGGCATCATCATCGGCCCCGGAGGATATCCGGGTGGGCCACCTTGTGGAGGAGGAACCATCGCACCTCTCGGAGGCATTTTACCCTGTTTGAAGGCCGCTGTTGTCTGATCTATCAGGTTCTGGAAAACGTAATACAAAGAACATCATGAGACAGCTTTCAAACCTAGTTTCGACTGGACGAACTCTTACGAGGCATCGGGAATAGTCACTGCTATCGCAACTAAAATGAGGGAACCTTAAGCAAAAACTAACCTGAGCTTGATCCTCAACCCATTTCTGATAATAGAAACGCACGTTCTCTTTGTGCTTCCTGCCACCGCAGTGAGTTTTTCGCACAGAAGGCGAGTCGTGCGTCAGGAATGTGTCGCAGTAGTCACAATAATACTTCGGCATGTTGAGTCCGAGCCGTTATGAAGCTTCACGGCCGGTGAAGACTGGTCGTATAACCAGGTTTACGAAAATGCCGAACTCATATACCGGGACCTTGTTTACCAACAATACGCCTGAGATGAGTCGAGGGTCTGGTTCAGGAATTAGCGAGCCCATTTACTCTCGCCGCCGTTTTAGCGGACAAATCCATAACATCCGCATCAGACCTATCCATATTCCGGCAATCTCCCCAGCGCCTCCCCGCCAAATTGGCGGTTGGAGGCAGACCGGCTCGCTAGCGTCTGACTCAGGCTAGTAGCCCCTCTCTCATCTCGCCTCTCGCATGGTGGCGGCGGTCGGTCGATTTCCAGCGACCTGATGGTGGACCAAACGACGATTTAAAACTGGAGAGGAGTACACAATGGTCACTTCATTAACTTCACGGATAGTTCGAACCGCGATCTCGAATACAACTACTGCGACTGAGGAATCTTCGCATAATGAAGATCCAAGAGCAGAAAAAGCTGCACTGTCGGAACCGGATGGAGAATTTCGGCAGCTCCTCCATTCTTCAGTTCGTCCGCGCGCCGCCATTTTGAATCTTACCATCTGGCACCATCCCGTTGTTGACGCTGGCTGGCTGCTGCTCTTGCGGCTCCACTAGTGTGTGTTTTTAGCGGTGTTGTCTTACACTGTTCACTCCACTCTCGCCTATGTTGAACATTCGTTGTGGATGGTCATAGCTTCGTGGTTTCTCTGCTTCCGCTGAAATTGCTACTGTGTGAGCTGTCACCTGGAACTCGTGCCGTCGTTTTGAGTGAACTGGTTCCCTGTGATTTGCTGTTGGTTTCGAACGGGGAATGGTACTGAAACCATAACAACGTTTTCCGAGGGCTATTCTGGTGGTGGTGGTGGCGGAGGAAATGGCCGCTCTGCTGCCTCCACCGCGCCGGGCACCTGGAAGACCCCGAGCGCCCCCCCAGCTGAGTGCTATCCAGATACTGCTCCAGATGGGCTTTCCGAAGCATCGCGCAGAGAAAGCTCTAGCTGCTACGGGAGAACGAGGTGTGCAGCTGGCAGCCGACTGGTTGCTCTCACATGTGAACGACCCAACACTTGACAGTTGCACTCCGAGAGAGTACATTTTGTACCTGTGTCCCTCCGGCCCCCTGTTTGGTCAGCTGCAGAATTTTTTCCTCCAATCAATGCTGCAGCACGGCCGCAACGGAGCTCACAACTATCTTCCACACATCACGTTGTGTTCATTCTTCCAGCTCGCGGATGATTCGGTCTCCGACGTGATCAAGGCTCTCGAATTGATCTGTGATAAACTCAAAGGGGAGTTGCCTGATCGAATCAAGCTGGAGCACTACACCTCGCAGACGTTTCTTGGTCTCTTTGTCGATCAAAAACACAATGAGATGCTGAAGAAAATCAGTGTCAACTTCATGCGGGAGACATCAGATCTGCAGATCAGCGTCGAACCTTACCTCAAGGCCCTCCATGTCACGCTGGCGTATCAGTTCGACGTTGCTCACTACGGAAGCCTCGAGAAACTCACGCAGATGATCGACACCGAGGCACAAGCTTGCTGGGAGCTGAGGCTGTATTCACGAGATATGAGAATCAAAGGCAACGAAGTGCACAAAGTCTTGTACTCACATACACCTCAGGAGGCGGACGAGTTGGAGCTTGTTATAGGAGACCTCGTCTACGTCAACGGAGACAAACTCAACGGATCTTCGGACGGCTGGGTTGAAGGAACCTCATGGCTCTCAGGATGTTCAGGCTTCTTGCCGAAAAACTACATCGAACGAACGGCAGAGTCTGATGCCTGGACGATGCATAAAAGCATAACGATATGCAAGAACAATTTTAGTGATGACGTGCCACGACCTCCGAGCAGCCCCGTTGGCGCCCCGTCCCCGCCACAAACGGTTTCGCCGACGCTTCCGCAGCTGGAGTCGACCACCGTGGCTGTCAATCACAAGCCGACCCCGATAGAGAGGAAACATCCTCCTGTCCCCAGCTCGAACACAGACTTGCCGTCCCCGAAAGAAGATACCCTCTATGAAAATATAGATTTCCTCTCGCTCAACTCAAATAATGGAGAACAGAAACCGCGACGGTTGTTCGTGGTTCGTCATGCGGAGAGGATCGACTTCACTTTTGGGCCATGGATTCCTGCGTGCTTCGACCAACACGGCAACTACTTCCCAAGAGACATCAACATGCCCAAAACAGTACTTCCTCGAAAGCCTATGGACTATCTGAAGGATTCTCCTCTGACCCGTTTCGGACTGTACCAAGCATCACTGACCGGAGAGGCCATGTTCGAGGCCGGTATACGATTCTCCCAAGTCTTCTGTTCGCCTTCGTTGCGCTGCGTCCAAACTGCCACGACAATCCTCAAAGCTCTCAAGTCACCAACGCCGCTGATCAACATCGAGCCCGGTCTGTTTGAGTGGTTGGCTTGGTATCCCGACATTCAGCCAGTATGGTTCAAACCCCAGGAGTTGAAGGACTCTGGGTTTCCAATCAACACGACGTATAAACCTCTCATGTCGGTGGAAGAGCTCCTTTCGAAAAAATCCGAGTCATGTGAGGAATATTTCAGCCGTAGTTACGTAGTTACTCAAACTCTATTAGAAACCTCAAAACAAATCGGTGGGGACGTGATGTTTCTCGGCCATTCAGCTACTCTGGATGTTTGTACGCGTCAGTTGACCGGTGCCAAAATTCGCACGGCGCAAGAGCTTGTCCATATTGTACACAAGATACCTTATGTAGGAGTCGCTGTCGTCGAGGAAAACTTGAACCGCGTTCCTCGCTGGAGTCTCATTGGAGCGCCTTTCCAAACCTTGACTCACGCCAGTAACGTTAAATACGATTGGAAATGTATGCTCGGTGAGGCGCACGTATCCAAGAGATAATCATCATAGACCGGGGTGCAACCATTTACAATTTAATATATGGACTATACGGAGGTATTCTCCTATCTGTTTCCGGGCGGGAAGAAGATGAATATTTTTTTGAACCAACTCTATACTTCGCTCTCAATGACTCACTCTGCCAACTCAAATTTCGGGGAGATTTCAGAGCTTGTTCCTCGACATGATTGTCGTTTTACCTGAATAGCTCTTGAAGTTAATCCCGATCATAGCTGCGGAAAAGCAGCGACCCGTTCTAATGAATACGATTCCCGGTCACAACGAGAAGGATGATTTTTACCCCTGTACAAAAAGAAACGAAGCAATTTTTGCTCGTTTTCTTCCAGCTCGATATTTATCCGCAGAACAATTTTTCGTTAATTTATTTATTCGACGAATATCCTGTAGTCACACGGGAAAGTCTCGAGCAGCCCATCGTACGAACATGAGACACTCGACATTCGTCGCTGGGAAATAAGGTGCGGAAGCTCAGGGACGGAAATTATATGATGAAACGCCGAGTCCGGGATCCAGAAGCGTAATTTCGTAGGGATGAGCGATGTGCAATCGAACTTGGAATGTTTGGTCTGGTCTGACGTACCCTTTGGATCGCATCAGCAGTCATCGGGTGTGACTAGATCAAGCGACTCCCGTGTGTATGTGCGCGGCGAAATGGTTATCGAGAATGACCTCCGGTGAAATCTGTAGAATTCCATGACCTGACGCGCGTATCCGTCTGTGAGTGTGCCAACACAGGATCCAGGTTCTCTGTGGTTGTTCATTCGTTGCAAAACTAGCGTGTCCAGAACAGTGACAATCCAACTAAATAGAACAAACAAATAAACGAAGTCTTTGAACCTGCTAGAGACTGTTCCCGCTTTCATATATAGGTATCTATCTATCAATATGCATGATCCTCCGTGTCGACAAAGAATGCCGAATCGCAATCGTTGAGCCGATCCCGCGGTACAAATGTCGTACGTAACTCCTTGGTTGGACTCGAGGGGTGTTATCCAAGGAAGCTATCCCGAATCTCCTCTCCTCCTGCTCGAGGGTGAACCAAACAGACATACGAGTCCTCTGTGTGGAAATCATCGAAAAAGAACGAATCATGATTTGAAACAAGCCGGCCCACTGGGGTGAGTCATTGGATCCGTGCCCGCGACGTTCGGATGATACCGATGCTGCGTAGAATAGAATCAACGTCAATCTTCTGCGGAGCTCGTCGCTTGATGAATCCTTGTAGACGATCATCTAGGATCGATATCCAATCTCCTTCGAGAACTTCGAGAAGTTACCGATTTACCGATCGGTGGAGTACTCCATTGCCCCAGTCTCTTATCGCTCGGAGGTGAAGTCCGAAGATGCTTCTAAACAGGCGGAAGAATCCCCGGGTTTTCAAACTTGGCGCTCTAACAGAAGTGGATAGCTGCCAGAAAACGTTCGATTCAGCGTTATTGTATGCTGAAGTCAAGTACATTTCCCCGACACTCTTGTCAGAGAGTCTTCATGTGGCCATGAAAGTTCGTGCGAAAGCCTGAAGTTGGCCTTGTCAGTGAGCATGTGAGTTCGTCCCTCTGCTCTCCGTTCACGCATGCGCAATGAACTCTAGGTTGGTGATCGGGCTCCTGTATATAGGGTTGTTCTTCTGAGTGTTGACGGAGATACTCGAATTGCGTTCGTGCTGATTCAAGATTCTGAGTTCCCGGGAGTTCCGAGGCCTGGAAGTGGTCTGGCTGGGCCATGCAGCCTGTCGGTGAGCCGAGTTTCATGGCTTAGAGTTCAGATCCCTGTGGAACACCCTCCGCAATCGATGCTGCCCAACTGACATCGAATACGTGCTCGAATTCTCTCAGATCAGTGATATCAGAATATCCCTCATTCAGAGGAAACTCATCTTCCGGCATCCTCTCGACACCCGATCGAATCCCTCGTCGCTCGCCTCCGCGAGTGCCTCCGTGGCTTGGAGGCATATGATGGCTCTGTCCCAGAAATGTCATATTTCAGTCTATCTTTTGAGCTAACGTCGAATATAGATTCTTGAAGAATTCGACCAGGAAGAGCGCAAAATACAGTTCGATCGGTTCGAACAGCATGACTACTCTGAGAACGGTCCTCTCGATTTGTTCTCAACTCTTGTTTCTGTGAGCAGGCTTCCCGGCGGCCAGTGGTTCTGACGATTACTGGAACATGCGAAACAATGCCGGGATCTACGGCACGACTCGGCGGGGAGATTCGTACGTGACACCGCCAGCACCTTTAGGTGCAGAATGGTGTCCAGCGAAACACACACCGATCCGGACCCAACCCGTCATTCCCACGCCAACTCCTCCAGCGCCAACTGTATCTACGGCTTCAGGGAATCAACCAAGCAACAGTAAAACTAGAGGGACTCAGGTGACGAATCTTCCGTGAATTTCTATCATCCCAAGGCTTCTGGAGCCATCCTCACGCTACCTCAGACACCGCATGCCTTCAACTCAAACTCATTCATCCGGAACCACTCGGCAACTTTCTCATTCGAGATTTTCTTCCAGGCATGTTGTGTGTACTTATTGAATCGGACCTGTCTAGCGCTCCAGGTGGAGTGCTTGTCAACAATTACCGCGGGTCAGATATTGCAACAAATAGCGGATGCCCCATGCGAGCCGGGATTGGGCCAAGACGCGTGTCTGGTTTTCGCTGTGTGGATCGCCAACGCAGACTTCGAGCTGCAGCTTGAGCCAGGTTTGTAGATCAACTTCGAAGAGTTCATCATCAACTCTCTCTCCGATGTGTTCACTTGGCCCGTGAATGATGCTGATCTCCTATTCCGCAGGTCGAGCTCCGTATGAGGTATACAAAGTTTGGACAGAACTTGTGAAAACGTATTGCACGCTGCCGGTTCCCCTCGTAGGGGAACCCAAACTCATACTTCAGCGGAATGTCACCCTGGGCGAAGAGGAGGAACGAGCAATCTGCCAAAGGAACCCCTCTGTGTTGGAGCTGCTGTATCACGAGGCTCGCTGCAACATACTTGACGGTTAGTCCACCCTCAGGGCTTTACGCAATGAAAATCACACAAAATTTCGCAATCGAACGCGAGTGATCTCATCGATATCCTTTCAGGGCGATATCCCGTCACGGAACACGTCGCGCTGAGATTAGCAGCATTCCAAGCGGCCATTGAGCTGGAAGGACAGAGCGCCTGTGATGTCTTGGCGGATAAAGCCGGTCATTATTTGCCTCATAGACATATCAAAAGCGGCTTTTTCGGCCAGAGCATCGAGAAGAAACTCGTGCAAGAGTACAAAGATCTTCTGATGTGTCGGTGCACCGACAAGCACTCATTGATGAGAGACTACCTGGACGTGTGCCGGAAGCTCGTATTCTACGGCAGCGCATTCTTCGTGGGTTCCCTGGATTCTTTCTTCGGATCCAAAGACGTCACCGTGGCTATCAACAGACGGGGCCTTCATATACTCACGAAAGACGGCCGTTTAGAGGGTTCATATTTGTTTTCTATAAACCAATACCCGCCTTTATTCAATTGGGACTACGGTAGACCGGTGCAAGAGGGACTCGAGCCCTGCCTCTATGTCTCCGATGGGTACTTAAGCTCACATCAGATTTTCTCAAAGCAGTCTTTCCTGATGGATAAAATGCTAATGATTCTGCAACCGAGCAAACTGTGAAAAGATTTCATCGCAAATTGGGACAATCTTGGAAAAATTGAGTTCTCTGATTGCATTCCGATGGGTTCCTCGTCTCTAGCTGCCGCCCTTTCCCGGAGTCAAGATTGAGGCCAAAAGAGCTCCACCTTCGCTGGACGCGGACTCCAGTGCGCGGCCTTCAAGCACCTCAATCATCGCTCAAGGTATTCTCCGATTTGGCAACTTACTGGGCTCCTTGCGACGAAAACCGTAGAGAATTCAGGACAGAGCTCACCGGGAGATCGCGTCTGGGTACGAGATGCAATCTGTGAAATGTACAATACTGACTGAATGGCGTGGCTATCTTGAAAACGTCCGCATTCTGCGTTCTGGAACTGTTCCGACGGGAATCGGGACCTTTAGAAAGTTCTCCGCCGGCAGCCTGCGCTCGCGGATTGTGATAAATATACATAGAAGGCGTCTGCGACAGACCGGGCTGAGTCAAATCCACCCAACGGTGACCGCTCATTGTAAGATACTGAGTGCCATATGAATTGACTGGAAGCGGTTGTTTCAATCGAATGGAACAGGCTGACGTTCAGAATAACCTCTGAGGCCTATGTGTATTATTAAAGAATAAACAAGACAAGTCTGATGAAGTTTCCGGCCTTTTTCATTGCTAGTGAATGTCATTGTTACGTCACCCCTGTTTCTCGACGAGCAGCTGCGGAAACGTCGAGCAAATCATGAATCATCGCAAGTTCGAGTTCTCCAATCTAGTCCCGCGAGTACTGGGCGCCCTCTAGTGACCCTCTCAGGAAGCCTCGAGGTAAACATCGGTCATATGGTTGTGATTCGCGGTCCCTGAGTTCTTATCCGCTTCGCGCTTGCGGATTCGGCACTCGGCTCGAGAAATGCTCCGGCGGGCGGTTTCTCGGGGAGCGATTCTCTATAACATCCTCAAAAGTGCATCCGAGGTTCGAGTGACTGTAGTCTCACCGCTATACAACCTGCCGCAGTCTAGCTTCCGAACATCGAGCCGGCTTCTCGACCTGTCTGCGAATGAATACGAGAAACTTTCCAAGACAACTCTAGACAGTCTTTGCGAATACTTTGAGACGATCTTGGAGAATGTCGAGAACGCTGATGTCAATTTGAGCGACGGAGTTCTCACGGTCAGGCTCGGAAACGAGCTCGGCACTTACGTTATCAATAAGCAGAGCCCAAATAAGCAGATCTGGCTATCCAGTCCCCTATCCGGCCCTAAGAGGTAGGTGGCAGCGGCTCGTCAGGCTAATAAGAATGAATCGCGTCTTTCAGTTCAAACTTCGGCATCGAAAATTTCAGATATGACTACGTATCGTCCAAATGGGTCTACAAGCACGACGACTGTGAGCTGAACACACTGTTGACGAAGGAGCTACGGAGTCTCCTCAATAATAGCGATATCGATTTTGACAAATGCGTTTCTGTGTAGTTCTAGGAGTTTTGTTGAATAAATGTTGTACATTTGGTTTCTGAACACTGTTCGTCTCCATCATTCCACCTTCGTGACCGAGAAGCAGGACTGGTGAAGATGATTGTGGTCAACGCATCGCTGGAGAGTTTTTTTCTTGGAGGTTCTTGCTTTCCGGACTGTGTGATGTGACGTCACCAACCGATGAGGTTTGACGAATCCACTGATGGGTACTAAGTGTGACCAAGTTTTAGAAACAAAATCGGACGCTCATTGTTACTTTTTTTTCACCCATAAAGCTTCCGAAAGCGCCAGTCAGCGCGGACTCCAAGTAACGGCTTGCTTTGACTCGGATTTCGGCAACTTCGCAGGAAAGAACGAGCGGCGAAGGGACGCTTCGACGCATCTGCGTTCCTCTCTGACTCCTCACGTTGTATTTAAGGGTGAACATTGTGGGATGTGACATTTCAGTGCAGGACCATGCAAGCTCACTCGTCTGCATTCCATGCGGTGAGTGTATTGCGGTGTTACGTGAGCATTCTCGAGCGGAGTGTACCAGTTCGACTCTACAACGATCAGCTTTCAGGTTGTTCTCTGTCAGATATTCCTGATCCTGAATCAGTTACAAAGTTCATCGGCGACATCGTTGAATCGGAAATCGCTCCCAGCTCGCCATAGCCATGCTCGGCGAGGTTACAGAACTCGATCCTCTACCGCGGAACTGCATACCGCCCCCTCTCAGAGAAGTCCGCAAGCTGCAGCACTGACCCAGACCGCTACGGGAATGTCCGAGAGCTCAACTGCGGACAGTGAAGCCCAAGGAACCATGGGTGCATCCAGGATGCGGCAAGGATTTGGTTCCGACCGAGGCGTAATCCCAGCGAGCGGATTCGCAATGAGTGTAGGAAGAGGCGGCGGGAGCGGCGGTGGATTCGGTGGTGGACAGGGTGGCGGAGGCGGAGGTGGATTTGGTGGTGGACAAGGCGGCGGAAACGGAGGAGGTGGAGGTGGTGACGGAGGTGGGGGAGGCGGTGGAGGTTTTGGTGGTGGTGGAGGAGGAGGAGGCGGCGGCGGAGGAGGTGGTGGCGGAGGTGGAGAACATTCCGGATACTTCCAGTAAGTAATGATTTCACTCTCGTCAACCTAATTAGATTCGGAAAATATCGATTCCACATTTGCATGAAGGCTTGTTTGTTCTGATTTGGTTCACGCCTCCAGGTACGCGAAGGTTCCACAAATGGACACCTACGAGTTCGGATATAGGAAAGGGAATCCTTATCACTTCATCGAACGTCACGAATCCCGACACGGTCCAAGATTCCGGACGAAAGTTCATTGGGGAGATAAACGGGGAGGTTACGGCGAACATTACTGGGAATACAACCACATGGAAACGACGCCCGCGCCGAGTACGCCGGGCTACGATGACTACGGCGGTATGGGAGGAGGCGGGGGTGGTGGGGGCGGCGGAGGTATGGGCGGCGCCGGGGGCGGTGGCAGAGGAGGTGGCGGAGGGGGAGGTGGGGGCGGCATGGGTGGGGGAGGAGGAGGTGGCGGCGGCATGGGTGCCGCAGGCGGAAACGGTCAATACAAGGCCGCATAAGAAGCGAGTTAGGAGAGATCTCTTCCAAGATCAGTTCTCATCGATCGGTTACGGGCTCATGTCATTCAATCAGGACTCATCCGAGAAAAACCTTCTGGCCCTCCTCTGAGGACCTCTTTCTCGGACTCCCGATATTTTTTCGTGAAATTTTGAACAGCCTGTCCGGAGATTCTTTCCCGCTCCCTGATGAAAACGACGGAGAACAAGCCAAAAGAGGTAGGATCGACCTCAGGAACTCCGAAATCCGAATTTAAGTGTATGAGAAACATCGACAGGCCTCGGGATGCTGAGGCACTGTTTGTAAGTGTGATAGATCTAGTCCAACGTCCGATTCAAGTTTTGCCCCCAATGTAGTGCGTGAATCCGTTCATTTTTCCTCCAATCCATTGGCTCCAATGGTCATTCTCGGCAATTTGGTTCTGATGAGGTTGCGTTCTACGTTTTGTGGAAGTCCGAAGCTTTTTGAGTCGATTTGATCTCATCCAGTCTCATCGGTCGGTCGAGCTACGAGCAGTCGTCGTCGTTAGAAGGCATTCTGAGTGAAACAATCAATCATCTTCTCATCGACTCATCATCGTCCGAATCGTTGCTCCTGTTCCTAAAATTCCTATCCATTCGTGAACTCATGTATCGTATTCGAAGGCTCAATAAACCCCTCGTATGATAATTGAATCAATTTACTTCGTCGGCAACCTCCGATATTGCAACTGGATCGATCCTCCAATCGTTCATTCCCCAAGTTCATGATTGATCCCCCCGAACGGAATTGAAGGATCCTACTTCATCGTCTTTTCGATCGAAAAAAAAACAGGAGAGATCATTTTTGAATGATTTTTTTATTGAGCCAAAACATGGAGACATCTGAACCCACCACAAGTTTTTACTTCATCTTGTATGAGATTTGGTAAGAACCGAGCACTTGAGTCGAGTGACTTGATATCTGCTTAACCTCGCTTTTGTTTTGCATTCCAATGAACCTTCCGAAAGGTCGCTCCTTCCGGTCGGGAATGTAGAATGCTGGGAGAACGCGGAGCGCGTTCCATTCGTGACGATATGATGGGGGAGTTGAACGTGTCTGATATCTGAGAAGTTCAAATCTCTGTTCAAAGTTCGATGTTCTCCACCGGCACAAGGAACTATCTCTTCAGAGAAGCGCTCCGAGCTGCACCGGGTGGATTTGCTTTAGCAGGGCATTAAATTGACGCAAGCCATATCGACGCTAGCCACAGAGTGCACCTTGCAGTAGTTCATCCGAGCGATTTGACAGCATATCTTCTTTTTGCTTTGATTGTCGGTTCAGCGTATAACCCGAGCCGACAATTTGGTCGGAAAAGGCAAAAAATTTGAATCTGTCGGTCTGGCAGACCTCGTAGATCACCGTTCAGTGGTCGAGAACGGCGTTGAAAAATCTGCCAAAGAAGTGGATTCATAGTTCCTTCAAAAATAGGTTCCCGGGGAGGAACGATTGCAACACAAAGTCAAGAAGAATCAGCGCATTGTTCACCTACTGTAAATCCACCATGACTCTGTTTCACGGTGGACATCAAGATGGTATGTTCTGTTGCACCCAGTATTACCGAAAAGAAGCTGGGAAACTTCAGTACGGGAATGATGGGTGCGAACTTGGCTCCGGACGGACAGTGTTCAATGCGTCCCAGAAATCATCTCGAGTAGGACACTTTCATTTGAAGGATCTTCTGTTGACTGATTAAGTCAGAGCGGTAGACGAAAAGAAGCCGGCGCCCTGTGCAATCGGTCGTTTCGTTTTTGCACGTTTTAATCCACAACGATCAGAAATGACACGTGATGGGAATGAGTACTAGTGCGTCGTAACAAAACATCTCTCAGTAGACCTTCGAATAACAACGGATGTTTGTCGCAAGTTTCAAAGACCCGAAAGACTGAATGATCGCACGGGATCTGCTATCAAGCGTCACTTTGGCGAATGTGTAGATCTCGAAATCAGTCCCTGCTGGAACAAACCCGGAGTCTCGTTCCGCAACATTTTCAGAGAGGAGAACAGCTGTCAATGGAATGAAGTGATCGTTCGCTCAGCGAGAAGTGAATGATCTTCTGATCCAACATCAATTTCACGAGTCCATTGATATACGCAACCAGAAGAATAACTGGGAGCATACGCTATATACTCGTATACAATACTCGCAACTCTCTCGCATCTTCAACGATGAGAATTTGTTTGAGATTTGGTAAGAACCGAGACCATGTCGTTCGGCCACGATATCTGCTTAACCTCCTCTTCATTTCGCATCCACATGTACCGCTCAGACCACCAGGATTATCTGGTCGGGAATGTCGGATGCTAACTTTTCCAATTATAAGCTATGTGAGACCGATAAAGCCACGAGCTGAATGCATCAGCCCCTGATGATGACGGTTACTTTGTGTAGCGCTCCTATGGACCTCCAGGAATCTGATTGAGATGATTCATTGAGGAACGAAGGAGCGCAAACGATTCGAGAGGAGACTTGTTTGAAGCCGGTAAGACTCGAGAACATGAGGATTCTCCGAGATCTGCTTGGCAACGCTTGGTTTTGCGTGGTTTTGAAATATGAATTCCTGCACGAAATACCATACTTTTTCGACCCGCGGATATATTCACAGCCTGACACAAGGGCTGGTTGCTAGATGTTCTCCGGCGAAACAGCAAGCTCGCATCTCGAATGCGTAGATTGACAGTTGCAACGCTCGGATTTGGTCTCGCAAGGCATTAAATTGACACAAGCCACCACGACGCTTGTCACAGAGTGCACCTTGCTTGAAATATCGAACAAGGAACGAAAGCCTAAGGATCTAGTTCAAGAAGTTTTGTCGATCCATGGTATAACTTGAATCGATGTTCAAATCAAGCATATTAGTGGATCTCTCAGTTTTGCAGATTTTCAAGCGGAAGCCTCCTAAATGAGAGGATACCGTGAAATGACCTGCTTCGAAATTGTCAGGGAAACGAATCATCGGGACACACATCTGGATCCTATCTATAAAATACCTACAAGCGACGAGACAGCAAGTCAGCGTCAGAAACCCCTTTATTTGAAGTCGTCCAACGGTTTACACAACGTATCCGAGCTTCGCCAATTCAGCCTGAAGAGGTGCGATTTCCTTGGACAACGATTGTTTAGCTTGTTTCTTGGTTTTCTGCGGAGTAGAAGAGCGGATTAGAAACTTCTTAACCTTGAGCGAACAGGATCATCGTCGATGAGACTCCCATGCTTCTTTTCGAAATATTTCATTCCATTCCAACGATGTCGAGCGGCTTATGTAGTATTCGCCAACGATGACGCAACTTGTACTCCGTCCGCGATTCGTTTGGCACCCGTAAATTCCACAAAATACGACGATTCGCAAGACATGGATCAAAATGGTGCGATCAAGAATAAGCAACTGAAGGAAGACTCACCTTCTCAAGCTTGATCAATTTGTAACGCAGGAAACCCTTGACCTTGCGCTTGGCTTCCAGGCTTTCAACGACGTCCGAGTACTTCCATCCGACTTCGGAACTTAGTCGGCCCAACTGGCAGAACTTTCTGCGGGGGTTCGATCGGACGACCTTGAGGGCGGCGGGAACGACCATTCGTTTCTTGATGTCATACTTGGGAGGGATTCCCTCGAAGCATTTCAAGAACGAGAGAGCCTTCTGGCCTCGCGCGGTCTTGTGCGGCAACATCCCACGAACGGTCCGCCAGAAGATTCTGGACGGAGCACGGAAGTGGAACGGTCCACGCGTGGGGTTCACATTGCACCTCTTTCGTAGGAAAGATAGGTACTTGAGTTTGTTTCGGAACAAGCCACCTGAGATGACAAGGCTTTCGCAGCGAACGATGACAACTTTTTGACCTGAAACGAGGTACAATAACGTTGGATACAGCGCAAAGAGAAGACTGACAGAATGCACATTGGAGGAGAGTAGGAAATTTCTTCAGGATGTTCCCGCCATCACTTGCAAACGACAAATCGAAAAATTCCGGTAGCCGAATGACTACAGTGATAAGTGGGGTTCTCTATAGCAAGGTCCTAGAGGTCCAGCATAGTCATTCGTGCAGTCCCAAGATAACTTGCTGAAATCACTTCGAGGGTAAGCTCCCCTCTGAGTTCGAGCCAAGCTACTGACACGCTCACGCCGGCACTGGGGTCGACGGAGCTGATGTAAGTAGTGGAGGAGTAGAATAGCGAGCAGATTTCAAGAACTTGGGCTCGATTTATGTCAACTTACCGCTGAGAAGGGTTTTTGCCACCAAGGACGCGAGACGGCCAAGGAGGTGACCCTTGCCGTCGATCACCACGGGCTGAAAGCAGAAAACGGGGACCAAACTTAGAGACAAGTTGCTCCACGTGTGGAATTCTGCCGGCACATTGAAAACATCTCCAAGTCGGAGTTACGGCATTGCTCATGCCCTTGCTACCACGTCCGCCGGGCGGCTAGGGAATTCAGCACGCAAAACTCCACGTGAAGGTAGTCGAATCTCGGATTGAACGCCGAGAAACAAATGTTCCACGTGAGCACGCCAAGCACATGTTGAAAACAAATGCAAGATTCCTGGTGAACTCATGACTATTTGACCACAACTGGGCGAACAGAACACATCACCGAAAGTCGGAATTCTATCCGAGTACGAAGACGACGCGGAACTCCAACGGAATCCTCCAATTTCAAGAAAATTCCTTACCGCCTCGGTGAAACCTGGCATTGTCGGATGAAAAGACTTGGCCGAGGCCTAACGCACGACGACTCGAGTTATCCGACCACAGCGCCACCAACTGCTACCGGGCGGTCGGATGTTCCGAGGTGGCGCCAAAGTTTGAAACCGGGGCCGGCGCGGTAGGCACGGCTTCTAGATTGACAATTGCGAATGAATCCGCGAGGTCCGCTGAGAACTGCGACAAGATTCGAGGCGGTCATACCAGCTTCCCAGATTCCAACCGCTGGCGAAATCCGTCGCAACGACGTTGTTCTGCGGCGGTGCTTCCCTGTCGGGAGCTGAAGGTGCTGCCAGGCGCGCGTCCAACGTTTTCACTGACTTCTCCATTCGTACCGAGAGCCAATTGCGGGGACAATCGCTAAAATGGATTGTGGATTTTTGAGAGGCTCTCTGCCGTTCGACTTTGACGTATCCAAAATCCTGGTACATGAACAACTTATGAACCAAACTGAGAGTCAAGGTTGCGCAGAGAATGGAGACTGACACCACGACGAAATACCCACAATATCCTCAGTTTTCAAGACCGATTCGCCGCCTCGCATGGATGTAATGTCGAGATGGTGGCATGCAGGTGTTTGTCAAGAAGAAGTCCCTGCTTCAAAGCTCAACCATTCCTCCTCTCCCTCGAACCCGCCTGGCCGTTTTTGTTTACACTCGATCGCGCGCGGTTTCTTGCCCCTTCGAATCGGAACGCTACCAGGCATTTTCCCTCCACACTGGTTTGAATTTTGGGCGCTATCCCATCTCCAATTATACAAAACTGTCAACAATAATTTCTGATTTTCGTGTAGGGGGAGCTCTATTGAGCTTCCGTCGACAAACCGCAGATTTCGCTTCAACCAGGAGTTGCTACCCGTTGGACGAGTCGACCCTCACCGGCGGGGTATATGAGGTACGAGCTCCCAAGCAACTTCTACAGATCAAAGTGACGAAAATTTGACGGGTTTATCCCGCTGAATCCTCCATGTTGCTTCGTGTTTCATCTGATTGATCTGTATTTTACTTCGCTCGCCTAATTTTTGTGGTTCGCGTTCTCATCATAGAGCCGCGGGAGTCATTCGTCGACTCGTCAAGGGACATGGAAAGAAACACATCACGTGAAGAATTTCAATGACAGAAAGGTCTTTGTGAACGCTCAAAATACCATATCCAAACGAGGCGCGGAAATACGTCAACTCTTTCTCAGCCTCGGATCACGGCCCCGGAACGTTGTTGGTATCCGTTTGTGCCGAACCACTTGAGATAATTTCAGCGACGGGTGGTTTTTGAGATCGATTCCCGGGAACAATGGCCAGAATGGCCGGGTAGCCTGGAAAGAGAATTCCTATCCTTCAAGCTCTAAAAGGCTGATCCGTAGCAGGGATCTCGAAACAGCAATGGATGGCAATCACCTCTCCTGTCTTCGGGAGTGGCGCTTCACGTTGGAGGTAGTTGATGGCATGAAGGAACCTTTGCGTTTCGTGGAATCGCTCATGTTGACTCCCTGGAGCAACGGCTGCGACCTTGGGCTGAGACACAGGATCGAGATGGTCTCCTTGCCAGTGGTGAGGTCCTTGAAAACGGGCTGTAATTGGACAAGCAGCCGAAAGCTTGGGTGGAGCATTCGAGTTTGTATTGAGTGCCGGGCTAGGGAATCGTTGAGGAAGCATACTCGTGTGGTGACGTCCGAGCGTCGATGTAGCATGATGCGCATGATCGGGCGGCATAGAATCTCTACTCGCGGAGCGACTTTGCCGATCGTCGGGGAATACTGGAGCAACTTGCAACGTTCCACCGACACCTTGCTCGGAGATCATCGTAGGAGCGCTACTTTCTCGGAAAGGTGTCACGATTTCATAGAGTCTCTCCAAGACTTCATCAGACCACTGCTTCCCTCGTTTGGGAGATCTTACACGGCCCCTTATCTTCGTTTCGGCACAAGCACTATCGGACCCGCAGTTGAATCGAGTTTCTCTCTGTAGACTTCGTTTCTGAGCTTGCAGCGCGGCGATTTTCTTCATATCGGCCAGAGTCACAGAAGCATCCGCCCTGAGGGAATCCAACCATTTCAATCCGGTTTCCATGAGCCTATCGAGCCGACGACTCATGGTCTCGCTCGAGATCCGTATCTGCGCCTCATCGCCATCGTTGTCGTCTGTTTGGACAAACGCGTCCTTGGGGAGACCTCTCACTATCGGCACATCCATGCCACGGAAAAGAGCATCCTGTCCGAGTCTGCCTTGAAGAGATGCAGGTCTACATCTTCCGGATGGGGTGCTTGCCGGCGCAGATGGATGGACACTCTGTGGCGCTGGCGTTGTTTTAGATATCTTCTCAGGCTCTTTGGCATCCTGCAGCGCTGTCTTTGTCGGGCAAGCAACTGTTTTCATATTTGGAAGTACTTCTTTCACTGGGGTTTTGTTCGAATTGGCGTGGTCTCTCAGGAATCGTGCGACTGGTGCCCTCGAATCAGGCAGTGCCCCGACAGTTCTGCAAGCTGAGTTCTGGAACTTGAACTTGGAGGCCGAACCGTTCTCCGGATTCGATCGCGCGGACATCTGCGCTTCCGCGGCCTCTATATGCCGCTCTAGAATCTTCTCCATCTCGTCATGGTTCTCTAAAAGTCCTAGAGTGGCCATTTCTCGGAAGAGTCTCCTAGCGGATTCCTAGAATTACTCCAAAATCAAATTCCATCAGCAGCTCGGTGTGGTCCAGGCTGGACCAGTCACGTTCTGGCGGGAACTGGATCGTTCCCGAAACCTTCGTCATTTTACCTTGTTGAGCTCCTTTGACTCTGAGTGAACATTCATGGATTCTTTACCCTAGAAACAAACTCAATCGAAGAAATCGCAATCGCCGACGGTTGCGCACAAGGGTGGCCGTGGCCGATTCATACGCATTGTTCTGAACCGCGACGGAACAAAGTTTGCTAACTTCTGCGTTGCATCATCTGCCCAGATGAATTCTGCATTCTAGTCCATTAGATTGACCTGTCACCCACTCTCACGAGATTCTGTGAGAAGCGGACCTATTGGAGCTCAGAAAAAAAAACAGAAGTCCTTGGTGGACCATCGCCCAAGGAAATGCGGGGAGCGGTCGCATCCATTCATCTCATCATAAACGTTATCACGATAAACGTTATTCCATGATTTTACCCCCGAGAAACGCGAATGAAGGAGAATGAAAGTTACCAGAAATCGTTTTTACCTGGTTCATCGAATCAGCTCCTGGCGGATCACATGGAAGCCTCTCCAACCATTTGACGACCTGCGAGCGAGGCTCGGAAGTCATTCATATAAGAACATGAAACCCGATTGCAACAATGTGTGTCGAATGAGCGAAACTTCACCTGATCCTGGGTCTTCCCCGCAGACGCTTTCCCAGCCGCCTTTATAGGAGAAGCCGCAGACTGTAAGGACTTTAGCACAAGAATGCAATCCTCACATTGATTCAAAATATATACCCGGAGTTGCCGCGCACTGAGAACATCCGGACTCGAGGAATGTTGCTGAGAAATCAATCTGATCAAAGGGGGTGACGCAACAGAATCTCAGCACCCTAGGCTTGTGGTAATCGGAGCTCTCAGCACGAAGCGTTGTTCTCGTTTCGGGCGTGTCCGGACGCTGGGATACATCGTTCCAGGTAAACATGAACATTCGCAAACAGCGTGAGTCTCATTTACCCTCCGTTTTGAACGCCCTCTACGGTCGCCTCTCCATAGAGTTTTGGGACGAATACTGAAGGAGTCTGTGCGCGATGATCCTTGGATTCGTGATGAAGTTAGAGTCCACCAACGACGTGCGGAATTTCAGCCGTTTCTAGTCCCCGTCAATGATGTTAGTTTCAGAAGATACTTACCAGCCGAGCCTTTATGCTTATTGTCGACCCCCGCCGCGGGATCCTGCTACAAGAGATGCTCTGGTTGAGATTCGATGATAGTCGAGAGGGACCGATAAGACAAATGGTGAGCTACCAAATGAAGAGGAACGGAACTCTTGATACACAGGGTTCTAATATCAGATGCCGGGAGGCTCCCGCTGCAGGAGAATCACCTTCGAAGATGCCTCTGCTTGATCGCTGGAAAAGCCATGAGCGTCAAAGTAAACCCGTTCTCTTATCTATCTCATGCTGAGTGAGAAGACGCAACGGAATATCTCCCGCAATCGCGAACGAGCGACGAGTTTGAGAGATCTCCCCTAGAGCTTCCCCGAATGTCGGAGAGCATTGGAGTTATGTTGCCGCATATTAGGACCTCTTAAGGATTTCACATGGGGTTGCATTGAAGATGAAGCAAATTGTGTTGAAATTCGGAACCTATATTTCATCCTCCGCTTCATCTTGCCAGATCCTGCTGACATATTCGTTATCTTCGTGGCTCGACATCCACCAAAGGAGTTCAGACCGGAGAGGTTCCATGCGTACGATCTCAAGCAATGGAGGGGCAGCTCGTGGATGAGTTATTGCGAGGTTGGTTCAGTGTTAAGAGACAGAGGGGGTCGAGGGTCCCTCGGTCGATGCAGCCCGGTGATTTACCGGAAGCCAGCATCGGACAATTTGAACACGTTGCTGCCCAAAATCATCCCATGTGTCCTCATTGAAGCAAAGCACCGAAACGGTCATTGTGCCCCCGCGCAAACCACCGAGCTGGCCGTCGGTTTCAAAGGTCGTTGCGCCGTAATATTCACCATATGCCTTTCAAACTTCGGCTCGCATGGGTTCATCTTACGATTCCTATGTGTCCGAAGGCGTTAAGTCTGGAAACTCTGCATAGTGGGATTCCCCCTCCCCATACACTTGGGGAAACTGTCGGATCACATACATGCGGCTTCCTCGCAGAGCTCTCGATGTTCATGTGATCGAAAAACAAGTTCCTTATATTCAAGACCTTGGGGTACTCAGATCCAAGGGAGAGCAGAGTCAGAGAGCAGTCCGCAAAGTGAGTTGTGTGAGCCAGCTATACGGGAGGATTTTCAATAAATGTAATTTCACAGGGTTGCTCCACAGAATGTTGAGTATGACCAATTGAAATCGGAGGATGAACGTCTGGATTTTCCTTTGCTTTCCAGTTTGCCCTTCATCCAACATCCATCCTTCCAAAAAATCTTCGGAGAAATGAAGAAGAAACAATTTATGTATCTGTACAACTTTTTACACACGAAACAATAGCTCTCATCATAGCTAGCCAAACATAGCTCAGCCAAACAAATCGATATCGTTCTTCTCGTTCTGCACGCTGAGCGCTTTCTCCGCAATCTTCACCTTCGTCTTAATCTCTGCAAGATTCACATCTTTCATATCTTTGGAGTTCTTCAACAAGAATTTCCTGAAGAATACCAGGAGACCTTCTTTCAGCAATTCGAGCTTCGGCCCGGCGAGGGCAACTTTCGAGAAGATTTTCGTTATCTCATCCTCTTTCAGTGATTTCAGAACATCAATAAGAAAGCACCTGGAATAATGATCCGGGTTTTTCATTAGCATGCTGATCGTCTCGAAGCAGAAGCTCCGAAATCGAATACCAATCTGGAGAAACATATAACACATGTCTATTGAACTTATCACAAACCTCAAAAAAGTGATAACTTTGTCGTTGGACAAATCGATGAACTCAATATTCTTGAGCACAGCAAGCGGTAAGCCTTTCTTGCACACCAATATTGAGGTGAACAGAGCGAGGAATCTCACTTTCGACTCTGAGTAGGCATCGATGGATTTGATGAAGTCCCAGATTGCACACTGCAGCGTCATGGAAAACACCTGCAAATGATCTCCGAACTTACAATAGAGCCAAATGTCGATCTTGACCGCGCAGATACAGAAATACCGGAGAATCTTCGAGTGTAGCTGCACCACTCAAAGCTCAATCACTGACCTTTTTGTTCTTGTTGCAGAAGAAAAGAGCCAGGTGCGCGTAGAAGGGATTGAATCGCTTCTCTTTCGTTATGCAGAGCAAGAGAACATAGCACAGCTCACGTTGTTGGATGTGTGTCAAGTTCAGACGGAGTATCCTCTCACTCGCATCGATGTAATCTTGAGCAGACATCATTATACAGAAAATCGAACGACGGATGTCGGTGTTCATTCCTGCCTTCGCAGCCAACTCTAGAATTTTCGAACTGACTTCTTCACCGCCTGTCGATTTCGCCTCATCCGAGTTCCTGCCACTGGGTCGTGCAGCGTTTTCGTTGGCCCACGCTGATCCGACCAGCCACCATTTGCCTCGAACTCTCGCGTCGTAGAGGTCCTCAAGGGATACGTTCAATTCTTGGATGACGGCACCCTTGTTCAAACATGCCTTCAGCGACTTGAGCGCCCGTTCGCTAGCCGAAGGGTCACAATTCGAGATCTTGGAGACGTTATTGTTCTTCAGCGCCATCAGAGTATCGATCATGAATCGATGACGGATGGATGATGAACCCTTACAGTTAGCTTGTACAGAAACAATGAACTCCTTGAGCGCCAAGGGGTCGCATCGACGGAGGGCGAAGCCACAAGTCTTCAGGATAGCCTGGAAAACATGAAATACAGAATTTATCTTTCTCTGAGCAGGCGATCAAGTGGTTCCCCGAGTCTGGAAGGACTTGTAGTGGATATGATCCGGGAAATACAGAATGAAGGACTCACCATGATGTAATCCACATCTCGCTCATCGACGGGATTGAACTTCTTGAGTACGTCGTAAACGATTCCGTGACTGACCACTTTGAATAAGAACAAGTAGCAGAGGAATCGGAGGACGTTCTCCATCTGTTTGCCTTGACTTCCCGATTCCAGCAAAGATTTCAATCTGAGGAAAAATAAATTCTTCAGTTCTTCTGCCTTCCGACAGATGACTCACTTTGGTATCAGCTCCGAGAGTACAGCGGAGAAACTCACCTATCGATGACGTCTTCGAGGATTTGTGCACCAACTTCTTGACCGATATTGGCGTGTAACAGCGCGCAGAGCAGAGCCGGCTCAAGAACGAGCCGTTCTGGAGTTGCGCTCAGACCGAAGACAGCGTCAGCTATAGCCACGCTGAGAGTGGAAGTGACATTATTCTTCGAATGTTTTCCATAAAGTTCCGTCATTTGCTGAGCTATGTGTCTCAAGTTGGTTTCACTCAATCGATTCAGGAGCCCTGAACGAGGAAAACGAGATTTTCAAGTTAGTGTCGTTCTTCGGCGAGGGAAACCAAAACCATACCAAACGGAAAATGATGAACAGTCCCGATCACGGGTCTAGCCTCACCTTTGACTTGTTTCTGGAGCTTCTCAAGATCCAAGGTTTTTGACAACTCGAGTCGCCTTGCCGGTGGAACGTATTTTTGTGCCGTGGACGAAACAACATCCCCACTGGCGCTGCGCTTCCGTCCGTAGATGTCTTCGTAGCTTCCATCTGCTCCTACATTGGTTTTCTTCCGGATGAAGTCGTCAGCTTCTTCTTCTGAATCTCCCTCATCTTGAGCGCTGGAGCCCTCATCTTCGTCCTCGTCGAGTTCACTATCAGCCTCGTCATCGAGCTCGTCGGCTTCATCATCAGAATTCTCGGCGTGGGTGTCTCTCTCTGTCTTCGATCGGGACAGTTGAGGCTTCCCTGAGTCTCTGGCTTCCTTCAAGGCTTTCAGTTGAGACATGACATCAGCTGAATCGTGATCCATTGCGTCGAGATCTTCGTCATCGCCTTCGCTCTCATCTTCCTGTTCACTGAGTTCGTCGTCCATTGACTCGTCTTCCACGTCCTGGTCGCTAGATCCTTCAGAATCCTCTGCTCCGTTGTCGGCTTCTTCGTCGAGTTCGCTTGCGTCACCGCTCATGCACTGATCACTGTCACCGTCGTCATCGCTGTTTTCGTCCGCAAACCTTATTTTTCTCCGTTGCTCGTTCTCTTCGGTGAGCGTGTCTTCTAACTCATCGACAATGTTCTCACCTCCAGCCGTGGTTTTCTTCATGAATGCGTTCTTGAGTTCACCATCGGTCTCCTCGAGCAGATCCATATCGTCACTGTACTTCTTCTTGTACTTTTTGTCGACAACCTCAAGGATGAAGTCGAGTCCTTCGTCGACGAATGACTGGGGCATGTTGTTGTTCTTCCGTTTGTTCAGATAGAGAATTTTTTCAAGCCGGCTGATCTCCTTGTCCTCCTCTTCGTTCTCTCGCTTAAGACGTGCCACCCGGTCCTCAAAAGACTCCTTCAGCTCCTCCTCTATTTTCTCCTCCTTACCACTATATGCTCTCTCCTGAAATAATCAGGGAGGAGGAACAGATTCGTAAAATCAGAATGTTTGCATGGTAGATGACTGAGAGACTGATAAGATTTGTTCTGAAGTCCGCCCAGAGGTTATCTACGATATCCCCGTGCGCGTTAGATTCTGATAAGGATATCTAGAAGGCTCAAAGTTCGAACTCACGAGTCTGTCGCCGAGATCCTCATCACTAGAGTCGACATCTTCCGAGCGCCTGGATCCGCTGCTAGATTGCAGAGAGTGCGAAGCTGTATCGCTCTCGGGGTTCTTGAAAATATCGAGCTTCGAGAAGATTCTATTCATCTGACCATTGATACCGCTCATATTTCCCCGGTGCTTCTGAATTTTACCACTGGGTTCGCTACGCGCTGAATTTTGCCATTTGAGGTATTTGACTGATTGCGCATGTTTCTTCTGCTTCTTCAACTCCTTGTGATCTTTTCGAGAACTCTTCCTGAACTTCATCCTGTGAACTGAACCCATCTATCAGAAATCAGGAGGGACCAAAGTCCACCGGAGTAGATATCATCATATGCGAAGCAAATCGTCCATAGTCCACAAAATGATAGGTTGTGCTCAAAGCAATTATCACGGACTGTCATGAGAATTTCGGAACTCTGGCATACCTCGTGCGGCTCCTGAGCCAGCGGTGACGTAGTTCACTGGGGTAACTTCACTGTCAATCAATTTCGAACACTCGTGTCGAACTCTTGCGCTCTTCCTTTCCCCCCGGCCATGTGCGCCGTGTTTACGCCGTTTGAGTGATGACTGTGATCCCACTGCGGGGCGGATTCTCAGCGGGCGGTTGAACGCGACGGATATCAAGACCATCGGAAGAATCACGGTACAATTTCCAGGCTGATCGAATTCCAGCCTCGAGTTCTCTAAGGTTTCGTCTCCCGTATTCGGAATGAGGCCAATTGCAGTGCAAGAACCGAGTTTCCAATCGAGAATAATTCATCGGGAGACTCGATTTATGGGTACTCGATATCGAAACTCAATGCTTCGCAAAACGTGATATCAGCCATCTCAGATGTATTTCCATGACCTCGTACAGTATGAGGAACGAATACCCGACAAACATGCCGAAATAGCCACCGAGGACGTTGAAGAACATAGCGCGTTTCAACCGTGGTTCTTGTTTAATCTCTTCACGGTCGGTTTTCGTGTAGTACACCACCAGGCGCGTCAGTCCGCCGACACTTCGTCCATCTCCCTCACCTGAGTAACGCCATCCTGCATGAGAAACTCGCCAACGATAATTATACTCCTTACACCTCGCAGTGCAGGGACAGTCGACGGGCCTCTGGGCCGCTTTGTCACTGCACTTCTTGGTCCTCGGGGTTTCCTGGCAAAAAACGTCAGAGTCCAAGAAATGCTCCAATCTCAGCCGTTTCGACAGCGAGCATCCACAAATTCTGACAAGATGAAGGGTTGTACAAAGTTTTATACAGAGCTGTTTGCTATAACTATGGTTTTGCGTGAACTCCCGGAACTGCTCGGGCCAATGATCGTGACATTTGCTCACGAATGGTGATGGTAATCTTTGGACCTCCTGTCTCCTGATGCCAATGTAAGACGTCCGGCTGAATCCCAAGTAGACACCGTCGAGATTCGTGTCTGGGAGGATATGATAGTCATGAATGAGAAGTAGAAAACCAGCGCTAGCTGATGACGGTAGAATCTCTTCGCGTTGGCTGTCGAGAACCAGACTCAGTCCGGACTCGGGCGTTCTACCTCGGCTCAAGATCCACTTCTTCCGAGGAGTTTTGCAGAAAAGACAGAAGCATCGACCGTACCTCTGCGGGGCGACGACTGACTCACGGATCTGCTCCACACAATTCTCGCCCTCGAGGACGCAGCTCTTAAACGTTTCTGGTATTGTCAATGCAGCTGCGCGCGCTATTTCGCTGAGTTCTTCGAAAGCAGCCGTGTCGTTCGCAAGTTTCAGATACTCCGCGGCGAACTCGGTTTTGTACCGAATTCGACAAAGCTTGGCAGTCAGATGCAGATTCTCTTCCGAGCAAAATACGGATTTCTTGAAGCCGTTCACGCTGCAGAACGTCAGAGCCGGTGGAGATGAACCATTCTGCCAATAATCCTTCAAATCCACACTAGTATTCACTTTATAGCTGAAGTAATCTGAGAAGCTCAATTGGATCAATGCCAAGCTCACGGTGAACATCGCAACGTAGACGACAGTACTAGCAACCTTTCGAGGTAGGCTGTCGAGGTTCAAAACAGCCTCGAAGCCCGTTGTTCCTCTCCGAAGCAGAGCCTCAAGCTCAGGAACATATCCACGAGCCCGGAGTCGAGAAGATTTCACGGCCAGACGCGCCACCAGTTGGAAACGGGACCGAATCTGACTACTTTGCTCTAGCAGCTCACCGTGCATAGGAAGTATTAACTCCTTCTCTGAGATAGACATTCCCAGGAACACGAGCCGTAGTCGTCGACTTCAGATTTACGTCGGTTAGCAAAACGTATTCGTTTGACCTTGACGATACACGATGGTGGCGGAGTTCCGACCTAGGAAAAACCCGCCCATGTCGTGAGCTTTTGTTCATTCTTTTCCGAAATTGATTTAGGGACTGAACTGACACCCACACGGAATCCGAATATCCGATATCGACCCATACTCTGGTCTGATAGATTCGCTCATTGCGCCGCCGGTGCCCTTCAATCTCTCCGGTGCAATTGCATTCGGACTCGCTGTGTTGAACGAATGAAGAACACCAGCCTCGACCAGAGTACCAGCTCGTTCCACACCAATACGAGCTCAAGTTTATTAAATAACACAGTCTTCTTACCAAAACTATTTCGAGGAATATCTAGCATCGGCCCCAAGGTGGGTATGTAGCGGGTGCTTCTTACTTCGGAAATGCATTGTGCTGCGCCTTCGGAGTCGAGTGTTCAATCTTGACCGCGTGCAACGCGTAGTTCACGCAGTCCATGCCGAACCAGGTCCAGTAACCTCCGATTGGATGGTACATCATGCCTGCAATCGGGAGCAATTACTTATATCTGGATCGCCGTATCAGGGAGTTTGGATTGGATTACATATCATACAGATGTTGAGAGGAAGAATCACCTTTGGTCTCTGAAACGGCACAACCATGCTTGCTCAGCTTCAAATGGAGCTCGTCAGGAGTCACGAACATCCTCCAGTCATGAATACCGCGAGGAACCAAGTGTACAATGTACTCTGCTCCTATCTTCGCCACTAGGAGCGACAGCAAGGTCCGATTTATGGTGGTGAAGAACAAATGACCATGGGGCTGAAAATGATAAGAATCGGTGAATAGGGATCGCTTCGATGTCCATGGAAGTTGACGAGTTACGTGTACTCGAATCAATCGTGCGGATCTTGAAAGGATCGGAATGCGGGTAATCACCTTCACAACCCGCGAGCAATGATGTATGAACTCATCAAGGTCCTCAACGTGCTCAACGACCTCTGAAGCCACCAATGCATCATATTGCTCTGAAATCTAGAGAATCGAAGCATGACTTTGAGTGGGTTTCCAGAGTCCGAGTTCTCGTCGATGATATTGCTCAGATGAGCTTCAACGGATTATGGCCCCGGCCTTATCAATGCCGATCAATGTACCGGCAGTGCGAGCCATTCCCACTTAATCCGTCGTCTCATCTCCCACTTACATCTTTGATATCGCCGCAGATGTAACGGATTCTGTCCTTGATTATAGGATCTCTGTCAGCGTGCTCTCGAGCGGCTGTGATGTTGGATGGAACAATGTCCAAACCGGTAACAGTGGCTCCTAGACGAGCGAGGGGCTGCGAAAAGTACGAAAATTAGCAGACGTGAACATCGTCGAGACAAGCCAACGGTTATCGACCGACAAAACGATGCACAGTTTCATGACAAAACTGCTCTCACCTCGGATAAGAGACCACCGCCGCAGCCAACATCGATGATGGTGAAACCTTTGAGCAGTTTTGCTGGATCATCCAGCTTTCTGTGACCTCGAATTCTTTCCGTGATGAAAGGGACTCGCAGTTCATTCATGCGAGACAGGATCTGAAAGTCGAGCAGGAATTTGATATTCTTTGCCAATGTTTTTCGAAATTCTTCTCCGAGATATCGACAGACAAAACATCTCAATTCGCTCACTTCAAATTCGCCTTTGGGAGTCCACCATTGGTCTCTGAGCTTGGAAAAGTCTTGCTCATTCTTCTTCAGCGTTTCTGATACCGAAGACGCGGCTGGCTCCTGAAAGATGGTCCACGATGTAACCCCACAGGACGGAGCAGATGATCTAGGATCGCAATCGTGGTGTGCTATGTACATCTGAGATTAAGGTTGCAACTTACGTTGTGTGAGGTCAAACTCCGACTTGAGCGCGATAACATTCGGATGAAAACTCGGTGAACACTGCGACTCATTTTGAACTTGGATCACTCGCCGACTCTGGTGGGATGCGGAATCAATTCTTTGAGATCAAAGTCCTGACTGAGCTGCTCAGAGAACAGGTATCTAAAAATCGTTGCGGAAAGTTCCTTCTCTGGACCGTAGTGACGATAGAGAAAGCTTCTTTCTCTCGATTGCAAACTGCACTCTTAGAGCTCCACACTTGAAAACTCCCTAGCAGCGCACAGAGAACTTTTCGAAGAACACCGCGGATTCTGAAGGCTCACTATCTTCTGGTTTAGGGCATATCATATCAGCACGATCAAATGAATGTACCGAGTCCGGCGCGCGGTCAGAGACGAAATCCGTGTTCTCTGTTTCGGAGTGTTATTCTATCGCTGCCTTCTCCTTCCTCCGCCTCCTGCTGCACCCGGAAGTCGCTTCAAAGCCGCTTTTCGTCCTCGTTTCGGTCAACCCGGGGCACACACGACTCTACCAGTCTCAAACCAGTGTGGAAATTCGGAAACATCCTCCTCAAAAAGTTTCTCAGTCCCGATCGAGCGAAGCTCGACACTGTCACTGGTCCCTGTGGGTGCAGCTCTCGCAGCTACACACAGCTGGCCAAAAGTTTCGTTATTCGAAACTATGCCACGTTCACTTTTGGAACGTTCAGTCGTCGGCTGACACTGACGTGGAAGCTGAGCAAGTTGAAGACTAAAATTGGATTTAGAAGGTGTAGACATCAGGAAATTCCGTGGAGATGGCGCAGTACCAGTCGTACGCGGACTTCATCCAGCAACAGGAAGACCGAGACGGTGTGCGGCTCTCGTGGAACGTGTGGCCGTCCTCAAAACTCGACGCAACTCGTCTAGTGGTTCCGGTTGGAGCTCTGTTCACCCCTCTGAAAGAACGAACGGACTTGCCGCCGATTCAATACGATCCTGTGCTGTGTACGAATCAGAAATGCCGGGCCATCCTGAACCCTCTCTGTCAAGTAGACTACCGAGGGAAATTGTGGGTGTGCAATTTCTGCTTCCAGAGAAACCAGTTCCCCCCGCAATATGCGGCGATCTCCGAACAACATCAACCGGCGGAACTCATTCCCCAGTTCTCCACGCTAGAATATACAATCACCAGGGCTCAGACTTTGCCACCGATATTCCTCATGGTGGTCGACACCTGTGTCGATGATGACGAGCAAACCGCTCTCAAGGAATCGCTACAGATGTCGCTGTCATTGATGCCACCGAATTCTCTGGTGGGTTTGATCACCTACGGCAAGATGGTTCACGTCCACGAACTCGCGGCGGATCGAGTAGCCAAAAGTTACGTCTTCCGGGGCACCAAGGATCTCGTTGCGAAACAAATCCAGGACATGCTGGCCATCAACAAACCCATGGCACAGCAAGGCGCTCAACAGCAACCCCAGGCTCGGCCCCCGGGAGCACCCCCTCTGGGACATCCTTCACAACAGCCGCAACAACAGCAACCAACGGCACCACCTGCGAGCCGATTCCTGCAACCGGTGCAGAGCTGTGACATGGTCTTGACAGACCTCCTTGATTCGATGCAAAAGGATCCGTGGCCAGTGACGCAAGGCAAGAGACCTCTGCGATCCACAGGAGTGGCTCTTTCGATCGCCGTCGGTTTGCTCGAAGCGGCGTTCCCCAACACAGGAGCTCGTATCCTGCTCTTCACCGGCGGAGCTTGCACCCAGGGACCCGGTATGATTGTGTCCGAAGAACTAAAAATGACTATCCGATCCCATCATGACATACAGAAAGACAACGCGAAATACCTCCGACGAGCACAGAAACACTACGAGGCGTTGGCGCAGAGAGCTTCTGCTAACGGCCACGCCATTGACATCTATTCCTGCGCCCTCGACCAGACGGGCATTCATGAGATGAAGACTTGCGCAAACATGACCGGTGGCCACATGGTGCTCGGCGACTCCTTCAACTCTAGCCTTTTCAAACAGTCGTTCCAGCGCGTTTTCACACGAGACTCGAAAGGAGAACTCAAGATGGGTCTCAACGCCCTCGTAGAAGTCAAAACCTCGAAGGAGCTGAAGATCTCCGGCGCGATCGGAAATTGTATTTCCACGAAAATGAAGAATTCCAGCGTGTCTGATACGGACACGGGTCTCGGTGGAACCTGTCAGTGGAAGATTTGTTCGCTCTCGCCGAACAGTACCTTGGCCGTGTTCTTTGACGTAGCCAACCAACATAACAGCGGAATCCCGCAGGGAGGACGAGGCTGTATCCAGTTCATCACACAGTACCAACATCCCTCAGGTCAGAAGCGAGTTCGGGTGACAACGATCGCCCGTAACTGGGCCGACGCCGCGACCAACATTCAGCATGTGACAGCTGGCTTCGATCAAGAGGCGAGCGCCGTACTCATGTCTCGGATCGCCTGCTTCAAAGCCGACGAAACTGAGGAAGGACCGGACGTGATGCGTTTCATCGATCGCATGTTGATTCGCCTCTGTCAGAAGTTTGGAGAATTCACGAAAGAGAGCCCGGAGAGTTTCAGGTTTCCTGATAACTTCTCGCTGTACCCCCAATTCATGTTCCATCTGCGTCGATCGCAATTTCTGCAAGTTTTCAACAACTCGCCAGACGAAACTTCGTTCTATAGGCACATGTTGATGACGGAAGACCTGACACAGTCATTGATTATGATTCAGCCAATTCTCTACGCATATTCGTTCCAAGGCCCTCCGGAACCCGTGCTCTTGGACACTTCATCGATTCAGCCGGACAGAATACTTTTGATGGACACGTTTTTCCAAATCGTAATTTTCCACGGCGACACCATCGCGCAATGGCGGAGAGCTGGATACCAGCAATCGCCTGAACACGAAAGTTTCCGACAGCTGTTGCAAGCGCCGGAAGACGACGCCCAGGATATCCTGCAGAGTCGTTTCCCGATGCCCCGATACATCGTTTGCGACCAGGGCGGATCACAGGCTCGCTTCCTGCTCTCGAAGGTCAATCCTTCCGTAACGCACAACAATGCGTACACTTGGGGCGGACAAGGTGATGCGAACGGCGCACCCGTGTTGACAGATGACGTTTCGCTACAGGTCTTCATGGAGCATCTCAAGAAGCTGGCTGTGTCGGCCGCCAGTTGAAGACCTGTCCTTTTTTAAAAGATTTATAGTGGCAATCCAAGTCGAACGCTGACCGTGTCTAACAGCAAATCGTATTTCGTAAATTAAATTTGTTCGGGGAGCTAGAAAATAAAGAGAAATATTTTATCGTCACGAGAGAGAAAGTGTCCTCGAAATGAATTCGCGACTTTCGCGCCGTCAAATCTGGCTATCGCAGTACCTATCACATAAAAAATTCTTGTGATATGAAATCAATAATTATGGAACAGCAGTACGAGATCATCATGGAATCTTCCGCCTTCCTTGATCTCAGAAGCTGACGAAGGCTTCGAGGTTCGACAAAGGCTACACAGAGATTTACAACGGGAACACGTTCATTTCTTGATTTGTTTGACATGATGCATTCTTCTCATCTTCAACACAGTCAGCGCTCCACCGTCCGGGGTGCCTGGCGTTTTCCAAATGAATAGCTTAGAGAGCTCCGTGAGCTCCACGAGTTCTTCATCGTGAATCCGCAAACCATTGTTGGACATCGCCTCCCAGGTCGACCTATGGGTGCACTACCAGACACTTCCAGATTGATCAGCGAAACACTACCAGGTTGTTTGCCGACCATTCGATCTTCGAGGCAAAGGGGTTCAGCTCGTATGCCCCGTGACCATCTTGGATCCATGGTTGCGACGATATTTGAGATCCTGACGTCCCGATCGGCTTCCGCAACATTCAAATATATTCCTGGTTCGCATTAGGGCTTCTCCCGTTGCCAGAGATGGAATTCAAGAATCTCCGGTTATATTGTTTCCTTTTCTTTGCTCGACCAGTCAATTTCTTCTTCCTTCTGTCAATCTTCTCGACTCTCGGAGTCTGTGCTCTCACTTTTCCAGCGCGGTTCAACGACAACTTCTTACCTAGAAACAGAAATGATTCATTGCTACGCTTGGAATATTTCCACTGAAACCATTATGAGCGCGAATCGGAGATGAGGTCACCTCCAGGCACGCGAATTGTCAAATCAACGTGAACTCCGTCAAACAGAACGTCTGATAATATCTGGTTGTCTTGGAGAACTTTTCCACTGCGAGTCGATAAACTCAGTTTTTTCGCGGCCACTCCTTCGAGTTTTTCGAGGAGACCTTTCAGTGCACCCACTGTCTCCTCAGCTCCGGCTATCACAGCATGTAGCCGCTGAGATTTCACAAATATCTGCATTGGGAAACAGTACGAGTCCGCACAGAACGAAGAGGATCAGAAGAAACAAGCAAGCAGATCTGAATGGAAGTGCGCCGGCAGAGCTCCGCGTTTATATACAAGTTCCATGGCTCAGTATTGGCAAGTGAGGGCAGAGTGAGCTGTGGTGGATCAGCGTGTCGAGGCAAGGTGGTTGCGCGATTCACAACACCGCATGGATTATGGATTCCATGAGTTTCTGAACTTCACTCTTGTGGTTTGCATGAAACGAATCGCTTTAGTCCTGAGACGGACATGTATGCGATCCAAGCTCCCGTTAGACGATGACAAGGGTTGGGGAGAAGAGTTCTCACATTCACAAATTCATGCGTTATCGGTCGCTGCGAACGAGATGAGCGAAGAGTGATACGGAACCACATGCGCGGCACTCGGAGTCACTTTTTCTTAGCGACCGGGTCTAGAGCTCTCAACGATATCCAATGTTATAGACCCTTTCGCTTCGAGATCTACATTTCTGTGGTAATCTGCCCAGGGATTGTTCCAAGCTATGCATTCAAGAGTTTTATAACAGTACTGCGGCTGTCCTCGCGAGTTCTCGTTCGTGAGTCAAGTAGCTTACAGGACATGACAGCAGAAACACTCGCAAGAACACTGATTTCCACAAAGCGCTTCCATTTTTCTTGATTTGAATCGGAGTGAACAGCATCGTGAGGCGGCTGAAGTCCGGATTTTCAACATCGAGTAGCGGCCGAGGGCAGTGGCGTAGTCGGGGTGAATTTTGATTGCTATCGCTTCATGGTTTCCAGATTCAATGAGGCTAGCCGCATCCAGTCCTGGAGATTATCATGGTGGATCTCTCGATACGTTCCGCCTACGCGCTCACAGTGTGCACTTGAGCTAGATCGGCGAACTGGACGCATTTGCAATCCCTCGGAGGTGATCATCCCCAACGATTTGGGTCGGAGCCTTCAGATACATCCAAAGCCCGCACGCTTATAGTGTCGATTCTACGAACCTCTCTTCTCTTGCTCTCTGAATTTTCCAATGCTTGGGCAAGTCAGGCTAGGCTTTCCGAGTCCTCTCATTTTCTCCGGGCGACGCTATATCCCTCCTGATTGCCTCCTCCCTTCCGGCACTTTCATCTCATGATCAATAGACGATTACCGAATATATAAGTAATGAGTATGGATTGACAAAATATTTATTTGCAAGGTAAACTACAGTATGGATTTGGATTTTTCAAGAGACAAAATCATTCTAGCTTCAATAGCCTCCTCAGCCTCATGAGCTTCATCGGCATCGGATAATAGTTCTAGCTTCATCCAGAGATGAAGCTGGCTACGCCACTGGTCGAGGGCAGTAGCGGATCCAGGGTGAGGGGCGGTAGGGCGATCGCCTCCCCCTCGGCTCTGGCTTCCCAGGCGCAATATGCAGGTCGGCAGGGAGAATTCCATGATTGTTCTCAAAATTCGATGAATGGTTGACCTCCAAGATTATCGAACGAATCATTTGATATTCAACGGCATCACTGAGGGGGGAAAAATTCTCCGTGAGCACTGAAAATCTGAATTCTAAATTCTGAACCAAGATTTTCTGGAAGAGGGATCGATTCAGTACTCGCTTAGGGAAAGCTTGCTTGTCAAATATTTCTCCACCGACAATTCGGTCGCACGGAATTCGGCACGAAAACTTTCGTTCTGATCTAATTCGCTGTAATTGATAGGATCTCATTGCCCTGGGTTTCTCCCTCCCGGGTCTGGTCCACGGAGTGATGAGAAAGTGTTCCACCGGAAGATCGATGCGCCAATTTTTCAAAATCCGATGAACGCTGCAGATTGCAGATGGAGAGCGGCAGATACTAGGCCCGACGCCCGTCGAACCGATTCAAAAGATTGACCTCAACTTCGTGAAATGGGGTAACGAAATCGTCGGTTGCGTTCAGCTCTTCCGTCGAACAACCAGGATGCTTCTGACACCTCATTGCATTCAAGAGATGATGACAGCGGTGTCGGACACATCGCTTCATTCCGTGGACATACTTGAATCTCTGCCTGCTGCCCGAACCAGGCGAGCCAGATTTTTCCCTAACGATGACTGTCAATGAGACTCGGCGGTTTCATCGTCGAACAATCTGCACGGAGTCGGGAGTGCACCCTAGGACCATGGCGACGATTCCTCGAGAGAGTTTCCTGCAAGTTACGGTACCAGTCTCCCCAAAAATGACGCCGTGGCCGGCTATATTCATTCCTGAAATGATGGTCGACACCATTCGAGCCTTACATTCGATAAAACACAGTCTATTTGGCCGGTACGCATTCATCGACTATTTCTTACAAGCGGATTTTTAGCAGGTCAACCGCAGGCCTGATTGGCATTCCCCAAAGTGGCCCGATTAAGCGGAGTTGACTGTATCATCATATACCAAGAGAGCGACCAGACCAAATGGACTGTAAGCAGGCAGGGTAACAGGAGCACTGAGTGAATCGCGGATTGATTCGGAGCTACCCACGGACGACCGGCAAATATGCCAGCCAACCAAGTGCGCTGATGGTTGGTCAATTATTGAATGTCACCGAAACCTCTCGACATTATTCGATTCCCTTGCAGTCGGCTCACGTTGACTCCGCGCTCTACGTAGAACCCTCATCCGGCCCGAGAGTCTCGAAATCAGGAGAGGGTTCCGGGTCGAGGATACGAGTCCGGGTTCGCGGAAACGGGCTGTAACTCGCCCAACCGATTTGACACTCCAGATTCTGCATCATCATTGACTCTCGCGGAGCTGTGTCTGCCCGTCCATAACGTTGATAACGGCCGTTGAAAAAGACCCCGTTGCATCATCTTCTCCCCGAGCGCCCTCGGAATTCTTTCAATTTGCGGGGTTCATCATTGACCGCATTTATCGACAGCCTCTCGCGATTTCCATTCCCTCCTTCTGTGAGAGCTCGATGTGAGGGCTGTGGGCGATGCTCGCAATGGGAACTTCGCCCTGTCTGACTCGAACTCATAGTCCGACTTCAGTTCCCAAGGCGAGTAGGGTTTCAATACCCCTAAACTACCGAGGCCACGAGCTCAAACCTACGATCAATCGTCCGACGGCCCGATGTATGGCAAGAGCTGCACGGAAGCACTGGAGTATCTCGAATCCTATGACTCTACGCTGAAGTTGACACGCTGTATTGCTGTTGGTACAAGTTCTAGCGATGGCTGTATCTCGCGATCATAAGCTAGTCATGTTGGAGCTCACGGAGAGTTTCGCCCATGCGTCGTGAATGAGGCCGAGCAATCCTATTGGGTGGCGCAGACGATTTGTTTTCGTTTTTCTCGCAGGTGGCGCATGGGTGCATGCCGACGCGGAGTGCCGCATTTGAGACCACCATTCAACCCGGCGAAGACGCGCTTTCGTTCCTCACGCGCGAAATCGAGGGACGGTGCTGAACCAGCGAGCAACACTGTGATTTTCAGCAGGACAAGTCAGCGAAGCAACACGTACGTGTCCAAGGTGAAGTCCGAGTGGAGAACCTAGTCATCGTAATCCACGCAATTGATCTCTTCTTCGTCATCGCATTCTCAAGAGCTCAAGGAAACCGATCATGCCGAATTCGAGTGGCGGTGTGCAAACTTTCGTTCCGGACAGCGAGTCTCAGTGCTGTACCAGATCGACTTCTTTCAGTCATCGTCATACTTGGACCATCAAGAACTTCATGGTTCATGAAGAAGAGAAGACTCTCAGCAGCTCGACATTCAGTGCCAGCGGTTTTGAAGACATGAAGTGGAGGATCGAACTATGTCCTCGAGGATATGATGAAGAGAGCAAGGGCTACATATCCTTTTTTCTGTGTCTAGACACTTGTTCTTTGACATCAGTGCGCATCAATTTCAAGTTGACTCTCTTGGACGCCAAGGGGCAAGAGATCGAACAGAAGCAAACGAAGAGCTTGCGGACACTGAAAACGGGAGGAAGTTGGGGCTTCCCCGCATTCGTTAAAGAGAAGGATGTCATAGAACGTTCACGAGAACTCGCCAACGATGAGCTCTCAGTGCGCTGCGATATGTGGGTGGCTGGACAAACGGAGAACGTCCCGATTGAAGTTCCAACTATCCCGAGAAAAACATCTGAACGACGCGCCGCGAATATCCTGAGGGAATTCCGCGAGAATCAATCGTCCAAGGATGCTGCGTCCACAACGCCCACTGAGGGTTCCTGTGTTCGAGATGAAGTCCTCAAAACATTGTCGCCAGCATTGAAAGCAATATTTCAACGAGACTTCGCCGCAACGGGCTCGTTGCGGAAGGAGATTTCTGAAATGGACGGAAATACGTTTATGGAGTTCGTGCGCTTCATCTACGTCGACGAGGCGGAAGCCGCTGACAGCATGACAAAGTACCTGCTAGCTGCAATCGACGAATACGCCCTTGAGAAATTGTCTTCCACTTCCGCATCCCCAAATGCCTTAGAAGCGAGTCCAACCAGGCCCATGAATGAGGATGTCTCAAGTTTAGTTACGGGAGATGAGAAACTCCAGGTCTGTGGGATCGCCGCGAACAAGTCTCATTCTAATCCGGCAAACGAAATCCCAATGCCAAAACAAGAACACATGGTCAACGCTGACCTTCCCGGAGAGGGCGTCGACTACGGCCCTGAAACCAATGATTTGGGTTCGCTGGAGAACCATCATGACATCCAGCAGGAGACTAGCGAGGAGAGTGATTCACCTTCTTCAGATTTCAGCATTCTGGGGGATTGATGAACCGTCAAAGCTGCTGACTCTGGGCGAACCTCAGACCGAGTGTGCCTCGATACGTTAATTGAGCTTGCTCGAATCCCGCCATGGGATGTCTCAATTTTTACTGGAGATTATGATCGTCAATTTTAAATGACTGGAAGAGATGATAGGAGAGGAAGCTTCAGAGCGTGATCAACAATGTGGAGCCTCGTCCGGATACATTGGTAGGCTGAACGAACTGGAATTTGAATAACGTGCAAATCTTATCCGATTATATACTACTAAAGATTGTTTTCCATCTCTCTCAATCAGTCCGGTGTGATGTGAGGGGCAGGGGTGTATTTCCCACTGGGCTCACATAATAGCGTTCATAAAGGGGGAGGGGGAGATGGGGGCGGTCCGCCCCGGGCGACACTTTCCAGGGGCGGCAGTTTCATCCTACCCTGTCAAGATTTCCGGCATAATTACGAGAATAACGGTTGCGAGAAACCTCCGCATCAATATTTCAGTTCAGTTTCGTCGTCTTCCGGAACTCTTCTCTCCAAACCGTTGAACTAGAGGTAGTTGCACGCCACTGGGCTCACCTTGTCTTGGCCCCGGGCGGCGAATTGTGGAGGCGCGGCAAGTTTTGTGGGGGCAGGAAATTCCGAGGCTGTGTCTTTTTCTTCAACTCCGGATGGACCGGCCCAAAAGTTGATCCCGCCCCTTGCATTCGCCTTATGTGCTCCTCCGGTCTCAAATCAACATTCCTAAATATTGACATGGTTTGCCCATGCCAACGGCTACGAGTAACTGCTCATCAGAACGCTCAAGGAACTGCCAAGACTGCCGAAAACGCACTGATGGCTCATTATGCGTGAGCAGAGATTGAACGAATTCTGTCTCAGGAGTAAAGTTCGTTGATTCCGAGCAGACGAAGATTCCTAGTCATATTTGACGATCTACCTGAATGGAAGGAATCGTACTCAAATCGGAGGAACTCAGTCATCAGTTCATTCATCAGAAGAGGAACGGGTGGTAGGCGAAGGATGGGATGGAGGGGTGGGGGGGTTGAGTTTCGGAGGGCGACTGGATGAATCTGCTTCTTCGCGTATGAAATCAGATTCCCGACAGCAATGATCAAGATCACTCTAAATTTCTATCGCCATCGCAAACGTCGGGTTTTCACAGCAGTCGGAAATTATGCCAAGTAATGAACTCTTGAAATTATAAGAGCTGACTTGATTCCTCAGAGCACATCGTGAAGTCCATCAGATCGGGTGGCGTTCTGGTAAGCTCGATTTTCCGGTGCGTCACTATCGGATTCGCTATTGTCGCATACCCTGCGATGAATCTCCGAAAGAAACCCGTCAAGCCTAGGAATCGTCTCACTTCGTGCGTGTTCGTTGGTCTCGGAAACTTCTCGACCGCTTCCAACTTCCTCGTTCCATGCTGAACGCCTCGCTTCGATATTTTGAAACCAAGAAACTGAACCGTCTCGCTGTAAAAACAACACTTGCTCAGTCTCACTGTGAGTCCGGACTGCTTCAACGCCTCGAAAATATTCTGAATCCGATCGGGATGATCTCCGTAATCATCCGCTGCCGTGATCAAATCATCTAAATACGGATGAACTTGCTCGCCCCCCGCTTTCTCTCTGACTTCCATCATGTCTTCTTGAAATTGTGCCGGCGCTCCCGATAATCCCATCATCATGACTATCGGAGCAGAATGACCTTCTGACGTAACAAATGCAGCTTTGTCTACTGACTCTTTCGCCATGGGAGTTTGAAAGTAACCGCCTGCTAGGTCAAATGTCATATAGAGTCCCCATCTTCCCACTTCATCAAGAACATCATCGACTAGTGGCATCGGGAAATTCGGTCGTTCTGCTTGCGTATTGGGCTCTCGAAAACACAGATCGACAGAGAAGTAAAATATCGAGAAACAGAGAGATGACAACTGCCATGGGTAAACCGAGGTCGCTGATTCCGAATCTGGACGCGGAATCTTTCCATCAGCTCGCGTTTTCGTGTTTCAGCGATTTTCTCGATACTTAATGGTTGAATTTTTTCGATATTTGGTAGTTGGTCGTGGTAGTTCTCAAGTCAGTCCACATGCTCAGGAAGGAGGTGGCTGGCACCGGAGCGAAGATGGAATTTTTCACGAAAATCAAACCACTCGATGGAACACGAAAACGCGAGCTGATGGAAAGATTCTGCGTCCAGATTCGGAATCAGCGACTCCGGTTTACCGCTATGTAGTTGCCACCTTCTCTGTATCTCGATATTTTTTTTCCCTGTCGGGCTGTGTATTCTGTGACAAGTCTGAAGCTACCATCTGGTTTCTTGACCAACATGACCGGACTTGCAGACCGTACTACCCAATGCCCGAGTATTTCCTTTGGAGTCCACTCCTGATATACGCTGAGTTACATTCTTCAATCATTCCCGCTTCCTTTATTTGCTTGAGAATTTCTTGCAATGCTGCTCTCTCACTTATGTTAGCGACACACGCTTCCGATGGGTTGACTGCCTGGGATTTCGTCGATCTTGAACTCAGTTCCTGTTGCTCTTCCCAGCTCTTTCATCGATGTCGCTACCACTTCTGTATACTTGATGATCAATCGTAACAGCGCTTCCTTCCACTCGGCTGGAATCTCTCCGCTGACATTGATGTCTTTCATCTCGATCTCCTTTGTTTCGTCGTCCGTTGATTCCCGTAGCTAAAGCACCTGCATCTGTTTCCGCTTCGATTCGCGGGGTTCATCTTTGACCGCATCACTCAACAGCCTCTCGCGATTTCCTCTTCCTCCTTCTGGAGCTCGATGTGAGGGCTGTAGGCGATGCTCGCAATTGGAACTTGACCCTTTCTGACTTGAACTCATTGTCAGACTTCTGTTTCCAGAGCTATTCGGGTTTCAATATCCCTAAACTATCAAGGCGACGAGCTCAAACCCACGACCGATCGTCTGACGGCCCGTTGTATGGCAATCCTATTGGGTGGCGCAGACGATTTGTTCTTGTTTTTCTCACAGGTGGCGCATTGGTGCATGCCGCATGCCGTTTGCCACAGTTGAGACCACCATTCAACACGCTGACGACGCACCGTCGTTCTTCACGCGCGAAATCGAGGGACGGTGCTGAACCAGCGAACAACATTGTGATCTTCAGCAGGACAAGTCAGCGAAGCAACAAACACATGCCGAAGGTGAAGTCTGAGTAGAGAACCTAGTCAACGTAATCCACGCGATTGATCTTTTCTTCGTCGTCGCATTCTCGTGAACTCGAGGAAACTGATCATGGCGAAGTCGAATGACGATGCGCAAACCTTCGTCCCGGACAGCGAGACTCGGTGCTGTAGCCGATGGATTTCTTTCAATCATCGTCATACTTGGACCATCAAGGACTACAGCCTTCACGAAGGAGAGAGGTCTCTCAGAAGCTCGAAATTCAGTGCCAGCGGTTTCGAAGCCATGAAGTGGAGGATTAAACTATATCCTCAAGGATGTAACGAAGAGTGCAAGGACCGCGTATCCATCTATTTGGGTCTAAGCACTTGCCCTGGGACATCAGTGCGCGTCAGATTCAAGTTCACTCTCTTGGACGCCAAGGAGCGAAATATCAAACGGACAGGTATGACGGACTTAATCACACTGAAAACGGGAATGGGTGTGGGCTTCCCCGTGCTTGTCAAAAGGGAATATGTCATGAACCGTTTACGAAAACTCGCCAGCGATGAGCTCTCAGTGCGCTGCGATCTATGGGTGGCTGTGCAAACGGTTAACACCCCGATTGAAGTTTCGCCCATCCCGAGCAAAACATCCAAACGACGCCCAAATATCCTGAGGGAATTCCTCGAGAATCAATCGTCCAAATATGCTGCGTCCACTATCCCCACTAAGGGTTCCACTGTTAGAGAGGAAGTCCTCAGAACATTGTCGCCAGCATTGAAAGCAATATTTGCGCGAGACTTGGCCGCAACGGGCTCGCTGCGAAAGGAGATTTCTGAGATGGACGGAAATACGTTCATGGAGTTCGTGCGCTTCATCTACGTCGACGGGGCGGAAGCCCCTGACAGCATTACGAAGTACCTGCTAGCTGCAATCGACGAATACGCCCTTGAGAAATTGTCTTCCACTTCCGCACCCCCAAATGCCTTAGAAGCGAGTCCAACCAAGCCCATGAATGAGGATGTCTCAAGTTTAGTCACGGAAGCTGAGAAACTCCAGGTCTGTGAGACAGCCGCGACCGAGTCTCATTCTAATTCGGCTAACGGAATTCCAATGTCAGAAGAAGGAGAGATGGTCAACGCTGACCTTCCCGGAGAAGGCGTCGGCCACGGCCCTGAAACCAATAACCGGGGTTCGGTGGAGAACCGTCATGACATCCAGCAGGGAAATGGCCACAATGATGAGGAGAGTGGGAATGATTCATTTTCTTCAGATTTCAGCGTTCTGGAGGATTGCTGAATCGTCAAAGCTGCTGACCTCAGTCCGAGTGTGCCTCTCTACGTTAATTGAGCTTGTTTGAGTTTGTCCATGGGATCTCTCAATCTTCCCTGGAGGTTATGATCGTCAATGTTAAATGAATGGAAGAGATGATGGAAGAGGAAGCTTCAGAGCGTGATCGACAATGTGAAGCCTCGTTCGGATCTATCGGTAGGCCGAACGAACTGTAATTTGAATGAAGGGTAAATCTCATCCGATAATATATTACAAAAGATTGCTTTCCATCCCTCTCAATCAGTCCGGTGTGTTGTGAGGGGCAGGGGTGTATTTCCCAGTGGGCTGACATAATAGCGTTCATAAGCGGGGAGGGGGAAGGTGGGGGTGGTCCGCCCCGGGCGGCACTTTCAAGGGGCGGCATTTTCATCTTATCCTGTCACGATTTCCGGCATAATTAGGAGAATAACGGTTGCGAGAAACCTAAGCATCAAAATTACAGTTCAGTTTCGTCTTCTCGCAAAACGCTTCTTTCCAAACCGTTAAACTTCAAGCCGGTTTGCGCCGAAAAAGGTTAAGAAAAATCAGTCGAGGGGCGGCATCACCGAACTTGGCTCATTCCGCCCAAGGTGGGAGTAGGTAGTTGCACACCAGTGGGCCTCGGGCGACAAATTGTGGAGGGGCGGCAAGTTTTGTGTGTTCATTTCCGGATGGACCGGCCCAAAAGTTGGTCCCGCTCCTTGCGTTCGGCTCATGTTCGGCACAGTTCACATTGAAAATGAATGGATGAAAACCGCTACTTCCGTACTTGTTGAAACTATGGCGGTATCTATCATGTATATCATATTCCTGTAGCCAATACTTTCGATCGTAAACGAGACATGATGTGAGAAAACGATTCACGCAAAGGCATTCTTCCAGATTTCGTTTCCACCATCGATACGGATCGGTGGGGCGCAAAAGATATTCCGATGAAATAGTGGGGCACGGCGAAATCTAATTGGGAAACGCTGTGTCAGGCTTTCAATACCCCTGAACTACCCAGACGACGAGAAGAAACCTACGAGCGGTCATCTGACGGCCCGATACATGGCAGGCGCTGCGCGGAAACATTGAAGTACCTCGAATCGTTCGACTCCAAGCTGCGAACTGCTCACTAACGTGTTGTTTTGCTGTTGGTATAATTTCTGGTAATGGGTCTGTCTTGCGATCATAACCCAGTCAGGTTAGAGCTCATGAAGAGTCTCATTTGTGCGGTGAATGAGGATGAGCGATCAGGTTGACGACGGGCCTCTGTCCCTCACGCGGAAAATCGAGGGACAGAATTGCTGAACTAACGACGAAAACGGCGATCTGTAGCACGACAACTCAGCGAAGCAACAAGAACATGCCGACGGTGGAGTCTGAGCGGAGAACCTAGTCATCGTAATCCACGCAATTGGTCACTTCTTCGTCATCGCATTCTTGTGAGACCGCGAATACCATGCTTCCTGAGGTGTTTCCAGCCTCACACGGCGAATATCGTGACGCGTCGAGGAGTTCACGTCACTGACGCAATATATGCTCCCGTAGCGCTGATTGTTGCATCCGGGACTCAATTTGATCGTAAGAAGACTTCCCTTGAGACCGAGAGAGTCCGTGAGAGGAGATAGTGCGAAATGCGCATCAATTTTGGAGAGCACCGATTTCCGCCGCGTTGAACGTCACTTGCTCCTAGGTTTTGATGTCGTGCAAGTTACGGCGGCTCATGTTTTCATCGGCGACACTTGGGTGCGCAAGCATAACGAGCGTTGATCTGGATTTTGTGATTGAGAATATACCCTGTTTCGAAGAGGATATCGCCGCGAGAGCTGAGCTGCACGTTTACCTCGATTCCATTCATGAGATGACTGTTTCCGACAATATTGTCGACTTCTGGCTCGCGGCTGCCAAACGCTTCCCAAAGCTCTCTGGAATCGCTCTCACCTGTCTCAGCGTTCCCGCGTGTAGTGTGTCGGCAGAGAGATCATTGAGTCTAGCTCATGGTCCTATACGGCGGTCATCCCGCAATACCATCGAATACAATGTGCTCAGACATTCCTATAACTGTATGATGAAGAAACCTTTTGCATCCGAATTTCGAGTATTGGATCGCGAAATCAGAGCGTTTTTCTGGATTTTCGCGAAATCTGGGACTTTTTGCCACGAATCGACCGTGATTTTGGCTCTTTTTCCCGCGAAAAATTTTCAGCCCCAATCATGGGATATTCCGCCTCCCTTGATCTCAGAAGCTGACTAAGGTTCCCAGGTTCGACAGAGGGTACACCGAGGTTTACAACGGGAACACGTTTATTTATTGTTCAGACATGATCCATTCTTCTCATCTTTGGAACCGTCAGCGCTGCACCGTCCGGACGCCTGGCGTTTTCCAAATGAATAGTTTGGAGAGCTCCGTGAGCTCCACGAGTTCTTCATCGTGAACCCGCGAACCATTGTTGGATTTCGCTTGCCAAGTCAACCTATGGATGTGCTACCACACATTTCCAGATTGATCACTGAAAGACTCTCAGGATGTTTGCCGACCATTCGCTCTTTGAGGCAAGGGGGTTCAGCTCGCAAGCCCCGTGACCATCTTGGATCCATGGTTGCGACGATATTTGAGATCCTGACGTCCTGCTTGGCTTCCGCGACATTCGAATATATTCCTGCTTCGCATTGCGGCTTCTCCCGTTGCCAGAGATGGAATTCAGGAATCTTCGGTTATATTGTTTCCTTCTCTTTGCTCGACCAGTTAATCTCTTCTTCCTTCCGTCAATCTTCTCGACTCTCGGAGTTTGTGCTCTCACTTTTCCAGCGCGGTTCAACGACAACTTCTTACCTAGAAACAGAAATGATTCATTGCTAGGCTTGGAATATTTCCAGTGAAACCATTATGAGCACGAATCGGGGATGAGGTTATCTCCAGGCACGCGGACTGTCAAATCAACGTGAACTCCGTCAAACAGAACGTCTGATAATATCTGGTTGTCTTTTGTCTTGGAGAACTTTTCCACTGCGAGTCGATAAACTCAGTTTTTTCGCGGCCACTCCTTCGAATTTCTCGAGGAGACCTTTCAGTGCACCCACTGTCTCCTCAGCTCCGGCTATCACAGCATGTAGCCGCTGAGATTTCACAAATATCTGCATTTGGAAACAGTACGAGCCCGCACAGAACGACGAGAATCAGAAGAAACAAGCAAGCAGATCTGAATGGAAGCGCGCCGGCAGAGCTCCGCGTTTATATAAAAGTTCCATGGCTCAGTATTGGCAAGTGAGGGCAGAGTGAGCCGTGGTGGATCAGCGTGTCGAGGCAAGGTGGTTGCGCGAATCACAACACCGCACAGTGGGAGATTCGTGCTCGAAACCTCAAATCGCGTTTTTCGCGATTTTGAAGTATAAAACGTTGAATTGAACCTAGAGAGGATGGTCGCATAGGCTCGGGGCGGTTGTTCGGGATAGACCAGATGGAGATCTGTCGAAAGGAATTGCCACCGCCCCCCTCGCAAACTCTCCCTCAGAAAACTGTCGCTCTCCCTGAAGATATTCATAGTTTTTTAGATCCCCGCGATCCCGGCTGGGCGCATGTTGAGTCCAACTTCTCACCAGAGGTAGAGTATACCATGAAAATTTCAGCTGCTAGTTCGCGCAAGTACGTCTCTTGCTTCGTTCCATTCAGACTTCTCAAGGATACAGACTCTTCTCGCGAGGAAGTTTATTGGGAGAATCCGAGACCTTCGTCCACACGATTGTGTCGCCCGATACGTTTTGAACTTGTCAAAGAGGGTCCGACGGTGATAACTGCGGGAATCGACAGAGTAAAGGGAGAGATTTCGAACTTGGGAGTCTCAGAAATCGTAGTCAGAGGCAAGTTGTTTGAGGTTAGCTTCGACATGATCCTCTCCATGATCGACGGCAAGATTCTTCAAACACTGAACGATACTCCGGGAATGCAAACCTGCTCTATCTGCAAAGCCCAGCCCAGCGAAATGAACCAGCTGGAGAATATTCTCGATCGAGTGCCATCCGCAGATCATATGACGATGTCATCTCTACACGCGAGGATAAAATTCATGGAAGCTATCCTGAAGATCGCGTATAATAAGAAGCTCGAGAGGTGGCAAGTAAAGGGAGATGCAGCGAAGAAGGCGAAGATGGCTGAGAAGAAGAGAATACAGGATGAGCTCAAGGAGGAACTCGGCTTGAAGGTAGACTTCGCGAAGCAAGGCTTGGGGACTACCAACGATGGCTACACCTCCCGACGCTTCTTCGCCGCTTTCTCAAAAGTTGCCAGAATCACTGAAGTCGACGAGGAGCTGATCCGCAGATTCAAAACTATTCTGAATGCGATAAATTGCTCTGACCAACTCGATGTGAAGAGGTTCAAGAATTTTTGCGTAGAAACCGCCCAACTGTATGTCAGTTTGTATCCTTGGTACCCTATGACAAATACGGTCCACAAAATACTCATCCACGGCCCTCAAATCTTGAGCGAAGCCTCCTTGCCGATTGGCAGGCTGAGCGAGGAAGCCCAAGAGGTTCAGAATAGGGCTTACCGAGAGGCACGACTCTATCATTCACGGAAAACGAGTCGAGAAGCAACTAACGAAGATATCCTGCACACTATGCTGGCGTCATCCGATCCGCTCATCTACAGCTACAGGGAGATGCAAGCGAGAGATAACGATGAGTATGACGAGGACGTAGTAGAGCTCTTAGCGGGAGTTGAAGAGGATGACTCCGACTCCGACTCGGAATAATAAAATCAATCGATCTCCAGCACATGCGGAGGCTTCGCATCATCTAACCGTGTTGTTCATTCTAAGTCTGAGAACGCAGTACCAACCAGTGGCTCTGGGTGGGATTCGAGGCGGTTCGATTTAAGCATAGTTCGAGGGTTCGGATCAGGTCGACCGGTCTTTCTTCTCAAAGTCCATGACATTTCACGTCGGATTCAACTTATCTGGTCGAGATCGGTGCGCCTGGAGTCGAGAAAGCGATACCAAAAAAAAAGTGGGAAAGTGCGACCGCTCTTCAAGTTTTCCTCTCGTATTCTCGTACTTGCGCGAACTAGCAGCTGAAATTTTCATGGTATACTCTACCTCTGGTGAGGAGTTGGACTCAACATGCGCCCAGCCGGGATCGAGGGGATCTAAAAAACTATGGATATCTTCAGGGAGAGCGACAGTTTTCTGAGGGAGAGTTTGCGAGGGGGGGCGGTGGCAATTCCTTTCGACAGATCTCCATCTGGTCCATCCCGAACAACCGCCCCGAGCCTATGCGACCATCCTCTCTAGGTTCAATTCAACGTTTTATACTTCAAAATCGCGAAAAACGCGATTTGAGGTTTCGAGCACGAATCTCCCACTGTGCACCGCATGGATTCCATGAGTTTTGGAACTTCACTCTTGTGGTTTGCATGAAACGCATCGTAGTATTCATGAGACGGGCATGTATGCGATTCTTGCTCCCGTTGAACGGTGACACGGGTTGGGATGAAAAGTTCTCAGATTCACAATTTCATGCGTTATCGATCGTTGCGAACGAGATGAGCGACTAGCGAAGAGTGATGCGGAACCACATGCGCCGCACTCGGAGTCACAGTTTCTTAGCGACGGGTCTTGAGCTCTCGAGGAGATCCAATGTGATAGAAGCCCTTAACTTCGAAATACACATCTCTACAGGGAATCTACCCGGGAATTGTTCCAATGATATTCATTTGAGATTTTTAGAACAGAACCGCGGCTGTCCTCGTGAGTTCTCGTTCGTGAGTCAAGTAACTCACTGGACATGACTGCAGAAACAACGATTTCCTCAAATGCGGCGATTCCATATTTTTGATTTGAATCGGAGAGAACAGCATCGTGAGGCGGCTGAGGTCCGGATTTTTGACACTGAGTAGCGTTCGGGGGCAGTGGCGTAGCCAGGTTGGATTTTGATTGCTTTTGCTTCATGGTTTTCAAATTCAATGAGGCTAGCCGCCTCCAGGTCCGGTGGATTATCATGGTGGATCTCTCGATACGTTCCGCGTACGCGCTCACAGTGTGCGCTTGAGCTAGACTGGTGAATTGGACGCATTTGCAATCCCTCGGAGATGATCATCTCCAACGATTTGGGTCGAATCATTTGAATACCTTCAAAGCCCGCACGCTTATAGTTTCGATTCTACGAACCTCTTTTCTCTTCTCTTGCTTTCTGAATTTCCTAATGCTTGGGCAAGTCAGGCCAGGTTTTCCGAGTCCTCTCATTTTCTCCGGACTACGCTATATCCCTCCTGATTGCCTCGTCCCTCCCGGCACTTTCATTTCATGACAGACACACGATGACCGTATATATAAGTCTGCTCAGTTTCCGAAGCTATTAGGGTTTCAATACCCCTAAACTACCGAGGCGACGAGCTCAAACCTACGGCCGATCGTCTGACGGCCCGATGTATGGCGAGAGCTGCACGGAAGCACTGAAGTATCTCGAATCCTACGACTCTACGCTGAAGTTGACACGCTGTTTGCTGTTGGCACAGGTTCTAGCGATGGGTCTATCTCTCGATCATAAGCTAGTCATGTTAGAGCTCACGAGGAGTTTCGCCCGTGTGTCGGGAATGAGGATGAGCAATCCCATTGGGTGGCGCAGACGATTTGTTTTTGTTTTTCTCGCAGGTGGCGCATTGGTGCATGCCGACGCGGAGTGCCACATTTGAGACCACCATTCAACCCGGTGAAGACGCGCTTCCGTTACTCACGCGCAAAATCGAGGGACGGTGCTGAACCAGCGAGCAACACTGTGATCTTCAGCAGGACAAGTCAGCGAAGCAACCAACACATGCCGATTGTGAAGTCTGAGTAGAGAACCTAGTCAACGTGATTCACGCAATTGATCATTTCCTCGTCGTCACATTCTCGTGGGCTCCGTTCAAGGAAACTGATCATGGCGAAGTCGAGTCACGATGCGCAAACCTTCGTCCCGGACAGCGAGACTCAGTGCTGTTCCCGATGGATCTCTTTCAATCATCGTCATACATGGACCATCAAGGACTACAGCCTTCACGAAGAAGAGAAGATGCTCAGCAGCTCGACCTTCAGTGCCAGCGGTTTCGAAGCCATAGAGTGGCTGATTACACTGTGCCCTCGAGGATGTAATGAAGAGAGCAAGGACTGCGTATCCACTTTTTTGTATCTCAATGCTTGCCCTTTGACATCAGTTCGCGTCAGATTCGTGTTCACTCTCTTGGACGCCAAGGAGCAAGATATCAAACGGGCAGGTATAAAGGACTTGTTCACACTGAAAGTGGGAGGAGATTGGGGCTTCCCCAAGTTCGTCAAGAGAGATTATGTCATGAACCGTTTACGAGAACTCGCCAGCGATGAGCTCTCAGTGCGCTGCGATATGTGGGTGGCTGTGCAAACGGTGAACACCCCGATTGAAGTTTCGCCCATCCCGAGCAAGACATCCAAACGACGCGCCGCGGATATTCTGAGGAAATTCCTCGAGAATCAATCCTCTAAGGATGCTGCGTCCACAACGCCCACTGAGGGTTCCGGTGTTCGTGATGAAGTCCTCAGAACATTGTCGCCAGCATTAAAAGCAATATTAGAACGAGACTTCGCCACAACGAGCTCGTCGCGAGAGGAGATTTCTGAAATGGACGAAGATACGTTTATGGAGTTCGTGCGCTTCATCTACGTCGACGAGGCGGAAGCCGCTGACAGCATGACGAAGTACCTGCTAGCTGCGATCGACGAATACGCCCTTGAGAAATTGTCTTCCACTTCCGCATCCCCAAATGCCTTAGAAGCGAGTCCAACCAGGCCCATGAATGAGGATGTCTCAAGTTTAGTTACGGAAGATGAGAAACTCCAGGTCCGTGGGACAGCCGCGAGCGAGTCTCATTCTAATCCGGCAAACGAAATCCCAATGCCAGAAGAAGAAGCGATGGTCAACGCTGACCTCCCCGGAGAGGGCGTCGGCCACGGCCCTGAAACCAATCATGGGGGTTCGCTGGAAAACCATCATGACATCCAGCAGGAGGAGGGTCACAATGGTGGGCAGAGTGGGAACGATTCACTCTCCTCAGAATTCAGCGTTCTGGAGGATTGCTGAATCTTCAAAGCTGCTGTCCCTGGGAGAACCTCAGTCCGAACGTGCCTCGATATTTTAATTTAGCTCATTTGAAGATTTCCCTCTGAGATCTCTGAATCCTGCGTAGAGGTTACGATCGACAATGTCAACTGATTGTGAGTGAACGAGATGACGGGAAGGAAGCTTCAGAGTGTGACCGAGAACGTGGAGCCTTGTTCGGAAAGATTGAGCTGAACGAACGGTGATTTAAATGAAACGCAAATCTTGTCCGATGTTTCTTACAACTTTGATTTGATTTGATTTTTATTTGATCTTTCATATACACATATGATCCCTTTCAATTCAGGGGTGAATTGTTTTGTATTCACAGATCAGCTTTCTTTGTTGTCCCATCTTCTTAGGATTTCCTTCGTCCTTCTGAGGTCCTTCGGTGTTGAGTTCGGGTGAAGTCCTAGTCGGTACGGGAACTCCAGTTGGGAGTAACTTCCTTCCTCGCATTCCAGAATGACATGTTTGTCCGTTTCCGGGGCTCCACATCGAGCGCATTTTATGTCGATGGAAGGATCACGGGAGTTTCGTCGGCTTTTGGTATTGAGCATTCCTGCTCTGGCTAGTGCCAATAGACCGCTGCCCCGTGAGTTATCGTACAGGTTCGTCTCAAGACCTCTTGTCTCTTTGAACTGCCGATAAACACTCATTGTGGATTTGGATTCCATATTTCGTTTCCATATGAAATCCTCCTTCTCCCGCATTCTCGTTTTGAGTTCTTTGCGGAATATATTCCACATCGGTGTGTTTGATGTATTTCTGGTCACTTTGAGATTTTGGAGATCGTACCGAGTCATCAAATCTTTGAGTCTCTCGGTCGCCGTCACCTTTATGTTTGTTATCTCAGTGGCCGTGAGCACTAGTTTGGGCCATCTGTCTGGCTCCATCAGCCTCACTCTCTCGAAATACGTCATTTTGCTAGTTGTTTCCCGGGCATCGAAGGAGCTCCATCCTAGTTCCCCTTCGATGAACTCCTTTGCTACGGTGGAGTATGGTATGCCCAGGGCCCACCTTCCCGCATCCCTTTGCCTGACCTCGAGATGGTTTCTCAGTCTTCTAGGCATGGTGATCACTCCGTTGCAGTAAGTGAGTTGCGGTACTGCCGTGGCTTTCCAGAGGGTTTTGGACACTTCAAACCGGTTGAAGCTCCAAAGTGTTCTCGCATTGAGTCTCTGGATCGCCATGTTAGCCTTCTCAGTGAGCTTGTCCCAGTGTCTGGCTAGGTAGTCACTTTCGGCTGAGAATTCGATACCTAGATACTTGTAGGATTCAACCAATGGTATTTGCATCCCTTGTATCTTTAGATCTCGATCTGGATTATGATCTGGAGTGGGTTGAGAGAAAACCATCACTCCGCTCTTCTGGGGGTTGAATTTGATAGACCTTTCGTCCCCAAATTTGGAGGTCACCTCCAGAAGAGTCTTCATATCCTTCCAGCTATCTGCCATGAGGACATGATCTCTTTCCATCTCTTGTAATCGGTCCTGTAATTGACCCCGGGCGGCGAATTGTGGAGGGGCAACAAGTTTTGTGGGGGCAGGAAATTCCGAAGCTGTGTCTTTCTCTTCAACTCCGGATGGACCGGCCCAAAAGTTGATCCCGCTCCTTGCATTCGCCTTATGTGCTCCTCCGGTCTCAAATCAACATTCCTAAATATTGACATGGTTTGCCCATGTCAACGGCTACGAGTAACTGCTCACCAGAACGCCCACAAAACTGCCGAGACTGCCGGAAACGCACTCATGGCTCATGATGCGTGGGCAGATATAGAACGAATCCCGTCCCAATTTGTTTGGTCGATTGAGCCCAAGCAACCGAAGCCTCCTAGTCATACTCGACGATATACCTGAATGGAAGGAATCGTTCTTGAATCGGAAGGGTGGCGGATGGGAGGAGAGGGATGGAATGAGGGGGCGATGAGTCTTGGAAGGCGTCTGTATGAACTGTTCCCTTACGTATGAAATCAGATATCCGAATGCAATGATCGAAGTTATCCCTGCGCTCCTATCACCATCACGAACGTCTGGTTCTTACAGCACACGTGAATTATGCCGAGCAATGAACTCTCGAGATTATAACAGCTGACTTGAATTCCTCAGAGCACATCGTGAAGTCCGTCAGATCGGGTGGCGTTCTGGTAGGCTCGATTTTCCGGTGCTTCACAATCGAGAATCCGGATGTTCACATCAAATTGTACAAAACCATCGTGTTGCCCAAGCGTCTCCATGCAAGCTCTATCTGGCGGTATCATACAGTCAAACATCGTTCCCTACTACAGTGGAATTTCTCGATTCAGCGAATTTCCCCGGCTACGCCACTGGGCAGTAGCGGATCCAGGTGCAGATCCAGTAGCGGATCCCGCCTCGGCTCTGACCCGTACCATATGATCTAATTTATCGAAATAAAATTCTTTCAATCTCAGAGTTCGATTAAAGGTTGCACTCAGAGATTTTCTGTGAGAGGGATCGATCCAGTACTCGCTTAGGGGAAGCTTGCTTGTCAAATATTTCTCCACCGACAATTCGGTCGCTTGAAACAGCACGGAACCTTTCGTTCTGATCCAAGTCGCTGTAATTGATAGGATCTCATTGCCCTGGGTTTCTCCCTCCCGGGTCTGGTCCACGGAATAACGAGAAAGTATTCCAAAGGGAGATCGATGCGCCGATTTTTCAAAATCCGATGAAAGCCGCAGTTTGCAGATGGAGAGCGGCAGATACTAAGCCCGACTCCCGTCCAACCAACTCGGAAGATAGACCTCAAGTTCGTGTAATGAGGGAACGAAACTCAATTCGTCAATTGTGTTCAGCTCTTCCGTCGAACAACCAGGATGCTTCTGACACCTAATTGCATTCGAGAGATGATGACAGCGGTGTCGAAAACATTGCTCCATTCCGTGGATACGCTTGAATCTCTGCCTCGTCCCCCGAACCAGGCAAGCCAGAGTTTTCCCTAACGATGACTGTCAATGAGACTCGGCGGTTTCATCGGTCGAACAATCTGCACGGAGTCGGGAGTGGACCCAAGGACCATGGCGACGATTCCTTGAGAGAGTTTCCTGCGAGGTACGGTACTGGTCTCCTCAACAATGACGCCAACAATTCTTGGGATGATGGTCGACACCATCATTCGAGCCTGACATTCGATAAAACACAGTCTATTTGGCCGGTACGCATTGATCGACTATTTCTTACAAGCGGATTTTTAGCAGGGCAACCTTCAATCGGGCCGATTCGGTATTCCCCGAAGTGGCCCGATCAAGCGGAGTCGACTGTATCATCATATACAGTGGACTCCGCTTAATCGGGACACATCGGGCCGAGCCATTTTGGCCCGATTAGGCGGTTGGCCCGACAAAGCGAAAAGTCGGGAAAAATCATCCAGATGACCTTAAAATATGAGTCCTGAGAAAGGCAACGCTCTGGCTGGTCCCACGCATGTTCACAATTGGTTTCGGCCTCGATAACCTTGAGTTTAACTTCTTTCTGGGAATATCGCCCCTGAAAGAAATGACAAAAATCATAGAAACAGTCCCAGAAACAGTGGGAGATCCGATCTTCTCTGACAACTTCCTCTGTGTCGTCCTCGGCTCACATAACTTGAAACGGTCCAGAAGCGCAATTTTCTCGGCCAGAGTTAGGTCCTTACGCGCCATTCTAACGATCCACAACGTGTCGTCGCAAGACGTGGCACAACGTCGGCGTCGTCGATGCTGAGGTTCGCGGGAATCGTGCGCTTCGCGAACAATCTCGATTCATTTCATCAAAATGCGGTCGCGGATTCGTTCGGATCAGGTCGCGGAATTTCAAACGGATAGATCCGTTCAATAAATGGAGAGAAATTTTAGAAAAATGCCCCGATTAACCGGCGTGGAAACCCGACTAAGCGGAGGGTTTTCTTTATCGAAGGATTCGGGGATCCGGTTTTTGGCCCGATGAAGCGGATTTCCCGATTATCCGGAGACCAGATTAAGCGGAGTCCACTGTAACAAGATGGCGACCAGACCAAATAGACTGTAAGCAGGCAGGGTATCAGGAGCAGTGAGTGAATCACGGATTGATTCGGAGCTACCCACGAACGACCGGCAAATATGCCAGCCAAGCAAGTGCGCTCATGGTTGGTCAATTATTGAATGTCACCGAAACCTCTCAACATTATTCGATTCCCTTGCAGTCGGCTCACGTTGACTCCGCGCTCTACGTAGAACCCTCATCCGGCCCGAGAGTCTCGAAATCAGGAGAGGGTTTCTGGTCGGGGAAACGGGTTCGGGGTAACGGGCTGTTACTCGCCCATTCAATTTGACACTCCAGATTCTGCATCATCATTGACTCTCGCAATGCTGTGTCTGCCCGTCCATAACGTTGATAACGGCCGTTGAAGAAGACCCCGTTGCATCATCTTCTCCCCGAGCGCCCTCGGAATTTTTTAGATTTGCGGGGTTCATCATTGACCGCATCACCCAACAGCCTCTCGCGATTTCCACTTCCTGCTTCTTGCGGGGAACTTTTGTGGATTACGGGGGACTCGGTTCTGTGACGTCGACTCCTTCTTTTATTTCGCTGCCAACACAGCACTTGGTTGCTGACCAGCGCACACCTTGCTTCTCTCATTCACACTTGGACTCTGATTCACTCTCCACTCATACGTTCTGCTCTGTCGTTCCCAACTTCCTCGCTATATCTGTCGGGCTGCTCTGAAACGCTACCTATCTCTATGTTTTCCCACATTCGGCCACAGCTATCTACCTGGAATGTCCTCATTCCGCTTCCGAACTACCTAGTAGAATGAGTACGCATGACGTTTGGGATCTACTCGACTACATAGTTATGATTATTATTTTATAATTGTTATTGTTGTGGCTGCTGTTACTGCGGTTGTTGTTGCTCTTGTTGCTCGCGCTCCCGGGGCTCTTCAATCCCGGATCGTCGCGAAGATCACCGGACAATGGCGCTGGAAGTGGCCCGCCTGGTGACAATGATTGCACTGCATGGCCAATCTTCTCGGGCACATTCTTGACAGGTACGCTTCCTCACGGCAATCGAAGCACACTGATTTGGGACCGCTCACGCGCACCTCTCGGTTCCGGCTTCGTGCCCGAAGTTTCCGCACCCGGCGCATCGGCCGTCCGGTCCCGAGCGCTCCCCGTCCTGACAGATGATTTTGGCTCGCTCCAGGGCTTCTCTTCGTCCACGGTCCATCGCTGCCTGTGCGTTCGGAGCCACTCCCGCTTCCTCTGATCGTCTCGCCGGCGCTTTCAGCTCGCCAGCCTCCACCGTCTGCGTTGCCGCATTGACCATCGGCACTCCTCGGTGTTCAACCGGTTTTTCGCACCTAAACAGTACCTCGTCGGCGGCGTCCTCTTCTTCATACTCGAACCGCTCCCTGACTACGTTGAACCTCACCGTTCGGTTGTCCTGGTTGATCTACGCCTCGAAAACGGGCCATCTGCGTCTTCTCGCGCCGTATGCTTCGTCCAACATGCGCTCTCCTACAGCCCGAAAAGCCTCGTCGGCCGTCCGATTCAACACATGCCACCGCTCCATCATTGCGTTCCAAAAGCGTATGGGCACTCCCACTTCTGCTTCGGCCGGCATTGGCTCGTTGTTCCGTCTCGCCCTTCGCTCTTAGTCCCGCTCCATTGCGCTTCCTCGATCTGTTGTCGACAGAGTGCATCGACATGTTGCATCCTTGCGCCCGATCGGTACCTCACCGTGAAATCAAATTCTGAGATCTTATCCCGCCATCTACAGAGTTGGGTGGACCCTGTCTGGGCTTGCAGCGCTACCACAGCGTTACAGTCTGAGACTACGACAAACTTGATGCCGTGCAAATAATGCTGAAATCGTTCCATTGCCCATACTACGGCCAACTGCCCAAGCTTTGTCGAATGATAATTCTTCTCAGAGTCTGATAATTTTCGGCTGATTGCATATTTGAGCTTTGATTTTCCGCCTTTCTTCTGAATCAACATCGCTCCCAATGCTCGCATCAGTGTGCAGCTCCGTTTCTCTTTCGGGATCGAATCTATCCATAATCGGTTCCGCTGCCAGTCGCTTTTTCAGCTTCTCGAAAGCCTGCTCACATTCTGGGCCCCACTCAAACTTCTTCGACTGTTTCAACAACTCAGTGATCGCATTCGCTATTGTCGCATACCATGCGATGAATCTCCGACAGAAACCCGTCAAGCCTAGGAATCGTCTCAATTCGTGCGTGTTCGCTGGTCTCGGAAACTTCTCGATCGCTTCCAACTTCTTCGTTCCTGGCTGAACGCCTCGCTCTGATATTTTGAAACCAAGAAACTGAACCGTCTCGTTGTAAAAACAACACTTGCTCAGTCTCACTGTGAGTTCGGACTGCTTCAACGCCTCGAAAATGTTCTGAATCTGATTGAGATGATCTTCGTAATCATCCGCTGATGTGATCAAATCATCTGAATACGGATGAACTTGCTTGCCTCCCGCTTTCTGTCTGCCTCTCATCATGACTTCTTGAAATCTTGCCGGCGCTCCCGATAATCCCATCATCATGACTATCGGAGCAAACTGACCTTCTGACGTAACAAATGCAGCTTTTTCTCCTGACTCTTTCACCGTGGGAATTTGAAAGTAACCCCATGCTAGGTCAAATTTCGGATAGAATTCCCTTTCTCTCACTTCATCAAGAATATCATCGATTAGTGGCATCGGGGAATTCGGTCGTACTGTTTGCTTATTGAGCTTTCGATAATCTATGACAAGTCTGAAGCTACCATCTGGTTTCTTGACCGATACGACCAGACTTGCATACGCTGAGTTACATTCTTCAATCATTCCCGCTTCCTCAATTTGCTTGAGAATTCCTTGCAATGCTGCTTTCTCAGTTATCGACCCACGCTTCTTACGGGTTGAATGCCTGGCATTTCGTCGATCTTGAAATCAGTTCCTGTCGCTCTTCCCAGCTCTTTCATCGATGTCGCTACCACTTCTCATTACTTGATGATCAATCGTAACAGCGCTTCCTTCCACTCGGCTGGAATCTCTTCGCTGACATTGATGTCTTTCAGCTCGATCTCCTCTGTTTCGTCGTCCGATGATTCACGTAGCTGACGCACCTGCATCTGTTTCCGCGTTTTCGCTTCGATTTGCGGGGTTCATCATTGACCGCATCACCCAACAAACCTACGACCGATCGTCTGACGGCCCGTTCTATGGCAATCCTATTGGGTGGCGCAGACGATTTGTTCTTGTTTTTCTCACAGGTGGCGCATTGGTGCATGCCGCATGACGTTTGCCACAGATGAGACCACCATTCAAGCCTGTGACGAGTGACGACGCACCTTCGTTCTTAGCGCGCAAAATCGAGGGACGGTGCTGAACCAGCGAACAACATTGTGATCTTCAGCAGGACAAGTCAGCGAAGCAACAAACACATGCCGAAGGTGAAGTCTTAGCAAAGAACCTAGTGAACGTAATCCACGCATTTGATCACTTCTTCGTCGTCGCATTTTCGTGATCTCAAGGAAACTGATCATGGCGAAGTCGAGTCACGATGCGCAAACCTTCGTCCCGGATGGCGAGACTAAGTGCTGTTCCCGGTGGATCTCTTTTAATCATCGTCATACTTGGACCATCAAGGACTACAGCCTTCACGAAAAAGAGAAGATTCTCAGCAGCTCGACATTCAGTGCCAGCGGTTTTGAAGACATGAAGTGGAGGATCGAACTCTATCCTCTGGGATATAATGAAGAGAGCAAGGACCGCGTATCCATTTTTTTGCGTCTAGACACTTGCCCTTGGACATCAGTAAGCGTCAGATTCAAGTTCACTCTCTTGGACGCCAAGGAGCAAGAGATCGAACGGGCAGGTATGACGGACTTGTTCACACTGAAAACGGGAAAAGGTTGGGGCTTCACCAGGATTGTCAACAGGGAATATGTCATGAACCGTTTACGAAAACTCGCTAGCGATCAGCTCTTAGTGCGCTGCGATATGTGGGTGGCTGTGCAAACGGTGAACACCCCGATTGAAGTTTCGCCCGTCCCGAGCAAGACATCCAAACGACGCGCAAATATCCTGAGGGAATTCCTCGAGAACCGATCCTCTAAGGATGCTGCGTCCGCAACGCCCACTGAGGGTTCCCGTGTTCGAGAGGAAGTTCTCAAAACATTATCGCCAGTATTGAAGACAATATTTGAACGAGACTTTGCCGCAACGAGCTCGACGCGAAAGGAGATTTCTGAAATGGACGAAGATACGTTTATGGAGTTCGTGCGCTTCATCTACGTCGACGAGGCGGAAGCCAATGACAGCATGACAAAGTACCTGCTAGCTGCAATCGACGAATACGCCCTTGAGATATTGTCTTCCACTTCCGCACCCCCAGATGCCTTAGAAGCGAGTCCAACCAAGCCCATGAATGAGGATGTCTCAAGTTTAGTAATGGAAGCTGAGAAACTCCAGGTCTGTGGGACAGCCGCGAACGAGTCTCATTCTGATTCGGCTAACGAAATTCCAATGCCAGAACAAGAACAGAGGGTCAACGCTGACCTTCCCGGAGAAGGCGTCGGCCGCGGTCCTGAAACCAATCATTGGGGTTCGCTCGAGAACCGTCATGACATCCAGCAGGAAAAAAGCCACGAGGCTGGTGAGGAGAGTGGGAATGATTCACTTTTTTCGGATTTCAGCATTCTGGAGGATTGATGAATTGTCAAAGCTGCTGACTTTGGGCGAACCTCGGTCCGAGTGTGCCTCGCTACGTTAATTGAGCTTGTTTGAATTTGTCCATGGGATCTCTCAATCTTCCCTGGAGGTTATAATGGTCAATGTTATATGAGTGAAAGAGATGATGGAAAAGAAAGCTTCAGAGCGTGATCAACAATGTGGAGCTTCGTTCGGATCTATTGGTAGGCTGAACGAACTGTAATTTTATAAAGTGCAAATCTTATCCGATGATTGCTTTCCATCTCTCTCAATCATTCCGGTGTGTTGTGAGGGGCAGGGGTGTATTTCCCACTGGGCTCACATAATAGCGTTCATAAGGAAGTAGGGGCGGTCCGCCCCGGGCGACACTTTATAGGGGCGGCATTTTCATCCTACCCCGTCAAGATTTCCGTCATAATTAGGAGAATGACGGTTGCGAGAAACCTACGCATCAATATTTCAGTTCAGTTTCGTCGTCTTCCGAAACTCTTCTCTGCAAACCGTTGAACTTCCGCCCAAGGCGGGAGTAGGCTAACCTTGTCTTGGCCTCGGGCGCAAAATTGTGGAGGGCGGCAAGTTTTGTGGGGGCAGGAAATTCCGAGGCTGTGTCTTTTTCTTCAACTCCGGATGGACCGGTTCTAAAGTTGATCCCGTTCCTTGCATTCGCCTTATGTGCGCCTCCGATCTCAATTCAACATTCTCAAATATGTTCCCCAGGAAATTCCCAGGAAACAGACGAAGATTCCTGATCATATTTGACGATCTACCTGGATGGAAGTAATCGTACTCAAATCGGAGGAACTCATTGATCAGTTCATTCCTTGGAAGAGGCGAGGGATGGGATGGGGGGGGGGGGTTGAGTTTTGCAGGGCGACTGGATGAATCTGCTCCTTCACGTATGAAATCAGATTCCCGAAAGCAATGATCAAAGGCCTGCAATGATCCGCGCATTTCCGTAAAAGTTCCCGGAAGGGTTCTCCTCTGTAGACCGTAAACTTCACTCTGACGAAGTTTCAGCGAAGTCCGAGTGTTCACATCAGTGGTCTCTCCTCGTAAGTTTCTATCGCCATCGCAAACGTCGGGTTCTCACAGCAGACGGAAATTATGCCAAGTAATGAACTCTTGAAATTATAACAGCTGACATGAATTCCTCAGAGCACATCGTGAAGTCCGTCAGAATGGGTGGCGTTCTGGTAAGCTCGATTTTCCGGTGCTTCACAATCGAGAATCCGGATGTTTACATCAAATTGTACAAAACCGTCGTTATGCCCAAGCTTCTCCATGCAAGCTTCATCTGGCGGTCTGATATAGTCAAACATTGCTCCCTACTGAAGTGAAACCTCGTTACAACAAACACCGATACAACGAACAATTATTGCAAGTCCGTTTCGCCAAGCTGCCACAGGCAATAATGTTAGATGATTCTCGTTACAATGAACGTATTTTCCCGGTCCCGCGAGGTTCGTTACAACGAGGTTTCACTGTAGACTCTTTGCAGAAACGGTGTGTCGAAGGCCTGTCAAAAGATGTGACATTGACTTCTCTATTGTTGCGCTCGACCCTACGCAGAACTTTCTTGATCGAGCCAACATATATCGTTTGATTGCGATAGGTCGGGCCGGGCTCAATGACGGAATGTTCGAAATCAGACGTCATATTAGCCGTGGTGGTATTAACGTCTCGCCCAGACAGCTGGCACGTTCAGATTGTGTTCTTAAGGAATTCGTATGGCGAATCACCAGACGTTTCCCAGAGCAGAATATGTCCTCTGTTCTGTTCGAGCGTTATGCAACCGTATGAACGCCAGCGAACCCCCCCCCCCCCCCTAGAAGAGATTCCGAACTGAACTTGAGACTGAACGTAGGACGAAGCTTCAACTGCATTTGAACGCGCACAAAACAGCGAGGACTCGGGGTGAATGCGATTCGGTTATGTATCTTGTCCTCATAGGTACGGAAAATGAATTCTCCACGGAGTGGGTCTCGATACAAATGCTGAGGTCAAGGAACAGCTAAAAAAAACAGACGAGTATCTCGGCGCTCTCACCTTCGAAGACAACTCTAGTGATGAGCTGTCGAGACCGCTCTTTTCAGTTTTTTTTTGACGGAATCACTAGCATCGTCGAGATGATTCCTTCGACCTACCGTTCTCCTGAGATTCCGACGCACGTCAACTGAACCGGCGAGCAATGGATCGTCGTGGAGCCGCCATTCGGTCGGCAAGTGAGCGCTGATGCGGGAGCGCTACTTGTGCCCTTCGTCCTCTTTGCATATCGCGGATGGAAGTTGTAGGAATGCGATGGTGTACAGGAGGTTGCGATAAAAAAATTGATCCCGTAACGAATCTCGCTATATTGTCGTCAGACAACAGAGCTCGGAAGATCAAACTCCTTATGGCTTAATCCATCTGGGAGCACGCTGTAAGCCGAGAGACAAATCTGATTTCTCTGAATGAGAGGTAACAAAATCGAGAACGGCTTGTACGCTTAGCGGTACTCCCTGAGAGCCTGGGGAAATGATCAGATCCTTCCATGCCGGATCTTCGCATCCATGAGATGGAGATACAATGAAGACACTGGAGTAGGAGGGACACTTCGAGACGAGCTGGTGCAAACTTATTCTCAATTTTGGTTATGGCCCCTTCCGACGGAACAAGAGTCCGCCGTGGCACGCGAAGTTTTCATCCTCGAGATTCCCCTCGGGTTTCGAGATGGAGCTTTGACTCTCAAGAAGCTCCCGAGTGCAATCTACAACCCTGGGCCCCGCACAACGAGCTCGATCGCCAACCCGATTTCACACGCGAGATTCTGCATCATCATTGACCCTTGCGGAGCTGTGGCCGCCCATCCACGACGTTGATAACGGTTGTTGAAGAATGCCCCGTTGCATCATCTTCTCTGCCGGCTGGGAATGATACCCAAGAATCTCAACGCGAATCCATTGGAATTCAGACCATTTTAACAGGAACTAATCGTCAGACTTCCGTTTCCAAAGATGTTAGGGTTTCAAGACCCCTGAACTGCCCAGACGACGAGCAGAAAGCTAGGAGCAGTCATCTGACGGCCCGATACATGGCAGGCGCTGCACGGAAACATTGGAGTATCTCGAATCCTCCGACTCCAAGCGGCTAGCTGCTCACCAACGGTTGTTCTGCTGTTGTTATAACTTCTGGTAATGGGTCTGTCTTGCGATCATAACCCTGTCAGGTCAGAGCCCATGAAGAGTCTCATCTGTGCGATGAATGAGGATAAGCGACCAGGTTGGGTGGCGCAGACGATTTTTTTGTTGTTCTCGCAGGTGGCGCATTGGTGCATGCCAACGCGGAGATCCACATGTGAGACCATTCACGTCGGGTGACGACGGGACTTCGTCCCTCTCGCGGAAAATCGAGGGACAGAATTGCTGAATTAACGACCAACACGGCGATCTGTCGCACAACAACTCAGCGAAAAACAAGTGCATGCCGAAGGTGAAGTCCGAATGAAGAACCTAGTCATCGTAATCCACGCAATTGATCACTTCTTCGTCATCGCATTCTCGTAAGCTCAAGGAAACTGATCATGCCGAATTCGAGTGGCGGTGTGCAAACTTTCGTTCCGGACAGCGAGACTCAGTGCTGTACCAGATCGACTTCTTTCAGTCATCGTCATACTTGGACCATCAAGAACTACAGGGTTCATGAAGAAGAGAAGATGCTCAGCAGCTCAGCATTCAGTGCCAGCGGTTTCGAAGACATGAAGTGGAGGATCGGACTCTTTCCTCGAGGACATGCTGAAGAGAGCAAGGGCTACATATCCATTTATCTAGGTCTAGATACTTGTTCTTGGACATCAGTGCGCATCAATTTCAAGTTTACTTTTTTGGACGCCAAGGGGCAAGAGATCCAACAGATGCAAACGAAGAACTTGCGGACACAGGAAGCGGGAAAATGGTTGGGCTTCCCCGCATTCGTTAAAGAGAAGGATGTCATAGAACGTTCACGAGAACTCGCCAACGATGAGCTCTCAGTGCGCTGCGATATGTGGGTGGCTGGACAAACGGAGAACGTCCCGATTGAAGTTCCAACTATCCCGAGAAAAACATCTGAACGACGCGCCGCGAATATCCTGAGGAAATTCCGCGAGAATCAATCGTCCAAGGATGCTGCGTCCACAACGCCCACTGAGGGTTCCTGTGTTCGAGATGAAGTCCTCAAAACATTGTCGCCAGCATTGCAAGCAATATTTCAACGAGACTTCGCCGCAACGGGCTCGTTGCGGGAGGAGATTTCTGAAATGGACGGAAATACGTTTATGGAGTTCGTGCGCTTCATCTACGTCGACGAGGCGGAAGCCACTGACAGCATGACGAAGTACCTGCTAGCTGCAATCGACGAATACGCCCTTGAGAAATTGTCTTCCACTTCCGTAGCCCCAGATGCCATAGAAGCGAGTTCAACCAAGCCCATGAATGAGGATGTCTCAAGTTTAGTTACGGAAGCTGAGAAACTTCAGGTCTGTGAGACAGCCGCGAACGAGTCTCATTGTAATTCGGCAAACGAAATTCCAATGCCAAAACAAGAACAGATGGTTAACGCTGACCTTCCCGGAGAAGGCGTTGACCACGGCCCTGAAACCAATCATTGGGGTTCGCTGTATAACCATCATGACATACAGCAGGAGAATAGAGAGGAGAGTGATTCACTTTCTTCAGATTTCAGCATTATGGAGGATTGATGAACTGTCAAAGCTGCTGACCCTGGGCGAACCTCAGTCCGAGTGTGCCTCGATACGTTAATTGAGCTTGCTCGAATTCCTCAATGGGATCTCTCAATCTCCCCTGGAGGTTATGATCGTCAATGTTAAATGAGTGGAAGAGATGATGGAAAAGGAAGCTTCAGAGCGTGATCAACAATATTGAGCCACGTTCGGATGTATTGGTAGGCTGAACGAACTGGAATTTCAATAAAGTGCAAATCTTATCCGATGATTGCTTTCCATCTCTCTCAATCAGTCCGGTGTGTTGTGAGCAGGCGCGTCGCCAGGGGGGGGCTGACTGGGCTTTAGCCCCCCCCCCCCCCCAGGACCCCTTGGTTCATACTATCCCAGTTGAGGTTTCTGGTTAAGCAACCGATTGTCGGAGAATTTCACAAGGGTACCCCCTTGTGGGGGGAAAAAGTTCAGCCCTCCCCCAGGGAAAATCCTGGCGACGCGCCTGGTTGTGAGGGGCAGGGTCCGCCCCGGGCGACACTTTCCAGGGACAGCATTTTCATCTTACCTTGTCAAGATTTTCGGCATAATCAGGAGAATAACGGTTGCGAGAGACCTACGCATCAATATTTCAGTTCAGTTTCGTCGTCTTCCGAAACCCTTCTCTGCAAACCGTTGAACTTCCGTCCGAGGCGGGAGTAGGTAGCTGCATGCCACTGGGCTAACCATGTCTTGGCCTCGGGCAGCAAATTGTGGAGGGCGGCAAGTTTTGTGGGGGCAGGAAATTCCGGAGCTGTGTCTTTCTCTTCAACTCCGGGTGGACCGGCCCAAAAGTTGATACCGCTCCTTGCAACGCCCACGAAACTGTCGAGACTGCCGGAAACGCGCTCATGGCTCATTATGCGTGAGAAGAGAGAACGAATTTTGTCCCAGGGGTTGAAGTTCGTTGGCTCGATTGAGCCTGGGCAGATGAAGATAGTCATATTTGTCGATCTACCTGGATGGAAGGAATCTTACTAAAATCGGAGGAACTCATTCATCAGTTCATTCCTTGGAAGAAGTGCGGCAGGGAGGCGAGGGATGGGATGGAGGGGGTGGGGGGTTGAGTTTTGGGGGGCGACTGGACGAATCTGCTCCTTCACGTATGAAATCCGATTCCCGACAGCAATGATCAAGTTTCTATCACCATCGCGAACGTCGGGTTCTTACAGCAGACGAAAATTATGCCAATTAAGAGACTTTGGAGCATCCAACAGTCCACTCGAATTTCTCAGAGCACATCGTGAAGTCCGTCAGGTCAGTTGGCGCTCGGTGCTTCACAATCGAGAACCCGGATGGTCACACCAGATGGTAAAAAACCATCGTGTTGCCCAAGCTTCTCTATGCAAGCCCTAGCCGGCGGTCTCATCTAGTCAAACATTGTTCCGTCATGGACTCTTTGCAGAAACGGTGTGTCAAACAACTGTGCAGAAGATGTGACATAGACCTCTCACTTCCGAGAGGGGAATATTCTCTCTCTTGTCTTCGAGCTTTACGCAACTTTATGAACGCCAGCCGCTCCCCCTTTTATTATGCTCAGTGAAGGAGATTCTTAACTGAACTGAACGTAAGACGAAGCTCCAGCTGCATGCGAAAGCACTCAGAACAGCGAGGACTCAGTGTGAATGCGATTCGAATGTGTACCTTTCCTTCATAGGTGGAGACGCGATATGACCGGACATTTTTTCGAGGAAACCGGACATGGTTCGGACAGGACATCAAACCGGACATTTCCAGATCCACTCATTCATATGACTGGGATCAAGGCTCAAGCCTCGGTATGTTTCCAAAGTCCATGCGGCATCGATGAGTCTCGAGTGCTTGGAGTTCAGCTTAACGGTTCACACCCACCGGTTGCTATCAACTTTATTCCTTAGATCCCGTTTAAATCGGGGTATCCTCCGATATATTGTCATTCGACCATGAAGGGGCGTATCTTCCAGTTTTTTTCCGCTGGAAATCCTCGTCCTCGCGTGGGAATCTCGCGTTCCGAATTCGCGACGGAACGGCGCTCGCTATGCTCTTACGTAGTGTCGCACCGTGGCTAGCGCGGGAAACTTTCTCATCGGTGCTAATGCGCTTGGCGACCAAACAGTGGTCTGCGATGACGGCGTTCAACCGTCCGCCGGGATAACGCGCTCTCATCCGTGGATCATCTCCAGTGCCGGACATTTGCTCTCGAAAAGAAGGGCTTGAAATCGGATCGGGTTTCTTCCGATTTCTCAACAAGAAAAATTATATTCTTGAATACCGAACTCCGGACATTTTTTCCCAATGCCCCAGAAATCGTACCTTTTCCCCTGAAATCCCGGAGCCCGGACGATCCGGACGGACAAGGACATGTTCGGTCATATCGCGTCTCTGCACGGAAGCATTGAAGCCAACGCGTTGTTTTGCTATCGGTGCGGTGTGCACCCATGAGCCAGAAAACCCGTGAGTCAGAATAAAATTGGTGTGCACTCTGAGCTAGCGAAGCTCCTAGGCACCGCGTCGACCCGACTCGGCCGGACCGCGTGCTTGATTTCTTCCTCGGGGGATCTCTTTGGGCATTTCAAGTTTCACCGTTCCGTCGTCCTCCAGGAAATGAATTTATTGGTCTCTGGTGATGCGCGAGTCGACACCGCATTTCGAAAACTCATTGAACTGCTCAAGTTCAGCTTTCCAAAAGCACATTGCCAAAAGATGAAAACCTGTCCGAAAAATCTCTGATTAGTGAAAAGCGATGGATGGAGGGATTTAGAAATGACTCAAAACAACGACTCTCCGAGAGATGCAAGACCGTGCAAGTCTCTGACACGTATTGGAGCCCTCACTGGAACAAGAATACATTCTGTATCTCCCCAAATCGGCGCCCGAGTGAAGAGGAGCACAGCCACAATATCAGACTGCGTACATCACGGATCTGAAACATGCTCGACCTTAAGGGACCCGTAGTTCGAGTTCGCATTCAGATTGGTCGGAGCTCTTCATGCTGCAGGCGGAAAATGATCCGCGAATGTGACCAGGAGTTACGAAAGCATCGGGATATTCGCCTCCGATGGAAGATTGACGAGAGGTGTCGACGCTGCGCATAGAAACTTGGCTGGCTCAGAGACCGAACCGAAATTTCGTGGCTCCTGGGTTTCCTAGCTCATGCGTTTTTTGGCTCATGGGTGGTAATCATCATCTCATGCCGACGCGGAGATCCACTTGTGAGACCATTCACCTCGGTTGACGACGGGCCTTCGTTCTTCACGCGCAAAATCGAAGGACGTAACAAACGCATGTCGAAGGTGAAGTCTGACTGAGTAGAGGACCTAGTCAACGTAATCCTTGCAGTTGACCACTTCCTCGTCGTCGCAGGCTCGCGAGTTCGAGGAAATCATTCATGGCGAAGTCGAATGAGGATGCGCAAACCTTCTCTCGAACAGCGAGACTCGGTCTGTGCCAGATCGACTTTCTTCAGTCATCGTCATACTTGGACCATCAAGAACTACAGCTCCCATGAAAAAGACGAGATTCTCAGGAGCTTCACATACAGTGCCGGCGGTTTTGATGGCATGGAGTGGAGGGTCGAGCTACATCCTCGAGGCAGTAGGAAAATGAGCCGGGGATATGTTTCGACTTTCTTGTGTCTAGACACTTGTTCTCCGAAATTAGTGCGCGTCAACTTCAAGTCAACCTCCTGGACGCTCAACAGCAAGAGGTCGAACACGGACAGGACTTGCGTACAATTAAAACGGGAGAAGATTGGGGCTTCTACGAGTTTGTCAATGGGGATGAGGTCATGATACGTTTGCGACAACTCTGCTACGATGAGCTCTCAGTGCGCTGCGATATGTGGGTGGCTGTATAAACGGTGAACATTCCCATCGAAGTTTCGCCGATCCCGAGCAAGACAGCCAGACGACGCGCGGCAAATATCCTCAGGGAGTTCCCCGGGAATCAATCGTCTGAGGATGCAGCGTACACAATGCCCACTAAGGGTTCCAGCGTTCAGGAAGAAGTCCTCAAGACATTCTCGCCAGTATTGGAAGCAATATTCGAACGAGACTTCTCCGGGACAGGCAGTCGCGAAAGGAGATTTCCGAAACGAACGAAGATACGTTTGTAGATAATTCGCTTCTGGGACGAGTTCTTGGGCGATACCGAGAAAGTTATCCCATCGATCCATGCCGGGATCAATCTCGACTTGGATGGAAATCTGATCTCTAGCTTCTTGTAAATTACCGCAACTTGCTTCCCAGGGATATCCGGCGAAAGAATTTCAAGAATGCCGAGGGAACCCAGGATGAAGAGCACGAGCGAGGCTGAGCGCAGCCGTATCTGACATCCCGCGGGATCATCTGATTCGAATTTCGCGCCTCGAAACCGAAACCAGCGGACAGCTTCCCCGTGTGAGTCTTTTCAGCAGCCTTTTTGCTCGTGCCGCTCAGGCCGCTTCAATTGTGAGTGAATTTAGTGAAATAAATGAGCTATATCGCATTGACGGCGTGTCCCTAGACCTGGGAGTATCTCTCCCAGTCGTTTCAGCCAGTTCTGTGACGAGCTATTGTTGAATTTTCGCTGCGCATCCGGCAAAGTGTTTACCACGTGGAATAGATAGTGCTCAGCGTTCCGTTCGGATATTGACTCGACCATCGGCGTTTTGCGGTATATTGCGTCGAAAATCAACACGAGTCTCGGTGGAACTTTTCGAGCGGAGCCGCTCTATCCGAGGTTCCCTAAACCCTCATGTTTACTTCGATCGCCGCAATGTTGTCGAACACCCGACAGCTCTATTGGGTTTCCTCGGCATAGGTTTTATAACCTGAGTTTCTGTGTTCCAGAGAAAATGGCCAGGGGAGGCAAAGTCATCCACGACAACCACTTCAGGAAGCATTGGCAACGTCGGGTCAAGACATGGTTCGATCAGCACCAAAGGCATAAGAGGAGGTCGATCAAACGTGCCAATAAGGCCCGTACAATCGCACCCAGACCGACGGTAAGGATGAATTCCGGATCGAATTCAGGTCTTACTCGTCAAAGAAGCGCCGCGATTCCCGCATGACGCGCCCGATCGCTGATATTAGCTGAATCAGAAACCACCTCGAATGACCATCATCTGGAGATATGTGTTCTCTCATTGTGCGAAGATTTCATTGTGCGATTCCGATCCTTTCCAGAATCTGCTGCGTCCCATTGTCACCTGCCCAACGCAGAAATACAACACCAAGCGCCGTCTCGGACGTGGATTCACTCTGGAGGAGCTCAAGGGCGCCAGCATCACTCCCAATGTTGCCCGCACCATCGGTATTGCTGTGGACATCCGTCGTACCAACAAGTCCGTCGAGGCTCTCCAGAGGAACGTCGCTCGGCTCAAGAACTACCGATCCAAATTGATTCTGTTCCCCAAGAAGGCCGGCAAACCCCAGAAGGGAGACTCGACCGCCGAGGAGATCAAGTTGGCTCAACAGCTCCAAGGTGTGGTGTTGCCCATCAAGAGGTCCGTTATCTCGACCGAGGCTCCTCGTGTACCGACCAAGGAAGAGAAGGAGTTCCGTGCATTCAACGCTCTCCGTTTCGCCCGTCACGCCAAGCGAGTGGCTGGACCTCGCGCCAAGAAGGCCAAGGAAGAAGCCGAAGCCCTCGAGGCCAAGAAGTAAATGGTTCAATAAATGGGAGTTTGTTGAACGAATGCTGTGGTGTTCATTTTCTATACTGAATTATGGGAGGACGCGGCGGGAGTGGGTTGGTTCCGTGGCAGCGTGAGGTGCGATTCAGGAGTGCAGTTAATGAGTGTGTCTTTGGTGTTGCCTTCTACGGTCTGATGTGCGATAGCAATATATCTGTGGAGCCGATTGTGAGCGAGCTTTCCGAGTTGGGGTGTGGGGAGGAACTCTGAAAGCTTAACTTTTCGTTGACTCTTGGGAACCTACTACTCGTTGTATCCCATATTCTCAGATGAGTCGATGGCTATGACCATCGCGATCTAGTCCTGGATTCGGGCATATTCTATTGGAGAGAGTCACCTCGCAATTTGATTTCGCGGTCAAGTTCTAGATTCTCGGCGATCCAGCTAGTTTCAGAGCTCCTAAAATTCGCAGTGGGAAGTCACTGAGTGGGTCAACGAATTTGAGGTGCGGATGGAGCGGAACTAGCCACGCTATGAATCGAGGATGTGAGCAGAGATCAAGTGGGGGTCGACAATCGCTCCTCGGACTCTTAGGTGCGAAAACCGGCTTCCCATAATCCCCTACGTGAGGCGCCGCCAGTGAAGGAGAAGCAAAACCTATCCCACCAGTGGCAGATCCAGGAAAGGTTAGACGGGAAGGGGTCGGTTGCAGAATTGCAGCGCAATTTCTCCCCTTCTCGATGAAGCGATTGAACAATGAAACTTCCGCTTGATTTGCGTTGAGTACACGGATTTGTCTGATTCCGACACGAGATGATGTTGTTCGTGCTAATCCGTTCATCAAGCCCAGGAGACCAGACTCGAGGAGCGGGCAGGGGGCTATCGCCGCCCCTAGATCCGTCTTCGTTTCTTGCACAAGGATTGCATTCTCATTCCGAAGAATTTCTGCCCCGCCAGTTCCAAAATCATGGGTCTCCTTTGTACGGAAACATCAGCCTGCTCGGGCTGTGTTCTGTCCTGATACGATCCCTAGACACAGCCTCAACGTTTCGCTCGTGTGTGGGACTGGTCATTTATTGGAACTTTTCATAGTCTGACCGTTCGCTGCTCATGCGAGTTCGTGTGGGGGGCAAATCACCACCCGATGTTCAGTTGACAAACCCCTTCATGGCCCTCACTGCATGAGTGATATCTCCAGATGAGTCAGAATGCGCGACTATCGTGATACTCCCCTGACAGCAGAGGAGCCAATCAGCTGATATTGAGAGGAGTCGTCTGTCAGCGGACCTTCAGGAGCATTGAATCGATCACAGACGAAACTGGGATAGAGGTGAGCCACGAAGACCTCGATTCTTTGAGCGTTCGAACAGGTTCTGCAAATGTTGAAGAGGCCCCACTGATGTCGATATCACGTTACCACCTGTTAGAGGAGGAAGCGTATGCGAGCGGGTTTCCGCAGAACTCACACAACTTTCCTTGTTCGGGTCTCCGTCTTTTCAATGCTAGCGCTTGGTTCAGCTTCCAGGCTCCAAGATGTTGGAGGTCAATCCTCTGTACTATGATGTGCCTCAGGCTCACCTGGAGGCTGCCATCGATGCGCAACTTGAACAACTCGACAAAGCTGGAGCCCTTATATCTTCGTCGGTGAACTGCAGGGTTCAAGAGTATAGAAGTCGACTGGAAGATCTAAGGAAGAGGCTCCAAGTTGCAAAGCGGAAGATCGAAAAGATCGCGCAATCGAAACAGGGAATAGTGGTAGGTTTCCAAATCAGAGCCGGCTCAACAGTCTCTACCGAACATTACCTGCCTGTGTATTCATGACTCTCCCTGAACATCAGAATTCACGCAAGAATAATGAGAACTTCTCCCGTTGTACAGATATATTCTGCTGGAAGCTATCCCGTTCCCCGAGAGAAACAGGAAGAGAAATTCAAAAGGTTGTTTCCACTCAGTCCGCTGGAGCCAGCGAAAGAACTCCCTGAAATCTACCGGCCACCGATACTTTGTTAGTAGGAAACTTCATTTAAATTGATATTCGAGTCGCAAGGCTGATCTTCTTGGCCGAGGACAATGCCACGATGATTGATCCATCCCATAATTCATTCCAGCGTCAAGACTTTCGGAAGGCCTGAAGTTTCTCCACGTGAAACCTCCTGCCTCGACGATCGACGATAACGTTTACAGGCTTCCGCCCAAGGGTCCCGGCAGTTTCCAGAGAAGAGGCATCAAAAATGTTTCCGACTTGCTCCTTTTCAATAGCGCCATCAATCCGTGAGTTTCTCGAGGGCAACCGAAAACCAGAACGCTTTGAAAGCTTCTTTCAGGCTCAGAGGGTCGTCAATAACCCGAGCTTTCTATCGGTGTAGCTATTCCGAGGAGCTGCCGCAACCCGAGCGGAGTCCGGCACCAGTTGAGAAGGAAAACCTTCCTCCGTCCACGATGGGAACGTCTCTTTCATTCCCATCGCAACTCCCGGAGGAAAACGCAGACGGTCTCTTGTACGATCCTGGGAAGAGCACGACCCCCCAACTGATACTTCCGGCGAATCTCGTCTTCGGCGATGGCTTCGTCATGGATTTGCCAGGTGAGAGCGAAGCAACCATCATTTCATTAAACAATAGCTGATTCGGAGAGCTGAACTTATATTCGATCGAACTTCCAACAGAACTTACTCCGGGCACACCAATGCCTTCATCATCGTTCGCGGCATCTTCAATGTTCTCGCCGGCGACGCCGATGGATCCGTTCCCGCAGCCGCCGGCTCTCAACGAAATCGGCAACTTGCCGCAACTGCCGGGCGCGTTCGACTCTGAACTATCGCTTCCTGAGGTGAGGTCCCAGCGGGTCTTCCGCTACGGCCCTCAACGAGCCCTCGGGAGTTGACAAAGCATGTGGTTTCCCTCCAACGACGGTATCTCCGGCCAAGTATCGTGATTCGACCTGTATGTGACCTCATATTTCGGATTCGATTGCAGATCGTCCCTCCTCCCCCTCCCCAACCGCCGCCAATGCCGATTTCTCAGGCAACAGCGTCTGCCGGCCCGCCTCCCTTACCTCCACCCATGCCCGGAGCACCCCAATCCGCCCCGGCTCCACCTCCCGCGCCCCCTGCGCAATCAACGCCGGCAGCCCCGCCACCGCCAAAAGTTTCATCAGCCCCTGCTGGAGACCGCGCATCTCTTCTAGACTCCATCAGGAACCATGGAGGTTTAAGAGGCTTGAAATCTGTGAGTGGCATCCTGAGTCCGTCTAAATCCCTACTCCAAGAGATCGACCAGCTCAGAAGAGTTCAGATTGAGATTTTGGCTGAAACTCCTTTTACTCCACAGCTGAAGGAGACCAGCAAGAAAACACAACCCACAAAACGCGTCCAAGCACCCAAATTGGACCATATGGCGCAATTGAAGGAACGGCTCCAGCGCATCGGCGAGATCTCGACCGGCCTCCGTCCGCGGCCACCGGAGATCACACCCCCTCCGCCCAGGCCCACGAATATCATGGAAGAAATGTTGAACAACATAAACTCCAGGGATATCGTAGGTTCAGACTCAGACGACTCAGATAAGGAGAAAGATACCGAAGAGTGGGATTGATTGTTATCAACTCTCTGAGCTTGAGCTCAATCCTGTGAATTCTAGTCGTGAACTTTCGTAAATAAACAGATGCGATACGACATCCCGTGAAGTCTTCAAGTATTCGTAGTATCCCTCAGTTCAGCGGGAACGGCGTGTCGTTCCCCTCACTCAATGTGTTGCCCACAACCAGACGCTTCACCTTCACAATGTATGAAAGAGCTCGGGAAGTGAAGACCGATCGCGAAGTAACGTCGACCGGAATTCAGGCAGCTCATTATCTTCAAGACCCCTCCGACGAGGATGGCTGCGATCGACCCCGTCGAAACGGCCGGCGAAAACACTTGAAGATGCGCGCTCCAGAGTCCCACAAAACGGCGGGACAGAATCATTTTCAAGTCTCTTGGGAAGCTCAATGAAGAATCTTATGATCTCAATTCAAGGCGTACTGCCGCGGTGTTTTATTCAAGCAGCTAAGTGGTTGGCGTTGGGTCCACGCTTCCTTCCGAATGTGGCGACGACGTTCACGAATCGACGGTTGTACTGCATTCTCCTCTTGGCGCGGCCAGTCTTCTTCTTCTTCTTTTCTTGCTTCTCGACTTTCGGGGTTTGTCCCTTCACCTTTCCGGCACGAGCTAGAGATCCGTGCACCTTACCTGAAGCGAACAGAACGTTAGGAAAATGGTAATCGGATAAAAGTATCAGGGAGGGGACTACCATACGAGTTTTCAGGTTCAAATGCATAAAAGGGGACATCCGGCGGACTGTGTCTACCAACCTCCGAGGAGTCCGACTGTGGCATCGATGTATGATCCTTCGACGAGAACGTCGCTCAGGATTTGTCCGTCTTCGAGGGGTCGGCCGGCGCGAGTGGCCAGGATCAGCTCATCAGCGGAAACTCCCTCACGGGCTTGCACGATGGCCTTGAGATCCGAGACGGTTTCGGCACCCTCAAGGGCGATAGCATGAAGCTCCTGGCATTGAACGAAGATTTGCATCGCGCTGTAAAACGAAAAATATGTCTGGTCATGAGGACTTCGCTAGCGTGTACAATCGGAAATTCCCCATATTCCTGGAGCGCTCCGAATATATTCTTGTTCTACATATAAAGGTCTGTCGAACACGTGGCCCAACCAGAATCGAAAAGCCGTCAGCCGTAAATCTCAACCGTGAAGTGTTGTCCTCAGAAAAGTACTTGGTGACGCACGATCGATCACCGGATTCTCAACGAAGCCGAAAGCGAATCGAACGCCGCAAACGGGTCACAATAAGCCGCTCCATCAGGAACGCGGAATAACGTCACCGATATCGCCGTAATTCGAACCTGTGCCAACCTGGCGGAAGCTCGAGAGTAACTACGGGTTTCGCTCGGGTGCGGAAAACTCAGACAGGTGACAAATACTTCCTCCTGCAGCACACAAACCAACCACTGACAACGAAAAATCACTGAGAACTAGGCGAACATCTCGAGATCCCTGGATCATGAAAACCCCATGGGCCATGGTGCACAAATGGCGAGTATGGAGGTTTGTTCGCCGCCGGCACATCTTTGATGCTCGGGCATCGCGTCGAAATTTCGCTTCGGTGGAGGCGCTTCGCTCACCGCACTTCAGAGGCACGTCACAATTTATTATCAGCATGAATTTAACGAAAAACTGCTTACAAGTCTGACGGCGTGCTAGGCACACGATTGCAGAACCAAAAGGATATCGAAACCACAGCCGACACAAAATGGCGGCGCAAGGCGCGGTATCTACCAACATCAAAACAACAATAAAAGCCCTCTCCACATGTCCTCACGGAGATCAAGGGGGTTGTCGTTGCTTGCGGGAAACGTTCCTTTTCTGAAGCCTAATACTTGCTGCCCGAGATCACTCCACCGAGAAACAGCGGTCCATTCGCGCAAGCCGGGAGAATGATGAGAGGATCGTTCGAGTCCCGGGAACGCGCGGTACGGAGATGATGATCATCATCATCCTCTCAGGTCCGATGATCTGTTGTGTGCTTTCTCCCGCGTGACAACGAGACTGGACGTCACCACTGTTCCGTGACAAGCTCCCTGAAAGGAGAGTATGCTTCAGGTTGTAACCTTCCGTCCTTCTGAAGCACGTTCGCTGGAATCATATATCACTCGCCAATCAGTCGCATCGAGAAATTGGTCTGCGACTTATTTGTAAACACTGATGGGACCGAGAAGAAGAAGAGCGTGGGAGAGAAAATATATAGACCGATCATGAGTCAGGGATGCGAAAATAAATCTTCGTCGTGTTGTTGCGCATATCGTATGCGCTGAGTTGACTTGAATCAATGATCGATGAATACGACCACCAGAGAAGGTTAGTTATTGGCGAAATGAGCGCGGCATCGAATAACTTTCGCCCCCTCAAACCCCCAATTAATCCTCGACATTTCGGGGTTTGGAAACCATTGTTCAGATGTGTGTCTCGCGTGAAATATGCCTTTCACCTGACATGTCTGAATCAAAGAAGTTCACGCCCTCCATTTCGAGTCCTACAACGATATCGTTCGAATCGCTCCGTTCCCCGGGATGATCCATGATTACTGTCATCCGATCTTGTGAGAAACTTCATGATACGTTCAGCTTTGTGGCACCCTCCAGAAGACGTCTTCGATGGCCTGATCTAATGTCCTAGTTAGATTGGAGGTTCCAACGGAGACTGTCGGCAACTATGGAACTCTATTGGAATTTGTCGTGCTCGCTGCGAAACCACGGCGGATCCGGCTGTTCACACAAGCTGAGAAATTGGTTGCGCCTCGCCATTTCGTCAATATCTATTTGACAGTCGGCCTAACTACTGCTTCCGTCGTGATTCCAGCCGTGGCGTCTACAGTTTGTGCGAAGAGAGCGTGAACGAGATCGTTTCCATGAGAGGAAACACATAGGGCCTGAGAAACTGAATACCATCCGATTTGACGTGCCATCCGCACTTTCATGCCATTACCCGACCCGCAGAGCGACGTGAACGCCTCAAAGCAGTGAACAATTCTGTGAGGTTGAAGGTTTGTGCCTATCCATCTTAACACAGAGCTTGAACTTTTCAAAGATCAGATACTTTCGTGAATTCCAAGCCGAAGTTTGGACTGATGGAGTACATCTTTCCAGGATGTGGTATCTGACTCTCTTCCTGCCAACTGTCGCCGGCATCAGCCAAGAATGTCAGAACTACCTGATGGGAGTCGCGCGAACGAACTCGCAGTTTCAAGTTTGCGCGCTCATCCGAGCTCGACCGTTTTCAGTTTGTACGAATTGTTACCAAGATTACTCCACGGCATATAACACTTTTGTGGAGCTGAAGGATGTAAGTCGACACAGGACATTTTGGTTTTCCCAGATACAGTTTCCGATTCCGAGTAGCCGTTCTAGATCATGAGACTAATTTGTTTTCCATTCACTTGAAACCAGGGTCGCGGACCCGTGGAGAAGAACTGCAGCGAGGACCTGGTCTCAGGAGACCGTATTTCAATCATCAATCGTGACTTCAAGCATTTGACGTCCACGTGGGACGACGCGAACTGTGGATGTAAGCTACCATTGGAGGACCTTCCCCCGAATGCGATTGCTTTCCTAGTTGTACAAGATGCGCGTGTTGATGCATTCAGGACTCATTTTCACCTCATTCCAGCTTGTTTGGTGACCAAAAAGAACAAAGATGTCATAACGTTCCAAATTGCCAACACCACTCGCGAGTTCCAACGGCTATCGGACGACGTGAACCGCTGCATAGACTCTCAACTTCAGAATACCTCGCTGATTTGTGATACTTGCTCTCGGCATTTCCTGAACCTCTCAAATTTCTATGAAGACTTGAACGAGAAGTCCAGGGGAAATATGTGTATGGATATTCTGGACACGGTAAGCGAGTCGGAGAAGAGTTCGAAGTTCTCTCTTTTCGTTTATCGCGGAGTTAGTATTAGCCGCGGCGTCGATGGAATGCCTTCATTCGATTTTATCGGCCGTTCACAGATGAATCAAACTCGTGTTGAGTGGTCGAAGTTCGGGTGTTCCAAGATCTACACACTCAAGGATGATGTTGAGGTTTGGGTCTACGCTGCAATCATGATCATCCTGACCCTAGGGTTTTATGTGGCCGCGAGGTTCTCCCAGAATCCAAAGGATGAAGAAATCATGGAAGGTTTGTGTCAGACTGTTGAGTTACTTTGGACTACCTGAATCACCTATGCAGTGAAATTCGATCTCACTTCGATGATTTAAGCCCCATGGATCTCTCTCCACAGGGAGGACGCTCCGGGACCGTATGTCGAAAATATTCGAAAACGACAGCCTGAACCATAGTGTGAATTCTGACTCTCAAGAAACATCGGGTGTCAGAATGACATTACGACAATAGGTTTCTCCCGCACTTGCATCAGGATCGATGCTCACAATGCCCCTTGTTCCCGTGTGTTATTGTTACTGGAAGAGCCGGATCCGGGTGGGAGGTATCAGCGGACTTGGGAACAGTGGTCGGTATCCGCTAACTGCCTCGACGAAGTCATGCCAGTTCCAGGACCCCCGGTGCCTCTGCTCCGACTGGAAGTGTGGATTGTATTGCACCAATTGTATAACCCTAGGAGCGGATCGTTGCGATTGAGCTCTGTAAAGCGACGACAGACAAATGCCAAACTTTCCCGGAAGTAGAACCAGGTGGTTGCATTTGTAGGCGTAGCCGATTGTGACGGCTCCTGGATCACATTTTGAGTATTGGAACGATGTGGAATATTGTTGAAACTTGTATAGATATGGGCTATCAACTCGCTCTATTGTTTTTATGAATTTGAATAAATACGAAGTATAGAATCAAGTATCTCCGAGTCCTTTCATCTTTTCTCTCCTCGAATTCACGTGACTTTCTCGGGCTCGGATCATGCCTTGCGAAGAGGGCGGTTAGGGCTGAAACCACAGTCTTCACCGCAATCGGAACCGATCCCTGAATAGATGGATTAGCAAGGGCATTATTTCCTTCGGGAGTCCCTATCGGCCCAGCTATGATGTTTGAGCGGTGTGGTATACCCCCATTCCTGGACCATGAGAATTCAAGAGTTGCATAGAAACATGTCTTCGTCAAAGATTCTTTTTCGGCCATTCTCGCGAGCCTGGGAAACGTCGCATTTCCGTTCCTGCTCCGAGATCAATATTCCTGCAATCAGGTATCACTCTTTCCACTCGGACTTCATGACACTGGTGTCGGCTCTGCTATATCGGGATTCTCGGAAACTATGCATTCTATTTTCAAGATGCGGGAAAACGATGATGATGAGGCCCTTTCGAAGGAACCTGCGGCATTGGACGGCCGAAGTACTACCGGCTATGCTGACGAGTGAGCAGCCCTGGGGAGAGACGCCGGGATCTGAGCCTGAAACGAAATCTGAAGGCAAAGCTCATCCGGAGGAATCTTGCCGATCTTCTCCCTTGCAGAGTTGGACTTCGGGACGAGTGCACCGGTATCTGGAGCCGAACACCGCGATCAGAGGTCCAAATCTCTTAGCAAAGTCAAGGTACAACGATCTAACGGACCTTTATCAGGAACCATGCATGACGACCCCTCTCCGAGATCCGCTCTCATTTCCTCTCAGATACGGAGGTTTGGAATCGGAGCAATCCTCGAATATTTATTTTTATTATTCGGATGCCAGCCTCCTCTGTTGTCGTGGGCAGTGCGTTCTCTGGTTTCCAAAGCTGATCCAGAGTGAAATTCCAGAGACACTGAAGACGGATTCGGATCCAGCTCGGTGAAATTTCCGCACACTCTGTCGGACCATCCATGGCCACATCACGCATCGCGTTCGTAGTGGCTCTTGCCGCCAGTATCTTCATCGTCGGAGTCCGCGGGTCCCCGGACGTTCTCGATGCACAATGTCGGAATTTGACGATAGAGCTCGGCGCAGCTCTGAGCAATTTCGACCAATGTGCCTTGGACCATTCTCGACCTTTCACGATGTGTCTTCAATGTGCCCCAGTTTATGAGCACGCTCGCGATCTCTTCGCTGAGATGGTTCATGTAAGTACAGATCTGATTTGAGCAAGTTGCCATCGCAGCAATGATCACAGAGAACTTGAAAAGCATCTATTTGGTTAACAACAGCGTTGACTTGCAGTTCAAAACGCCCCGGAGCAAGCAGTGTCGGAACCTCATTGTGGATGGGAAGGTGTCACTCATAAACGTCAATTACGAACACATAAAATACGTCTGGACGAGGCAGGGCATTTGTGATGGTCAGTCCAAATTTACGTAGAATATGTCTGGAAGGGAAATTCCGGAGCGAAAGAACTTCGGAGGAAGCCGGTTGATTTTTCGAAGGTTCCGACATTCGAGAGTTTTGATTTTTCAGAGTGTTTCGTACCGGGCTCGTACAACTTGACGGAACAAGTGGCAGAGTTCTTTGTTCTCAGGAACAAACTCAACGGTTGCATCAACGAGACCGTAGACTCGAACTCTACCTGTACTACCTGTCATCCGGAGTATCGGACATTGACGAAGTATTTCGACAAAATGCTGCACCTCGACATCGCTAGGTTCCATCACATGTGCTTGGACATGGCCGACGCGGTGAGTTCCTATCACTACAACTGGCCCATCTTTGACGCATCGTGGAAGATGCTGATTGAGCTTCGACTCTTCTTGCAGATGAACCGCACACGCGAAGCGTGGGGCGATCAATGTTTCCATTCGAAGAGGCTATCGTACGCCGTCCTCCTGGGTATGGGTGCGATCCCGAGTTCCGCCACCTTGATGTTCTACTTCCTTGTTCGAGCTGTCCTGGGACCGATAAAGACCGAGCTTGCTGAGAGTAAGTACGAGCCGAATGTGAAATATCGACGGAGGCATGTTTACTCTATAACTCACTTGATTTTCCCATTGGTCCTCAGCGCACACGATGCGAACTGATCTGCAGAGTCGAAGTGGCGAGTTTGGAGCAGCTTTCCGTGCGGGACGTCTCAACCTCCAAGGAGACCTAGACGATGATTCTTTGGAGAGCGATATCGCGAGATAAGAACGTTGAAAATTGAAAGAATTGATGCTTTGTTGTATCGATCGCTCGGGATTGGCTTAAGAATGGAATAGGAGAGCCTGGTGTGAGACGGAGACATCTCGGAGAGGCCGATCGCACACCGGGGTCACGGCAAAGAGCGGAAAAGGCGGCTTTTTGAGCTGTTTTGCTCTTGTTGTTGATTCATGCGGCAGTGTTTGCTGAAAATGTCCGAAAATAAATGCGGGAACCAATTTTTTCTTGCCTTTCTTTGCCTCCAGAAGCCGTCAATTTTTTTTCCTTCGTCGAGAGCTCCTCGATCTCTCATGCCTCGATACGCGGCAGAGCTGAACATATACATATTGCGAATTTCTTCCTTCGGCTGCGCCACAGATACGTGGATTTCAATGGCTTCTTTCTGCTAGTTCTCTCACGGGAAGGGAAACGAGTCGTTGCTTGCAATCTTTGAATGGATCGGTGCCGCAGAATATCGGAGCTCTATTTTGGGTTCCGCTTGCCCGCGCGCAGCCCCCCGGGCGACGTAACTCAGGAGGCGTCGCAGCGCGAGCTTCCTGTCGCTCTCTGACGCTTTGCCTTTGTCCGGGCAAGGATGACCACATGCGCAGATCATTTCACGTCATGGCTCCCCTTCAATCAGTTGTAGCGGAGGAGAACTCTTCCCCCTCTTGATCCCAGTCAATAGAAGTGAGTGCCGCTCGTATAACCGTCGAGGCATTTGAATCATGTCCCTCGGGTGTGAAGCACGGCGCGTTAATCCGGGAATATCTAATGGTCATCGTCCCGTACACGTCATGGTGACCTCTTGCAATCTCTTATCAAATCGGATCAGAGAGGGTCGACTCCATGACCGCTGTGCGTCCCACATTCATTGCTGGATCCTGGGGAATCATGCGTGCCATAAACGCCCCTCCGAGTCCCTCTCTCTCTATCAGGAACAAAATCAATGACGAGCTTCTATACGAGCCCTTCATATACCGGACACATCCGTAAACAATCACTGAACATCAAAGACCCGTCTCTAATAATCGGCGTCGATGCAACTACAAATCCGAACTTGAAATATGTGTACCGGTTGATTTTGGGCTACCTGGGAACATGGATGGAAATGCCATCGCGAGACATCTCGCTTAGAAAGGAGTGAGCCATCGAACGTGACGCACCGCACGGTGTTAATTTTTTGTAACAATTCCAATGATTGCTCTTCCTGCTTGGATATTTTGAGCCGATAGCGATCGCTGTGAGGGTCCATTCTAAAGCGAGCATAAGCCTACTGAGATCCGAAACGGATTCGACTCGCCACCGACGTCGCTCGCGGGTTGGTTTCCAGGCATTTGCGGCAGTAACAATCGATCGAGTGAGTAGCCGAATTCATCACATCCATCCTGACTTGTGCCTGCTCCCACTCTATCGTGAGACGATTCCGTGTAGTGACTGATGGAATGGTAGACCTCTTCTTGCTGTTCGGGGCCGCGATAACGGCTCCTTAGAGAGGCAGTTCCACTTCTCATCCTAGTGAAAGACCCAGATTGAAACTCCGACGCCTGTGAAGCTGCTCACACTGTCTCTCACTTGCGCATCAGAGTTTTATGGCGCTCTTGAATTTCCTGGCTCTCCCGAAATTCCCGAATTCACACCTCTCGAAATCCAGCATCCTTGAGCGAACGTGCATCCAGGGAGATCACTCACTCGCAGAATACCGGGACACTTTCGTTCAACCGAATCCTTCAACTCCCTACGCAGATATGCATCTCAGCGAGGGAATGATAGGGGAATATCGGGACGCGGAGTTTCATGGCTTCTTTGGGTACATGACAATGCCCTGGGCCGTGTCAAACCTCTCGGGTTTGTTCCGATCGACTCGTCGAGAAGAAGGTGGATGAGGGAGTCTCAATGCGCGGCCTCTTCGAGGCGTTCTACCATGGACGGATGTTCGCTCTCCCCTTCCGGTAACGCGGGAGAAAGCTCTGAAATTCTAAATGAAGATGACTTCTTGCAGAGTTCTGGGAATCGTGAACCATCATGAAAGGTCCTGAAAAGCTCTGGGTTTTCTTCGTTTTGGCCTTTGTTACTGTAAGCGGCAAGGAATCAGAGTCGATACCGACCGAGTGTAAAGAATTATTGAACGATCTTGGCGCAGCACTCAGTGTTTTCGACCAGTGTGCGTTGGATAACTCGAGGCCCTTCGAAGTATGTCGACAATGTGCTTCGATATACGAAACTACCCACACCCTATACTCCAATGTGATCCACGTGAGTATCTGACTAGTTATGGTTGCTGCATTCATCAACTGGGAACTACTTGAAAAAAATTGGCATGAGCTTGAGAAATCGATTCCCTAGTACGGGAACCAACTTCGGATTTTCTCACATGGATTGCCATCATGTTGCAGTTTCGGGATGACCGAAGTAAGAAATGTCGGACGCTTGTGGAGGATGGGAGAATATCGCTCGTGAAGATCAATTTCGAGCACATGGAGACCATATGGAACAACGATGGCGTCTGCGGTGGTAGGTTTAGCGCTTGATATGCTATCTAATCCCGCTAACGAGGAACTTCCCAGTGTCTTAGCAATGCCCGAAAACAGTAGAGTAAGGACACCAATCTGCTGTGGTCTAAAGACCTCAGCAGGTCTTGAGTCGATTCCGGAGAGTCGTCGAATGGGAGAGAGCCTCATGGGCCGTCGCCACCGTGTCCGAAATAACGAGCATGCCGGTGTCCCTGATGAGCCCTGAAATTCATCGAAGTATGCCGCATTCCAGACTGTTTCGAGTCGAACTCGTTCAACATATCAAAACAAGTGATCGAGTTTTTCGAATTGAGGGATCAACTTCAAGGCTGCATCGATAGAACATGGGATTTCAATACGACTTGCGAAAATTGTGATCCCGAGTTCCGAAATCTGACCAGCTACTTCTATCACGTGCTCGAATCAGAAAACAACAAGGGTCACTGTTTATGTTTGGACATCCTCGACGCGGTAAGTATCCACAAACCTCAGGTCTATTCTCAGCATTCGAAAATGTTTTGCACTTCTTCCTCGGCTTCGGACACGTCGTCGATTCCGAATTCCTTTGATTCCAGATGAACCAGACGCGGGCCACATGGGGCGACAAGTGTTATGTGCCTAAGCGCGAGATGGGCCTCCCAGTGATCATAGCGGCGACAACCTCCTGTGTGCTTACGGGGGCGTTCTACTTGATATCAAAGCTAGCCCAGAGTCCGAAGGACACTGAGCTCGCAAGGGGTGAGTGGCTCATACCACTGTTATGGTTTGGTTCGTTTGTTAGCGTATCCACAGTTTCTAATGTGTCTTTTCACAGTGAATACGCTACAAAGCAACATGTTCGAGGAAGGCTGCGAATGTGGGGCGGTTCAGAACGAGCAATTTATCAACTGCGAGAAACATTCGAACGCGATAAACGGAGAGATCATCCAATGATCTGCGGATATTCATGTGTCCAATGCGAGCCCAGACGAGAAGCTTGTGAATATTGTATACTGTACAGAGTATGGGATATGAATAAATTCATCCCATCTATTCAGATTTGCTGTATGATTTTCCAATAGTTCCTGGATTCCTGGAGTGCGAGTTTCAATCTGAAAGGTCCTGGAACGCTTTCTCGAAGGGAAGAATTGTCCAAAATTCAATTTCTCTGGGCGTCACTATGTTATCATCCTTTTTGGGGTCGTGAAACATATCGTCAGTAGAGCTTAGCAGGAGTTCGAGTCACGTTATAAGTTATACCGATTCATGAGCTCCTCACCCACGCTCCCCTGGTAATAACAACTATAACACCATTTGAATTAGCGCACAATCCTGCGGTGAGGACAAGCGATCGCCCGATCGACCCTTTTGAATCCGCCAATGGTTCAGGTTGGGCAGGACACCAGTGGCGGGACTGGAGATTGAACCGGGCACTTCCATGTTCGTTAATCATTATGACCAGGAGAACCGGGGGAAGTCTCGATCCGCCTCTGTACAAATAGCGGCCTCCGAGATCCTTTCTTGACTCAAGTGCGGGCTCGTCTGCGCTCGCGAGTCTTTGCGTCTGAGCATCATCCCTCCCGGTTCTTGCCAGACATTCGCATCGCGATGATCGAAGGGGAGCTCGCAATGCCCACGCGCGGTGTTGCACGGTGGTTGGCGTGGACAGCGTTGTCCGAGAAAGCCCGCTAGCCGACGGAACAGCGGACGGCTAAGGTGGCGATCAACCATGATAGTATGCATCTTTCCTAGAGCCGGAAAGCCCCCTCTCCCGGAAGGGCTTGAGATCAAACTGGAATCTCTTCGTTTTCTCAAATCGAGAGAATTATCTCCGCAATCCCGGAAACCGGACATTCCATCCCGAAATCCTGAAAACCAGACGAACCGGATGGACAGGGACACGTCCGGTCATACGGCGTTGCTATCCATAGGTTATAAGAAGTAGTGTTCCTGAGCTATTCCGAACAGGTCGATAGGGAGCTCAGAATCCAATGAGGTTCTCTCCCGGGGCTCCAATTCAACGTGGCTCAACCTACCCCACCATCCTGGTAGCGTCCGGTTCAAGTCGCCCGTCTTCAATGAGACAAGATTTCGAAAGATCGCGGGAACTCCAATTCTCATGTTGGCCGTTCCAGTGATCGCTTGATTCTTGCGAAATGTGAGTGCTTTCCAGACGCGGAGAAGGTAGCTCACATCTCCCGTTCATCTCGACAATCTCGAGTACGCCGACTCGGCCGTTGTAGGTGTTCTGAGCTCCACCTCCTTGACATATTGCATGGAGGTGTCTGCGATCATGGTGCAACGAAGAACCGATGTCGTAGCTTTTATAACATGTCGCACCCAACGAAGGTGATGTGATAGGTCCGGCTGGTTCCTCGCACAGCTTCCAGGTTGACGTCCACATCTCCAGCACTTGCGATACTTGGAACATTCGCAAGGCGAACCGGGTATTCTCCCCAATATCGTCGGAACAAGATCGGTGCAATGTAGGATTGATTGATTGATTGATTAGTTTCGAACGGGTTTCGAGCCACATGGCAGTTGATCGGAGATCAAGGATATCCCGGTCAAGTTCGACTTTTTGCCGATCCCACGTCCAGATTTCTCGGCACTCAAATCCCAGGGCCCAAGCATTCCCGATCTGCAACCCCTATTGGCATTCTAGTGACAGGACCGAGTGAGTTCAACGGTAGTATACAGTGGATGCAAAGCTGGAATGTCAAGCTTCCCCCGCGCCGAGTACTAGGCCGAATACGCGACAGTCCCGGACATGACAATTCGCGCGCCACCGTCGTAGCAGACGGCGCGTCGAGAGAAAAGAACACCTGACGTATCTGTGTTGATCCCTTTCTTCGTGAGCGAGGGCTTTCCGAGAAAGAGAGTGAGAGGCATTCGTTCGCGAGTGCTGCCGTTCAGCCTGGTGGCCGCCACAACGATCAGGCTGAGTTGAAGTAACTTGCCTCTGTTCCAGTGTTTGAAAGCAAGCAGTTCGAAGTTCTGTTGTTAACGTAGACGTATTTGTCGTTGTTATCGTGGTACGAACATCCCAAGTCGCTGCAGTGGTAGAGCAAGCTCATCGAACTGTCGAGAGGATGTTGTGTGTGTGATGGAACTCAGCTCAGAACACTTTAGTGAGCTTCGCAATCTCGAAATTGGATTCTCAACTTTTGCGCAGAGTCGTAGCTCTACGGTAAGCTCATTGGCTGCCTTGGTTCGTTCGTCTGAGTGTCCTACGTCTCGAATCGAAGAGACTGAGTGTCAGACTGTACCAACGCGTAATGAGCGGAAATTTCGAATGTAGTCCGTTTCGAACTAAACTGTGTCAACGGCTCCGAACGTTGAGTTTGTCGTAAAGAGCGGCGGGAGTGGGACAACAGAGATGAGATGAATCGGTGAACCGTTGTTTTCGAGTTGAGGATTACTAACTAATGATATTGAGTCTCGAAGTGCGTCTCGACTTGGTGCACGGCAGCTTTCTCAATGCAACCACCACCTGTCTTCACCCTCAGCCACAGCTCTATGTGAGGCCAGACTCGAGCTCGGTCGGTGCACTGGGGCTCAGATTTCGGCTCCGCATTCAGGAAGCTTGTTGTGTCTCGCTTGTTGTCTTGATCTGTGGATATATTCGTCGGCAGACGCGGGAGAAATCCTCTCGATCGGATAAGCGAGAAACTGGTAATCAGGGAATGATAGATTCGCGTTAACGACAGTTCCCACACGCAGATGCAACTTTCTCATAATCGTACGTCGAAGTGTTGCAATTGCTGTGGGGATGAAATTTTCGAAAAGTCTCCTCTGGCTCAGCTGTTCGATGCCTCGTTGATTTTCGGGCTGTCTCATTTCTGGAAGGCTCTCGAGTCCGCGGAAAAACTGTGTGTATGCCTCAGAGTTCATTGCTAAAAATATCGGTTCCTGTCATTCACCAGCCACGCGATTCGATAACGTGTTGAGGCCTTCAAAGTGAGATGATGCACAGGCTTGAAGGTTTCTCGAGTGTTTGTTCTCTTCGTGTCGGGACTTTTCCTGAAAGCATACAAGGAGAAACAACGCTTCAGGCAGGACCTTTCGAGACTCCAGGATTTCATGTGTAGACAGGGAGAATCCCATGAATTCGCGTTATTTTCTTGTCCAGAATTCTTTTCATATCACGATGATAGTACAAACCTGCTTCCGATCAGCTGCCTCGTGTGGCGTCAAATCAACTAAGTTATGATTGGGCCGCCCGAATCAGATGGTGCGACTTTATCAAATTCTATGCTCTTTTCTCGCTTCGATTTGAATGTTGAAACGATGAAGAAATCATCGAACCGATCGGCAATTCTCGCTCGAGAACCGGTTGATTGAAAACAGATGATTTGCGTCTGTTTGTTCTGAATTCGTACGATTTCCTTCAACAACGATTGGCGCCGGGGGATTCCAAGGGTCTTACTGACCGGAGACACATAACTTGCGAGCAATGTGCCTCCTACTATCCACCTCTAAAAATGTTCGATTGATATCGATGACGATCACCATGATAATCATCACTGTGGACAAGCAACGATCCGTATCGCTCGTCGTGTGGCACGGCTTGAAGCTCGAATTTCATTCCCTCCTCCCAAATCTATTCAAAATCGCAGAGTTTTGGTGTGTCTGATGTGATATAAATGAACATTGTTCGAACTGGGAATTATCTTAGTATGCGACCCGCTCAGTGCGGTCGACTCAAAGTCAGAAAATCGCTCTACATATACTTGCTGTTACGAAGCCGACCTTCGCTCCAAGATTCCGGGGAACTCCACGATTCCGGCGCGCGTTCTGTACCACCACACGAAACTATCCAAGGCTCAGAATGTCTCCCACAAGAAGATCTCGCATAATTCTCTCGCAGCGACCTTGAGTGCATCTCCTCCACGATGTTACGAAACCTTTCAGTTCCTCAACTCTGACATATGCACATGAATAAACTGAATTCAGTGTGTCATAAGATTTTGTCATAACGAATCCGTTTTCAATTTCAGGCGGAAACTAGCCGTCCAATGTGAGCTCAGCGCACGCCAAGCTCACTATGGCTTCGAGATCGGTACTTGCGAATAGTCTATTGCTTCCTTGGGGAGCTCGGAAAGAGCGGATCCTAATCCAGAATGGAATCGCCGGAGATACTGATGTCAAGCCAGGGGAGTACGCACTCCGGCTGCTCTTTGCCGAGTTTGCGTCCCAAGCGGAGCGCAAGGTGGCTCTCATCCTCACGGAACCTCTGGAGCGACCTCTGAGCAAGAGCCTTCAACGTGGCGAGGACGTAGTTTTCGATCAGCTACTGAGCACCCTAGGCAGCGTCGCCGAGCACTGTTTGCCTTCGCTGCTGAAAACGCTTTTCGCTTGGTAAGTTCATGAATTTCTTTTCATCTGATATTTGTTAGACCTCTAATGACCGAAGTGTTGGATTGTATGTCGTGCTGTCTCGGGTTCCCAGGGTCTTAAAGCCAGATCGGCCTCATCATCAGTCTATGGTGGCGGTCTTAATTTCGGAAAGGCCGCCTAGAAACAATGATGACAAATGTCCCATATTGTCCGGTGGCCGGGAAGGCCATCGGACGAATTGGATTCCGAAGTTTTAAGGAGTGTCGAAAGTTTTGATTCCGACGATGGTATAGACGAGCGACGACCCAGATCCACTATGGAGATATTCCGCTACCTTTGCAAGGGGAAATTGGAATTCTGAAGTTGTTTCTGACTGGTGTCATTGCTGACCAGGCCTGTATTCGATATGCGAATTCTGTGCGAACGCTAATCACTCGGGTCGCGTTAAAACTCCGCGGCCATTCATCCGCCGTCGCAAATCTTAAGGCTAATCCATGTCCTTGAAGTATTGTCACGGAGACAAAAGGCGGCCTTACGACACTTTCGCAGGGGACGGACGACTGAATGAGGAGTATCCCTCGACTTTCTTTGACCGTTTTCGCATTTCAAACGCCGCGAGAAGACCATACACACTGTCAGCTGGTCTGTTTCAAAATCGCCCGCGCGCAAGAGCAACTCCATCTCACCAACAATCGATGGAAGCAAGCGGCATAATTCTGCGTTCAGGAGCAATTCTGTAGGTTCGGACTCACACGCGGTCCGGGAAAGCTCTCCGACTGGATATTCAGTGGCCAGAATCATTGGATCACTTGACACAGCTCACAGAGTTTGAGCGGTAGTTTTCAAAAGCAGTGTTTAGAAGTTTTAATCCCACTTGACATTATCAGTCATGGACCTGTTGCCATCGACCTGACTGGCGGCAACAAGAGGGTGACGAACGAGAACTAGATTGGCGGTCATAGATCTTTAGTATTCCCCAAACTTGAATGCCCGGAGATGCGATGGCGCCCTCTTGCACCCAGAAACCGCCGAAAATACCTCGATCTCAACCAGAATGCAAAGAACGATGCGAATTCGGAAGCATCAGCATGGGATCTCACAGAAACTCATCGAATTCCTGATATATGCTCCGAAAGCCGGCAAATCGATAGAGTGAGGTATGGCAGTCGATGTCCACCTCAGTTGGTCGCACACGGATGACTCTTCTCGGATTATGGTTGAAGGTGATGTGGGCGAGGAAACATCAAATCGGGCGGGAGACATACACAGGAACATGACAAGAAAGTTGGTGTACCAGCGAGCGAAGAGCCAGTGCATCGAGGTGAGCTCATTCAGAGCTCCCAGCAACAATAGCTCACGGATGGGTATTGCATGGACATGGCTCATTGTCGGTTAGATCATGCAGAAACAAGCGTGTGAGTGTGTGTACTATATACGCGCGCGAACGGACGATGTAGGGACCATAGCGACTACGCCCTCCTACGCAACTGGTGGTGGCCATCGTTCATAACTTCAAAGCGTTTGGTCTGAATGATAACTCGTCGACATCGCATGCATTTCGACCGTGCGGGTCAAAGGCTCGAACGTGCGTCAACGGTCGTTAGTGTCTTCCTTTGTCAAACACTATGATGTACGAACGATTTACGATCATGTCCAATTCATCTCGGTAATGCTCCACTACGGAACCGCGTGTTCTTTTGTCGCAAATATGGTTTTAGAGAGTTCGCTCTGGATTGACGCAATGCTCTTGTCGAGATCCCATGTCCACTGAATGCCGATGAGTTGGAGGTGCGCTGTACACGCCTGACCAACCAACCGGCTATCTCTGTAGGCCCTTCATGGCGGTTCCCAGTAGTGCCGCGTAGCCTCAATGTGATGCTGAAAGCTAATCGTGTATGGAGCGGTCTTCGAACAACCTTGGCTACAGAAGATTCAGGCGCTCGGTTAATATGCAAATGATATCGTCGATGACATTGTCCCTTATTGTTCCAGGTATGAGAAGCAAGCTGTTGAAGGCACGTCACCTCCAACGCCCGCTCCACAGGCTCCGACAGAGTCACCTATAGCAAGATTTCGGGCAGAATCGAACAAATCGACGAAGGAGTTAGAGAATCGATCTGAACATGACTACCTACTTGAACGTCGTGACCTGGCCATTGAGTTCATTTTCTGTTTGGTGCTCATTGAAGTGCTCAAGCAGCTTCCTCTACACCCTGGCCATGAGGACCTTGTTCTCTACATTGAGAACTTGGCATTCAAACACTTCAAATTCCGCGAAGGTTTCCAACAAGGCCCCAATCAGCAGAATTTTAACATCATCGCCGACCTGTACGCCGAAGTTATCGGCGTCCTTGCCCAGAGCAGGTTCCAGTCCGTTCGCAAGTGTTTTATGAGCGAACTCAAAGAACTCCGGAGTCGGGAACCTTCGGGCTACACGACGCAAAGCATCATCTCCCTCCTCATGGGAATGAAATTCTTCCGGATCAAAATGGTGCCAATCGAAGAATTCGAAGCGTCGTTCCAATTCATGCAGGAGTGTGCAACCTACTTCCTAGAGGTCAAGGACAAGGATATAAAGCACGCTATGGCTGGGCTGTTCGTGGAAATTCTCGTGCCGGTCGCCGCCGCTGTCAAGAACGAAGTCAACGTGCCGTGTTTGAAGAACTTTGTTGACATGTTGTACTCGCAGACTTTGGACCTGTGCACCAAGAAGAAGCATTCACTTGCACTATTCCCTCTTGTGACGTGTCTTCTGTGTGTTTCGCAGAAGACCTTCTTCCTAATGAATTGGCACTGTTTCCTCGCGATGTGCCTTTCTCACCTCAAACACCGGGATCCAAAAATGTGCCGAGTTGCCTTGGAATCCCTATATCGACTGTTATGGGTCTACATGATCCGAATAAAATGCGAGAGCAACACAGCCACGCAGACGCGACTTCAAAGTATTGTGAACTCTCTGTTCCCCAAAGGGAGCAAAGCCGTCGTGCCTCGGGAAACTCCTCTCAACATCTTCGTGAAGATCATCCAGTTCATCGCCCAGGTAGGTGTTTGGCTTCGTTTCGTGATTCCAACCCAATCTTAAACGAGGTTCCCCGTTGCGGGTCTTATTTCACTCAAACGTTGCGGCCAGAGCAGATGGATGAGATCTGAGTTTTGGGATCCGGACACGCTGACCTCCCATAATTTGCATGCTCGACTCGTAGATCGATCTCTTTCGTTCGTTCCGATTGTAGCTTTGGTCGCGTCCATCAAAACTGTGTTTTTTTTGTCCAGCTCCATCTCTTTCCGCTGGGTGATCTCATTTTCCACGCACACGAGCATCAATAACGGCCATTAAAGGATGAAATATCCAAACAAAAGCAAAACGGCTCAACCGCTAAGGTAAACACCGAACCATTCTCGGCTAATTGGCATCGCTGTAAGAGCAACCAAAGACGTCTGTTCTCAGGGGGGGATTTTTTTTTTTATCTGATTTACGATCCAAATCGAAGAAACGAATCTGAGATCCAAGAAGTCAGTTCGAACCGCGTTGATAGGAATGATTTCCATCATCGATGACAAATCTTTCCGAATAATTTGGCAACACTTTTGAAACGAGAAAAATCCTGAGAAATATCCCGAGCGTCGAACGACTGCCGATTACGAGGATCTAAATTCGCTTGCGAGAACCTCGAAAAATGTGCTGATCCGATTCCGGCAGCTGAACGCTTGATAAAATCGATTCTCTTTGGCAAACTCATAATAATCGATGCTCCTTCAAGCGGTCGTCCGTTCGTTCGACCCGTGAATCGGTGCGAACGATGCGTTTTCCTTTCACGTTTCCCTATTGTGTACGAGAGCTGCTTCGATCCGATTTAGAAGTTTGCAACAAAGTCGACTGAACATCTGTTCGGAACTTTTCTTCTGGCCGCACGGCCGGCAAGCAGACAGTCAGTCAGGGAGGCAGGTTGACTGTCTGTTGCTCAGTCGGAGTGAAGTCGGCGAAGAACCCTTGGCCCGATGGTATTGTTGGCAGAGCATCGTCTCACTGGCGGCGGCTTTTTCAATCGTTGGAGGCAAGTCACAACCAACGAACGGAATCAGCTGATGGGGTTCCACATCTCAGCCGTCTTCTGGCCAGAGGCAGTCGTCGCGTTGCCTGTCGAGCACTCGGCAGACGAACTGGTTGACCAGCCGCTTGCCGGTGTGTCCGCGTGTCTGCTTGCGAGCTAACTGGATGGTTGCTTGCCGACTGACCGTCGCCGTCGTCATCATCTCGCACCAGAACGATTATCGTCCGCGTTGGCACTTTTGTGGTGGAACTTCCTTTCTGGTTTCCTAGCGGACCTCACTTCGGCCGCCCCGGGGCTTCCATCTAGTGTTCCGGTGGAGTCGTTTACAAATTACTGTAACTATTTCATAATCGTACACATCGTACACGAGCGTTTCATCGTCGTATGCCTTCGATGTCGGACGACCGATGAGCCTCGCGATTGATGACAAGCCACAGACATGGAAGAAGGCAGTTCCGAAAGTCAGAACCGATCGTTGGGGCCAGAATAAAAGTCATCGACTTCTCGCATGAACCCGTGCAGGACGTACCGAGTCCTCAAGAGGATTGTTCCTGTGAGGGCGCAAAACGCCGCAACGATATCCTGATCTTCACATAAGCCGAGCCGCGGAAGAAATCCGTCCCGTGATGGTGGAGAAGCTTGGTGCTGCTGACCGACTTCGAATCGCATCGAATATTGAGAAGATGTTCTCAGTCGTGTCCAAAAATCTAAGCAAGCGACTCCATTACAAGTGTGCATGCATTTCAAAGTGGGATTTCCTCGTTGCGCTCGTGCCTCGGTACGGCTCACTGTTTCCGGTTTGAGTTTCAAGTGGAACAAAGCTTCGAGGAATCATCGAGTCAAGGATGTTCGTAATTCTGCTTTACGTGGGATAAACCGGACAACTTTCGTCTGTGGTGAATTTCTCGTTTTTCTGGAGTGGATTTCTGGTTTTCGAGGCTTCTGTTCAGGCGGGCTCTTCCGAACGAACGTCGCAGCCTTTAATTTCTCTTTTTCTTTGTATTGAGAACGTAGTTTTTTTATAAGACCTAAAAACCCGGGCGTGGAGCTTACCCTTGGACTGATGATTCGGCGAGTGGCCTGGTTTGAGATGTAGGGGGAGCATTCGAGAAGTTTTGCGAAATATCGCTGTTTTCTCAATTCGGTCGGGAATCCCGCATTGGTGTGTCAAAACATGAATCGTTGAGTATTCCGCACTCATGGAAATCCATGGATTCGGATCGAGAATGACTCTTTTTGCTTGTTATTCATTCTGAAGTTCCGATTACGAAACTGAAAACACGCGATGCTCGAGTACGAGACAAACGCGTCCACGAAGGCCGTTTTACCAGGTGGATGTAGCGCTAGTTCGAGTTGGAAAAGCGAATTCGCCGATATCATTTGTTGGCGCAGAAAGCGACGCTCGCCCTGCATACTGCCGACGACGTGGAGCAAATGAGAGAAACAGCCGGAGCAGCATGGTGATCGCCTCCTTCGTCGACGACAGATATGCAGAATGTTGAAGACTTCAGAAGATTACAAGCGGTTTCTGTCGCTTGTTGCTCGGCTTCTAGTGATAAGCACTGGGGGAAAGTAGTAGTTGTGTTTGTTGATATGGAATTTCCATTTAACACCGCTCGTTGGGCTCTTTTTTTTTCTTCTTCTTCTTCTGAACCGCGAAATCTCCGCATATCTACACTTCCGTGTTCTACCGTGAATCACGATGCTTCGTTCCACTCCAATACTCCCTACAGATGCCTCCGTCAGGAAGCCAGACCCGTCGTCGGCTCGCTGTTTGTTGTGAGTCTGGCAGCCGGTGGAAAGCTAACTGATTTTCCTTCCTACGCACGATATACATCGCAACGATGCGCTCGAAGAATTCAATATCAGGCGATTGGAGAAGAATGGCGTCTGATCACGGCAGCGGAATCCAATGATCTGGACAAATCTGCACAAATTGGCTGTGCAGATAGGATCCGTCCTGAATACTCGAGTCGACAATTTCCCGAGGACAGGAAATACAGGCGGAAAGGAAAAGTTGACAAGAATATTACCAAACACCGAGGCTCTCCCATTCGCCACGTGGGATCGACGACTGTTTGTTATCCCAAAGTTTGAGGAAGGTGTGTCCACTGAGCGGCTTATATAAGAGCCGCGAGCGTCATGTCGGCTAACTGGATGTTTGGCTTTGTGGCAGGTCATTATTAATCTTTAGCAGGGGACCGAACCGCTTTTCGCCCGCTCACTCGTTCGTTCGTCTCAGCAAATAGCCACACCGGAAACCTCAGACGTGACTTTTCGGTTTTTATGTCGGGCCGAGGTTCGTCGAAGGTCCACGGACAAAGTCTCCTCGGTGCCGGCTTGGGTCCGCAACTGGAAAATGAGAAAGAACGAGAGTTTTCCGCGGCCTAGGAATCCTTCGCAGACAACAGAAACATGAATAAGGTTTCTCACGACCCATGGACTTATCCGTGTGTCTAGGGTGGGTAAGGAATGGCTTGGCAAATAACTCGCGATGTGGTAGTGGCATGCCCACGTTCGTCAGGACCCAAAGCCGCTGACTAAGATTCGCGCAAGTGATCCCTTCGAATGCACGGATCCTGTTTCGGGAAGCTATTTTTGTGGGACCCGTCCCAGGCCGGCCGTGTCGTGTACGAATCGACCGCTCCAACTTTCTTCTATTGAAGTTGAATCATTCAGGAGAAAAAAGGTGTTTTTGTTTCGCTTTTCCTTGTTTCGATCGACAAATTGCTACTCCAACACAATGATCTACGCAAACGACTACGAGTTTCTGGTGGCGTTACCCGATTCGGAACCCCGAGTCAATGGCTTACCAATAGGAACAAGGGTCAGCCAACATCAGACAGACCAATGATTTCTGTCCCGATTCCTTAGAAGGCGAAATTCGTAGGCAGACCACCAGCAGATGGGAAGGTGAGATATCCCGTAAATGGAGAGCGGGCAATGGGATTTATGATGAGATTCTGTTTGGAATCATCTTTACCCAGCTCACGGGCTCACTCGTTTGCTCGCTTGCTTGACGTCAGGTTCAACGACCACCATGACAAACCGATCGCGATTATTCTTTGTTATTGTCCACTCGATGATGAATTCAAGCTTTTCCACTGATGCGCGCGCTCGGGAGAGTAAATCTTTGGATTCACTTGTTGTTCAGTTTCATGTGGATGATGACTTCAATAAAAGGAAAGATCGCGTTCGCTTCATCGGCGCGCGAAATGTTCGCTGAGGTCTGCAGGACGCGTTCGCTGAGCTCTGCGGAAACGACGTTTTGTTTAAACAAGCGAAACGACATCTTGAGCTAAAAGGCTCATGTTCAAAGTAAAGGTTACTTGGAGCACGCCTTGCGCTGAGCCCGACCACGGCAACGACGAGAATACACCGACTCAGCCACTCAGTCGGTCAGTCAGTCAGTCACTCACTCACGCACAGAGTATATGTCGAACAGCAACTTTCTCGTTGCTCATTGAGCTCTGACGACATCGTGGGCGGCACGGAAAACAGCGATCGGCGAAAGAAGTCTGCGGAAGATTAGATCAATCCAGCGGGGTCGAAATAGGTGAAATCAGGGATGAGATGGAGGAAAAAACTGCTCTGCTCGATTTGAGTCGATGACTCGACTGCACGGAGCCGCAACTGGGGAGCCGGGTGCTTGGGTCCCCGGTTCCCCACCCGCTCGCTTGCCCGCCTCCCTGGTCGGGTGGTTGGGCAAGTTCTACCGATCGCGAGAGAGCTTAAGGCCCCTGGGGCTGCGAACAAGAAGAGCAGGATGGAAAGACGGATAGATAGATAGCGAACAGCTCTAGAGGACCTAGAGGGTTCTCTCTAATGTGGTGAACGTGGGTGGTGGGAAGAATCACAGCCGCCGGCCGCAACATCAGCGACAGCAGCAGGAACGGGAAATGCCTGTCTGAGTGATTCGAGGAGGAGGAAGCTTGGAGCGAGCCCCGGTTGAACAAAAAAAAACAGAAGCGGGAAAACACACCCCAACTCGAAGACGTGAAAAACATCCCAAAACGTGATTTATCGCAGTTCAATGGAAGACGAGTCTCGTTGTCCGTGCTTGAACGAGTCGACTGACTGACTGACTGGCGTTGTGTGTATGTGTGTGTTCCTGTGTGTGTTTTAGTGCCAGAACACGACTTGGCCGTCAGAACTTCCAAAACTTTCAGAGTTGTTTCAAAACACTCTTCTGATACGACGACAGTCGGACAGTTGAAGTGATATTTGGCGGACGGGCCAGTGGCCAAGCGGGCGGACGGACGGACAGTCCGGTGGTTGGGCAGCAACACAATTTCCGGGACGAGCTTGATATCTCTTTTCATTTTCTCTCGGGCACCTCCTCCGCAAAGTGTGCTGTTCGCTCGCCTATTGATACCTCCCACTACAACTCTAATGAAAGTTTTTGTATCACGCAAATGATATCGTCACTGGGCTTCTCGTGGCTCAGGTCAGGGCCTACCTACTTCCGTCTCCGGAGCCGTCATCCGCGTATACTATAGCGATGAAGGTCTCTCACGCGAGCCGATCCTGAAAGGGTTAGCGAGTTGGTCCAATAATGTTCTATTGAGGTCACAAAAAAGGCCTAGCCTGACAAGTGAGACATAGTTTGCCTGGCGACGTTGTCTCTCGGTCGGTAGCTTGCTCGGTCGGTCGAACGAGGACAGGCCCGGATCAACGAAGGACGGTTATTGCTGCCGACCCTGCGTTCCGGTCTTCGTGGTCTCATATTTACCTAAAGCTTGGCGGATCGTCGGCAAATAAGTCAGAATTTCTTCTCAATCTTCATGGAACGCGGGAGAATTTTCTCACACAAGGTCATGATTCCCATAGTTTTGTGGAGACCTTCGTGAATTGTACTTTGGCTGCTTCCCTTCTGCACGGAGAAAGCATCATTCGCTTCTTCAACTCCATGAGAAGACGGTGGATTTACTTCGCCCTCTTCCGACGAGCTTTTCTGGAGCTTCCCGAGAAACCCTCCGTCACCTGAAAATCCGTTGTGATAAGCAAATGAGCTTAGCGTCGTCGTCGTCGTCCGTCGCCAGCGCTCGCCGGACGTCCGCTGATCAGCAAATTGGCACTCCATGAATTTCGGCGAGGCACGCGCGCCGTCGAGTCGAGCGTCGTCTTCTGCCCAAGGCTCGTCCGAAGGGTTGTTCCACGAATACCAGCTGCGTCCCCCCTGCCTGTCAGAAGTCACACAGAATATCGACGCTTTGGGGCTTCACCCCGAACCTGCCGCGCGAGCGCTCAATTTACAACCTGTTCTGTTCGTCGAGCTTTAGGATAGTGACCTGGGTCGTGGGGCTCGGTTCCGAGATTATCGACATTCACTCCTCCAACGAAGTTTTCTCATCTTCTGAATGGATCGACGCTCGTTCCCAAACTCCATATGATGCTCTATCACGACATTCAAAAGTTCGTCGAGAGCGGAATTGAAATGTTTTCCTTTCAGAAAAGCAATTTCCAATCCGAGATGTGTGTGATGGCGCGTCAGGCTTCAACCATCACGAGGGAACAAGATGGAGGAGTGTTTTTTTTTGCACAAAATCATCTGCTTTCCGGCGTGCTCATTATTTACTGTCACGATCGTCGGGACAGCTGGTGATCTCGTCGAGAAGAATTCTTGAGAGAGTCCAATTATAATTTATGCATGGATGAGATCATCCCAAATTTTCCTCAATCTCTGTGTACGGGTACGCCTTCAGACCACTTTCGAATCGATCCTTCATATCTCTGATGTGTCTGGTTTCCCTGAAGACGAGGATTACAGTCAATGTATCAGCCTTCATCCGGGGGCTTCACAGCACTTTTGTATTTGTTCAAATTATCTTCGTTCCGGTAGCTCGAATGGAAAAATTTTGCTGATCGAGCCCTGAACACGCGGAATTTCTCGAGATCCGTCTCTTCGTTTGAATTTCGCGTTTCGTCGAGTATCCCCATTCCAGGGAACCGAGAAGACTCTCGGTCAGACCGTTCCGTACCGTTTCCGGTTCCAAGTCCAAGCTTATCCGAATGGACCAGAAGCGACGCCGACGTCGACTTCTCGACGAGGCGTTGATACAGTTTGAATGTTCCAGACTTCTGAATAACATTTACTGGACAGACAACGGGTGGAAGAAAGCGAAAGCTTTTCACGAAAGCGTGTGGGCATCCTTGTATGCCGTACCCTGAACCGGATGCATTCCAGCCGGGATCGAAGAATTCGTTACGTTGTTATGCGTTTGCGAGGGTGGTTCAACAGAAAGGCAGGAGAAGAAGAATAGAGACGAAGAGCAAACCAAGAATCCACACGATCTCGGACGAACGACCCCCTTCTCGACGGTGAGCTCTACGAAACGACATCTGGCGCGGGCGAGCGTTCACTCTTCAAGCTTTCTGTTGCTTCGTCAGTTGCCTGCCTGCCTGCTTGCTTGCTCGCTTGCTCGGCCGGTTCAATCGTCAGTCAGAAACAGCAACGCCAACACTATCGCCATCATCTCAAACAAAGGGCTTTGGTGGAGAGCCGGACTTGTGTAGCTCGCTCGACAAACCATAATCTGAGTCGCGCTCACAACGTAGACTTCTGTCAGAGTCATCTTTTACAACGTCCGACACCGCTCACTATGGCTTTGTCGTGAACCGTGAGCAATTTGCCCAATTCAAAAAAACCGTCTTCCCAACGGTGCGGTGTAGCGACGCGCGCATCTTCCATCCACAAGAGAGGATGCACCGGAACCAGGGGTTAAGTGAGAGACGTGGTGACCTGCAGTTGTCGGTAGATTTCATCTTCCCGCAAGTTCTGAGCCCTTTTCTCTCCATGCTGAGGAAAAGAAGACACCGCAGCCCGAGCATGACTCAAGCATGACGTTTGACACTTCGGTGCAGCCGTAACAAAGTCTGAGGTCCCGATCGTAACAAGGGTGGTCCATATTACGGCAGGAATGACCGTTTCGGACCGGTGGTTGAAAACCCTTGATATATGTAGAGCATGACATAATCGATGCCTCGTCGTCACCGTGAGCGTTGTCAACGCGCCACGGGAATCGTCTTACCATATGATCGTTGGTCGGCCGACCTCTTTGCCACAGCTTTGTATTCGGAACCGTGTCAGCCCGTCGCATCCAATAGTGTTCCGTTTTGTTCGGAACGACGACGAGTTCCGAGGATCCTAATTGTCAAGCCTGTCATTGGACGCATTAGTGTACCGCGCGATTCGTTAGTTGATGGCTGTTTTGGCCGTTGTCATCCGCGAGGCCAATGACCACCAATATTTGCTCGGTAGCCGATATTGCCATGCGTTCTCATAGCATCGAGGCGGTGCCATATGAGCATTTCTTCACAAGTCACAAGAGACGGAAACATTTTGGAAATGCACAGTGTCATTCGATCTCTTCCGACCGCTGTGGCGAAAGCAACGGCTCAACATGGTAAGACCATGGTCATTTGCCGCTGGGATATTGCATCGTCAAGAGACGCTATTTAGGTTCATCTCGATGGACACTGATGTTATGTCGACCCTTCATCGAGATATGAGGACACCACCGCTGGACATAGAAAGGCCGGTCGGGTTCACGCATCGGTTGGAAGAGCTTCCGTTCTTGACAAATCGCAAACAGCGATATCTAAGACCGGAAATCATTCTTTGCCGACGACTTGCACATGCAAACCACCGGATGTGCTGCTTAGCGTCTTGTCCGAGTCCAAAAAGATCGTTCGCGATGTTCCAAACACAATGCCCATGGATTATGAACCGACCGAGTGCACTTTTCTTCACTCTCTACTGGTCCGTATAAACCTTTGCCCTCACCAAGAATCCAACCAGACTGGAAGAGTAGAACTGGAGTTCGAAAGTTTCGAATCGTTGTTTGCTGGTAGGCAAATGCTCACATTAGCGTTTCCCCCTCCTGGGGTCCGACGAAGACGTGGATCTGTCGGCGGGCAAGCGAGTGTAAAATGGAAAAAGCTGTCGTTGTTCATTGTCTCAGACACGAGAAGAGTCAACGCCGGCCGCCGTCGGCACCGGAATACAACAATGAAATCACACTATGATGATTTTCGGAAGCTTCGTGGTATGACATGAATGGGGTGCGTGGACCAGATGCGATGTTTTCTCCTCGTCTCGATCAGCCAAAGCAGCAAGCAGTCTGTCAGTCAGTCCGTGCGTCCATACGACAGGCGGGCGGGCGGACGGTCGTTCTGTCACCGCATGTGTTGGGCGCTGCTGCTTCCGGAGTGTCCATTCTTCATGACGAATTGTTGATTGTTTTCTTATTGAGAATTAAATTCTTCAAGAAATAGCATATCAAATCAGCTGCACACAATGACGAATCCCGGAATATAATGCCGGAGGTTGTAAGCGTAATGGCATCTTTTCATGTCGTGCGTGAGCGTGTGTGCCAGCTTTCACGCTACCTGGAAACACCGGCTGGAAATGTGCACTAGCAGCACTCCGGATGGGCGAACGAACGTCGTAAATACTCGAGATACTAGCCAAACCAATTCGTCGACGACGCTCGCTCGCTCGGCCATCCAACTAGCCGGATTGCTCTGGGGCAAATGCGGACAAATAGCTCCCAATAACGAACGAAACGAAGAGGAAGTACCGTTGGAATATTCCATTCTGCACGAAAATTTATAGTTTCCGATCCACCAATCCAAGTTCTATGACGAGTATAGGTTCCCAAGACCGAATTTCGAAGACGGATTCCAAGCGACAGAAGGGATCCATCATCCGTTCACTCAAATCACAGCCGGCTTCGATGGCCAGTGGTCACTGGAGCCTGAGAATCGAAATCGATGAGCCCGGGTATCTTTCAAAATAACGGCTGCGCTACCGCTTTGCATTTTCTGGCAGTCATCCATTTGTCTTACCGAGTCGATCCTTTTTCTGACTATTTTTACGAAGGCCATCGTCAACGTCATGATGATGATCATCACCATGGACAACACGCTGCTGATTTGAACGAAGTCGAGCGTGTGGACGCGATGCAAATTTCGCTGATGTCCATACGCAGAATTTTCTTACATCTCAAGCATATCATCATCATCTGTTTCCACGACCCGCCGAAATTTCGTCGGTATCTCACGAATCTTCGGTTGTACAGAATTAAACTCCACATTTCAAGGCGTTCGAAAAAGAGGGCACGTTGCGACTTTTTGGACATTTCGGAACATATCTTCGGAATGAATCTCCTATCATGATCTGTCCCGATCGACGTTTAGCATTAGCAATCGTGTGAATTTGTGACCTGTGACACAACACGAAGTACCGTTGCTGTTGACAGTCGTCGATTGATGAAAAATATTGTGCCAACGACCCCTGCTTTTTGCACAGGTTTCAACTGTATTGCGATGAGTGACATGTGAAGATTCAGTTTGACAGTCGCGTGTTCGCGCGCTTATTCTTCCATTCTATCACTGGCGACAAACGGTCACGTCCAGCAATTAGTTCAAATTGGCGAAAAATTATGTGCCGCGTCGGAATCTCTAGCGCCGGGAACGAATGAATGGGAATCGAGAGCGTGAAATGAAGTCCTGACGTCTTTGAGCAATCAGTTTCATCCGTGATCGTTTTACTGCTGTTCCCCAATATATGTACACAGGTACCCGAGAGACGGGCGTATTCATCAATAAGCCATGGAGCACTCATTCTACGTCTACGGCTAAGAGCGTGCGGGCCGTAGTAAGTTCTAGGTGATGGTTTGTACAAGGTCACGTAGGGAATTATATTGAATTATTCATGGGAGTGATCGAGTTGTCGATTCGGACCGTTCAATGTCGTGACCTGACATCATACTTCTCCAAGGTCGTTGTCAAGGACGCTGAGCGTGGCGGTCGGTCGGGCGAATCTAAGGTTCACGGAGGGTTCCGAAGTCCCTGGGTGACACCGAAAGGAGCGGAGTCTACGAACGCAGGCGGCTCGATACAATTGACATCCATTCCATTGATTACGGCGGAGCCCAGAAGGGTTACAAGTTCGGAGGAAGGGGCGCATCGGGAGGTCGTAGGCTATCTGGCACAGTCACTGACCGTTGGTGGAGAAGATCCAGGGAAGCGCCATCCATTGTTCCATAATAAGTTACCCGGCCCGGTACGAGTTGGCCGCTCACATTGACGGGACCGAATTCAAATAGAGCTCGTGAAAGAAGTCGTGCTCCGTTTGGTGACAGGATCCGGGAGCCGGCCAAACGGACGCGCAAGTGCTCAAAGTTGCCAAGAAACTGTTCCAATCTCAGAACGGCGCCGCGTCGTCCCCAATTTTCTACTCTGCTTGCCGGGTTTGTGTGCGACTAGTCACTCGTTCCGAACTTCAGCCGGGCGTAACATCCAGGTTACAGCCACTGCAGAAAGCAAGCAAGCCGGCCAGCCAGCCCGGCTGCGCCACTTGGCAGCCCGAAGAGTCATCGACGTGGGCTCCTGAGGAAGCAAGCATTGTTAAGAATATGTGATTTTTTTTCTGTGCAAGAAACAATTGAGTTTAGAGCGCTTTTTCCCCCTGCTCGAAATAGCTTGACATCGCCCTCGGCCTTCGGTTGAGCCACTGCTGACAGTTCGAAGCTGGGGACAATCCTATTCGGCCGATCATGGAACGGAAAAATCCGTGTCCCATCCATCCATTCCATATTTCCATGGGATGCCATTGTGGAGGACGACGCGGATGATGTGGTGATAGATTATGCTTGGCAACAACGGTAGCCTTGAAAAACGCAGCCTGCATTCCTTCATTGCTGTGCGCACTCCGAGTCTCGGAGGAAGCTCATTCAGTCTCTTCCGCGACCGTTGAGCGGCAGTTTTCTGACATCAACATCAGTCCAACTAATGTTACCTTGCTCACTCATGAAAAGTATGTTATTCAACGGTTCCTCGCTCTTCTGGACTTCTTCTCTTTTTTTTCATGCAGAGCGCTGCCAATGGGAAAAGGCCGTTATGACGGTTAGTGACCGTTGCGGCGAACGGTCGGTCGCTTGCTTGCTCGCGGCAAACGGTGGCATGGAAAACGGATGCTTCGGATTCTTCTTGTTTGTCTCCGAGAGATATCGTTCCGATAATTTTCTGCAGCTATGTACCGCTCGGCGTTATCGGATTTCGGAGCCAACGGCATTACTTGAGATACGGTTGGCGGATATTGTCAAGAATTGTCCGGGTTGCGCTCGGAGAAGATCGAGATTGCTCCTTGCGTCCGGAATGTAGAGCCATAGCCTCGAACCGGCGGTGCAGGTGATGGCTCACACCGGCTGATTGTGGCACACGAACAGATTATTCGACTGACTTCAGTCCTGACAAAACGACGATACCTCTTGGGATTCTTGATATCCACTCGCAGTCGGAGGAAATTATTGTATCTATACGCGAGCTTCGGATCCGTACAGGTTTTGTATTTGCATGAAGTCGTTTAATGAAGACATATGTTTTTTCTCTACATCGCAAACAGTAGGCATACGGATAATTGAATTCAACTGTAGATAAATCGAATGTGGTTCGCGATATTGTGCGTTTATCAGAAGCAAATCAAGATCCAATGAGAAGCTGAACGACAGACCAGTCCCATAAACAACTCGCTTTTTCGAATTTCAGGAGCGACTGGATTTCGCGATGAAAGAGATAGTGTTCGACTTGATCTCTGTTGGAAGACCCATCAAAATCATCCTGACTCCGGAACGAATGGCTATCGGACTTCGAGCGTTCCTCGTCGTCGCGGACAGTCTACAACAAAGAGAAGGGTGAGTTTCGCGAGTAGAGGAGTTGAGGAGTTCCAGCAACTTGTTCTGTTGTTCACTCCTCATGTGCAGCAACGAAAATTTTCAGCAGTTTTTCGGCCGTCGCGTGATATTCATCGAAATCAAAGAAACTTCAGTGTTTGCGAAGTCAGTTCCGTCACTGTCGGCGTGTAGACATCTCGAGAACCATAGTGTTCCTCCAGAAATTCTGTCAAGCTTTTGCGGTGGTCCAACATTTTTAGCGCCCGGGACCTTCGTCTGTTGTCGCATCTGACGTCGCTGGCATGGCTAACGCCGCCGATGTTGTTGTTTGCGGTGACGTCTTCTGTCAAATTGGCCGATTTTTGACAAGACAGGGGCCAGCCGACGGTCGCGGCAGCGAGCAACATCAGCCCACGACAGATTGACGCCCACAGGTACACTGTTCATTTGAAGTGTTCCAGTCCGGCTTGTACAGATGTCCCGCTCTTTCTGTCCAAGGGCTCCGGTGGGCAGAAACTTAACGGTTTGGCTGCAGTTTTCGAACGGAGAGTTGAATCCTATCCAAGAGGGGGGAGGATTAGTGAGTGGGTGAAATGAGATTTTGACGCGGCGAGTAACTGGGTCGTTTGTGATCAAACCGAATGGAAGCGATGGGCAATCGTGCGATGGTCGGACTTTCGACATGTCTCCACACAATTCAACAGTTTGATTCGTTCTGCTCCAGCTTTAGAATCATCCTTCCAAATGGTTACCGGCTGAAGTCTCCACTGATTCGACATTTCGTTCACGCTCGGAGCTTTCAATCAAAAATTCATCTCATGGCCATAATCAAAACTGGTTTCCTGTCCTCTGATGGGACGTGAGTCCTCCAGTTTTTCGGTTGGTCCTTGTTAGACGAGTTTGAAACGCTCATCTGGGTGTTGCAATGCAAGTTTCAACAAACCATTCGATTGTTGTTTCATGAGAGTCACAAGGAAAGTTTTCATTTCAAGAGACTTGGCAGTCTCTTTCGCTAACAACGACCCGATCGCACGTGAATGATGCTCGGTCGTCAGCAAGAATCCTAACGTGACCATTAGCGTGTCCAGTGTGATGGAAGAAACGATGTCTTAACGCCCGAGTGCTGTATAGCAACGGGTTTTCTACCATTTGTTCGCCTTCCCGGACAGCTAATGACCGCGTGAACGACCGGTACATTCCGTTGTTTCATCATTTGAATTTATTCGATTCTTTGCGGTGGAAGGGGTATTTTGAACCGTTAGATATCGAGCGGTCGGTGGCGGAACCCACAGTGCCATGTCAAATGAGAAGCGAGAAAGAGTTTATGAGGCCGTTTTCCAGCGCACGCTTTCACAGAAAAATCAACAGAATGAGATCTAATGAATACGACGCGCTTTTAGATTGGCACTTCCTGGGTGAACGACGCACTGAACAACTTCCATGGCTCTGCCGCCTCTGTTGGAAGTTAACTGGGTCGCCTAAAGACGCAACTCAAGTCCACCGCAACGACTAACTAGCAGTGCTGCGAATGAGTGAGAAATTCCGAGGAGGGAACTGTTTCTAGGCTGGCCGCGAAGGCTTTGCGGCGGGAATTCCGAATCGGATCCTTCCGATCGGAATTGGAAGTGTTCGGAGAAATCAGCTCAGTTGGCTTGCAGAGTGTTTTAATCATCTTGGAACGCTATGGAAATATAGACTTAAGTGTTTTCCATGAAGCGTAGGGGAAATTCATGCGTCGCACGAGCATTGCTCCGAGAGGGAAAAAGTCGAACGATTGTTGCGCGAGACATGATGACGTCGCGGAGTTCTCGAGCTGATTGAGCGTTTTCGTCAGCCTCGCCTTCTGCTGTTCAAAACGGGCTGGGCTTTTGGGGAAAAACTCGAGCTGATTCTGGAGTCAATCATAATACACACAACGGGAACAACAGAAGAAACAACGACGCGACGACGAAAAAATGGCTCGTGAGGAGCGAATTTGAGGAAACATCGGGAGTCATCGAACGGCAAGCAACTGGTTATTATAATAGAAGCAGCAGCAGCACCGGCACTACCACGAGCACTTGGGCAATCGCTATTTTGAACAAGAAGCCGTAGCTCAAACGCTTAACATCCATCGCCGGCTGACGTTGAATCGCTCGTTTGATTCCCTCCGCTCGCTGTCCGCACTAACACTCGATATCAGCTGTTGGCCGCCGTCAATGTCGACCGGCGAGCTATAATACCCAAATGTGGGTAAATGGTGGGAAAACGGAGCAAAAATGAGAAGATCAATACCGGCTCTTCTGCTGATCGTTCACGGGAGGCGTTTAAAAGTTTCTTCCGGCAGACGAACTTCTCATCTTGCGAAAAAAAGAGGTTCTCGTTCAAACTTGCAGTGGACCATAACTAGATACAGTCCAGTAATCTTGGAGAAGAAAATACTTCATGGAATTTTCGAGGAAGTACCGGGTGACCGCGCAAAGATACAGCGTGACCGAGAAATATGCGGCCACCGGATCAGGGGTATCAGGTTCACGAGTCACTCGTTTCAGTGGAGACTTCTTGGTTGTCTTCTGCTGATCTTTTCAGCGACGTAATCGTGCCGGCCCTACAAATTGTCCCGACTGGTCTTTTTTCTTTTTGTCTCCGATCGGAAATTAGGAGATGTCGTGCCTGTCAGACCAACTGACTGACTGACTACTGCCGAAGCAGGCAGTCAGGCCGAACTGGTCTTCTTCTGCTTCTGCTGCTACTGCCGTTGTCGGTCGAACAGATTTGGCGGTATCAGTAACAGAGAGATGGATGATTCCCTGTAACGTCCGCCGAAGCCGTGGTTGACCACCATCCGGCGCACGGGGCGCAATCACACGAGACAATGTAGCGATATTGTGGAGTTTCACGGGACAGAACCCTATTTCAATTCACTTGGAGCTTGGGAATCGTTCCAGAACAGTCGCGAGAATAACGATAACAATGAGCAGCCAAAACAGCAGCCTCCGACCGTGAGGATACCGGTGACGACAGACTCTGTAATGGAATCATCTTCTATGTAGACCTGACTGCTTCGCAAACAGTAACGTCTTGGCGGATTGAGCATCGAACTCCTAATCGCGGCCGTCCGCAGTGAAAAGCACGTCGAGCCACCGATGCTTCGCAGATGTTTTTTTCTCTTTCGAGCCTCGAGCTGACTCGCGAGTATCGGGTATCGGAAGCAACGATTTCGAATGAAGGTTTTTTCCGCGGCAAAAGGGAAATTCAGATTGTTGTGAATAGAGCGAGCGGGTTGACATCAGCAATCCAAGGTTCGGCTTCCATTCGCGTAAACTTCCATCGAATTCAGGTGCCATGTCAATCAGAAGGGAATATTTGGTAAACCACGGTCACCCGACATGAAAGGAGGAAGTGCTGTTGCAGCAGCGTTTACTCGCTTACTATATACATGGGTGATTGCTCGCTCGCTCGGTCGATCTCGATGTCTAAGCGTGTACGGGTCGTTTAGTGGAGGCATGAGGTGGAGTCTGATAGCTAAGTTCGCTATTAGAGCTTGCGAATCAATGAATCGTCAACCGCACATTGGCCCTGTACCTACCCGGCTGCGGTTCGATGACTCTGCCATGATCTGGCTGACTGGCTTGCTCGCTGGAGGGTCGGATGATATTCTACTGGTTCTCCCGCTCTTGCCCATCACGTACTCGATCTCAAACGCTATTATGCGGTCATTCGGGTTCACCTGCTATTCTGACGGTTGTAGCTTCACACCAAACGTCTCTGATCTCAACCATATCGAATCTCGAACTCCTCGGTACTGGCGATCTCTTTGCCGAGTCTCGGAACCTAGTAGAACTCCATGTGTTTTCCACAGACATGACGCGGATTTCGGATTCGTTTTGCCCTCGGGTGGCGAATATTTTAATAATTTGGACAGATTACTGTGAAGTGGTACAGTTTGAGGTTGGCGTCTCAAGGCAATCTCGAAATAGAAGCCGAGGTACGGGTTGACGCTCTCAGCTGTGAGGTATGCAGCCCTGTCTGGCTGATGAAGTCTGATTACCCTGGTTTCGCTCGAAAATTTTTCCTCTGCGCGACGGAAATAGTCCTCATCATCTCGACCATCGATGGATCGAGAATGTCGAGGAACGGTCGTTCATCCTCCAATCGAGACCGATTGGAACAAACGTTGATGTTTTTTTATAAGAAAGGTTACACTATACGGCTCATGCTCGTTCTGGAAATGGCTCTTTAAGCTGAGTCGGTATCTTGAAGTGCATCACAGCTCACGGAGTATCGTTTTTGCGGTGATCGCACGATCTCTCGATCGGCCGTCCGCTGAACCTACACGACCGTAATTGCAACGGATTTCCGTTCGGAAATTAGGGAAGCGATCCCGGGGCAGATCATCGCAGAAGCTCTTAATAGCCTGCCGTCCAACCTCCGATTCCGAGAGGGAGCGTCTGATTGCTCAACGATCTCGCAAACGGGTTTTCCGGAGGACGAAAATAAAACTAGGTCAAGCGAGCTCCAGTTTTCGACCAACACAAAATAGGAAAACAGTCTGCCAGACTAGCCGGCCTCACGCGAGGCCTCGACCGCACCTCCTCGTACAGCTCTCCAAGACCACCAGACATCGTCTGTGTTCAAGAGAGCGCGGGAATCCAATCAAAAGACTCCTGTACTGTTGATCCTGTAATCCATGACGGGGCTTTAGCTGATGCAATCACGGCATGGAAAAGATGATGGAATCCTGTGCGATACTGTACGGGTACGCGTCGTCGTCGGTTTCGTTATCATGCGGTCCCAAAGGTGGATTCTGTTTTCAAAACGGAAACGAGAGGGTTTCTGAAAAGGCATGGGTGGCGGCAGCATCGGTCGGAGCTCTTGGATCCAGAAACTTCGTTTGGTGCGCTCTCGCGTGACCGAAGCCATCACTCCGTAGCCAATTCATTGAGATTAACGTTCAAAACTCGATTTGTATCTCTTGCCTCGCGTCTCCAAGGCTACCAGAGTACTTGACCATATAGGGAACCAACCCTTAGGCATGCTCTTGCAAGCTTTCCCGTTCTTTCCCGTTTTCTCCAAGCTCCCGGTGGTCCGTGTGCATTTTAAATCAGAGACCAGGCGCTGATTCCCGGTGCTAGCGGCTCTGTTTAGGCTCTCTTTGGCCGTTGGTATCAACAAATGAGTTCCAGGGAGCCGTTGCCTCCATATCAAGCGCATAGCCAGTCACCAAAAAGGATGGCGTCGGTTTCTAGCCCAGCGATCCCGGAGACTATTTATAAACTTCAAACAACCGAAACATCACAAAGCCCATTAAGCGATCGGGGTTTCATTTCCAAAATAAATGAATTAAACAATAGACCACATGGTTAACCACGGACATCTCACCTTGAACCTCGCCGTGGCCTTTCGCCACGCCGCGAACAACCGCGTGCACCACGCCGTGAAGAAGCGCGACCACTTGAGGAAATCATGAATTGCCATTCATCCTTTCGTTCTATATCTGAATCGCGATTAAACTGCGACCGTCGGCTCTTTATGGCCCAAAGCAGACCGTACCGCATTAACATTGCTGCTCGATTTGGATACCTTCTAGTGTGGGCAAACGAGCCAGGTACTGAATTGGATGGATCCCTCGACTCGATGTAGTCTACATATGTACTGCTTACAATCGGCGTCGTAGCAAATGCGACCACCGGTTCGCCTCCAGTGCGGTGAAAGCCCGGCGCTCACGGGGAAGATCGCTTTTCGGATACACTTGGGCGTCGTCGTCGTCGTCGTTGCGACCGTTACAACCGGTGCCGCCATCGCTCCGGGTGATTGTAATGCAAAAATCTGCTATCACAGAAGATGATGACCTAGATGAGTTCGAAACAACGCCTGGTCATCCAATTCGGTTTTTCTTCGTTTCTCTCGTCTGTTTCCTCTTGTCCACACTCCAATGGAATTGGTCATTCTGGATCGGAGGAGACGCACTTCCAGTTCGGAGCAAAAAAAACGTCGCGTACGACAGGGACTAATCGCTTTCGGTTCACGCATTAACTCCGAGCTGCACCCTTAGACGAAGCTAACCGACCCACGCGTATCAATTAGTAGAGAGCCCTGCTCAAAGTGCTCTAATATATTACACTTTCCAGCTCCAAAGCAACCCGACAGCTTTTCAAAAAAGGCTTCTAATAACGCTTTTCCCTCGGTTGGTCCAATGCCGCGGCGGGCAGCCACACTACCAACATTCGTCTCGTGTCACTGGCGACTGTTTATTTTGTTTTAGCGGCGGCATCTCATGTCCCAACTCAGTACGTACAACGGCTGCCACGGCGAACTTGAAACAACTCGAAAGTTGTGTGCTCCCAAATACGGACGCTCCGCCGCGCCGTCACCACTGTCAATGGTTCAGAAGTTTTTCCCGTGAGAAATCACGCCTTCAGAAGTTGAAAATAGGAAAGAGGAAAGAAGTAGAGGAGCGTTGTGGCCTGGGGTAAACCGCAGGATGTGGGTGCCTATTCCACTCTACGGCTAAAACGTGATCCGTGAAGTTTGGATTGTTTGTTCTAGCGTTCGTTTCGTTAGGAGTCGGAACGAGACGGCTGTTTCTTCGCCGAGCGATGGATATGTCTGCCGTGGGATGCTCGTGGTGGTGGAAGCCTTTGAAGGGGCTTCTCGTTCTGACACGTTGGCCCGCCTGGCTTCCTTGTCTGCCGAGCTGGCCAACTCACCGACGATGAGTTGACAGAAAGCTGGGTAAACATTCGGAGTTTGTTCGCGCACTCGCTCTTGACTCAGTTGGTTGCCTGCTGCTTTGTACGCGGTCTGTGAGCGGACGCCCGCAGCAGGTGGCGCGAAACGAAAACTCCAGTGGACAGCGTCGGCGCGAGCCTCACTGGGAAGAGTTAAGACCTCGACAAGCGTTCGAGCCAGAGTTCGTGCCGAAGATTTCTGGGTTAGCTCAACTTGGTCGTTGTTCCCCCTCTTTGAGCAAGCGGGCGGACGGTCGGCCGGTTGCCTGGCTGTTTTTCGGTCACAACTTCTTTCGCAGCCGGCCAGAGCATCCGCAACGGCAGAAGCAGAAGGAGGAATTCCTCAATCGAGTGGGTAGGTGGGTGGGTTCGTTTGTTGTTCGCTAACTTCCCTGCTTCTTTCGGCTGGCTGCGGACACCGAAACTGACAGGCGGAGGTCAATCCGTGATTCGCACACGTCTCTTCATTGAAAGCTAGCAGGCAAACGGGCAGGTAGGCAAGCAGGCTCTCTTGGTCACCTGTTGCCGTTGTTGAGGATCGTGAGCGTGGATCGTTTCACACAGAAGAACACAATCGAAACAATCTTCTATGTTAATGATGGATATGAGCGGTTCCTGCATGCTCCTCTCCCGATCCATCGTTGTGCTATTAGTGGCATCGTTGTCTACGTCCAAACTGGCGCTTCAGTGTTCTCATCGGAGGCGATGATTAGCGGGAACAGAACACTGTTTCAAAAGCATAGTACGATTGAATCATCTTTCCACACGAGCTCGACGGAGGAGAGTGGCTTCCCGTTTGATCAAGAACTGAAGGAATTTCCGGGGATGCCCGAGAAATTCAAGATCTAGGGAAAACGCTCGGACTTCCCCTAGAAGCCAGGAGGGGGGAAATCGACCTCAACGTGATTTCCAATGAATATCCCGAACATAAACAGAAAGAGCGAGGAAAAGAGAGAGAACGAAAGAAGACGGAGTCCCGCGAGGCAAGAGGCGAAGGGAGCAGCGTTGAAATGATTTGGTCGCTTGTCAAAACATGTGTAGCACTTGTTAACACTCGTGGATATGAGTACCGCAGACCACGAAAGGAGCAAGAGAGAAACAACAACTCGTGCTGAAAGATCTCCTTCGAAAGATTCGTCAACCGCCTGTCGAACGAGCGGCCGCGGGTCAAGCCGCTGAATGAACTGACGACGTCGGCCGCGAACGACGCGACAACTGGGGACAGGTCGGGCGCCGGGCACGCATCCCGCGGAGACGCGAATATCGCTCTTCAAATAAATATTTCGGTCCGCGAGAAAAATCACATTGTTGACCGTCTCGTTGGGAAGTTCGCTAGCGCCTTCTTCGGTTTCATACTCGCGCGACCCGTGTCGTGGCCGTTGCCGTAGTCGTCGTCCCTGCTGGTGGTGGCACTGCAGCTGCCAGCGAATGGTAACGTTGCCGTCGACAGTTGTGAGAAGCGCAGAAAGAAAGTTCGTTGAGTTCGTTGGAACCAGTCGAATAGATGAGTTTCTGACGTGAAAAATCGTTCCAGAATTCGGTTGCCCGGCTACCTGGCTGGCTGGCTGCCGTTTTGACGTCTCTTTCTCCGGATCCGACGACGACGACGACGACGTCGCCGACTGCTGCTGGGACGACGATTGCGGCTCTAACGGCTGCCGCCTGGGTGACCATGAGAGCAACGCACCCTTCCGTCACAAGCAAATGCTTTCGACTAACTTTCCTTCGGGCGCGAAAATGTCACATATCGGCTATTTCTGTCCGGAACATTCGTATTCCATCATTCGCACCCGTGTGCCTTTTGGCCCACGGTGATTTCTGAGAGGCTCAGGTAGCGGCAGTCTTGTTTCCACCTCCGGTAACGCTAATGCCGTTGCACGGTCCCGGAAAAACTGGAATTGCGGCAAACTTGCGAACAGAGCTTTCGCCTGGAATCCGAAGAACAAGAAGGAGGAAAGTCTAATTGGCGCTCGTGTCAAGAAAACCGCTGATGACCGGTTCTGGAGTGATGATTCTTTGTTCCCAGTGACCCCGTCGCTCGGAAGTGACCGACGGGAAAGCTTTCACTTGTGTGCTGTTCTATGTGTTTTTCTTCTCTTCTTGTTCGGTATTTCCCCGTTGTCCGACGCCGCCGCCGTCAAATGAGATAGAAATTCTGCCCCGTGTTCTTGTATGTATGTATATACGACTGTGTGTTCAAAGGGCGTGTACGATTCTTCCACTTGTTGGGTTGGGTTTCGCGTTGAGACAAAGGGAGTGGTTTGAGGAGGCCTTTTAACGACTTTTCAAATGTCAGCACACATTTCTACGACCCCACGTATGAAGTCGTATGATCAGACGATCCTTGTTTCGAACGAATCGAAGCATCAGAAACACAGAGGAAAGTGAATTGATCGCGCCGTTAAAAATAACCCCGGCTCCGTATCCAGAGAAAGGTGCTCAACGAAAGCGACAGCGAGTGTTTTTCGATAACGCGAACGTAAACGAAACGGGCCCTGACCCCAGATAAGCGGACGACAAGGACTATGATGCAAATTATTAGTGAAACGACGGCGTCTGGAAACGCATGGCTCAATGTCGGCGTGGATCACGGGCACGTGAGCGTCATGTGAATTCCCGAGGATCGATCCTGACACTGCGGGAACATTCTCTTCCTCAGCGAGGGCTGGAAGGCTCGATGGATTCTTCCAAAAGGAATCGGAACTTCCTCCGACCGTTACTTCTCCTGAACCGCTCCTGCCCTGGATTCCTATCTCGAAAATCTTCGCGTCTGCTCCGACGTCGGAGAATTTACCGCAGGTAGACATTGCTCGTTTCCGGTTGCGGACGAGCATTCCATTCAACTGCGGAGCAGTATTTTATGAACAAAACGTATTTCACTCACCTCATATCGGTGCCAGTGTATCGTTCTAAGCGAGTGCTCTGACTGACACACCACCCGTTGTCTGGAAGGTTCTATCTTTTTTGTGAATCTGAAGTGCCTGCACGCCTGTTTGGAAACATTTCGTCTAGGGCGTTCACCCAGTCAAGGAACAGTCTGTAGAGTGTCAAGAACCCTCAACTCTGATTCGAGTCATATTTCCCGCGTTTGCCCGCTTCCTTTCACTTCGTTCTCCGAGCCACACTCTAAGCGAATATTATTTCGTTGAACGCGACCGATCGGATCGGACTTTGCGGCATACCTGAGCACAATGCATCGTTGAATAGCTCACCGGGACGAGAACGATTGTACCGCCTGCCGCGTCGTCGCTGTTGCATAATAATTCTGAGCCGCTGCTACTGCATTAACAGAGCTTACCAACTAGTGGTCGGGTGGTTCTGGCCGAGCGGGCTAAAAATGTCAGCGAACAGCTGGTTGCCACCTTAGGTGTCAAGGGAGCTGGTTCATCGCCGCCACCCCAGGGGAAGTGAAAGCTGACACTTCAATAAAACACGTTGCTTCAACGGAACTTGCGAATGTTAAGGTCGAACTTCTCGAACATGCGGAAGTTAGAACCTTGACTTCTAGACGGAAGCCATTGAACGGCACAGACGGGTCCCACCCGAGCGACCGACGCTCACAATAACAACGAGTTGAACGAGTTAGGCCGTTGCTCGCGAACTTCGATCGAGCCATTCATAGAACCCGTGAATCCTTCTTGAATTCAGGGATTTTCTGTTGTAGGCTAGTGGTTTTCGGAGACGTTCTACGTTAACCGACATTGCGGCCGTGGAGACGTAAGAAAGATTTTCGCATTTGAACGCTTTCTAATGTCACGGGCAACCAGTCCGACAGCGTCGACCTTGATTAGTCAACGCCGAGTCGATGATTTCATCCGAAGCATCGTTCGACTCGAGAGCTGACGGGTACCCTGGAATCATTTTGCGGCGACGCAGCGATACTGCTCGGCAAACGATCGCGTGCTTCCGTGTTTATCCGGGACGCGAACAATCGAGCCGGCGCAAGGATCAGAATAAACTTGCAAAGAGTCTGATTATTTTTACGAACGCGTCGGGCTTATGCTCCGCTCTGGAAATTTCAATGTCAACCAGAAACAATGTTTATTTTCGAACGAAAGACCGAACGATCTAACCTAGAAACCTCGAAAACCTCGCCGGTACTCCAGGAACCTCTAGCCTACCCAACTCGCTCGCTCGCTCGCACAAGCTGTCGGAGAAGGTGTCGAGGAATATTCAGAAACTCGTGAAGACTTCTCGCTCGGGAGGAAACATTCAAAGTATGGCATGCTTGTCAACTCTCGGTGCTTCTTGCTGTTGTCGTCGCCTTTGTCGGTTGTATTGTTGTCGGTTTTATTCAGAGATTCATTGAGAAGAAAAAAAAATGACATCCTTAAGCGGCGCCCTCTATTAGAATGACCTTCGAGATGTAATTGATTTGTGAGCCACAAAGGAGCAACGGATGTTTTTGTTGAGACGGAGGGAGCGGAACCGTTTCAAAGACTGCGACTTCCACTTTCTGTTATTGTCGCTATTATCGCTGCGATTGCCGTCGTTTCCTCCGTAGTTAAAAAGCTCCGTCGCTGTCGCGAGAACTTAACCGACCAACCGAACAAGCGGAGAATGGAAGAATGGAAGTTAATTCGCAGAGCCGGCGACAGAACCTATTCGTTGCCATGCTGAATTCTGGTAGAAGTCTGCCGAGATGAGCCAGTAGCGAATCTGTCTCCATCCATCGCTCAAGGCGAGCTAGGGAATGGGAGGAGAGAGTATCTTTCCGGCTCCTAGGTTTCTCGCTCGGCCGATCAAGAGATCCCATACCTTCTGACCAGCTTGTCGTTCTGTTGGCCAACACGTGAAGCTGGCTCGGAAGGAGGAATCGAAGGAGAAAGAAGAGGAGTGAAACAAGGAGACGAGAAAACGGCGAAGAACGATGTTATTGTTAGGGAAGGTGTTCACCTCTGCCCACTCTTTCCTAGATGGGCTGGAAGTGAGCCTCAGGAGCGCAATTCTCAGTTTCCTGGACAATGTTTTCTCCGCTGACGGATTTCTCTCTTTTTGTTTTCCTCCTTCCTCCTCGTGTTTACTATTTGTCCAGTTGTCCCCAGCTCATCTGTCTCGTCGACGACCTCACTCGGGCAAGAGCTATTTCCCTGACACAGATTCCCGGCCGTCTTTGGTAGTTGTCTACTTTTCGGTCGATCTTTCTGTCAGCCACAGGGAGACGCGCATAACTGGGGGGAAAAAACTATAACAACAACAATAACGGATAAAAAAAAAAACAAAGAAGGAGTGTTGACCACGGAGAAGAACGGGAGACAGTTCGCTTCAGCGAATGAATCCGACGAGGCTCCCCGGGTGGCGATGAATTCTTTTGGTCGAGTGCGTCGATACATCACCATCGAGATCAAGCGGAGAGCATGCCACTCTGTCGGTCGTTCGGTTCCAGCTAAGCCAGAACGTGTTTCTTGGGCACAGTAACAAAATCTGGGTTAAGCTTTCAACGCCTTCCTTCTGATCCGGCGGTCTGTCTTTCTGTCTGTCCGTTTGTCGATCAGTCGGTTCCGCTATCTATTTATCTAGCGAGCGGACCGCTTGGCAGGCCATAACCCTTTTTTGAGTTTTAAAAATCGAGACAATCGATCGCCAACCCGTCGAGCTTGACAAATGCGATTCTCCCACTAGCGTTCCTCTCTTCCGTCATGTCGAATCTCAGATCACCGAGGGCTCAGAATCGGTCTCTAATGCCGAGGGGGACCAACCAAAGGAGTCGATGAAAGACCACCAACTCGAATGACCCGGGCTCTGCGACAAACCCTGAACCAGCACCAAGGGGGAGTTTTGATCAAAGACGGATGTTGGAATTTTCGAAATCGGGAGCTATCCCGAACTATGATGCAACACAAAAACTCAGAATCCACCGTCGTGTGAAAGACCGTCCATAGTTCCATTCCCGAATCGGTTTGATTGTGTTTGTCTTGCTGTGAAAAACAGTTACTTTGCCGCGAAAAAATATCCTCAATATCGATGGAAACTCGCGGAACTGGCATCTTTGTTGAGCCACGTGGTGAGCAAAGGATTGCCCAACAAAGGACACCGCCCAATGAAATCATAGCGAGATTGACATTGCCCATAAACTTGAGGATTGATTGAGACACGCGCGCTACCGATACCTTGATTACATTACGAGCGAACACCTCGGACGAACGGTGATCGATTCGAGATGTTTCGGGAATGGTGGACCCGAACCACAGAGGGGGACCAGGGTTTGGTCCGAGAGCGCCGTCGAAGGTTCCTCGTTTTTTCTTCTTTATGTGGTCTGACGCCTCGCATCGATGACCTCCGTAGAAGGCGCCCGAGTGCACACCTCTCCGAGGACAGTGGATTCCATTGTGAGTTCTCGCTTGAATCTTATGTTAGAGTTGCTCATCACAAATGGCAATCTACCGAATCAGATCTCTGCATCGAATGGGTTTACCGAGAACGGGAATATTTACAAACATTTTTCGATTTGCTATGAACCCGTCTCTGTTTCGGTTACTCGTTGCGAGTCACAATGTGTTCTGTAATAAATGAAAAAACACACAGCAGGGGTCATGACTCGGAGGTTACATGAACAGCCGTTTTTTGTGAAACGGAGACGCCACCATCGGAACAATAATTAAATGCTTAAATGTAGAAGGTATCATTTTTGCTGTCGGCGTGTGCGGACAGCACACGCCGATGGTGAGGGCGGCTCTTACCCACGTTGCCCACGCTGAGGCCCTGCGAGTTCAAAGACTTATTTATTTCTTTTGCGCCGTGCAGAAGACTCACAGAAATGGAAGAAATAATTGAGCAGATGGAAGCTTTCGTCGTGTTCCTCTTTTCGTTTTTTTCTCATCTTTCCTTCGACGGTTTTGTGAGATTCTTGTATTGACGCTACCCTGACACCCGATCCGTCAGCATCCCAGCGCTACCGGGCTGAAACCTGCACTATTTTGACGATCGCTACTCGGCCAAAGGTTCTTCTGTGGTCACTTGCCTTTTCCTCGCTACAGACTTATTTATAGCTGAGGGGAGAGGATTTTTGACGACAATGAGTAGTAAACGTTACCATGGATCACGGATTAGATCTCCCGCAACCGAAACTCGAAGTTCACGCTCGTGAGAATGCCCCGAGGCGGGTTTTACGATCGGAGCCTATTTCCTCTTTCGCTGTTTCCGAATGTCTAGTCTTCGTTTTCACCAACGGTTCATCGGCAGCGATTTTCAGCGACTCTCGTCCAAGAATCGAATGATGCGGAGGCCTTTAAACGGAACGTAGACTTTTGAAGCAACGGATGCAGCGCGAGAGTCTTGAAGATCGTCGTTTCCTTGAGCTTTCTCTCGAGAAACGGTGGCGTTTCGCATCCGAAATCGTTTTCGATGGCTCGTCGTCGAGAAAGGCAGTGAACTCGGGCGAGCGAGCAGGATTTTAATTAATCTGCACTGTCCGCTGACCCATAAACCGCAGGCGTCAGATATCACGGAGGGCGTTGCTTATCAAAAACTTAACCTTAATTGTTTCCGAGTGAAAAATCGCGATTACGTACACCATCTTGCTCGGGTAACCGATAAAATTAATGCTTCTACCATAAGCCGCGCCGCGCCGTTCGCCGCCTCCGTGTGGAGTCGGCTGACATCCGATTAATGACGAACGGAAAATCGAACCCTGGGGAAAGTCTGAGCACAAGGTCACGGAATCGAAATCATGGAATTTTGAACACACTTTGTTTGGTCGGTTTCCCTGTCTTGTCGAGGTTTCTTTTCTCTAATCCATTCGTTCGTTTATTCAGCCAGGAATCGTAAGTATAATGCGCTTCTTCTGGTGTGCCGCCATCCCGTATTCTTCAGGAGACTGATCTTATTGTTGCTGTTGTTGTTGTTGTTGTCGCTGCTGCACAGAGACTCCGTTGAACGACTTGCCTGATCTTGTATGGTAATGTCAAACACATATCACAAATCTATCTCATCCGCTTCCAGGTATCCTCCAATGCCGCGAACAGTGGGAGTGCTTCCGTCCGGAAGTACACTTCGAGTCAAAAAGACCTTTATTAACAAGGCTCTCACAGAAGATACAGCCAAGTCGATTGGCATGTCTCAATATTATTACTACGTGAGGAAGGCTTTCGACGACATTCTCAGAGCCCTCGACACGCAATTCGGAAAGCCCCTCATGATGACCAACACCCAAAACTCGAACAAAGAGGTAGGTTTCGCTTGATGTCGATTCTACAATTGCTTTTCAACTCTATTCGACGAGGATATCAGAAAAACCAGTAGAATGTCTGAAGTCTTGTGAAATCGTATTTCGAACTTGTAAATGGAGAAAGAGGTATCGAAAGTAGAGCAATGAATGACACTTCGGTTCATTTTTGTCAAGAATATGGAAACGAGAAAACTCTGGCAAGAAGTAAAAAATCGCCGAGTCGATGCTGGCACTGCGTTGTTGAGCAAATGGTAATGGGGGCAGCATGACTGTCCGACTAGGATTGCTGCGGAGTTTGCGTAAATTTCTGTTTGGAAGCTGCGCAGGTGGCTTCTGCCAAAGAGCACTCCCGTAATGCTCACCACGCTGCTGGACTGACTGACTGACTCAGTGAGTGACACACGGGAAGCTACGCCACGTTTCGCCGTAACGCTCCTCTGCGCCGTTTGTTGGTGGCTTTGTTCTTTTGGCTCGTAGTGCCATTCGCTTATTGCCGCTGCTGGTCATGCTGGTAGTGCGTTTACTGGGCCTCACGCGCAATGCCCTTCGAGTGTCCTTGAGGGAAGCCCAAGCGACGTAACGACGACGTCACAACAAAATACGACGACGATGATGATGACGACCCGTTTGAGACGCAGCGGAAATTACGTTCGCATATGGAGAACGGCCAGCGCGAGTCGCAGTTTCCACTTGTTTATCGGACTGGTCCGGAAGCTTCCACTGAGTAGGATTGATTGTTGGCCGTGCTCTGTTTTCCTCGTTCCTATCCATGTTTGCTGATTTCTCACTGCGCCACAATTCGAACCCATAAGCGGATCGCTAATGAACCCAATGTGCACTGCGCGCCATGCGAGCTATAGGAAGCGTTCTCTCGTCGATGATTTTCTGTCAGGTCTCTGTCGGCTGTCGATCATTTTTTCCAGTTTTCGATTCTCGCCATGAGCAGCAATTTTCCCCTCGGTCCAACTCGGACGCAGTCTAGGAACCAAAAATTTCGGATGTTCTGAGCCCAACGGGCCGCAGCGCTACCCTTGTCTGGCAATGATGAGATGGTTTTCTATTTCTGCCGGCACTCGGTGTCGGCTTGATGTCGATTCGCCCGAGTGGAGCTCGCGATCGCACACGCGGACACGGAGAGGCTGGAAGAGATCCAGTCAGGGAATTAAGGCGACCCGCGCACGACAAACTCCGGTGATCTCGACGATTCGTAAGCAAGCGAAGGTCGAGAGACACTAAACGCTGTGACCGCCACGAAGAGCGGAACGAAACTTTCAGCTATTTGTCGGTGGTGCTGTTGTCCAATGGCGTGGATGAGAAACAACGAACCGAACAATAAAGCATTGTGGTGGATCTCACGCTGCCGATCTCAGCGGATGAAGCCATGTACGGCTCCGAGTATTCTTTCGCAATTTTCTCGGCAAGCTCCAGCGGTTCCATCTCTGAATCAGCAGCTATAGTAACATCGCGGTGTCATCATTCGTCGTTTCTTGTCTTGAGACGTTCCAACCTTCGGGGAATCTTGAGGTTTTGGTGGAGGTCAGAGGGTCCGATGGGAGCAATCGTGTTGACGATGTCCAGAACCTCGGATCTCCGAATCGATCATTGACTTGACCAACTCCGGTCGATCAATCTCTCAATGCATCTGTTTTTTCTTGTGTGTCAAAACCGTTTCTCCACTCTTTCAGGCCGAGGAGATGATAACCGCGGAACGCAAACCAAAAATTGATCTCTTCCGCACGTGTGTGGCAGCCGTTCCTCGCCTCATTCCTGATGGCATGCGAAAACAGGATCTCGTCGATCTCCTCGCACGTCTCACCGTTCACATTGACGAGGAGCTCCGTGGTCTGGCGTACCAGTCGTTACAGAACATGATTTCCGACCTTCCCGAATGGCGGGAAGACGTGATTCAAGGCTTTATCCAATTCGCGCTCCGAGACATCGGAGATCTCGGTCAGCCCCATCTCATGGACCAGGCTCTCAAAATGCTTCTCCAACTGCTGACGGCCTGGAAAAATTCAAACCCGAAATCTCGCGACGTCTCAGAAATGCGCATGGACGCAATCGCAGCGGTTCTGCACCATGTCGAAGGGCTTTGCCTCGCTATGCTTTGCCAGAATCGGGTAAGCAAATTCTCGAGATTTTGATGCGTATTATGGTCGTCAATGAAACGCGTGCATACAAATTGGTGTCGATCGAGCATCAAACCTTTCGTGAAGATGCTCGCGGGAAAAATCGGCTGAAACAAAGACTCTGCTTTCAGCTAACGCAACGACGAGTAGCAGTTCATCTGTTGAAGGAAACCAAAGGACTTATCCGCACGCTGTTGCCACCTCCACCTCGTTCTGATCCCCCTGTGATCGACATCATCGAAAGCGCCCTGCCCGAAGTCGTTGAGCGTTGTTTGCGGCATCCTCAGTTGCAGCTGCCAGCGTCGGAACGAGTGGCCCTCCTCACAGCCCAGCAGTCCCAACAGGTCGACCTGCAGTGGCTCACGGAGAGGAACAATCCGATTTGGGCCGGAAACCCAACCATGGCTGAAGCAGAAGCTTCTAAGGGAAATACGAATACAGCCGGCTCTTCCAGTTCGTCGAACGTCTTCCAGGACCTGTCGAAAATGGACGCGTGGTGCCTTTCGATGATGACATTCATTCCCGGTGTGGTAAAACACTGTCCGACGGCGGTCACGATGTCGTGGCCAATTGTAACCAACCGAATCAACGCACTGTTCAGTCACTTCGAAATGAGTCTCATCAATGACAATCGAGCATCGTTACTGAGGTGAGTTTGCATGCCACCATTCACCCAAGCGAAAGAATAAGAGAACATTCGAGAAGTTGACAGCATGAACGAATCAATCAATCTATCTATCATTTGAGGAAAGCTTATTCGTAAGCTTGAGTCATGGGGCTTTACCTCATGCCGGCCCCGAACGATGCGTAACCATCTCGTTTATTACGATTTCAGGACGAATACTGTAAAGAAGACCACTTCCGAACGAGATGCCCAACTGACGTTGTGGCGGAACTACATCCTCTTCGCGTGCCGAGTGGCTCCTTCAAACCCAAATGTGATCATGCGATACCTTTCGCCCGACCTCAGTTTTAGCAGCTCCCCGGAAAATCTTCCAGCTGGTCGCGACGAAAGTCGAATCAGCAATTCCGGAATTAGCGCAACAAACCTATTCAAGCAACTTGTGCCTTTGCTGAGGTCAGAACAGTCTGATATGAGATCGGCAGTTGTGCTAGCCTTGGCGCAAGTCAACCCAACAGCTCTGAAGGATCTCGTAGAAGAACTTGCGGCCCATGTCCGAGAGGCTGTGGATAGAAAACAAGAGAATCTCAGACGACGTCGAAGGAGGGACATTCTCCGAGTCCATCTGACCAAACTACTAGAGAAGCTTGCCGGGGAAGGAACCCTCGCGTTAGCATCGTGCGTCCGTGACAGGGAAACCGGTGCGCTGTCACCCGTGTTCCAGGAGTATATCGACGGAGTTCGTCTGCTCCTCGAAAGCGAAGCAGCGGACAAGGATTCGGCCTCGATGGCCACCGAGCTGAAGCATCACTTCTGCAGTCTCTTAGTCAAACTCATCAAAAGCTTCAATATCGAGCAGCGATCGGCACTGTTGTCGTTAGAACTACGTCGTAAACTGTTCTACCTGTTTGCCAACTGGTGTGGTTACCTCGGAACTCCCTTCTCGGAGAGGAACGACTACGTCATGGATTACGACATGACCCATCTTCAGGCGATGTGCACAGTTCTCGGCTGCGGGCAAATGTTCGAACCGCCCGGTGTGCACGAAGAAAGTGTCATCTACAACTGGCTCGACGGTCTCCTGTCGTCCAAGGATGAGAAACTGAACCAAATCGGACTCGAGACCGTCGTACTCCTTCTAGAAAACAATCAGGACACAATCAACGTCCTGGAGTGGCTTGTTGACCGTTGCTACACGGGACAAATCAAGCTCGCCGACGCGTGTTTCAAGGCACTAGTGACGGTTTTCAGCAGTCGCGATTATCCTTGCGATCATTACATCTCAATAATCAACGTGGCGCTCCTCAACGCAGGCTCTTCAAGGGCTCACAACCAAGAGATCGCACTACAGCTGCTGCACGTGCTTGACAATCGCTTCTTTAGATCGCCTTCAATGTGTGAGTCGTTTGAGGAACCCACCACGCCTGACGGAAAGAAGAAGTCCCTCAAAGACGATGACCGCAAGCGATCGCCTCTATTGCCACGATCCGAAGATCAGATCAGCACCTCGCCAAGTTCTCAAAGCTCGGGCAGTCCGGGTAGAACTAGTCCCCGCTCCGAGAAAGGACAACCTAACGTGTGGTTCAAGGACGAAATGAAGAAACCTCTACTGCCACCGGGTTTCTCTCCGTCTCAGCTCATGCTCTCACGCCAGATATCTCGTCTGCATCCAGAACTTACGATGCCAATGTTCTCCGAGGTGACAAGTCGCTTCCAGACGGCGAGACCCGCCGTGAAAGCGAACATGCTGCACTACCTCCTCCCGTGGCTGCACAACATGGAGCTGGTAGATCCGAATATCCTGCGTGTGCAGGAGCAATCCTATCCGCCCGGCAAAGAGGGTTGGGGAACCGCCGAGGCTACGGAAATGGTTCTGAATAACTTGTTCTACATAACCGTCAAGTACGGAGATGAGCACGCCAAGGAGATTGAGGAGCTTTGGGCCGCTCTTGGACTCTGTTGGCCAAACAACTTACGTGTCATCATCCGATACCTGTTCATCATGATCACCCTCTCGCCCAGCACACTGCTTCACATCTGCAAGAGAATAGTGCTGTACATGGCACGCACCGCACCGGAGGCACTCATTGATGAACTCATGGCCGAACTCCAGGTCGTGGAAACCCTCAACGCCCACGTCGAGCGTATCGAGGCGACACCGTTCTATCGTTTGACTCGGAAAGGCAGCAGCAACAACAGCGAAGAGGAGAAACGAATTGAACAAGAGCAGGAGAGAGGAACCATTCACACCAAACGCCGAAGTGCCGAAGACGGATCCGACGGATCGGTTTCGTCAGTGAAAAGTTTGAACAAAGTCGACCAGGAACAGAGCGAGAACAATTTCATTCTGCTCTGCCGCATGGCCGACGAAGGCAAGACACCCAAAGACCCGCATCCTCTTCCAATGCCAGAGTACGGCGGATACTACGCCCCGTTAGCTCAGGAACTTCCCGTTACCAACATTTTTCCCAACTGTGGCTTTCATCGTTGCAACATGGCTGTGATTCTTTTAACGGACATTGTGACGTCCGGAATTTCGATCGATTGGTCCCCACACATTCCACTGATGCTACATCTGGCGTTCCTCGGGCTCGATAACGGAAAGCCACTCGTCTACGAGCATTGCAGAAAACTCCTTCTGAATTTGCTGATTGCCGTCGCACAGCACAACGACGACTATACCATATCCCGCATACTCCTCAATGCGGCAACCCAACAGCTGAATTTCGGTCTCCCCGGACAATTGTTCACCGCCATCAAGTACAACTTCACGGACCCGCAAAAGACAGCTCTCAGCACCTCGACAACACTTGTTAATAATCCAACAGGCACCGAAGCATTCGTGTCCGTCCGGGTAAAGCTGGGCAAGAGCGAAAACGAGGAGGTTACCACCGAAGACGTGACCAAGTGTCTCGTCGATTTTTTGGCCTGCAAATTCGAAGGTTCCCTGTGGGCTTGTGAAGACATCACGGCCAAGGTGTGGAATATCAAAAGTGCGGAACAACTTTCCACCTTCCTGCAGCACGTTCTGTTCATTTTCAAAGAGTCGCTGCCATCGGCTCGCATCGAAGAGCGATGGGCTCAATGTTCGCTGCAAATGGCGCTGAGCTGCTCTTCGCGGCATTACGCGGGTCGTTCCCTGCAGATTTTCCGGGCTCTTGGTGTCCCGCTCAACAACCGGATGCTCATGGACATCCTTTCGCGGCTCGTCGAAACAGTCAGCGAGCAGGGCGAAGACATGCAGGGCTACGTCACCGAACTGATGCTCACGCTCGAAGCAGCCGTGGACGCCCTCGATGCCAACATCAAGATCTCAGACCTCATGAAGGAAATTTTCAAACCGATCCCTCCGCAGAACCGGAAGCATCACGGCACCGTCATGTATTCGTCTCTGCATCGGCAACACAGCCACGCCCGTTCCACGTCGTACAGCGTGCACGGCTCTGTTCAGCAGAAGAAATCTGGAGGTGGCGAGTCTCCCATACCTAAGACTGGTCGTCCCCAAATATCTGCCGAAGATGAGCTGTCGAGATCGCAATCGATCCAACCGCAGCAGCAGCAACAGCAATTGGGCCGCTCAAGGAGTGCGTTGTCGCTCAAAGTTGGCGAAGAGGTAACTCTCGAGGATAAAACGAATCTTTTGCTGCAAATGTTCTGGATTGCGGTTTCTGTACTCGACTCGGACTACGAGCATGAGTTCCTCCTGGCGCTACGGCTACTGGAAAAGGTGTTACTGAAGCTGCCTCTGAAGAGTACCGAATGCGTGGAGAAGCTGGATAAGATCCGGTCACAAATGAAATGGACAAACTTCCCAGGTGTGCACAACATTCTGCTGAAAGGCTGCACATCTCCGACGGCTTTCGATTCGACGATCAACGTTCTATGTCTTCTCACAAACCACCTAGACATAGCGGTCGTCGATTGCTCCCAAAACAGTCTCGGATTCCCACTGCACGTCATGGCTCTTCTGCCATACTTCTTGGCGAATTACGACGAAGCCAATCCGCAATGCATCAGAGCAGCTGAAAACATAGCACAGGTCTGCGTGGAACAAGGACCGAAGCTCGAAAATTTGGCAACCGTGATGACACTGTACTCTCAAAGATCTTTCAGCAAAGAAAGCTTACAGTGGTGCAAGTGTATCGTGAAATATCTGTACGATGCCTACCACGACGTCTTCCTCCATTTGCTTGGATTTCTGGTGGAGATGCTGGAAAAAGGACCGAACTATCTTGTTCCTCATGTTCTCACAGTTCTGTATTGCATCCTGCTCTATCTCGATATCAGTGGACCGACGACGGCGACGTGTATTAACAACGACCTCTTGAAAACCATGGCCCGTTATATCGAGGGCAACAGCTGGAAAGACGCACTCAGAGTGATTAAGCACGTCGTGACCCGCTGCTCCGTCTTGCCTCCTAACGCGACCGGCGTGCCTCAAGCCACGCACCCTGCACCTCATGCTTCCGACGCAGTATCGCTCGCATCGAGCGCGTCCGAGGTTGCCGATAGCGTCAATAGCGGTAAACGAGAGCTGCCCGGAAGAACAATGGACTTCAGTTTCGACATGAACTGCATCCCCTACGTTGGACTTAAGAGCGCTAGTCCGATGACTCCTACACCCACTCCAGCACCCAGCGGACAAACGTCGAGCTCTAATAACAGTACTCTGGCCGCGCCTTCACCGAGACGAAGCCTTTCCCACGGGGCGTCATTCAACAACGAGACCTTCGGAGGATGGAAGAGACCCTGGTTGTCTCAGGTAAGATTTGATTCCTCAATTCCTCGACTTACCCAATCATGGCCGAGCATGTCGATCTCGGATGATAATGCACGCCGCGAACGCCAACTCCCTCTAACCGATTTCTTCCCTTTTCCTCTTTGCAGCCGAAGACGCGCGAGCATCTGATATCAGTGTTGAGTTCGTGTGGACAGCGTGTAGCTGCTCTGCCCAAGAGTCCTTCCGTGATATTCAGCCATACCTCGGACTCTCATCATCAATCGATGTCGATGTGTTCGTCAACGGAGGAGGTCTCAGTGAACGCCGGTCAAGGAGAACACCACTCCTCAGCGGATATGGACACCAACAACGAGTTCGGAGTCTTTAAAGACTTCGATTTCCTGGAGTACGAGCTTGAAAGTCAAGAGGGCGAAACCATGGACAACTTCAACTGGGGCGTACGCAGACGATCTCTGTCGAATTTTGAGGTCGAAGACGGCAACTACCCTGGAACCTCTGGAGCTCAGAGCAACTACAACACTCTGGTCCCTCAGAAGGAGAAGAAGACCAAGCAGGACAACAACTCGTCGTCGGACGACGGTTCGGTGTCTCCGTTTTACGACCATTCCGATGTTCCGAGTATCTCGCTCGTGTTCCCGAACAGACCATCGCCGTCGCGTATTTCCGGATCCTCACAATCTCTCATATCAGAGGGCGACTGCACCTTGTCGAATACTTCGCCAACGTTTTCACCCGGGCTCGCCCACGGAAGCCACGGCTGTCCTCCTTATCTTGATGAGTGTGAGAACCTCTGGCGATCCAACGTCCGTCAACTGATGACGGCGGCCACCGAAGCCTCTGCTGGCGCAAACGTCTATAGGTGAGTCTTGACTTCCGGAATTCATATCCTTCCTTCCTTTCAAATATATATATTGGAACATCATCTCCCAAATGTAGCTCTTTCCTCGGGATCGAATACCAAAGTACCTTTGTTTCCTTCTAGAACTTTGGGACGTCTGCTCAAGCAATGCTTCCGGAAAGTGACTGAGCTCACGCGCGAATGCTGCAATCACCTGAGCAACAGCGACAACTTCAAGAAGATCACCAACAACTTCACCTCGATTCTCGATGTTCTATTGAATCAGGCCGAGCCACCGTTCATTCACATCGATCCAGAACTATTGAGCTCCTCGCGGTCCTTGGAACGATTGAAGTTCCTAGTACTAGAAGTTCAGGAACATTTCGAAACCTTCCTTGAAAAACGCGAGCACAATCTGGAATACTTGGACGCGTTGCGTTCGGCGAAGAACCTCGAATCGTTCGGAGAAGAAATCAGTGAGGAGATGCTCGACGAGACCAAATTGGATCTTTGTCGTGGTTTGTACAAATTGCACTTCCAGGCATTGCTCCTGATCGACAGCTACAACAAAGTGCTCTCTCATCTGACAAATAGTATAAACCACACTCAGATCGTCGATCTCTCTGAAGAAGTATCCGCTGTAAAAGCCGAGATCATAAGAGCCGTTGAGGACACAGAATCCGATCGACTTTCACCACCGGTTCCCATTGAGGTCCACCTACTCTCGCAACCAGAGGCTGAGAACGTCCTCATCGAACTGATCATGCAGCACAAGTGGAACAAGGTCACGAAACACCTTCACACTTACCGGCAGCTGTTCCCCTCGCTGCAGCTCGGGTCCACTGAAGATGACGACATGGATGTCGTCCTCAAAATCTACTGCAAACAGCTCTGCGAACATCGATCCGGCTACTTCGTGATGACTCGTCCCGACTACGACATGACGGATGTGTGCCACAAACTGAGAGATCTGAACCTCCAGCTGTCATCGACGTTGCATACTCTGGAGACGTCGGCCACAGAAGGCAATGCTACATCTTCGCCCATCCAAACGCCACAGAAAAGTCCACCTCGTCCTCCGTCGTAGACGGATTTTGGTTTGAAACACCAAAGAACTCTCATCGGTTGAATACACCAGGAAGTGCCTGCGGCAACTATGAGGACATAAGTTCATGGGAAATAAGAGAGGGAGGAGAGCAACAGAACTGATTTGGTCGGGGAACGCGGGAAACCACAAGCTTTCCTTTGTAAAGGAAACCTTCCTATTTATTGTCTGTATATATAGTATTGATTCGGTGGAAGCTGGCTCCTTTGGGGGTTTCCAACGAAGAGTAAGGAGCGAATCGAAATAGGATTTCTTGCGCAAAAATTTCATTTCGACCTCCGAAAGGTTTGGAAGATTCTCGTTTCGGTAAAACTAATGAGCACCAAAACCTCGATAAATCACGTGATCCGGTGTTTAGCTTGTAAGCATTTTCTCGAACAGCACGGAAGTGCCCTAATTCGTTTTCCGACTCGCTCGTTCACTCGCTTGTTTGTTCGCCGCTCGCTCGAGCGAACCGATGTGGCATCGATTCATATCGACAATGATAGCTTTGTGTACACTTATATTTTGTTGATGATGACGGAGACGTAATTCAGTCAAGTACAAAGCGCGTTACCTTTGCGAGAGGACAGAAATGACGCAAACATGGACAGTGAGTGTTAAAGCGTGGACCCGAACAGTAGCTCTTGTTAATAAAGTCCTAATTTATATACTGCATTATCATACTTGAGTGATCCACAGCTCGATGCTACCCTGGAGTCTGACTATCTGAGTAGGTATATCAATTGGATAACAATCCCTCAGGGATTTGGTCACGAGAGGATTCTCGGGCATTCGATTTTGGGCAGGGGCTAGATCCAGACAATAACCTTCATTCCACATGATCGTTTGCTGCATGGGATCTAGAAAAGATTGCAACCAGCTGAAAATTTCCTTGTCCCTCGAGTGAACCTACGGAGAATTTCGGTTCTCGCGAGGCATTTCCAGCGGCACCCGACATACAGCACGCGTGTGTTCTTGTTTGAAACGTTCTGAAGTGGATTTGGGGAGCGGCGAAGGATGAATACCAATCGGAGCGCCGCCGGTCGAAGATCAATCTCGCCTACGTCGCGAAGTCAACGAGACAAACAGCTATATATACGATCCTATCCATCAGTGGCCCCCGAAGGGGTTTTTGATTTGGATCAGGGAAATTTCCATCCGGTCTGCGGATGCCACCTCAATACCATGAAGGCATATGCGTCGGGCCCTTATCAGACACAGACCCGTAAGGAACACCTCGTACGCCAGTCATGTCTCGTCGAGCTGGTTCTTAGTGAGATGGCATGATCGCATATGGGACAGCGGTGACGGCCGGCTATGACCAGCTGGCTGGGAAAATCGAACGTTCCGTCGAATTGGACGGTCCAGACTTCATTTTGGACAGGTCTTGGAGAGCGACATCCTCAAGGAGCGAGTTGAAGAATGAGCAAACTAGGGCTCCTCGAACTAGAGCGGGAAAACCGCCTGAAATACGAGGCCGGATATCGCTGATCGGTTGAGATATCCATGAGATTCCTTGAAGATCCGTCCCGCGTTTCGCTTAAGACACGGAACATGCACGCGGTTCCACTCGAAACTGGATGCGGTTCTGTCAGGCCAAAGTTACATGGCTTCTCTGTGGTCAATGGTTGAACGATGACAGTCGCTTGACGCCAAGTTGGGCTCTGCGGCGTGGCATCTCACTGACTGCCATTAGAGTGGTGCTCCGATCCCCGGGAACACAGGTTGCATCCGCAAACCTGTTTTGAGCGCTGAGACATTAGCCATTAGTGGAGAGATAGCCATTGACTAGTAGATTCGAGCAATGACCAAGTTACGAGTCCTGGAGCTGTACAGCGGAATTGGAGGCATGCACTATGCACTCCAGAAAGCGGCAGAAGAGAACCGCCTCGGACCATTCCCGGACTTCGAAGTTGTGGCGGCAATCGACATCAACACTGTTGCCAATGAAGTTTATCAGTCGAACTTCGACACAACAGTTCTCAACCGACAGATACAAGTTGGTTCAGTGTATTGAAGAATTTACGGAGAAAGTATGCTGCTTTGATGAGGAAGTTCGGCACTCAACACCTCGAATGACATTTCCTTCCAGTCGTTGTCAGTCAAAGAACTGGACGGCCCCCTAGCTTGTGATCTACTGACTATGAGCCCTCCCTGTCAACCCTTCACGCGGCAAGGGAAACAAATGGGAGAACGAGACCCAAGAACGCAATCTTTCCTGCACTTGCTACAGATCTTACCCTCACTCAAATCGCGGCCCAAGTGAGCAACGATCCAACGCGAAACTGGCGTTTTACGAAATCCAATATTTTATGCATAATGGTCACACAAATTCTGAGGTGTCATTTTCCGATCATTTTCGGCTTCCATTCCAGAATGATCTTTCTCGAAAATGTCAAGGGCTTCGAAAGCAGTCCTGTCTGCCATGAATTTCTGGAATGTCTTGAGCGCTGCGGATTCGTTTTCATGCAGTGCCTGCTGTCGCCAGTGCAGTTTGGGGTGCCGAATGCCCGGTTACGGTGCGAAGAGACCAAGTTCATACATTCCTTGTTCCTATCTCAATCACTGAAATCGATTCATTCGAAAGTGATCTGACAGACTTCCTTTCCAGTTATTACTGCCTAGCCATTCAAAGCTCGCTGGTGACAGATGAATACAGGCAAAAGTTCTCCGTTGAGAAAGACGAAATTATCCAGGATCCGTACCATTTGTCCTCGAGCGGAAACATTCTGAAAACGAAGACAATCGGTGAATTCTTGCACAATGTCAAAACGAGCGAATGCCTCTTGGACGATGAGGTTCTCAAGAAAAACTCCATGGTAAGACGAAGCCTGACTGGGAACTTGGAATGGACCAATCAACACTCATATGGTGGAGCCACGATATGCTGAACCTTCACGCTTCTAGGTGCTTGACATCGTGTTCTCTTCATCGGTCAACTCGTGCTGTTTCACGAAAAACTACGGAAGATACATGAAAGGAACTGGGTCTGTGATCACGGAATGCTCTAAGAAAGATATCGACGAAGCTTATTCCGCACCGGAAGCCGAGCGGCTGGCCGCGCTAAAAGGTGGGGAAATCAGGCGTGATCCGTGATCATCATAAACTATCGAAGAGCCCTCCCGATTTAAACGATGCGCTCGTTCTGAAATTCTTCCTCCCCATTTCAAGGCTTGAAGTTGCGCTTGTTCAGTCCGGAAGACGTTGCGTCATTGATGTGTTTCCCGCCTTCATTCCGGTTCCCAGAAACGTCATCATCCAGGGAACGATACCATTTGTTGGGGAACAGCATAAACGTCCTCGTCGTTAGCAAGCTTCTCCAGTTCATGCTATCTGTGATACGCGGCAGCGGAGTCCGACCTGCTGCCTCGGAATAAAGAGTTCATGAGCCTCAAAACGATTCTTGGAGTGATTCTCAACTTCGATCTCGATCATGACATAGATTTTTTCGACGGATGACAACGTTGCGCGATGCAGCTGCTTTCCGTTCTCATAATATGGTTTCACATGATGTTCGAATGTCGGGTTCAGGGTTTCCGCGTTTACCACAAAGACCTACCCCCGTGGGCGAACAGTACGCATATAGTGGGCTTCCGCTGCCGAGTATTCCCTCGGTCCTTCCGGAAACCGCTTTTCTGCGCCGATGTTTGCGGACAGGCGGATGCAGCATGCATCTGGGGCGTATGTCGATGCAAGAAAGACTATTATAAGGTATCTGCGGTCAGTTGTCTTCAAGGTTCGCCTGCGTTTCCGACAGTGGCTCGATTAGCCCCACTAGAGATGATGGTGTGCGTAGTTCAGGGAAAATCTCATCAGTGATCGTCATCACCATTATTCGTGTTCGTCTTTTCCTTTCCAGACCCAGGATCGATTCCCCTGGTCCTATACCTCGGGGTGATTCTGACATCCATGGTTTTCGTTATGATCATAGCGGCGTACTGCGAGACCGCCTATGACAGTCTCGGGTTCAGAGAAGCCAAAGCCTCGAAATCACGAGCTCGCAAAGACGCAACGGTTCGTGAAATTCCTCAGAAACCACGAAAAATTTCCCCAGGAACAAATTCAGAGTTGTCGGAATCTATGATTGCGCTGTGCTCCGGGGTGGGAATTCAAATGTAGCTCGCACAGAACACATCGGTCGGAATGTTCAGCAACTGATTTATTGTGGGAATCTCAGCTTGATCAGTTACTTCCTTCATACTGACCCATGTCGATTCTTCCAGGCTAATGCAAGGGGCTCGAGAATCGGACGATTGATACGATTTTCTACCGCTGCACCCGAAGAGGTCGAATATGCCTGGGCCTACAAGGACGAATCCGACATCGATGAATTGTCCTTGAATATTTTAGGGAGACACGCCTTGAGGCGCAGAGGGCTTTGATTTCGGAAAGAAGTTATTATCATGGATCTCCTTAACAAATGGCATTTGGAAGCCGTGCCGATAAATCCCCCCTCGAAACTGCTGCTTGTTTTAAACGAAACTTATTGATCCGCTTTATCGGCGTCTCTCTTCAATTTCGCGAGCAAAGAAAGCCTGGTATCTCTCCATTTCCTCCATTTGTTCAAATCCGGCACCGGCATTTTGGCGCTCAATGCTCCGTCGACTACGCCCACGGTCTCTTTTGAATAGGTAGGGATGCCCTTGAATGTTTTGGAAACACGGATGATTCCCGAGGCGTATTTCGTGAAGTATTCTTCGGTACCTGCAACGAGAGTTTCAATCGTATTCATGCGACGGATCAACTGGTATTTCTGAGGCAACCTGCTCAAGTCGGATTCAGGAACAAGCATGCATCGACTTCCAATGATGATAATACCTTCTGCATTCAAATGAGCGGTTTCAAGAGGTCCGAGGAAGGCGTATCTCATCCCGAGTCCCTCACTCATGACAGTGTCCATATCGGTCACGGACAAAACACCGTCTTCAATCAAGTTCCAGCATTCGTTGATTATCGCGTACTGGATCCGATTGAGAGCGAAGCCCTCGACTTCTTTGTTGAGAACCACTGGCTTCTGGCCGATCCTGGTTTGAATCGCTCGTGTGGTCTGAGCGACCTGGAAGAATGAGTTTGGGCTCCAGAACCGATTCGGTAAATGTTCCAATCGTCGTGTTAGACTATGAAGCCCAGGAATCACATTATCGGGCCTTTCGGGTATTCGATAATGGCTCTGCGAAATCTCCTCACGAATACAGGAAAGGCTCAGGAGCCTCCAATCACGGACCAAATTTACAACGAGCACTATCAGTTCGATAAAGGAGCATTGTGTGCCGCCGGCAATCACCTGAGGATCGGTCCAGGGTGCAGGAATGACCTCGACCAAGGGAACGTAGTATGGCGGGTTAACAGGGTGAGCCACGATACACTGGGAACGATGTTTCAAGTCCTCCGTGAATTGCGATGGCGGGAAACAGCTCGTTGAACTGGCCAGAACTGCATGGTACAAAGAATTATGCATCTGGCGTAATCATGTCTTCGTCATCGGGACAACATGAATTACGGGCGGACTCTCTGTACTAGGGATACACTACAATGTCGATGTCGGGGTTGAATCTTACTGGTTTTGTCGTCGACTATGGCGTCTAGTTGTTTGAAAACGTCACGCTTCAGATCGACGTTTTCGAAAACGCATTCCTGCACATACAGTGCTCCGGTCACAACTTCTTTCAAAGTCGCAGCTGGTTTGATCAGTGCCGCCTGCTGTTCCGCATTCAGTGTGCCTCTGAAAGCCAAAGAATCGGTCAGCCCATGCGGGGAATCAGATGTTGCAGATATTGCAGAAAAGCGCAACAAGACTCACAGATGAGAAGAAACAGGAAACCCACAATGCGATAAGGTGTTGACAAATCTATGATCGTACTCACCGCAACATGTCTTTGGCCTCAAGATTCTTGAGTTGAGCTTTGATGTCGGTCAGTGCTTCGGGGATCCGTTTCTCGTCTACGTCGAACAGCTGAACATTGTAGCCGGCTCCCGCGAAAAGCATCGCCCAAGAACGACCGATCAGACCACTGAAATTGCATTCGTCGATCCAACATTAACAGGAGCTGGGCCATCGGCAAACCCTGGATCGATTCAACATTCAACAGAACTAGCGAAAAGTTTGCTGTAGCTTACCTTCCGATGATACCAATCTTCTCGCTTTTCTCTGCCATTTCGATGCCTGGATCAGTTCGCGCGAAGTAATGGTAACAGGTATCGGGAACGACGGCGGCAAAATCTGTCTGTCAGCTGGCAGGCCTGCGAGCGGTCAGATGGTTCAGCGATCAAGCTGGCGCTCTCCACTGGACAAGAGTGGATGTGAGTATGCGGCAGCCGCAGCCGACTTTCTTTTGGAGGGGAGAGGGTTCATGTCTGTAAGGTAGGGTTTCCTCTTCGAGATAACAGGCGGTGATCGCCTAGAATCAAACACGCCCTGCACGGAATGTCCTGTGCTCGATAATTGGAGCTACCATGATTGCGTGCTGCAAATGGCAGTGTCACACACGATTGTCATTGATCTGCGGTACTTGACGAGAGCTTGCAATGAGAAAAGCAGGGATGAGCCGGCATCTCCGATCGCACAAAACAAGAGAAACACTCCGTTTCTGAAGAAAAGCGCCAATGCTTCGCTTTCCCCGATTTATGTTCTGGGTTCCTGGGATAAACTAGCGGATCGCATCTTCCACACACAGTCAAGGCGCACAAGATTACTCGGTAATGCCCTCTTTATTCAGATTCGAAGGTCTCCAACCATCCAGGCACATGTCAGTCAAAATAATTGGATTTGCTGTCTCTCAACGTGCCGCTTGAGCTAAGAACCACTTCGTAACGCTTTTTTTCTGAACATTCGGGATGCTTGGGGGACTTTCTCCAGAGGATGAGCCTCATCGATACAGAAGATTGAGTGGACAACAACTTGTGGGGAACCGGAGGGAATTTCAAAATACTGTCCCGGCTCACTCTCCGCTTAGAGCTCTTCTTTTTTCAGCAGATGTCTCTGAACCTTACCACTGATGGTTTTTGGCAGAACCTCCCTGAACTCGATTTTTCTCGGGTATTTGTACGGTGCGGTTCGCGCTTTCACGAATTCTTGTAACTCTTTCTTCAACGATTCCGTCGCAAGATTCTGATCCCTCAAAACCACGAATGCCTTGACAATTTCAACTCTCTGCTTGTCGGGAGCGCCTACGACAGCGCTTTCCAGGACCGCCGGATGCTCGTGAAGAATGGTCTCGATTTCGAAAGGCCCTATGCGGTATCCTGAAGAAGTGATCACGTCGTCCGCACGCATGTCGAACCAATAATAACCATCATCGTCCCTGCGCACTCGGTCTCCGGTGAGATAGAAATCACCCTTGAAAACTTTGGCGGTTTTCTCAGGTTCGTCCTTGTAACCCGTGAAAAGACCAACTGGGTGCTCGGGCTTGATTCTGATTCCCAGGTTTCCCGCGACGTTGGCAGCCACGGGCTGCATATCATCATCGAGCACCTGCAAATCATACTCGGGGCAACCTATCCCCATCGAGCCCGGCTTGGCTTCCATGTTTGGGTGATTAGCACAAATCATCAACGTTTCTGACTGCGCGTAACCTTCGCGTATCTCGGTTCCCGTCAGACTCTTCCATTTTTCGAAAGCCTCGCGACTGAGAGGCTCACCTCCTGAATAAACGCCCCGAAGCTTCGGGAAGTTGAACTTCTCTTGTTGGTTCATCATCATCCTGTACACGGTTGGCGCAGAACTGATCGTCGAAACCGGGTGTTTCTCCAGGATATCTATCAATCTTTTGGGGTTGAATCGGGTATCAAGATCGACGACCAACGAAGAACCTGCGATGAAGAGGGGGTATGTTCCGAAGGCTGTCTTGGCCCACCCGGTGTCTGCTGTGCAGATGAAATCATCGCTTGGATCCGAAACCAGAAGGTTCGTTAGAGTGCTGATGTGACCGAGAGGGTAGGTGTTGTTGTGCTGCACCATCTTCGGCGAACCTGTGGTCCCGGAAGTGAAGTATACCAGAGCCTTGTCGTTGGCTCTCGTATCCGCTGCTTCAAGAGGGATTCTCCCCTTCAACGATGACAGTGGCCTCCAGCCATCGGCTTGCTTGGCCGTCACACAGAGTGTGTGCTTCACTGACCAGTCCGAGCTTCTAGCGCTGTTAATTTCCTCTATCTTGTCCGATATCACTACGGAGGGTTTGAACTGTCGGATTCGGTACCCGAGGTCTCTGGACAACGCCTGAGGGGTCACGGTGGTAAATTCAATGCCGGCTCGGAGCGCCGCTGTAGTTGCGATCCAAAACTCAGCACAACGAGGCAAGCAGATCAGAATGCGATCTTGTCTGGTGAGGCCCAACTCGTTCACGAAGTCTCCAGCGAGCTCCTTGGTGAGCTGCGATAACTCAGTATAGTTGATCTTCCGCTGTTCTTTACCGTCGACACCGATGATCCGCAGAGCGGGGTGTGTAGGGTCCTTCTCCAAACGTCGCTCTTTATCGGCCCAATAGTCAATGACATCTCGGGCGAAGTTGACTTTGTCTGGAATTGACCCAACAAGCCGCTTCTCAATGATTTCTTTCACTGTCACGTTTGCTGTTTTAATTGTCCGACACTGTGTCAGTACTCTCAGGGTGGGAAGCGCAGTCGTCCGCCTGGTCAGCATAGTTACGAGTGACGCTTGGCCTGCGGACAAAGTTCGAGATTCTACCTAGGCTGCCACCAGGGCCTCTCCAGAAGCTCTCGCCCTTTCCCGCTCCCCTAGTGGCTGAGACGCTTTGCCTAGGTGCAAGCCGGTCAATGAGCCTTTGACAACGCAATTAGGGCCTTTTCCGAGGCGTCTTACTTCATCAACAGCAGGAAACGCCCTAACTTCGCTTCAAAACTCATGAGGGAAATTCACAGAACTCGGGGTGAATACGCTTAACGCGAATGCCAGCGCGAAGCCTCTCGTTTATTGAAATCTGAGACTCTGAGTCTCTGGTTGGCGGGAACAGATGTATCATGAACAGAATAAATAACAGTTCTTTGGATTTGCCAATCGTTGTCACAGGTTCCGGAACTTCAACGCCGAGCGGGTCCGTGCCAGGAACGTAAGACGCGGTTTCCTCACTCAATCCGAGAAGTCGTCAGTCTGCGAAGTTTTCCAAATCGCTGTGAAGCGCTTCGGAGGGCTGCGTGAGCTTGTTCGATTTGTCGGGTTTGCTGCACCGATCTGAAATAGGGGATCGAATCATCTATTGTCCAACGGAACTTCGAAGGTTCCGCTTCCGATCACGAGAAATACACTTACCGTCTTCTTCGACCTTGCGGACCTGCCAAGAGGGCCGGCCCGGCGGGTAGAGCTTGTATTCCGGCAGGAACTCCTCCGTAAGCATTGGAGTACATCAGCTGATTGATTGGAGCCATCATCGTCGCCATACCTTTGCAGAACAGACATATCAGACTCCGTAGCCTTTCATAGGTACTAGTTTCGATGAGCCATGAAGGGTTCGCTATAGGTCATGTCTGTACAGCGAACAGCAAAGGAGGAGGGGGGTCTTACCCAAAACAGAAGCGAGGCCCACTCCAATTAGGAAAAGGATGAATTCCTCGGACTCGAAGAACTGGCGGCTTTGAAGATAGCTCTTCTTCTTCTTGTGAGGATAGTACATTTCATACGAGTCGTCATGTCGTCTGTCGAATCAGGAGCGAGTATTAGGTCACTTCAAAATAACGCTCGGATGAACTCTTTCGTCGAAGATTTAGATCAAGATGTGATCCCGGACGTTTCGGAATCGGGAAACAACCGAATAGCTGACAGCCGATCTGTACAACTTCATGCATCGGATCTTCGGGGAATTGTGTCTCTGATAGTTGATCTTGCGCACAGAAGCCCGGTAGCTTGGGCTATTCTATATTTTCAAAAACTTCCACAGTGGGGAGGAACAAGGATGTTTGAGCTCCAATCGGATCAAATTCGAAACACTCACCTCGAAGGCATCCTTTCCAGGGCAACCTGAGCCATGAGTCGAAGAGTTTCCTTGGCAATAAGTTCTCTCACAGTAAGCTGAGGCCCGAGCTCCGGGAATAATCTTGACTTGGAAGCAACACCTTGAACTGCATCCTTAGTGTCATTGAATTTCATGGCCTGCAGGGCCTTCAGTCTGGAGGTTATCAGCTCACTCAAGGGGGATGCGCTCACTAAGCACGGCAACAAGACCAAGACGCAGAGTCGCATTTCAGCTCGGGACGAAACGGAGTCAGCGGATGAAAAGTCACTTCTGCTCGTCGATGAAGAGTACGGCCGAGAAATCTTCGACTTGGTCACTTCACAGTGTTCTGTCGATTTGATCGAGGAATGACGCGTGTTTCGAAGTTAACTCCGCGAAGAAGCTTTTCGTCGATGGGAGGGGAAATCTCAGGTGGACCGTGGCTTTCTTACCCTGTGCGCCGCTGCTGTTGCTGCTCGTCCGCTCACTGGATCCCTCATGCCGTGGGTGCGGGTTCTCCGGTGTTCGTCTTTGTCTGTGGTGATGTGGATTGGAGTGGAGCCGCCGCGTCGCTTCCCCCGCTGTCGGAATCATCAATTGATGGGCCGACAGAAGACTCACGCAAAAAAGAACCTTTTTTTCTGCGCATACAGAAATATGTCGGTGCGGGCGGATGTCTTTCGCACAATTCTGGAAGAATGCTTTCGGACTTTGACTCCGAGGCGCAGGTTTCGCCCGCCTTCATGGTCTACGGCTTTCCAATTGGCGGACAATCGAAAATTCGCAAACAAACTATAGCTTGGAACCGTTATACGCATTCATTCAGCTGAGCATGCCGGAACCGTAAGTGTGTTCAGCTTCTTCTCAAGATTCCCCCCCAAGATCCGAAAGCAGCTCCGTGATTTCGATCTCACCAGCGTTTAATCCGCACACGCTTCCGATTGCGCCCCTTGATTCAAGGTGAAACTCCCAACATGGTACCCAAAAGCTATAAAATCCGTAAATTGCGTGATACTTGGGCTTTAATGAGATTCAAAACCTCAGTCGCGTAAGCATGATGAGTGCAGGGCAATTGAAGCTTCGTCTCGAGTTCCGGGCTCGCTTTGGAAACATGCGACAGCCTCGCGGTCGGAAAAACCGCGAAGTACCTTGAACATATTCAGGAAGCCGCTGGTCCGAAGAGAAGACTTCCGGTACTGCCCGAAGTTCGTTTGAGAACGTGTCTTCTCAAACTGGTCGATCTGTCTGTGGTTGTGACGAGCGCGCATCATCCCCGACGACGGATTACTCTTTTCCTTTGTAACGCGCAGGAAACGGAATGCCTGCTTGCGTGACGGACAGAAAACCGAAGAAAGTTTCTGTCGATCAAAGTGATTTCGCATTCGACTGAAGAATTGAGAATCTGGGTTAGATCAACGGTGTTAGCGCCTCGGTTTTTTCCCGACTCTGAGGCGGCGGCCAATCACAGCCGTGGTCCATGGTCTTCCGGTTCCATCGAAGTCATCAGCGTCAATCGCTTTCATCGTCATCATCACCATCGCGAATCGACACATTATTGATGTTCACTCGTGAGAATGCGGATGTCACCACTGTCGAAAAGTAGCCTCTTCTGCATTGTCGTAGGCGTGATGTGTTGACAAATGTTAGATCGAAGCGAAACATGTCCACACGGCAGTTTCCAAACATTGGGGTGGTTTTTGTCTTCACTGTGTTCTTTTGGCTTTCATTGTTGACAGCGAATTCACCGAAGACTTTTCTCGATCGCCGTTGGCCGCCATTGCAACGTCTGCCTCGGAATGCAGGTATGTTTTCATTTTCAGCAAACAACCTCTAGGCCGGCGGTTTTTCAAACTGGGTTCCCCGAGACCATTGCGGGGTCCCGCAGGACAAAGTTTTTGGGAGCCCCCCTCAGAGCTATAAGTTGACCCTCGTCATCCAAAGCAAGTTTCTCTACGATTTGCCCAAACTTATCGTCCCGATGTGACTGGATATTGCTTCAACGAAACCCGGTCTGACGTGCATATGCACCGGGACGTAGGATCGCGAGAGGTACAACCATTTTGACCTCTGGTCTACATCGCGATGGAATCTAACAGCTCTTCCCCACTAAGTCGGATTGAGGACGCTTCAGAAACAATGGCAAGTTGCAATACTTCGACTCGATCGAGGATTTTACTCTCTCCCAAAGCCTCAAATCTGCGACCCAAAGCGTGCTGCATCCTCCCTGGCGTTGATACTTCGTGCGAATTGACAGGGCTCTGTAAGATGTTGGCGCCGCTCATCTCTCGTGCGCTCCCGCGTTCGGGGTCGGAACTGTTTACGTTTGGGAGCAAGCACTGTACGGTGACCGCGGTTCGATTCAAGAGGCTGCCGCAGAGTGTATTTTCTGTTTTTCTGTGATTCATCCGAAAACTCGTTTTGTTTAAGACTCGGAGAGGATCGTTGATATCGTCTATATCGAGTGATTATGGAACATCGGAGCATCCAGAGAGCTCAACTCACACAGATGACGGCGACTCGTCTGACGAACCCGAAGACCTCGACGCGAAGTATGAGCTGAAAGCCAGACGATTGATTGAAATAAGGGTGAGGAATAGAATCGGCGCTGGAGGAAGTCTCAGAATGTCCGAATCAGAGCTATCCGAATGTCGGAGTTTGAGAATGGTCGCTCATGTGACGTTGATTCATCCAGGAGGAATTCGAACGCTTGAACAATGTAGCGAATCAATTGATAAATCAACAGCTGGAACAACTGAACCAGAAAATCCGAGACGTGAAGTCCGGTGACGACGAGGAATACAGGTATTTCATCTATGAGATCAGATTCACCGGCGAGAAGCCTTATCGGAGAAGCAAGAATTTTCAAGACCTTGATTCGGAGTTCTCAACGGATAACCTCGGTCCCTAGGCTCCTGGAGGCTGCGCTGAAGAGCCAGCATAAGCAGAAGTTGGAAATCGCTAGCGCTCGTCTTAGTTTGCGGCGTGAGTCCGTTGAGCAACAGTACGACGCTCTGGTGCGAGCGAATGATCTACAAATGGCAGTGAGCATCAACCCATGAGAGCCGGCGTGGCAGGTGGCCCTTAGCCATGTTCCCAGAAAATTCGAGGATTTTTTTGCCAATTTTCGACGCCCTCACCTACGGGACTCCCTTTCCTTTTCATTGCAGGAAGCCAAAGCTCGGGCACGAGTCGAATTATTGTCGGAGATCTACAAGAAGCTGAACGATACCATAATGAGCCGCTTCACGGAGCAGCTTTCTGAAGTTTACTTGTTCGAACAGATATCGAAGTTTGTGAAACGATTTCTCAACGATCCCATTGACAGGTTCGAGCCTCGGAGTCGGAAAAAACCGCTCACTGTTTCCTTCCCGTACATCGTTTACAATCTACAGGATCAGGAGGTCGACGACGACCTCGCCGAAATTCAGCAGGTCATATTCCACTTTTGTGCTATTCACACGATCGTTTTACTCGATGAAATGGGCGAATAATCCCCGTGGACCCCGCTCTACCTCGCTCTCGATTCCTTCCTCAGGCTTGTCTACCGAAAGACGTTCGCGACGATGTTATGGACTACGACGTCGAGGATGTTGAAGATGAGCGGACCGACGATTTCGAGTTCGAGAGCGATTGACCGAGCTGTGCTTCTTCCCAATAAACCCCTGATACCCGAAATCAACCCGCTCAGTCCTCTTTGCGAATAGTTATGCTCGACGGTCGCGCATTCAGTGGCCGTCGGATAGTGCTCCGTAGATCAGCGATTTGTCCTGACTCGGGAATAGATCCAGAAGTCGGATCGTTACGATGGCTCACGCTCCCGGATGTGGGAACCTATCCCTGGAAAAAAATCGTCGCTGATATCGCTACTAAATTGACAAGATCATTGCAAAACACAGATTTGGCTTTGAACGGCGGAGATGCCAGAGCTTCAGTTTTTGAACATCTCAGCTAAATCCCGTCATCTCAGATTTTATTGGCTCCCGAAAGGAATCTCAGTGCTTCCCTTTTGGAGATTCGAGATCCTCGCAACCAGAAACCATCTATCGATGATATATTTGGTAATCTGTCAGACGGTTTCTGTCCCCGATATCGATGCAATTATCTCCAAGGCTCGGTGCGCGAACACTACGAACTGGTATGTGGTGGAATACAGTTATTCTCAAATTCGGCCGTGAAGAGTGTACGCGTTCCTGGTATGAGAGACTTGCCCTGAGCGGGCTTCCATCCCAGAGTCGCCATACGGAGTTACGGTTGCATGCATCGGTTCGTCCCCAAAATGGGATTTGGAGATGCCGCTTCGAGATGCCGGGATCTTTTCTGCCGGGAAAATCATTGTTCGAAAGATGCCATGTCGACAGCATAAAAGAAACAGGAAGCTGGGCTTGGGAATATACCGTAGCCTCTATGGAGGGAGGTTTGGATATGGAAACGTCCCATAACTAGAACAAGTATTCAATCTCAGTCAGTCATTGTCGGATGGAACTCTGTAGAGCTTGTTGGTGTTGGGAATTCATTGTTGCCTGTAATTGGCTCATACAGGGACTCGTCTCACTCTCATGTCTGGCTGATGGGGCATGAGGTATTTGTAGAAACGCTTGCGCATGTGGAGGACCCAATAGCGGATACGGACGAACACACGGGAGAATCGGAGGTATTGGGACATCGTCCTCGATCTGAAACAGAGGGCACCCAAGTCACGAATAAGAAATCTCGGTTTCTCATTCTCAAACTTCACTTCCGTCTCATACGAGTCATGAACCAGACGCTGACCTGAATAACGACGGATGCTTGCGCTCCTGGTTCACCACTTCCGGTCCACAATGATGAACTCTGATTCTGATAACCCAAGATGTACTCCGGCATGGACTGCAATCAATGACACTTCGGCTCATTCGGAATCCTTTGTCCGACTTTGATGACTCGTCGGACTTCCGAGTCACACTCTTGAACTTTGGATCACGCTCTCAGAGAGACCATCAAGTGATCCTTCTGTTTTTGAGGTGGTTTGAGCTCTGGCAGAACCCGCAAGAACGCCGCTAGATCACAAACTTGTCACTCAAAAGGGGGAGTCTCGGACACTTTTTTTCAAAACTATCCCTGGCGTCCCGCGGATGGAAAAAAAGCTTGGCTGGCTCACCCTCTGTTCCGGATCGTCTGAGATCACAAGAATGAATCGCGAGAGAATTCCAGAAACGTGTCAACGGGATCTGCGAGCGCCGATGAGTGGGAAGACACTCCGTGGATCCGGGTATTTCGGACCGGAAATGACGTATTGTCGGACAGGCGTGGCGGAATTCCTTCGAGTTCGTCCACAGCTAAGATCCGGTTAACGATTATTTGAGCTCACAATCCCGACATAGACCCTACTCTCAGTTTTTCGATCGAATCAACGCGACACCTCGCTCTCGGCTATTCGCTTCCGGTCCAAGCGACGTTCATTCACGGAAACCTTCCGCGCCCATGTGGTTTCGTTCAGGCTTTCTTTCCATGTTGTTGTTGAGTATGATCTGAGCAGCGATTCGGAACTGCTTACGATGACACCTCGGACGCTATGGAAACGGAACTCATCAGGTAAGCTTCAGGCCATGCCGAATGTCTCGAAGGTCTGAAATTTTGGAGTCTTCAGAACTTCACAGTTCCTGTGTCAGACTCGACTCAAAATGTGCCTCTGTACTCCGATAATCCCTTGAACCCTACCAGGTTGCCGCCAAGTCAAATGACACTGCGCCGATCTTCAATCTCAATTTCGAATCGAACGGTTGTGATGGCTCTGATAGCTTCGGGAGCTGCCATGCTCCTGTTGTACGATCGCTTAGTGGAAACCAGCCCGTCGAGCTACCGTACCATACTGTGGACAGGTGACGATATAATTTCAACATCTAGTTCGCGAGTTTTGTTGAATCTTTCTGTATGTATCAATCCGAATTTCGAAGACAGGTGATGATAGCGACGGGACCGCTACTTGGGGCTTGAGTCCCCCGCCGGTGACCATCGACGCTTCGCGACTCTACTTCAATCGTATCCCGAAAGCCGCGAGTACTACAATGCTCAACATGCTGCATGCTCTTTCGGCGAAAAACAACTTCACGCATGTCTCGTCCCCGGTGTACAACATGCGGACACTGAACGAAGAGCAGCAGAGAGAACTCGTGGTCAGTGTTGTCAATAGCACGCCCCCGGCCAGTTTCGATCGACACGTACATTTCGTCAACTTCAATCTGTGAGTTTTCTCGGTTTTGACTTTGGGAATACGATGTGACCCCTGCCGACCTTTTCCTAGGAGAGCGATGCTTCATCCCGGCGCTCCGGCAAGTCTCCGAGCGCGGGTCGATTCGCTCGACGTTTATTCTTTTCATGAAGTAGATCGAACACCAAGATGCTTCTTCCCCATAGACTCGGCGCTGATTCGCCACTGTTCATAAATATGGTGAGAGACCCAGTTGAGCGCATCATATCTGATTATTATTACCGACGCTCGGTCGCAAGAAAACATCTTGACAGCTACGAAGTCACCCCAAGCAAGTTCTGGCTCGAAAAGGTAAATTGCACACCCAAAATCGAAAGAATACTCAGGGCTGACAACGCGATGAACTGATCCTCACTTGATCTAATCTTATTTGAAGCCTCTCGAAGAGTGTATGAGGAGAGCCGATGACGAGTGTCGCTACATGACAGGATATTTGCAAGTCGGCCACATGGTACCATACTTCTGCGGGCACCATCAACGATGTCTGTGAGTGCATCACCAGTTTGTGTCAACAACTCATTCCCTAGTTTGTTTTTGTCACGATTCTATCATCATTGAGCGTATATACACGGTGGAGATTTAGCGCTTTCCGAAATTTCAGGGTGGTGAATGACAACTGGGCGCTCCAGCGCGCCAAGCAGAACATCGAGCGATATTACGAAGTTGTGGGGCTTGTTGAAATGTTGGCAGAAACGACTGCGGTGCTCGAAAAACGCCTGCCGAAGTTTTTCTCGGGTGCCAGCGAAATCTTGACCCGAATCGGTGAGGTTCAAGCACGCGAGCGTCAAACTATGAGATTGTCAAAGCTCTCCACGACTTTCCATACGACGATGGTCATTCTCCCGGAATCTTGAAGTGACGACTTTCCAGGTCCGCACAATGTCAACCCAGAGAAGCCGCACGTCACAGTGGAAGCTCGGAACGAACTTAAACGGAATTTGACGAACGATATTATCTTGTACAACTTTATCAAAGATCGGTTGTTGAAACAAGTCGGGGAGCTGTAGCCGTTCGTCGCACCCTTCCTGTTTCGACCGAAGCATCGCAATTATTCCAATAAACGTTACCTCGTTTCTTTATACTCAGAGTCTTGTTTCACCGAACTTTTCCGTGACAGGAACTCAGGCAGGTGGGGTTTAAGCAGAGCTACTTCCCGTTGGAAGAAAACGTTTTTATTCCCACTCTTTATTTGGGGATAAATTATACAATTTTAAATCAGTAAGAGACAACCAATCAACTGAGGTGAAATTCGATAAGCTCGGATCGCGAAGGCTTCTCGTCCTCGACCGAAGCTGACTGCTCACAAAAATGTTGAGCTGCATACTTCGCGGTGTTAATTCAAAGTGTCTGGGAAGTTGAAGATGCCAAATTTTGTACCAGTTTTCTGAGACCTTTCTTAGTTTTGTGGCCCACGTTGTTGATGCCTTTCATGAATCCTCGGACATAATCCGTCATGAACAGATCCGTCTGGAGTTCCAAAACCAACGAACTCGAAGAATACTCTAACGAAGGAGCCAGATGAAGTTTCATAAGTTCCTCGTGCTGTTTGAGCTCTTCTGCATACGAAACACGGAGATCATCGGCTTCCTGCCAATCGATTCCGGTCAGTTTTAGGAGACTCTTCAATCCAGCAAATCCAACCATGATGTCGACCAATTCAGAGATAACGAAACAAGAAACGATAGGAAGTCTGAAGAAACCTTAAGATAGCTATGAATCTGATGAGCGTTCTCGAATCGCTCGTCGTCAGTGAGAATTCTATGCTGTTTCACGTAATTGCCATCGTGGAAAAATGAGTTCCGTATCCGTCTGATGCTCCGGCAGAGTCTCTGAAATTCTGCTTTCTGCCATGGATCCAAGTCGTCCATCATGTGTCGTTGTTGTTGTTGTTGTTGCTTCGTTTTCGTAGAGCATCCATTCTCATCCTTTGAAGTTTCATCCATCGCGCACCAAATTTCCGCACAACGAATCAAGGGGGGCATCCATCGACTCCAAAACCCTCGAAGTTGTGTACGATGTCGTTCCCGTTGCTCTGGGACAAGCGAATCATCGACATACAACTTCCAAACGAGAAGCTCAGGACCATCGTAGGAACCGCTTTGTTGGCGCATTTCAGTGCGACGGCCGCCGCTGCCACTTGAGCAGTGGTCCCGGCGCTTGCGGAGGGCTCAAACTTCGGCTCCTTTCACCACTTGCTCAGAGCCGCTCCAATCTTGGCGGTGTGGCGGTTCACGCACTATAGCCGTGGTGGCTGCACGGGATCGTGTGCTCAACATAATCTTCCATTCAGTGTGCTCACAGTGTGGATTTCGGTGTGTTTTGACGCATAGTTTAGAGGACGTTCTGGAAGGTAAATAACTGAAGGGTCCCTTAAGAACTCGTTTATCTCCGACCGACGGGGGATATCAAGAGCATGGGACGGGTTTCCCATTTGTCTCTCCATCTGGCTTGGGAGAGACACCCTTCAAGGAATGGGATGATCCTCAGAAGTCGTTTTCAAGGACTTCCCTCGGCCGCAATGAGATACTCGATTCGCGCAAACGTGAATGCTCGTAACACTGACGTGAAGTGCCGTCGAACAAAGCAGTGACCAGGGACCACCGTTCTTTGACACAGTCACGGCGAACAACTAGTTCGCAATAGAGCGTGCGCTGTTTCCGGGGATCTGTTTTTCCATCAGACGATTTGACAATCCGACCAAAACTGCTTCAACATGTCTTTTCGGTTCATCTAGTTCACGTCAGCTTCACATTCAGTTCAGGCAAATAACTATTTCCTTAATCTGATTTGCTGAACGTCTCAGCTGACCCTTGACTCCTCGAGCATTCCCACGGTTGAACGTCGATGCCTCTATGAGTCTCATAGCTGGGACCCTCAACGCAGCAGTGGGAAAATCCGGATCAATCGCTCATTCGGAGATTCGGAGGTTTCCATTTGCGGTGAACTAGATGACCATCCTTGTCAGAAAACATGATGAACGATACACATCAGGGATCTTGACAGGCAATCCGAGCTGGCTTCTTACGTCCCTTTTGGAAATCCATGCTCAAGTCTTGATCAATTAGCTTCGGGTTTCATCTGTTTGCGAGAAGTGAAGCGTCTTTCAATTAGTTGTTCTCTTCAACTTCCCGTTTCATTTTACACATCGTCCCGATCAAGTTCTCGGTCAGATTGATCCTCCGCCCCGTTGGGTCATCGCGGTACCATCCCCTGAGACACAGAGTTGCTGGAGCAGTTGAATTGGCTCCGCTGGAATGATCCTCAGCGGACCCGTCGCAACAGTTTAGTGAACATCGTCATAAAGCGAAATTCGACGCGAAACTATGTAACACTGATGATTCCGACCCTCTTGAAAGTTACAACCTCGGAGCCACACCGCAAACCGAATCGGAAACGATGACCGATCCGTCAAGTGATGATAAAACTGAATCTGAAGAACTCAATAGATGGGCTCGAGGAGTGCTTTCAAAGAATGCCTGTCATAAAGCTGGAGAATACAATTTTTTTTGTGTTCATCCATGCCTGTGACGTTTCATCGTGCCCAAGATGTTCACATGGATGTTTGGGATTGTCGCAACGCTCAGAATGCGCAACTGATTCCTTTTCTCAGAGAGGAGCATCCTCCCGTGGTATACGGGATCGTTTTCACTGAAATCGTGACCACACTGTAACTGAAGTCATCGAGAAGACTCCGCGGTTTTCCGTTCCCGTGGGATGCCATCTGTCAATGGTTTTGTGGTGAAGGTGAAAAATAGAAATGGAGGAAAGAACGAATAGCTTGAGAAAAAACTCCCTGATCCAAGGGTCTGAGTGAGTTATGATAGAAAGCGAATGCGATTCATATTCGCGGGTCACCTGTCGGGTGTGCAATTTTACACGGATGCACTGACACCAACGGGGGCTCCTGGAAGTTTCCAACATCGAACGCTTACGAAAATACAGACTGGGACGAACGCCATCTCGTATCCCGACTCGCCCAGTTTGATAGCGCAGATTCTCCGCTGTTAAGACTGTGCATCGAATCTTTCGGCCACCGAGAAGTCCTTCCAGATCGAGCCATTTCCAAGAGAAAGAGGCTCCTATATCATGTCCGTACCAAGTACGTGTTGCACGGTTCAGGGAGTGACGAGTCAACCACCGGTCAGCTCCTCAATTCCGTGTCGAGTGCAACCCCGCGGATTCTGTGTGCTTCCCATGACTTGTCCGTTTTCTGTGAGGGATCCACGGATACGAGGGCCCAGCCGCGATGTTGGATTAAAAATAGGATTCGGACAGGAACGACACTCATAAAGCCGGGATTCAAAATCCAAGGTTGAATTCCCGTTGGAAACATCTCGAGTGATCTAAGATTGCTGTTTTGTTATGACGAAAAATTTGATTGTGTGTCGGAACAATTCAATTCGGTAACGGCCAAACGAACCACGAAGCCGCAATAGGGTGACCAACAAAGTGAAGAAAGTGGTTTCTTTGAATAGAAGTCACTTCAGCAAACGCTCCAGACTAAACGCTCATCAAATTGGATCCGTTCGCTCCTAGGGCTTGCCGCGGAATCTCAGCGACGATGATAATCTAGGAGGAGGAGAATCTTCAATCATGCGGATCTGGTCAACTCTCATTATGATCGGCTTCATGGAATTCCTCCTGGCCCACAGATTTAGTCTCCATACCCTCCACAAGCTCGGAATGAAACATTTCAAACCAAAACCCCATAAAGTGAGTCCATAAAGCGTCCTATGTCAGATGCAAACTGCAGACACATTTCAAATATTTCACAAGACAGATGTTTCCGGCGATGGATGAAGAACGGAAGCCTCGATGAGATTTCTATCTGTTCCCAGGCAGGACTCTTTGCCGCCCTCAGAATCGTCCCAAAGTTCTTCTTCTTGCCACATCATGATTCATCCATCAAACAGATGGTGGTTGTCCCCGAATCAAAAGAATTTCACTCATCGAACGTGAGAATTTCACGCATGTAAGAAATAATGCCCGTTTGGATTGGGATGAAGATCTGATTTCTTCTAAGGTTGCGTCATTCTCAGAACCGAATACATGTGCCTTCATTCTTCTTTCTTCATCGATACAGGTTGGACGGCCTGGATCTCAAGCGGCTCGCTCGGGAGTGGCCCGACAGTGTGACCCCAGGAGGTCCCGGTCCTGAATGGTGGTAAAGACGAGCTCGAGCCTTACCATGAGCAGAGAGGCTTCCCTCGTTCAGACACTCGGAGCGATTCATCTTGACTAAACTCATCAGCTGTGCCAAAGCAAAGACTTTCATTTAGTATTGAAACTTTGGAACTTCTCTGATTACATCTTAACAAAACCACCAGAACGCGCCAACCACCTGCTTCGCTGTGCGATCCTCTCAGGTGTTTCGGAGCAGTCGTAAATGAGTAACGTTTCAGAAACAGATCCTATCATGAACGGAAATAAATCCCCCCGTTCAGGAATCAAAACGCGCGAACTATTGTTTCATCTTCCCATTTCTTCGTGCTTTACGGATCGGTCAGATGTTATCGGTTCCCAGGAAAACTGCTGGATGCCGCATCGAGGATCGCAGTGAAGTTGAAACATCACACCTGACCAGCTTCTCCTGTGTGTCTCCAGTGACGTGGAAGAAAAACGCTCCGAAGTGCACCACAGCAGTTCCATCGTAGTTCTTATTGATCTCGTTAAAGTAGTTCCGTCTGCGTGTTGGTTCCCATTTTTACACCCTATTCGTTTCCCCTGAGGAACCTTCAGTGCGTTTCGATCTTCGTCATGCGTTCGATGGGAATTTCCGGGCGAACAGAGGCATGGAGCAAAGGAAAGAAATGAGTCACTTTTCGCTGAGGAACTCTTTTTTATTGCATTCAGAGGAAGTCTACACAAAATCCTGCCGATAGACGAACTCTCTAACATAACCATCGGTATCACAGCTCTTGGAACACGTGTAGACGGCCAGGGTACCCCAGTCCAGAAGATCGCTCTTCAGAAGATTCAAAGCGTGAGGCATAATCTTGGAGAACAAAGAGAAAATGTCAGACTCGAGCACCAGCGAAAATGGGAATACCTCTGATTTTACATTCTGTCCAGCTCTGAAGGGTCAACGAATGCGACGGATGTCACGATGAAGGGATAAGTGAACTACTGACTCGCAAAACGAAAACGCTCCAGCCACAATGCTACGTTAGTGTGTGAGAGTCGCGGGAAACGGCAATGACTTACCTGGCACTCAAACTCCCGCGGACTTCCGCAGTTCTCGCATGCGGGAATGCTTTTCGGCAAAGACTCGGCCGAGACCCACACAGGTTCGCCGCCTTTACAGTACCGCAATATTTGCTCGGGATATGGATCGATAATCTTCTTGAAGCGTTTGAAGGCTTTGTCATCCAGACTCTTCGACATATCTTCGATTTCCTGATGAAAAACGAAAAAAATCCTCAGTTCATGAATGATAAACGAGAGAGAGAGAAAGCGGAGGAGAGAAGACCAGAGGAAGAAACGAGCCTGCATCAGCCCAAGTTTCCGGCGCGAAGTCGAACACTGTTGTTGGAGAGCGCAACATTCGCGTTTTAACATTCGAGTTTTGCAAGAAATCGAGTGTGCATTCACCTTCAGATCTTTGTCGCTGCACGAAGCCATCTCTCTCATTGTGGCTATGCTCTCCTTATCCATTCCCTTGAGGTATTTGGCGAAATCTTCCTGAGTATCTTCTCTCGTTTCTTCTTTTTCGAACAACTCTTCCGTCTCGGTCTCAATTTCATACTCCGGAAAGATACCTGCGTGCAAACTGACTGTCAATCATAGCGTCATCCAAGTGTTGTGTTGCCTTGCCGTGGACGAGTTCGTTGGCTGCCTTTCAAACTCCCGCTACCCGACCCCTGGAAGTTCGCTTCTGTCGCGGACTTACCATTATGAGTGAACTCTTTCATTGGCTTTTCCTTTTTTTTGTTCTTCTTGTTGCTGTCGACGACGGGATGCGATTTCTGCTGGACAACTTCGACTTCTTTTTTCTTGTCCCCCGCGACGCTACTACCCCAATCGATCCTCAATTGTGACAAGTCACCGGAACTGATAACGTCACAAGGGACGTCGGAACTTCCAGCTGAAGTTTCAGTTGCTTGTGAACTTTTTCCCGCCGCCGACTCACGCCCGGTCTCAACCAGATCCCCGCCCCCAGTTCCATTTGCGGACGTGGAGTCTTGGTCTTTCTTCCCCAAGCAAACAAACTTGTGAGCTTTTTTCCAATCGATGACTTGATGCTGCTTGGAACAGTAATTTCGGTTTTTGCACAACGAACACTTCGAAGACGCCGGGCATCCACAAACACAACACAGCTGGTTGAAATCCCCGGCGGAAGGCGTTTCCGAACCTTTCTCAATTTCCTCGGCTGGTGTATCCGGGTAGAACTCGTTCGTCAAACCCAACTGAGATCGAAAAACAACCACGGAACCTGCCTTCTTCTTATCAACGCACGTCGGACAACCGAAAGCGAACAGTGTTCGATGGAAGCACGTGGGATGGCCGTCCACTGGCGCGTACACCTGCATGATGAAGCTCATGGTGTCGCCGCATGAGCACTTCACATCTGGCAACGACTTCAGGGCCAACCATGCTGGCTTCCCACCCAACTTTGAAGGAAAGAACTTCGACCGAAGTCTCCAGGCTTCGGTTTTCTCGGCGAAACCGAGTTCCACGCTCTTCGACTTCTCTGTCATGCTTCTTGTGTTTGGACCATCCGCGCAGACGACAGAGTTCCGCACGGCGTAAACAAACCCGCGCTGCTCTGACGGTTCCGTGGAAAGGTTCACGGCGACGTCGCTACACTCCGAGCTTCAGACGAGGATATCTGAGGCGAAAATCCGGCGGAAATCATGCTGAAGGGATCCACCCTAGTCCAAACACCCGATTTCTCCACCTGTTGACATCGTCCAGAGCACGTGTTAAGTGCGAGAGGAAAGGGCTCTCCCAGCTGACTGCACCAATAGGCTCGAAATTCTCTGGATGGAGGGAAAACTCCACTGACGGTCGAAAAGTGGGCGATCTCAAAGGTACATGCTCAACATACAGCGAGGACTCAAGGGAGTTCGGAAATTCAACTCTATTCTTCGAAAGTATTTCTCAGTCACGAGAGCGATGGCGAAGAGCAAGTTCGACTATGTGCGAAACTTCGAGCAAAACGACTCAGTTCTTCCGAATACCTACATTGTGGTGAGATTGGACGGCAAAGGATTTCATAAGTTCACTCAAGCTCACGACTTCGAGAAGCCGAATGACAAACGGGTATGTTGAAGGTCCAGCTCCATTCCCTCTAGAATTCTTAATTCGAATTTTGTTCCGGATAGGGGTAGCGAACCCTGCCCGATTCTTGTCTAGGGTCACGAACCGATCTCCCTCACTGTTGCAGGGATTGGGTTTGATGTCTCGCTGCGCCGAGACAGTTATGAACGAGTTCAGTGAAATCGCTATCGCGTACGGCCAGAGCGACGAATATTCTTTTGTGTTCCGGAGGAGTGCCGAGGTTTACAATCGGAGAGCATCGAAACTCATGACAAATATTGCGTCCATGTTTGCCTCATCGTATGTTTTCTACTTCAACGAGTTCTTCCCTGAGAAGAAGATCAAATATCCGCCAGCTTTCGACGCCCGGGCAGTTTTGTACCCAACAGACGAGAATCTCAAGTGAGTTCCCAACTTCGCTCTTAGACCTGATGATACCAAACAATCCGAAAACAGGCAAAGCTTCGAATCCCTTCAATTAGCAATCCAATGTTTCCAGGGACTATCTCTCATGGCGACAAGCCGACTGTCACATAAACAACCTATATAACACGGCGTTTTGGGCCCTGGTTCAAAAAGGCGGGCTCACCCCGAGGGAAGCCCAGGAGCGCCTCAAGGGAACTGTGAGCGCCGACAAAAATGAAATACTCTTCAAAGAATTCCAGTGTAATTATAACAATGAAGACGCCCTGTTCAAAAAAGGTTAGCTGATGAATTGGAACTTCATGAATCTCATGCCGTCGTCAATCGGTGTGTCGGCATCGAACGGAGTTGTCAATTCGATTGTCCTTCCGTTGCAGGGACGACGATTATTCGGGTACCGAAAAATTTCGACGATTCCGGTGATTGTGCAGGGGACGAGAATCTAATGAAGAAACTCAAGCCTACGGCGACAGAACTCTTGAAAATGAACCGCGACATGATTCAGAAAGAATTCTGGCAGCGGTACCCGTTCATACTTCAGTGATCGCAATAAACCCCGACAATCGAAAACCACGCGAGTCATTTTTCCGTTTCAGTTCCGTTTGGAGAGCCCCCCGTGCGTTTCCCGGGTAAATAATGTCGAACGAAATGAACAACACGTCGATATATTTCAATCTCCCGACTCTTAATGTACACTTTTAGAGGGCGCGAATGGCCGCGTTGGACTAGGAATCCCACCACTCCAGTATTAGGATGTCTTCATGTTCTTCTTAGACTTCTTTCCCGATCTCTGCTTCATCCCCTTTCGAGCGCCCTTCGTAGCACTCTTCACCACATTGTCAAATTGACCCGAGAGTTTTGCGCGTTTTCTGCAACAGAAAAAAACAAGTATTGATAAGTACTGGAGGTCCATGAGTCGAGCTCGTTCCGTGCTGTCCAGCACTAATATACGTTATGATCGAGCAAGTAGCCCGGGTGTCGCAGAAAGGGTCTGGAGGTGGATGACGCACCGTTTGTTGAGGGTGGACCGACTCATCGGTATGTAGGCATAAGGATCGTAGCGCTGTCCTTTGGCTTTAACGTCACCCTTCGCCTTCTTGGAGCGATACTCGCTTCCCATCGGGGTAGCAGATTTCGAGGACTTTGTTGTATTGACGCTCTTCATTGACTTGGGTTTCGAGGATTTGGCATATCCGCTGAGCGCTCCTAACAAGTCGTCAATATCCTCGAGGTCTGAGTCTTCGTCTTCATCACGTGCGCGTTTCTTGCCGCCTGGGAAATCCCAACGAGATATTTGAATTTTATGTCAAATCATAGGATTCGCTCGATGAACACGTGAACGCATCGAACTTGACACCATCCTCTTAGGCATCTTGTTACTCACGTTTATCCTCTTTGTCGATCATGTCATTCGTGATGAGGAGTTTGCCGTCATCAGTCAGTTTGAAACCAGCTTTCTCGGCCTCTTCCTTCGCGCTCAGCCGCTGGGCTACCTTTTGCCGGTATCTTTCCGGATCCGTGGACGAAATATTCTTCATTGCTGCTGGATCCATTAGATCAACGATCTCGTCTTCGTTTTCTTTCAACCACACTCCGCGTTTCTGCAAATTAAGCTTGATGAGATGACCGCGCAAAGTCTCGCTCCACGTCCCGAAACTTCCCAACCGGAGCTGAGCGTCCGATGAGTAGAGTTGTGACCTCGCTCGCTCACCTTTTTCCTCTTTTCTTGCTCTCGGACTGTGTTCTCTGCATCGGAATCGATGTCAGAATCTGAGCCGAGCATCTCTTCGAAGGTCTGCTCCTTGCGACGACGACTTTGAACAGTCTTCGCGTCTTCCTCGTCGCTGTCATCGCCGACAGAACCGCTAGCCATGCTGTTTCCTCGCTTGCGTCTATTCTCTATCTTTCGGATATTGTTGAGAACCTTCTTGTGCGATTCAGGAACCATTTGCTCAACGAGTTCATGACCGAAGCGACGGACAAATCGCACGAGTATACCCTTTACTTTCACTCGGAAGTGGCTCCCACAATCTGGCGTCATGCTGCAAACACGTTCAATCTGAAGAGGAAGAAAATTATCAGGGGTTCATCACCGCGAGGTCTCGTTTCTAGTGCGTACATAGTGCGCCAATGTGTTGTTCGAGTAGCTTCAAAACTCACAATCAAGTCCGCGTATTTGGCGAGCTGTTCCATCTCGATGAGCGTGAACAAGCCTTTAATGAACTCCAGTGCAGACTTCACGATCTCCCTCGTCGGAGAGACAACCAGCGTGCAAACCGCCTCGATCAATTGTTTCAGAAGCTGTTCGTTTTCGATGAGTTGCTCCTTGAAATGTCGGATGCAATGCGCGATAGCAGTCACAGCTGCCGATATTGACGTGGGTGAACCGGCCAAACCTCCCATCAACAACGAAATGTATTGTTGGAACGCGTTTGGTATGCTCCACCTGCAGAATTTCAAGGAGACGTTACATTTACCGCAGATGTGAGTGATATTCTACCGTGAAACATTCCAAGGATCAACGTCCCAGACTTCCCAACACATCCATAGTCCGAGTTCATTCCGGAAAAAGATGTACTGACCTCTGCAAAGCGTCGGCGCACTCGACAATGACCTCGAGAGCCGCTTGCTTGATCTTCGCAGCAGACTCGCGACAGCATAAAACCGCCTCCGGGATCACAGCAACCACGAATTTCTGACTTGGAGAGCTCAAGCCCGATAAGACGCTTTTTATGCATCGAAGTCGTGGAGCTTTCGCTGCGTTTGAGACCTAAATATAGGGAAACGGACGATTTTAGTTACATAGAGGCAGTAAGGAAGCTCATGGATACCCAGAATCATGAGAACACGGAACTCACTTTGGAAATTGAGGTAACGAGTAGCGATTGCAACTCATCCAGCTGCGTCTCAACGAACTCATGACAACACTCGGCTCTGAACAAATCTTCCAGGGTGAGGTAAACCTTCTTCTGCATGGCCTTTGGGCCGCTTTTGAGACTCTCAATGCAATGCTGGTACAGTTGTTCCCCTTCGGATTGAGTGACTTTGGGCAAGAGAGCCCGCGCAATGTCTGTGGCGGCAATCTTTGTGAACTCGGCGTCCTCGCCTTCGGCAGTCTCGATTTTGTGCATCGCGGTCTTGAAGACATTGCAAGCAAGCTGCTGATCGGCGACATTAACAAAGGAGCGAATCGTCTCGTAGGCTGCAAGCCGTTCCATCTCATCCTTCTTTACGTAGATGTTGCAAAGGATCGGCAAGTAGTTCTTCGCGTACCGTCCGACGACCTCAGGTTTTGAGCTCGTGGCGATCAACTTCCGGAGTGCCGACAATACGGGCAGTCTCCTTTCCGGTTTAGCGGTCAGGAGCACACCCAGTGTCTGAGCCACTTTCGGGAAAGTCTCTTCAACATCGGAGGTTTTCGTGCAGAACGCTGGCAACAGAGACCACACTTGGTTACCCAATGCGCGGTAACAAACCTCAAGATGTTTCTTGCCTTCGTTCCGAGCCCTGGTTTCGGCTTTGCTGAGACTTCCAGACAACGGGAAGAAATACTCGATGAAGAATTTCAGCTCAGTTTCACGAATGTGATCCCTCAGGATCGGTAGGAGCCAACTCCGAGGGAAGCTATCGTTGTCGTTGACTCCTGTTATGTTCAGGGAAACTTTCTCCAAGATCTTGCGAGGTCCCAAAGCCTCGACAGCTGCTCCTATTGCTCGATCAAGCTGTCCAACGTACTCGAAACCATCGGTTTCCCTCAGATCAGCGAGAGTCGGGACCACCTGGAGGAGTCTGTCCGGCATGAACTTCGACAACGTCAAGAAAGCGGTACCCCAAACCGGGAATATGCTGCTCCAAGCGGAATGAAACTGGTACTTCAAAGTGCCTTCGAGGGCGCTGACGATCTTTTCCCCGGGAGTGATTTGACTTCCAGGAATCGTTTCCATCACCTTTTCGGTCGTCGAACAAAGTCTCAAAAGTTCTTTAAGAACGCGTTCCGTAGCCGTGTGAACCGCTTCGTTCTCACACAGGAACACGTTCGTCGCCACTGTAGCGAATTTGCCGACATTCATCGCGAACAAACTCACGTCAGCTTTGTGCAAATGTGTCAAAGCACTGAGCATCACCATGACCCAGAGACTGAGGCGTGGCGCGTCGTGCACGCCAGGCTGGAAATCGTAGAGCGCATTCAACAGCTTCGCGTTGAGTTCGGCTTTGATGACCAACTGTGTCGATTCGTACATGAACATATTCGAAATTGCCACCAAACCCTGCGCGACCACGTAAGGATCTCCACCAGTCATGGCTTTCAGGATGTTTTCAGCTACGGCTTTGATGCTCTTCGCCGGAAGGAGAGCAAGGCCATGCGAGAGGAAGTTCAGGATGTTCAGGAGCGATGCATTGTTGCCCGTTTTGCGGAATTCTTCGAGTCTTTCCGTGATGAAAACCCCACAAAGCATTGCCGACGGATGATTGAGGGAAGATCTCATGATTCCGCAAACGTTCTTCTGCGCAGCTCTTCGAACCCGAGGTTTTGAATGAGAAATGAAGGAGAGGATGGCGCTGAAGAGGTTCGAGGTATCCGACTTCGGGTTCGTCCACTGAGAGAGCTCCTGCTGCTTGCAAATGAAGGATGAGATGTTGATCAAGCTGCAAAGCAGCGCGTTGTGTTCAGAGTCGGCGAATTTATCAAGGAGCGAGTATAACTGTTGGGCAATGTCGCTGAACCGCTGACGGATGAGCGATACTGGCACTCGCTTGATCACCATGTTTATCAGAGCTATCGTTGCCGTGATGCTCATGTCTGATTCTAGATTCGTCAGCGACGTCAGAAATGCTCCCAGGTATTCGGACTCGGTTTCCTGGCCCTTGTTCTCCTTGATGACTTCGGTTACCGCTGCGAGGACGGCCAACATCTCCTTGTGGAGGGCGCTTGACGGATCCCAATTCGTCTGTAGATATCGGGAAAAGTTCCACTATGAAATCGGAGTTTCTCAGTGTTGGATGAGAGGTCACTATTATCCGACTAAACGAATGATTCTAGAGATAAGAAGCTCACCATAAGCCGATTGAAGGACATGTTGCTGCACGCAGAGAAGTCTGTCGCCCACGACGAAGCTACGGATCGCGCATCCTCGGGGTCGGTGTCATCGCTCTGCCCAAGGCTTTCTATGTCCTTCTGGACAGCTGTTTTCAGAGCAGTCGAACCGAGTTTAGCGTTGTGATGAGACAGAGCATCAGCGGTTAGGCCGCTATCTGTAACGGGATGAGATACTCCAATGATTGGTCGTTTCTCGTCCTGAAATTCAATAATGAAGCAACGAAATACTTCGGCACACGAAATCCCCAAATGCGGAGTCAAACTTCGTGAAATACCGATCTCAAAGAAACCGCCGGTCCCGTTGCCTTCAGCACCCTCTACCCATCCCTCCGCCCTCCAGAATATCTTCGAATCAGGTCGATGTCATGTGGCAAATGAGTCTGGTCCCCAGCCATATGTCAACATCCGATGAATGATCTCGAGCAATCCTTCCTCGCGCTCCGAATCAGTCTCGTCTGAACAAGACATGGCCGTCGAAGGCAGCAGGAGCCCTCGGAAGAACTCCTCCGAATCGATGGAGACTCGATGTCACTGCTCCAAACCTCAGAAATCGCTCTGGTCCGATCCCTGGATCTGGGGTGATTTGATCGACAAACATTCGATAGATCCCACGAACCTTTGATCACTGTTTTGAAGGTTCCGGACTTCACTGCATCTCTGAACTTTCGTTTCGTAGGATTCGACGTGCAAGCCGCTCCGCGCTTCCATTTGGCGCCCTTCTTAGCTTTCGTAGAGGCACTTCTTGCGACCTTCATGGTGGAAAAATGAAGAAACTCGCTACGGTTGATTTAAACAAAATTCATCGAACACCGCCGCGAATCAGCAGGACCAGAGAACTTGAAGCACGTGTAGAGCCCTCGCTCCAGAGGGAGGGCGCTGCAGTCGGCCGAAAAGAATATTATTGGGAAAAATGACAATTTTCCATCCAATTTCTCCTCAAATGTTCTCGATCTCGTGTTGAATTGGATCTATCATTGTATAGACGTCATCATGGCCATATAACGCATCCAATCTCGATCGTTGCACTGATGCTGTGCGTGCTGCATCGATGCGACTGACCGGCCACCGAGGTGAGCCGATCGGTGAAAAACACAGCATCCACAGTGTAGTCACTCAGGTGTAGGCGTCAGCTGACCGATACCGATTCAATTGCTGGTTCTTCATCGTCTCGAATAGTTTTTCTCCTGCTGTTCGAGGATCTTCTGCAGAGAGGAAGCCTGAAAATGGTGTGCATTCCATGCATTCTCGCTCCGTTGATTCCCCTAGTTCTGATCCTATTGCGTTTCTTGCAACCTCTCCTAGAGAAGCTAGGATTCAAGAAGAAGATCGAAGTCACTGCAAGCTGTCCCATTAAGAAACGTGAGTAGTTTTCGGTGCCTGAATCCTCTGGACCTAAAGCTGAGCTCTGACGGATTTTTTCGGAGGAAGGGTATGGTGAATTGACAAGCCGCCATCGCGTTGTTCGAGAAAATGCTGGAGTAACATGACGTGTTCTAATCGGCTCCTCGCAGAGCGTTTCGCTAAGTCGTTCACCGCAAGAGATTCTCGAACTTTTTCTCTCTTCTGCGGCGCAGATTCGAGGTCTTCGTTGTTATCCGAATAAGGATCGCTAATAAGTCCGTGCTCCATTCACGGAACCTCTGTGCAACTGGCTCAGAGCGGAACAAGCTCGAAATCAGATGGGGATCGATTCGATGTGGACTGGCGCGGAAAATGAGCCTGGTGCTCAATCTATCGTTTTCCTAACAGCAACCGTTTTCCTCGACAGGTGAAAAATCAGATGCATCAACCGGGGATGCGATCAAAACAGAGGAAGTGGCAACGGAAACCGAGACCAAAAAAGACGCCTGATTTCAGCAGGGAGCTCAGTTCAGTTTGCAAAGATTGTATTCAGTTTGATCTCTGAAAGTCGGCCTGGTGTAGCTCCTCCCCTAAGAGAATAAGGGGATCTTTCCGGACATCGTTTCTTCCTATTTCGACGTCATCATTCCTCTATCATCCTTTGTTACTACGATGTTCACGTTCGAGTGCGCCAGTCAGAACAGAGTACGGAACGTTTCCCAGTTTCTTCCTGCGTTTTTGGTTTCTTCATTGACCGCGAACACCAAACCACAACGACGACTTGAGGTGATATCATCCCAATTTTAAGAATAAATGTTCCGTGTTGCTTGATAGAAGCCGTTCATTCAGTTCGTCACGCTTCCATATGATTCCCTGCTCATCCGCGAGAAAACTTCTGCAAGCCGCGTATTCTTAACACATGGCATCACGAGAAGGATCGCAATAGATATCCAGGGGTGGTGCTGGGGCAACACGGTGAATGGCGTACGAATTCCTGGCGGCGGACAAGTTTCTTTCTTTTCGCTCGGCAGACTTTCCAACTCGTCCCGGGGAAAATATAGATAATCGCATAACGATATCAACGCATAACGAACGTCTCGTACAACGCGGCGAGCTCCGGTGTTGTCGAAGAGACAAGTGTGAGAGCCTGAATGTACAGGAGTACAGCTTGGCCACCCTCGGCGCCTCACTGGAGGACTCCGGCAGCTCGACACGTTTCACTCCGCATCGCATACATGTCCTTTACACTCTTGGTCTCTGAAACATTCTGATAATCAGGCTTTCGGGCTGTTCCAGACGTCGGCCTGTTAATACGCACCGTATGGGATCTCATGCCGCGTACATAGCGATTTTGAGATATTCTCTCGAAGAGATTCCGAAAGGATTCTCGGGGTCGTGAGAGTCCGACTCTTTGTTCATTCGAGGCACTGATTCTCGGGCTCATTCGAAAAAATAATGCTCACTCATGGAGACGAAAAATTCCCTCAGGAGCGCCCCGATGCAAACATTGCGATGATTCCGCCATTGAGCTCTTTGAAACTATTGCTCCGAGCTTGAAATCGGGAGCAGATTGGTCCTCGGACGATAGAGCGGTAGATCCGATGATTTTGGGTGTCTTCTGATGCTCCCCGTTTCTGCATTGTTCGATGGTTTCAGAATGTGCGCTTTAGTCATTGTGAGATGGCCTGAAATATCCTCCGATCCCGGTTGACATCTCAATGTGACAATAATGTCAAATTCTCACGGAAGCCGATAACTGATAAGGGTTACGGGCGAGCCGTAGCTTGTGACAGCAGATGATACAGAAAGAGCCGAAAGATCCCATTGCAGCTAGCTTGTTGTTATCTAATGTTATATGGCTTGCGCTGCGGTGCGCGAAGACCAGAAGTAGTTGCCTTGCGCGCGGGAAAGTGCACGCGAGTAGTGCTGCGGTTCTTCGCGGCCAGCCGCACTTATGCCCAGCTCGTTTTCAGTTCCTAGAGGTTTTTGCCGGTTTCGCACTTCAGATTTCTCCGCGGATCCAGTTCGAGATTGTCGAGGAAAGCTCGGAGCGCCCTCCGACATTCATGTGGGACGAATCATCGGAAATCGAAATCGTCACCAATGAAAAGCGAGTTGTCTTTCTTATCAAAATTTCGTGTTGATCCGCATGTTCGGAACATAATCCATCCCAGCACATTCGGAAGAGAATTCCATGGTTCCGAAGAAGTATCATCTGAAAACGTTTGCACAGATTATCGGCTCTGGAAAACCCTCTCTTGCCTTCACCTTGCGCCCACAGGGGTACCGTCGCCATGTGTCTGTCGATCCGACTGTTCGTTCGTTCGTTGCCGCTGCACCACACCGTCAAGCATCCTATCCCACTCACCCATCCCACACTACGCGAACCACGCAGCAGCGCGAGTGAAGTTTTCTCTGTGAAGTGACATCGATCGTAGGAATCTCCAGACGGCATCACATGAAGAAGCATTAAACCGCTTAACAATCACGTCCCGTGCTGGTTGTGACGAGCCAGCCGCACGACGCTCTTCCGAAACCCAGTTCCTCCAGGAGTAACAGTTCAGTGCAACAAACTCTGTGACATCGGAATCACTGTCACTGTGAAACTCGGTTCAGTCGTCTAGGTATCTGCACCGGACGGCTCGAGTCGCTTTATGACGACGGCTCAAACTCCTGGAACCATGTCAAACCGAAAACTGGCAAAATTTCTCATTGTCTTGGACAATGACAGCCTACTATATTTTCCGGGATCTTTTCTCACCGGCCAGGTGATCGTCGAACTGGATGACGATACTCCGGTGCAAGGTGAGTCAGGTTGTAGATGTGTCGATCGTTCAGTGCTGAGGAATTGTCTCTCTCTGCTGTCAAGTCGAGCAGCATTGACCAACATTGGAAGAAGAAGAAGAAGAAACTGCAAAATTCACGGACAAAACTGGGATCGATTTTCATTCGATGCCTCGCTGTGTGTCGTCGAATCTCTATTTTCTGAACCATGTGGGCTCTGGCGGTTTTTGGTCATCGGATTACCCTAGATGGATCCCTGCGACAAGCCCTTTTTCGAGATCTGGCAGAATTCCCACGAATTTGACAGCTCACAAAACTTCCAAGGACATTGATGTTTCTGTTTCTCTGTGTTCGAAAGGTGCTTTCGGAACAATTGATATTCAGAGCGGAGTGATGGCAACAAGAGCACAAATGTTAGCCAAATGTTTCCTGTTTGAAAGCAGCGTTTCTCGCTTGGATTGGTCCACTTCTACCCGGTTCTGAAGGGCAGTTCTCCTCTCGCGCTGGAATTGAATACCTCGCACGAGGGTTGTGGCCACCTATTCTCGTTGGGGAATCGTATACTCTTCGTTCCTCGCGCAATGGAGGATGTACGGCTCAGTATCTGAGTTGTTTTCCGATGAATCGCTTCACTGGGTCAAACCGAGTCATAAGCACATAGCAGTTGAAATGTCTGATCGCCTACGCAACGACCTTCAATTTAGCGGAAATGCGTCGCGCTCTGCGTGCCGTGATGTCGCGAAGTTTGTCTTTCTCGAAATGGTCGATGAAGTGGACGGTTCCTTGAAACAATATTGATGGATCTGATCGACGATTCGGAATCACCATATCAGCCCCACGATTCACGACTTCATTTTCGCGGCTCATTTCGTCCACGAAGATATCCCTGTTGATAGAAGCTTCATTTCCGATACAGCTCAAATGATCTGATCGAGCTCAGGGAAGATGGGGCAGAGGAGGAAGGATTGTGCTGCCTACGTGGAATCGAAGTGCCATCTCATTCAATCAGTACTTGTGGTCACAGTTCAGTAAGAAGGCGTGTTTTGTTCATTTACATGAAGTCAAGAGGCAGGCCCCGTAGCAAACTACAGTGCGGCGAGCCACTCTCTACGCCAGATCAGCTCAAAGGTGACGAGCGCGGCTTCAGCGAGCAGATCGCTCAATACGAGAAATGATTTCACGTCGAATCCTTTCCGATCGGGAGTGAGCCATCGTATACTTCATTTTCTGACGCTTCAGGCTCTCTGCTATTCTGAATTTTCCGAGTGGTCGGGCGTACGATCCATCAGAAACGGTGATTCACGTTTGAGCACCACCAGAAGACACTTTGAAGAAGGTCGGAATGGGCAACACGTAGGCGAGTCGTAACTAGTTTATGGGCAGAAAATGATTCTCATCTTGCAAAACTAGAAAGCTTTGAGTGCGCAGCCTTCAGTGACATCATGCTTCGAAACTCGATTGAGGAGCTTCCGGACGGGACGCGGAAACTGGTAGTCAGGCTGCACCACACTGTGGCTATAAACCTGTATCGTTCAAAGGGAGTTCTGTTCGGGAACCGTGATATCTTGGATACCAACTGTTTTCAGCGCTGTTCGCGGGCCAGGCATCGTCTTCAGTGAAATACGGAACGGACCTACCCGTCTTCGGGTCCGTACTGCCCTGATGACTGTTTGATTATACAGCATATTTGTTAATACGATGGGGCCGAACGTCTGCCGGTGCGTGTGTAGATGCATGTCTGTAACAGTGTAAACCGGAGGTGTGTCTTCTTATGGATCCACCGGAAAGAGTCAACGGCCTCCGAGCCTTTGTAGTTTCAATTTTATGAAATGAACCGGCTTTCTTCGTTCGTGGCATACAAACAAAGAATGATGAGATTGTTGCGCCGAACGTGTTTCTTAACGAATCCAATGTCAGGCGTTGACAAACTGCTGTCATTCGATTACGTTCGACGGCTTCGTGACGGCTAATCATGTGACTGAACGTGGAGCGCGAAGGATTTTCTTTCCTGAGCTTCTCAGACACGAACATGATGGAATAAGATTTCATCGACAAAGCGAATGAAGTAGATAACAGGTTTCTTGACGAATTACACGCCAATTGCCTTGAGAAGGCCATGACGGAACGAACAGATCGCGACCCAATGAAAACAGATTGCGCTTCGCCAAGCTGGCCGGTTAGTTTCCTTTCAAGTTTCATTCATGTTTTTACCGGCTGATGGATCATTAGGAAGCTTCCACGATTGCGCTGCAGCGTCTGTTCTCTGAATTCGAGTTCCAAGATGTTCTTGTTGATACCGACTTGCGAAGCTCACGAGGTCAGACAACAGAAGTTTCGATGAGTCCTAGACGTTTCGAAAATTTGTTTTTGGAGCGTCCCCCACTCCTCGTGAATTGTACTGAGCTTCTCATTCAGCTTTTCAACTCCACATCGAAGTCCTGGATGGAAACCCATGCAATCGAAATTCTCGACGGCTTCCCCGCGATCTGCCCTAGTCGAAATTGATTCTAACACGATGAGTATCGGGATGAGTAAAGAGTAAACAGAAGTTGTGCCCTGGGAAGAAGAATGGTTTCTGTCACCTTTGTCACTCATCTCAAATGTGAAGCAGCGCAGTTCTTCTCTGGTGTTTCTCCCGGTGGGCAGATGCCCCGTTTGGTTCATTGTCCTTAGCGTGTTAAGGCCGACTCCGTTATGACCCATTGTGAATGAAAGTGAAGCCGACCGCGGATGAACAAGCGAGCATCGCACAGAAGGAACGCGCCGGCAGCAGCGACTTCCCAGCCATTGCGTACGCAGCGAAATGAGGAGAAAATCGGGAGCGATCCGCCCCCGAGAATTCTAAGTGACTTGTTGTAATGATAATCATTCAGATTGCGGTTGCATCGCGTCGTGAATAACACAGATGTCAGACTCCTCGCGTCAGCGCAAAGTTCCCTGCTTGCGGTCGTTTGAGAAGCCGCGTATTCCTTTGGTATTCGCGAAGAGCGGAATTTCACGCGGATTTGTGACTTCAATCTTCGAAGCGACGTCGGATGGGCCGCTCGTCGTTTTCTCTTCTTTTCTCGCCCCTCGTTATCATACCTTGTGACACAATATTGTCCCATAATAAAGGACTGCTGTCGTTTCCGGCGTCTTCCGCACCCTGAAGGCGCGGACGAGAACAATTATTGATCCAGCCTATTACACAATTTAGTCAAGAACGATAAATTTGGAAACGGAAGCTCGACGCTGACCGCTGTTCTTCAAAATGTCGCTGACCGATACTTTGTTCCTTCGCTGACAACTAGCCAGTTCGCGTTTCGCCGTGGGAGCGTCGTCGAAGATAAGGGGAACGGATCAAAACAGTGGCAGACCTCAAGCAAAAAATATCCGTCCAAAGTGCGAGAATTGTTTGTTTTTGCTGTCTTATTGCTGCTTTTTGTTTTTCAAAGATTCAAACGGAATGCTGCGGCAGGTAATGATGCTCAATGCAGTCGTTGGACTCGTACAGTGGGTCAAGTCGGATCGCCATGCGGTGAAGCGGCGGCAGAAACGCATTTCGCGCAAACTTACGCAAAGAAACAAGCAAACGGTTCTCGTTATGTAACCGAGCAATCGTTAGGAGCTTTTGGAAGCCAGACGTCAATATTTTGTCGCAATGAGTTCCCCTGAATCAAGCTTCAGGAATCAAAAAGAGAAACGCGTTGGTCCTGCTCAACGAACGTCATTTTATGGAATTGCCATGCAACGTCTAATCAACATCAAGATTGCAGGGAGTCCTGTCGAATTCAAAGTCGGTAGTTCAGCAGACCGTCCAAAATTCGCCGATCTAGCAGCGAAAACCCATGACATCAAGCGCCCATTGAGTTTGAAGATTTTTCGGGAACTTTTATCGGAATTTCATTTCATCCTTTATTCCCAGGTCTATATTTCCACATCGTCGGCGAAGGAATCGTCAAAATGGCGGGAAATGCCAGCCAACAGGACAAGGAAAACTACATCGACTTCAGAATGCGACTCCTTGGGGAAAATTCAAAACAGCCCGTGACACTTTCCCCCGGAGTGCATTCGTTTCCTTTCAAATTGGGACTCCCGTTAGGTGAGCGATCGGGACGTTCATGAGTTCATGATTCCAGCCTATATGAGATGTCTTCTGACACGATGTCTGTTTCGATCCGGTGTCGTTTTGTCGTTTCATCCCTCCATGAATTTCCCAAGGTATGCCCTCAACTTTCCTCGGCAAGCACGGTTGGGTGCAGTATTTCTGTAAAGCAGCGCTCAAGGAACCAAGCGGTTTGACTCACAAGAACCAACAGGTTTTCATCGTTATGAGTCCCATAGACCTTAACCTCGAGCCCAGCATATTGACGGTAAGTTCAAACCATGATTCCGGTTTTATGATGACAAACTATTACCTGGAAGAGACGTGAATGATTCATATATCCGCACTCTACTATCGAAATTCAAAAAACTCCAAGCCAATTTCCCAAAACTCCCGATTCGTACCTCGCCCTCTACCCGAAGTTCTCCCTGGCCAACTTGAACCCGTTGAGAAAGTCGAATATCGACCCAGGATTTTTTAGCTACGTCACCCTCATCTCGTAAAGCTCAACTTCCCAAGAGCGGTTCCGCCTCAGCGAGCACTTGTAAACCAGCCGGATAATCTTCTGTAGTTCTTGTGACACTTGTGGGTGTCGGAATGCCAAGGCGACAAAGCCAATTCTGCCACGGTCCACGTTAACGCCAAGTGAGCTTGGGACGAGACTTTCCATGAGCACTCGGTGACTGCTGGTAGCGCATAGTCTTCAAAACCCTGCCCGTACACTTTCGGGGCCATCGGGAGACGCTCAGCGAATACTTCCTGCAACTTTCCGCTCGTCGGATGAGCTGTTCGATTATTTCATCGATCCAGAAGCACAGCGGTGGCTCATTGTGGAACTTTTCTACATAAAAATCCGCCGGCTCCTTCAGTAGGCGTTCTCGCCGTCGTTGTCATCGGCGTTCTTTCCAGCGGCCAGATACTATCTTTTCTCGTTCCACTGTCTGAGGGATTTCATTGTACCCGCGCGAAGGCATTCACTGTCGACTACCGCTTTCGGTAGCCGTCAGCGGGGCTTCTATGGGACTCCCGTTCGTCTCTGGACATTATTTTCGCGTTTATTGTTTCCTTTGAGTTCGTTTCTGCTGGGCGTGTCCTTACTTCGCTATATTGTATCGCCGCACGCACAAAACTGTCAAACCCTTGCCTTACTATCAGGAACCCTTGCAAACCCTCTATCTGGTTTCAACGACCTGTCAACGACATTGTTTCGCAATCGGAGATTTCCAACTCAGTTTTCCCGCGGTCCTCGTTTTTCCACCGATCGGGGTTTTCAACCCCGGATCGGAATCCCGTAGACTTCCGTTTGCAATTCGGTGTGGATAACAGGTGTGCGACGGCATGACCCCTGACTTCTCCATTTCATTCCAGCAACCATTCAACTGTGAAGTTCAGGAGAAAATAGGTCAGGGCTGCTTCTCGTCAGGCAGTATCAGTTGTCGAGTACGGCTCGATAAGGGAGGCTACGTTCCCGGGGAGAGCATTGGCCTTAAGGCAACCATCAACAACCAGAGCAGAGTCGCGGTCAAAAAAACGAAAGCAATCCTCACAGAAACAATTCAGTACACCGCGAAAAACAAAGTGAGTCATTTCGGTGGACGTATGGTACAATTGGCGCTCAATTCTTCGTCCACAACTCGAAATTTCTCATGACCCCGCACTCAAAAACGAAGGGACATTTTTCGGCGGTCCGTTTTCGTTCGAACCGGCACACGAAGTCCAATACCCTATCAACTTTTTTTCGAAACAGGTGGTAGCAACAGAAATGCGAGAATTGGCGTCGATCGAAAAAGGCAAGATTGATCCACGCCAGCAGTCCATGTGGGAAAATGAGCTGCTTTACATTCCGCCCTTGCCTCCGACGAATCTGCGAGGTTGTCATCTGATACGCATACAATACGACGTTTTCGTAAGTATCCGGAACTTACTGACAACGGGAATGACTGATGCGACCTGGTTCAGCGAGGTCCTCCGCAAGTTCCACCATGCATGATTCCGTATTGGATCTCGAGTTTCGTACGATCTGAGATGAGAAACATGCCAGGCGGAATATAGCCTCGAAGCCCTTTACAGAAGGGAACTGATCTCTAATTTCCCTCTTCTATTTCCAGTTCGTGATCATTCTAAAAGGTCTCCAGAAAGACATTCGTCTTCAGCTTCCGATTCTCATGGCAACTTACCCGATGAGGAACGCCGACGGAACATTGAAACGGGGTCGGAACCCCGCGCATTTCCCCTCGGTTCTCCCGATTTTCAGACCGACGAATGAAGTCAAATACTAGAGTTATAATTAAGTCGCCAAGTTTGTTCCTCATTCTGAATGAGAATCCCTCGTCGGGCGGGTCGGCGGTATCAAGCCCGAAACAACGTCAGTCAAGCCAGTTATAGTTGTTGAAAAGTTGCTTCCTGCTACCTATTTAATTTTAATGCTCCTTGCGCGAGTGCCTTCTCGCATCGAAGTTACTCCAGATGTACAATGAGATGAAGAGTCTCCGGATTTCTAGGGAACGGAGGAATAAAATGAAAGAGTTGCTGACGATCTGATCGCCCATCCTTCTCCTTCGGTGAACAAGGATTGAAAGCAGAAACTAGCACCCGAACAGGACGATAGGTAGAAGATGTGATTCCCAGGTTCCGGATATGTGTTGTGTTCAGAGAGAGCAAGTGTCCGGGGGAACAGGATTCATCACATTTTATTATTGTTCCGAGTGTAACAAAACTTACGCCAGAATTTCTGTGATGTCATCGATGGAATTCTGAAGACAGATAGAATATCACCAGCACCAAGGATCACCGCACCGTGGGGTAGAAGTTCCGCGATTCTTGGGAAATGTGCAAATATCAAGAACATCAGAAGAGAGAAAGACACGACTCGATCCGTAATATTTCGAACGCGTCGAAACGGATCAGAAACATCGATTTTCGATCGACGACCGAAACTCTGCTCGACCCTCGAAACAGGAAGATACCGTGCTGGTATTTGCGGACAGGGATTGAGTCGTCAACCGCCATTTCAACGGTTGCTGTGTCCCTGTCCTCGCCAACAGGAACTGCTTATGATTTGACGGTCGAAACAATCAACGAGATGTGTTCTCTTCATTCATCCAAACAGACAGTCCTGACCATCCTTTCCGACACAGCGTACGGGTCGCAATTCGAAGCTGGTCGTCGGTCCTCAAAATATCCGAATCCATCTTCAGCGCACTGGCGAGGGATTCTTATCGAGCTGCCTCTGTTAGCTGTTCCGGACGAGAATTCATCAATCGACGAGGTTTCGTGATGACCCGTTAACCGCCTAGCGTTGTCCTTGCCCTCATGAGGATCATAGGCTCGAATATGCTCCCGATGCTTTTTGCTGAGCTTATCAATGGCGACCTCGATTTCCCTGGAAAGAATCACTCGATTACGCTGACTGCTCAGCTTCTATATATACTGAGGAACCTCAATCATTTCCGACCGATTTATAAACTAGTCGAGGGGAAGGTCGTCCGCTAGATTCGATCGAGCAAACATCAGCAAACCTGAGACCATCCGGCTGCCTCATGGCGAGGGTCGAGAAGTTCGTGTGGCATCCCGCGCCGTTCCAATCGCCGACCATTGGTTTCGGGTCGAAAGTGACCACGATTCCGAAGTCCTCAGCGCATCTCTGGAGAATGTATCTCGAAACCCAAAGCTGGTCTCCGATTGCGATTCCCTCGCATGGCCCGACCTGTCACCAGGACGAAACTTGTGAAGCTCTTCTCGATTCGAACTCGTTCGATTCAGCATGATTTTCTAGAAAAACCTTCGTTTCCTTCCTATGAGAGGAAACGGACCTGATACTCCCACTGCGCAGGCATAACCTCAGCGTTCGTTCCGGCGACGTTGACGCCAGCGTACAGACATGCTCGGTAGTGAGCCTCGACCAGATCTCTGCCGTACACTTTGTTCGCCCCCACACCACAATAGTAAGGACCTGCGACGGAAACCGACGCAACGTTACTCCGAGCCCCAAGCCAGCACTGAAACGCTTCCCTCGAACTTCCGGGGTTTCGATTCAGCGACTCTGTACAGCAGGACGAAGTTAGGCCTCTCACCTTGGGGTCCGGGAAAACCCTGTTTCGGCCACATGTACGGATGGCTGTCGGTATCCAGAAGCGTGTATTCTTGCTCGATACCAAACCAAGGCTTCTGATCCGCGCATCGATCCATGGCTTCCTTGCAGGTCTTGCGTTTGTTCGTAGCGTGCGGCTTCCTGTCCCAGGTATATGTTTCACACATCACCAATTTGTTCGGACCTCGTAGGAACGGATCTTTGAACAATGCAACGGGATAGAGATAAACGTCCGAGTTGGCGCCGTCAGATTGGCCCGTGGAGGATCCATCGAAGTTCCAAATCGGGAGGTCTGGATGGGAGTTCCGAATTTCGTATTTTGTGTCTCTTATCTCGTATAAAGCTCAGTGGAATAAGAAGCAAGACAGATGAACAATGGTCTTCAAGGCTGTACCTTCCGGCTTCTCTGGTTCGCTGTAGACAGTTTTGGTTTTGCATCGGAGGCCTTCTCCGGTGCCGTCGATCCAGATGTACGTGCACTGTACGCGGTCTTTGGGCTGTGGGAGATTCAGGTAGTATTCGAGCGATTGCTTCGCGTCGACAGTCGGAAGCATCTTGTGATCTCTCGAGAATTTGTTTTTCGGAAGAAAACGACCTGAAACGAACAAATGGTCTTGAGTTAACGCGGACACTCTCACCAGTCAAACCTACCGACTTCGCTTCCGTGGATATTTGTATCATGGTATTCTTCCGGAATGACCACCGACCATCTGCAGTATCTGTTCACTCAGTGTTTTTCTGTAGCATGCAATTCTGACCGAGGATCTATCGGTCGATGACAGCTTCTGATTTGCAAGCGTTCCACTAATGACCGCCACCAAATCGATCTGGGCTGCGGTAGCCAATGAAGATCGCGTGACATCGTCCACATATTTGCTCGAGGGCAATTTATCCTTGGGCGGAAGCTTGGAGAACCATAGATACCTAGCTTTCCAACGAAAGAAAACCCTCAGACGTAGTTGAACGAGCAACCTTACAACCAATATGGCTCTCACTCTAGGCCGAAAAAGAATTTGTGGAACGTTATTTACACGGGCCAGCTGAGTGAGCTTGGGGCTCTTGTGTCATGGCCGTGGACAACAACCTGTTAGCACGACGTTACCTGCTCGGCCGGTTGACTCTCGATGTGTGTCAGGAGGCTGTGTTTCGAAACTTTGATGTCGGCGAGCTACATCCTACGTTCGGTGCTTGTCGCTTGTGTTGACATTTGCAAATAATGGCTCGTTCACTCGCCAAGTCAAACGTTATCAACGCTCACAATTGAAAGTCTCTATTTCAGACGATCTACCGCAGCGAGCTGCGAACTTCTGCGACGAACCATCTGTTCTCTGTAATCATGTGATGCGATGTGATTGTCCGCATGGATGAATTCCACCCTTGCTCTAAGTTATCGCTGCATCCACATTTGAACGCGTGCAGTGTAGAGGCGTGACATGAATGTCTCGCAGCCGAGTTTGGATTAGGTTTTGTATCCAGATCGGCGTTTCTAAAGCCCATCAAGAATGACCTATAAATTCCATCTCTTTGAGATTTGGAAATTACCTCTCAAATACGTCCTCAACAGACGGGTCTTATAGCAGTCCGGTCCACAGGGTGGTCCTAAAACGGCGTAATGCGGCGGAGAGTAAGGCGGCGGTGGGACTCCGTGAATCGACTTCTCGTCAACGTCCTGGGTTACGATATCCTCGGGGATGCCAGTTCGTATGACACTTTCTACCGCTAGGAGGTCGGGTTCGTTCCAAACCGATTGGGTTTTGGTTGAGCTCCGCGGCGATGGTTCCCCGTCGGAGATCTCTTGGGTCTCTGGAGACGGGGATAGAACTTCGGTTTTCTCCGAGAGGGTGTCTAGAGCTTCTGTTCTCTGAGGTATCACCTCAGCAACGGTAACAATCTGATTGGAATGCGCCGCAGCCTTGGTCACAGATCCGTTTTCAACTTGGTCGATGGTAGCTCGTGGCTCAACCTTGAACAATGGCGAAGCGTCCGGCGGTCTGGGAGTTACGCCTCCGGGTGTTTCTTTCGGGAAAAGTGACTGTGTTGTCGGAGCTGTCTCAACGGTTGCAGTGTATGCGGTTCCCTGTTTCCAAAATCATAATTCCTGAGTGACCTGTTTGAGCTTTGGAAGCCAGTCTTATCGTTAGTGGAGCTGCTCATCAAACTACCGGATGCCGAACTGATGAATCACCTTTATGGACTCCGGCTCGTCCGGACTGATGTTGTTGATAGCAGCCTTACGTCGACGCAGGCAATCGCAGACGAGATCACCGAAGGTTTTCTGCAAGACACAATATCCCAAAATCACTTCTCAGATAAGACGCCCGCTAGATCCATCGGCGCAGTCAGCCGAATGCAGCGCTCGGCTGCTCCATTGCGGTCAAGTTCATGGGGGCTCTCACTCACTGCTCTAGTGCTGTCTGAAAAACGTTCACTCAGCACAGATGTCTCCAGCGGTCACCGAAGGAGCACATCGCGATCGAGATCGTGTGAAGAATTCACCAATAGATGGCGAACAGAACACTGGTTTTCGGTTCAGGAAAAGCTCGAGCCAGGCTTCAGCTCGCTCGCTCACTCACTCCCCTGGCAGTGTGGAAAACGTGCGTGCGTTGACAACGAGATAACTGCGCGCGCACGACGGACAACGAACAGGGTGCCGTTGTTCCGAGGGCGAAGTATGCTTTCCGTGGAAAAGCGAGACACACTGGCGTAGGCGTGGCTCTGCTCTGCTCAATTTCCACGAAGGTTGTGTTTACGACGCGACGCAGGGACTTCCCGACAGGATATTCGAACCCGCTAGCGCAGTGTGTTCCGCAGAACCCCCGAACACAGCATCCGGAGGAGCAATAAAGGTTATTCGGAATCTGATGATCTATGATGTAAACATCCTCAGGGAGAGGCCGGAACCGCTCAAGCATTTTCGTTCATGGTTCCGAAAACGGGTATGCGGATCGTTCACGGGTTCGCATTGCATCTCGCCATAATATAGAGGGAGGTTTCCCGATTACGCTCTGTTCACGGTCTAGCAATTGCTCATAGCTGGAAAGTCCCTCGGAACACCAACTCAATCTGTCGGACGTTTGTCAAATATGTCGCAGCATCTGCTCGACAAACGCTTTAACAGATGTCACTCGATTCGTCTCCTCTAAACCCTCAGACTGTATCAGATCTGACTTGTCGATTGTTTTCCTAGTTCAACTTCGGATTCCGATTGCGCCGGCCGTCGTTAGAGCTTGAAAATCGCCCGCCAAAGTTTACACTCCGATTTAGGATTCACTTGGATTCACTCCGCAATTCCGATCAGGATTCCCCGCGGGGCCGGAACAGGTCGCCTACAACAAACCTTGATCGCCGACACCTGATACGTTTCGGGATGAACTTTCATATCCACGAAGGCAAAACCATCACTTGATGCGGCTTTCGGAGGACCTAGGAGAGTTTCATTGATCGCTCGGCGACTCGCTCGCTTGCTCACAAAAATGTCAGCCCCATGCATACAAAACTGGGCAGAGTCTAACAAAAATACTCTCCGCTCCAAGAGCTGAAGTCAATACTCTCGCTCGACTCGAAGTTCATTACAAGCGCAGCCTCCATCGGGCCATGGAACTTTACCATTACCCATTTCATCAGAGAGCTACTTGCCTTGCATCCATAGTTACAATAATAATAGTTTTGTGTCCTTGACGTCGGCCTCCTGATATTCGAGACGTGATAACTCTGACGACGGGACTTTGAGCGTATCCGCAGGGCGTGGCCAACAAACAGACTTTGCCAAATGAAAACCACACCGGGTCAACGGTTCCCACTCTACCGCCGTCACGACACTTGCTTTGGACGGCGAAGCCGGCGCGAAAAGACTTCAAACCCTCCGGATGGATGACGCACCTAGGACCCCCAGCCAACGCAGCTCCGCCATCGGGTCCGAATGGAACTACGGTTTGTTTTCTCACGAATCACGGATCGGTTCGGGGAATGAGAGAGAGAGGACACCGGACCAAGGATCGTCCGACAGAATTCGAGAGCCAATGTGCTGAACGAATTCTGATTGAGAACTCAGGGGCGTCCAGAGCTCGGTGTGCAACGCTCGGTTAGTAAGCGATGGCAAGCTTTACAGAAATGCGCATGGGACGCTGGTGCGCGAAGCTTATAACCAGGTTCGAAAGCCCAACTGACAGAAACATGCACGACAGAGAGTCGCTGGTTGACACTCCCTGAACACTAGTTTGTTGGCATGGAGCGCGATTAGCAACCACCTTACCATTCTCTCGTACCTGGAGGCAGCGGCGCAGATGTTGGAGTGAAATGAAACAGAGTTGACCACCGCAGGCAACGGAGTGACTTGAGCGCAGAGTGCGCTGTGACTATACAAACAGCCAGCAAACGAGTCGAACGAATGAACAGGTTGCTCCTTTCCCTTTTGCCACGGGGCTGCGCTTGACAAGGACACCGGACGACACATTGCCGTTGTTGTTCGTGTTGTCGTGGTCAGAACGCACCCACTCAAGTTTCTTCCTTCCCTTGTGAGGGACTTGAAGTTCTGTGCGAAAATCCTAGATCACGCTTCTGGCATGTTTCCGCTCAGGTGACCGTCCATGGGTGGCGTCTCACCGAGGAACAGCGAGCCTAATTCAATTCACGTCGAATCGAGTTTTTGAGGGTTCATTCTTCACTCCTCGTCCTTGAAGCTTGAGGAACGAGAGTATAAGTCACTCTGATCGCCCAGTCATTTATTGCATCCTGAGATGACAACCAACCTTCCAACGAATTCTCGAAAATGGCGGATGTTCACACATGGGAAGCGCTGGCTCAGGTTCTGAGTTGTTGGTTTCACGGATCCTGAAAATCGCTCGAGATGAGGAACTCAAGGATTCGCCTCAATGGGGTTCTTTTTCCGTAGTAAAGCTAGAAAATCACAGACAGGCAGCCGCTACCAACTCCGTGGTCTGAAACTCGATCTCATGAGAAAGTTGCAGAGATATATCAGGTGCCCTTGTTTATGATGGAAATGCCTCGAGGATAGCCAAAGTGCGTTAAACTTCCGGTTATCGCCGAGGAAATGATCACTGAGCTTGGAGGAGACCGCACTCTGCGTTCGGAGCTCAAGGACGAATGGCAGCAACAAGTGGGTTCCGTGTGGCGGTATGAAGAAATGGTTCGCATCTTGAAACCCATTGGATGATGAACCTCGATAAGATTCTTACGGACAATTTGCTCCGACGCGATGTTCGAGCTTCTGTCTCCATGGCACGGAAACTCAACTTGAAGAAGTTTCGGTGGCAGCAATGTGCGCAGTCGTTGGCGTGACTTCTGTTCATTTCTCGGGACGACAATCCCATGCGCCCAATTTGACTCGTTTGAGTTCCTGCCGCATCGAAGAATGATCATCCGGCAGTGAAAGTCTCACGGCTAACGCTGCAAGCATGAAGGAGAATTGAATTGCTAGAAAAATTGTTTAAGCAGCTGCTACCGAACTCCACGACGCACCGATCCTTGCTCTCCGAGGAGCTTCGATGTAGTGGCCATTCCAGGCAGCGGGAAACGCAATCAATATAAGAAGCGGAATCGCGATGGAAGCTCGAGACGCGAGTTCCGATGGGTGTCCAACAACTGGCTTACTCTCCGAAGTATCGTCAGAGCCATTTTGCCTCGAATGAACCCCTACGCAAAAATTTCATGCGGTGGACTGTGATCTAGCGCTGGACCGCTAATCCAGGCGAGGAGCGAAATAAAAGCGGGGATCAGATGAAGCGCGGCAGAGATATGTGTCGGAAATTTTCCGGGAGTTGGTGGGCCGACAATGTGGAACGCTGAGAACTATGGACCGAGTAACCGATTTCCTCTCTCTGAGTCAATCAATGGATTCTTTCGAGAAACACCGCCTCCAGGTGGCACAGCAATATTTACGCAATACCCATGCCGAAGCTGCTCAAAGTATTCGTAATCCTATTCACAATCGCTCCCATAGCGGGAATCAGATCTACCACATGTAGCACCTCGATCTCGCTCGATGAGTGACGGTGCGTAGCGGCAATGGCATCACTTGAGGTCACGAGCGCTTGCTCTGCGTTCTCCGGTCGCCGATTTTACCCACTCGGCACACGTTCCAAGCGATTCTAAAGGTACTCGGGGCCGGGGAAGAATTGAGCAGGAAGCCGCTGTGCAGTTCCTCGCGTTCTTTGGATGGTATCCGAGGCTGTTCCGGTCGACCCGTGAGCGAGCTCGCATCAGAGTGTTGATTTTTTTCCGGGAGTTCGAGGCATCTCACGGTCCCCATTGCTCGTCTAAGCAGAATCGTCTGGGAATGCCGGGAGTTTCCATGAATTCCGTTACGGGCATGAAAAACTCCCAACCCCATGCATCCGAGGTTCCCCGATAAAGTTTCTACTTTCGGTCTTTGCAGAGCTCAATAGTACTTGCGGCCGATGCTGTCTGAAAGGAATGCCAAACCAACGAAATCGACCGAATGTGATTCACTGGATTAGCCGACTGTTACGTGACAGGTTGACGTAAGCACTACGGCTCATTCAAGAGTTCATCCATATCAGTGTTGCCACTGAAAGAACTTTTTCGGCCGCGGGGATTTGATTGAGCGCCCGCGCTCGAAAATCCCGGAATGCGTTCATCAACACATGAAAACTCGCATCGCGATATTTGGAGAGCTCGATCATACAGAGCCAGGAGTACGGCGGATCCAAGAGGAGGTGCCGAGCTAACCATGAGATATACCGTTGTGCTTGTCGCGGCTCTGGGAGCTTTGACGTGTAATTGTCAAACCAATGACCTTTGCCAACTGAAAGGATACAATCTTGAGCCCTTGACCAAGTGAGTTAGCTGCGTCGCGCACCACAATTATGACACTTTGCATGGCATCCCCAAGCCAACAGGTGACAAAACATATCCCCTTGTTGACGGCAACCGTGGCTCTCTTGTTATTGTGATTCGAGGAAAATCTCGTGTCAAACATCGTCGATGGTGTTCTTCCAGTCTGGTCAATAGCGCCGAGTTCAACTCGCTGTGCGGGAAATTTCGACAAGTGCCCCCAGTTATCGAGCAGTCATTGCGCGCGCTCTCATCCACGTAATATTCAACAATCCTCGATCTGCTACCTCCGTACATGTTCGGGATCACACGACTCCAATTTGGACCGAGTCATTGAAGCGAAGAGAAAGCCCAGCTGCTATTCCATTGGTGCTCCTAACTTTATCGTGTGAATCTGCAATCTGAATTTGACTCCAAGATTCTCCGCAGACACCGAACCAGCATACGTTGCACTTCTCGAGGTTATCGTTTTATATAAACCTATCGCGGTTATTTACGGAAAAGAGCCCGGATGACTAGATACCGATTAGGACGTACACGTCAGATCGCGTTGTTTGCTGTGGGATGAGCCGGAAGTTAGGGATGAACTCACAATTTGAGCGTGCGTGTGTTTTAGAATCATCAAAAATATCACGATCTATAAATTAGGAGCATCTGGCGCCTCTAAAGAATTAACGCTCGTCGGACTGTTTGTCGTCACACTCAATGCTCCCTTTAGAAATCAATAGAATTTCCCTTCAGATTCGCAAAGCATAACAACGCCAATGAAGGGAGGAAAACTCTCTTGAGAAGCCGCATGCTCTACTATTAATAGTTCACGTAACCCTGTCCCTTCCTTCTGAATGAGTCACCAATGAAAACAAGTTTTATCAACGTTTCAGATCCGTCTGGTCCGTTGAGCTGCAAAAGACGTCGTGTCCGGACAAAACCGGAAACTGTACTCTGTTATTCGCTCTATGTCATAGTCCTATACTCTGCCCAAAAGGCTCATTCGCGTGCATCAATCAAAATGGCAACACCACGGCGGTCGGAGACGACGGAGAAGCGAGAATCGAGGAAAAAAGCGCTGACGGCTTCAATCTGCATTTCGATGTCACCCCGGTCAACCAAACCAAGACAAATGGGACTATCATCGAATTCTCGTGTGATTCCGAGAACATTCTAGAAGTAGACTTCCGGAGTCAGCTCGTGGGATTTTTCAAGCCGCAACAGATAACTCCGTTGGCTCATGGGGTGAGTTTTCAACCACAAAGCTTGTGATACACCATGAGTGCCTGACAGGGCATGGTCACGATTTACCTCTTTTCTTGTATTACAGAGTCACGTGACGATCAAAAACGCACTCGGATGCAAGAAACGTGAGGGCATGGGACCAGGGAGCCAATTCATGTTAATGTAAGTTTGGGGACAATTCATACTCGCAGGAGTGGTGCGGTATTTCCGGGAGTTCTGGGAACTTGTGGATCCTGCTGGAAACCGATAGTGTGCAAGCAGACGAAATCTACGATAACTGGTCGATAATTTCAGTCTCCTGGTTTTGTTTCTGCTTTACTTCGGGGGAGGAATAGTCTACAATCACGTTAACGGGGCGCGCGGGGAAGAACTCATCCCGCATCTCTGGTTCTGGAAGAATCTGCCATCTTATGTAGTCGTGAGTATCCATCTAATCTTTTTTAAAAGGGGGGTTTTTCCCCCCCCTTCCCCAGGGGGAAAAATGGGGGGGGGGGGGTGTGCCCCACCGTTTGGGAACCCCTGATCTAATCGCTATCTCTCCACGGCACGTTGAGGACCCGAAATCTAAATCCCAATGATTCTCCTCGCCTCTTATGTCTCACTCGTTCAGGAACTTATTCCTAACTCACTCCACAGGATGGCTGCATCTTCTGCGTCCGATTCATCACCTGCCAAGCAAGAGAGAACTATTCTCAGAACCCAGACTACGGATCGACGTCGCAAGCGGGAGTCTCTCCCTCTGGACGTACCTATGAAACTCTGTAAATCCAAGTGGTTCCTTCTACCTATAGATTCGGAATAGGTGATCCTTCGAAGTCAGCCTCATGTTCATAAGTCCTGTCGCCTCTTCCGCTGCCTTCGTCGGTACCGGATTCCTGTTTGGAAGACACTTGTTGTTCAGAGAGCAGTTTCGTTTTGTTGATGGTCGATGCCGCTGGCTTGAGAAACAATATGGGGACCTTCGCGGGAAACCTGACATATCAGAAGATTGGAAATCTGCTGCGACCACGCGTGGAACGAGGTAACGGTCACAGCCCTGAACTGGCCGTACCAGCCGTATGACTGGTTGATTCTGGTAGTTAAGTCCCAAATGCGCGTTTACGATCGAGCTCCGAGGGTATAGAGAGCCGAGTGTGAAATCTGATCGAGAGATCGCTGAGTGAGACGTACCGTTCTGCTAAATGAAGGAGAATATTTTCTTTTTTTTCTACGAATGTGCGAGTGTGAACGTCCGATTTGAAATAAAAACCGGTTGTATCTTTGTACAGTGACAGGGTGTAGTAGATGTTGTTCCCTCCATCAGGAAGGTCAGAGGAAACCGGAACTCGTGAGTCGGTCACTATTCAAGCGGAGTTGATCAGGGATCATGAGATATGCGGTGTGCGCTCTTTCATAAATCACCGGATGACTACCAGTGGAACAAGACGGAGGCCATGGATGAAAAGGTCGATCGCCACGTGGCGCAAAGACAGGAACGTCGCGTCACTTGTACGAGCGCCCTCCCTAGTCCTCAGATCCCCGACGAATGGATACAATGCGTCTCATTGGATTAAGAATCCGATTCAGGTTGCATGAACGTCCAACGCTCATAATTTAACGATCCTTGTAGGCATGGAATGTGTCAGAAAATCGCGGTTATCGATCGATTTGAAATCGCGGGGGGATAGTCGCGGTAGGAAACCGTAGATAGCCGCAATAAACGAATATCACCAATGCAGCCTGACTCGGTGCTCGCATCATTGCTCGGGCAAAAGATACGTCAGGGATACTGATATCCCGCAACCGTTCTTCCCGGGATGTTCCTGCATCAACCAAAGATCAGCATTGAACGATGACTCCGGATAGTCGTCGCCCTATCCGATGAACTCTAGCTCTAGCTTTCCCTAACAGGGTTGTGGACAGTATGAAAGATTTGGGAGGAGTCACATATGAATCCCGGATAACAATTAAGACACACTGCACTTTTTGAAGGGTGAGGAGCTGTTTTGACACGAGACTGCGTCGTTGCGCTCACTTTCGGGGGTTCCGACGCGAAATATGGATCGAATTCGGCTCTCCTCAAGAAGCACGTACGTTCGTACGTGCGAATCAATCGGTCACGCAAGCGAATGTCTGGCCGTCCACTCGAGAAAGGTATCCTTCTAGGAAGAGATGTCATGGATAGCGGAGTGGTGACGATATTTTTTTGTCGGAGAAGCATGGATGCTTGAGCGGGAGAAGTTTCCAGAACTCGATAATTTACTAGCACGGGAGAGTAGAGCTGAAGGCGGGAACGCAAGTGAAGATTCAAGTTCTGTCAATATTACTAGCGTGGTACGGAGTGCAAGACAAAGAGCTGCTCATACCGGTCATCAATGGAGGAATAAATCGAATCGATGTGGAGGCAGGGACGGTGATCGCCAGATCACGAGTGGTGGAACCAGCAGTTGAAGAATATTACACTCTCGCACGAAATCAGGTGGAGGTTACGAATAAAAGGATCAACAGAAGAACAAACCACAGAAATCGAGATGAAGACATCGATGTCAATTGCGAGATTCCAGACAAGTGTGAAGAAGCGCTGTTATGACTGATCAACAGATATCGAGGAAAAGGTAGCGGAATTAATGAAAGAGCTGGGACGAGCAATAGGAACCGAGTTCAAGATCGAAGAAACTCCAGGCAGCCAACCAGTCAGAAGCAAGCCGTTTCGTCTATCGCTAACTGACATGAGAGAGCCGCAAAGTAAGAAATTCTCAAGTAAATGAAGGAAGCAGGAATGATCGATGAATGCAACTCGGCGTATGCTACTCCAGTCATGTTGGTCGAGAAACCAGATGCTAGCTTCAGACTCCTCATTGATTATTATCGAAAAAAAAAAAGACTTCGTTTCTCGGTCGGAATCTTTGTCAAAGAGTCCGACCGAATTTTCGGATACCACTTATCGATGATATTCTTGACGAAGCTGGAGAAAGGGAACGGTATTCGATGTTCGACTCAGCATGGGGATACTTTCAAATTTCCACGGCGAGAGAGTCCGCAGAGAAAGCTGCATTCGTAACGCTGGAAGGTCATTTTACGCGAATAGTCCTGATTGGACTGTAATTTTTTCCCTGGCTGAACCTCTCAGCCAATTTTATTTAACGTCGCCGGGACCACCGTTTAGGTATTGCATCAGTCGACGGACCCCTGGGAAGTGCAAATGCCTCGGGCGGGGATCGAACCCGAAACCTACATGTCTTGAGTCGGGCACGTTTGCACGTCGCCACGACCGCCGACGTCCTGATTGGACTATCAGGAGCGCCGGCTTTTCAAGAAGTCATGATGAAGAGTCCAGAGAGCGCCGGGCAAGTAAGTTCATCCGTATTCAGATGATTTCATAACAGCAGCATATGATCACGGAGGACATCTCAATCAGATTTAGAATGTTCTTGAAGCGTTGAAACAGTCCGGACTCACAGTAAGACTAAGCAAGTCCTGTTTTTACAAGAAGCCGGTTCAGTTTCTTGGTTTCGAAGTATCAAAACAAGGCGTTCTGCCAGAGACGCGGAAGTTGGAAGCGGTCGAGAAGCTTCTGAAACCGACGAACGCACACGGCGTGAGACGATTCCTGACGGGCTTGACGGGATTATTCCGAAGATTCATAGCAGGGTTTGCGGCAATGGCGAATCCGCGCACAGCGTTGTTGAAACAAGAGAAGCAATGCGAGTGGAGCCCGAAATGTGAAGAAGCGTTCGAGAAACTCAAGAAGCGTCTGGCAGCGGTCTCGACCCGGGGGGGGGGGGGGGGGGGGGGCGGGGGGGCGCCCCCCCATGATTTTCTTGGCCCTCGGTGTCGGGAATCGCCCCCATAACACGGGGGGGGCCCCCCAAGATGAAATCCTGGCTACGCCCCTGTCTCGACCTTGGACAGATTCGATCCAACACGAGAAACGGAGCTTCATACCGACGCAAGCTGTATGGGAACGGGAGCGATGTTGATTCGAAAAGAAGATGGAAAATGAAAGCTCATCTACGCAATCAGCCGGAAGCTATCGGACTGTGAGAAAAATTATCATTCGACAAAGCTTGAACAGTTGGCGGTGGTATGGACAATGGGACGCTCTCGTCGTTATTCACACGGGATCAAGTTCGTCGTAGTCTCAGATTGTAACGCTGTGTTAGCGCTACAGGCTCAGACAATCGTAATCGTTCTGATAGATTGTCTAACAAAATTTGTAGTTTAGGAAGCAGTACCAGCGGCTGATGCTTAACGAGCAATCAAGTTCCGCGAGGCAGTGTTTCTTCAATATGGGAGTCCGGAAAGCTTGGTCTCGGACCGAGGAACAGCATTCACATCAAGAGCTATTGCAGACTTTCTGAAGCGACATTGCGTGAAGCACTACGGCATCTCGACTCTCGACACAACATCCCCACAGTAACGGTTTATGCGATCGACCCAACGATGAAGTTGCAAGACTGCTACGAACATTGAGTGAGGAAAAAGATCAATCGGACTGGGCGATCAAAATTCCAGTAGCAAAAGCCATGCGCAATCGATAAGTAGCGCGCGGAACGAGAAATTCGCCGTTTGAGTCTCTTCACGGATAACTGCCACCGCGGGACGGATTCGCTAAAGAAATCGAGAAATTGCCAGAACAACCATGGACACCAGCAGAAGAAATAAGGGGGGGGGGGGGGGGGGGTTTTTGGGGGGGGGGGGAAAAAACCTTGGGGATGGGGTAGGGGAAGACGACCATACATAAGAAGATATCACATAGCCGATATTGTCATACCACTTGTTGTGACGAAGATTTTTCCAAAAGATTCGAGTCGTTCAGTCCAACTTAGAAAGATGAGCAGTGCTATTCAGGCACTGCTCATTGCTCTCAACTGCGGAATTACGGAACATAGGTATGAGTTTGCAGGTCCTAACGATCGATCGAGTTCTTAAGGCGACAGTAAGCAGAACGAAAATTTCAATGTTTCAATGCGTTCGGTTGACGGAGGCGACGACAGAATCGACGGAAATATCAACGACGTTGGAGGAGTTCGGTGGAGAAGCCGGTGAAATACAAGAAGACGAGACACCGGAGAAGTCCGACTTGAACTCGGCATCCATGGAGACTCCAGCAAAAGTCGAAGATGACGTAAGAGGAGCCGAACAAGAGGATGACATCGATGAAACACCGAGAAGGAGGAATCCCAAAAGAGCGGCAAAATTCGAAGGAAACTGCCCCGCGTAATGTTGATTGGAGATGAGAAATGATATAGTCAGGATGGGCATATGACATAGAAGGAGATAGCGTATAAATAGGTGGGAATTTCGAACATGAGTACGCTTAGGTAGTAGAGTTGATGTACGCTGAGGGCAGCTATTGGATAGCCTGGACGAGACGCCACCAGAGGGCATGAAAAGCGAAGTTCCACACTACGAGAGTGTCGAAATATTCATTCTGATGAGACAACCGTGCAGAGTCCGGACGCAACATGGACGGAACAACGAGGAGGCAGCGAGGGACGAATCTCGGAATGCCGGCAGAAGCCGTTACCAAGGTGCCTGTGGAGTTGTGGAATCGGATGATGATGTTAATGTTCGAACTTGACCAAGTCGTCGCCGCGATGAGGCAGCTCGAATCGCAGGACTCGAACGGTTACGTTCAGCGAGGTTCAGGTACGAAAAATCCACAGGGCCATCCAGGAGACATGAGTTCCGCTGGTTGACAAACAAAGGGTGTGTTGATAGCGATTATAAAAATGAGTTTGAAGACACTATCCCCACACTTGCGAGTCCGGACTTGGTGGACTCGTCGGACTCGCGAGTCCGAGTCCGCGACCCCTGGTCACGGACTCCAAGAGTTGGGAGAAGACTTTGGGATGATGTGGGAAGAAATGGCTCACACAAAAATTTGCGTTGCAAAGATCTAACTTAAGATGCGGAGTATCTGCAGAAGAATCCGGTTTCTTCACATACGACGAACCTTTCTTGTGCTCAATTCGACTTCGTAGAAGTACCATGAAAGGATGCGCCAGATGGATATGATCAAACCCCTTGAGACCGAATGCGGTTTTTTCGGTTTATCGCCGCGGTATTCAGAATTTGACTTCCAGTAAGCCGCAAACCAAGGTTCTAATGTATTGCTTTTCTTTGCAGGGTCTGGGTCGGGTTGTGAGGCAAATCGTTCCGGCCGATCAGGTGGAGGGAGTTAAGGGGATTGACGGGGTGGAGGTGGGGTAAGTTGTCAATAAGCCCACACTTGTATGTAAGGGAGCGATATTCGGACCCCAGATACGAGAGAGTCCCACATGCCTAAATATTGTCTTGCATTCGCTCTCAGCGGCATGGGATCACGCTGTCCCAATTCACCGAACGATCACGCTGTTTTGCAGACAGCAAGACCTCTGCCGGAATGCCTGATGAACTGGAATGGGAAGCTGCAGTTCGTAAGCGGAAATAAACTCTACTTCCTCTCCAACTGGCTCATTTCGAATTAGGTATTCTCAAATTCAACGTCACTGCCATGAATCGGACGTAAAGTCCGTAGATACATGCTTCAACTTAGCGAAGATGGGGACGAGAACGATTTGGCTTGCGGAATTTCCAGTGAATCTTTCCCAGGATATTCACGAGACTGTGTGCTTGTGGGAACCGTGCGCGTCCCTGGTGGAGGGATGGTGGAAAAAGATATTCTCGTTCGCGAAAATCATTGACACCATCCTGTGTTGCTGGCTCCGCGGTGCCGAAGCTGAATAGGCTGAGATCTCCGACGACGCGGACATCATTTAAAAAATCACTGACGTACTGCGGCTTCTGGCCGAGCCGGATGTACCGCGTCCTGTGAGAGTAGTCAGATCATTGTGGGAGGTTGACAGTTTCAGTCGAGGATCATCCACGAGTCTCAACTCGGATTCAAGCCAACAAGACGTTTGGAATATTGCGAGGCTGATATACACCAAGGTTTACCACACTCGAGCAAGCTTGCCTAGTTCTCTTCGAACATCTCCATGATGGCCATGACCCCGGAATGCTCTTTGGAATCGCCCATCATGCCAAGATCATCCTCATCTTCGCAGTAATTCTGGAGAACTATTCCCGAACGAAGTGAAACCCCGAGCTTGCCACGGATTTCAGTTGGAAAGCCGGTTGATATGAAGAGTGGATTGAGGTCGCTGACGTTGAATATTGAAGATGTCTGTCCGGATCAGGATGCGATCGGGCAACCGTGGTTGTACGCAAGCGAAGCTCAATTTCGTTAGGAATGGAGCAATATTTCGGAATGGATGCGATGTGGCACAACCTAGAGACGTTCCCGTGCTGTGAAAGCCGCTTCGAAGCCACGAGTGCGGGGGACGAGGCTCTCCGTAGTTCCTCATTGCATTTATACGAGTTGCAACTCCAGGCTTCGTATCTCTAGAAGTGTGTAGTTCAACTGGTGTCAAAGAAGTTGTTATGAATTTAGTACGCAACAAATTCAGCGAATGAGAATGTTCTTCGAACTTTATTGCTCCAGTCCTCAAATCGCTAGGAATGGATGAAATTATTCTCATCGGATTGAGGATCCCATTCAGTTTTATGAGGATAATCGCGGTTGAATCCGCAAATAGCTGCAATCGACAAACCTGACCAATGCAACCCAACTCTGTGCTCCGAGGGCCACTAGATGAACACATTATCCAGCAGTTACCATTCTATTTCCATCTGCGCCCCGCCCCCCCCTCCCTCTCGCGTATAGGTAGAGCAGTCACACCTGCCCAACTGCTCCCATGAGACGAATCGGATACTACACCAGGTATGATGGTTTCTCCCGCAGAATTCTCCCTAGATGGTACATCGTCAAACACATTCCGGTAACATCTGTACTAGGTTCAGGACAATGACCCCGAAAGAAGAGTCCCGACGTATTCAATGAAGATTCATGGCGAAAACTCCGCGGGAGAGAGCTTTAAGACATTATTGACCCAATACAAACGTGAGCGGTGGATTTCTTGCAATCGGCATTTCATGAATCATCCAGGAATGTGATGATTCTGTTAACTCAATGAATATCAAACGGAAGATTCAGTATTCAGTCGCATCATGGCGATAGGGAACGTACTCCAGGGATACTGACATCCTGCTCCGTCCTTCTCGAGTTATTCCTGCGGCAACCAAAGGCCGGCATTGGACGATGACTCAGGATAGTAGTCGCTCGGTCCCATCAACTCGAGCTATAGCTTCTCCAAACAAGGTTGCGGACAGTGTGGAAGATTTGGGAGGAGTCAGGTATGAATTCCGGAAAACAATTGAAACACCCTGCACCGTTCGAAGGGAAGAAAACGGTTCCACCGGAGGGATTCAAGCAGAGTGTTTCGCCATTTCCAACACGGCAACAGTCAACGTTATGTTCACCGACGCGGTTGACTTCTCAACTCGAAATGTGCTTTTCAAAAGACTCTTGCTGAGGGGATTTTGAGCAGCCTGGTCACGTTTCGGACATTGGAGTTTATGAAGCAATGCTGGACGATCGGACGCTTGACTTGTAGCCTCCTGCGGCGCGGCGTTGATAAAGTGTCTCTCGGTCGGAATCATAAATGTATCGAAGCTTCCCCCCCAATGATGATTTGCGTTAGCGATTTGCGTCCACGATGAGCGTCGTATTGGGGATTCGAATCTCTGTGCTGAAAGCAGGAGTTGCGTCATGGTTTCGAGGTCCGAATGATCTGGCAGGTTGAAATATAAATGGAAGCAGCCGAGTAGAAAGAATGGAAGATATCACTTGCTGGCGTGTCTCACGCTCGCGGTCTCTGTCGGCTGGGCAGGAACGTATTTCCCGTAATATGCAGCCATCTTTCAAAAGAGATGGAGTCTCAGCCACAGAATTCGCGGAGAGTTTTTAGCAGCTTCAAAAGCTTTTAAAGTTCACTTCTTCTTGCTGGTCATTAGTCAACAAGCTACCGGCAGTGTCCTTTCCGAGGATGAGACTCCACGCCCCGGCACGTCGCTGCGAGTTGTTTTCACGATGCTTATCTAGAGGTAAATAATTATCGCGTTGAAATTATGGGGTTCAAATTTCGGAAATGGCCATTATTGTCTCCCGCGCAATTTCTGCAAACGCTGGCTCGCTTCCTGACGTCGCGTCGTCGTCGACGCGTGCAGAGTGCATCAGGCCACGACGGCACCAGGATATTCTGAATCATAAACAATTTACAGCCAGGAAGCTCTCTGAGGTTCCAAGGTTGGCGTTTCCTACTCGACCACAGTTCCGATTTTCGGCTTCCAGGGATAGTGATCGCGGCGGCGGATATCAAGCCCGAAAAGCCAGAATGACGAGAGAATTCAAAATTCACCGGCGGAAGAGAAATGAAACCACCACACACGAATCATAGGCTTCCGGGCAGAGAAAATCGCACTTGCGTGCCCCAACAGGTCGCGTTTGGATTACTGCCGTCGGACGTGACGGGAAGCATCGATTTGAGGATCAATCTGGAGATGTCCCATACAGTTCAACGGGGCTCATGAAGTCGGAAATTCACAGAATCATTCCAATCCAGCCGGGGGAATCCCCCACCGGTCAGATTCAAATCGGCTTGCCATGTTTTACGTTGAATTTTGCCGCCACAAAAACAGGAGTCCACCGCGGATGAGTTGAGTAGGACGACATGCAATTGTAGTCCTTGATCTGGTACAAGCTCAGTTTCATTTTAAAGACCCGAGTTTCGAATGTTTCGAATAGTTTCCTTACAAGCTGAAAGAGCAACATCGCGAAAAGATCGGTCGCTGTGGCTGCGGTTAGATAGGTGAGGGAGTCCGCGGTCGCAACGCGAAGGTTGGCCCGCGACGGAGGAAGCCCATGTTTGTAAAGCTTTTGCGCTTCTGTAGCAGCTTGCCAACTTGCTCTCCCGCTTGCCTTATCTCCACTGCCAACTTTGCATGACTGCCGTTTTGAGGAGCTTTCGCTGAGGTGAAGTCGATCGCCGCGATATGCAAACTCTCAACAGCTTGTGGAAGCGGTGGAGGGAAAGACTGTGGAAAATTCCGATCTTGCAACCTCGTCACGGGCATTCATGGGAAGAGCCATGCAGAGATTCCGCCGCGCATCACATCGAGCTCCACCTCAGCAGAGCGATTCTGTTCTGTCTGGATGTGCTGAAAAAGACGCAAAATGGCGATCCAACAGAGAAACCCTACATCGAACGACATTTTGAGCTCGGTCCGGTTGCGACTCGGGTCTCGAGGAAATGTTTGATTAGCGCACACCTCCTCTCTCGCCGACTTGCGCCTTACGAGGCTCCAAACTTGAGGAGTTTGCTGTGTGCTGTCAAGCCTGAATGGAAAATCACTCACAACAGCTATCCGGGCGTCTCGTGTCGCACCCGGAGTCGGGTCGTCGAGGTTCCTCACAAACTTCAAGTTACGTCGAGATCAGCGCTCGACGCGGTGCGCTGCGAGGACATATCATCTGATAGGCATCAGAACTTCCTGGAGAGGAGGCAACTCTTGAACCACGAGCTATCCGCAGGCGGGGGTTGTGGACATGATTTCAGGGTACTTTGAGCTTCTCCTGAAAAGTTGTGTGAATGAAAGAATCCTATGGGAAAGTCAATCGCGAACCTAGGAGTGGGAGCTCGCAATCAAACTCTCGGAATTCCGGAATTCACTTGTTGTGATAGATAAGGGCGTCAGCTGTGTGAGCGGTGGTCAGAATGGCCGAGTCTCAGAATTCGCAACGCGAGGTTTCTGGTACGAGTTTGTCAGTTCTCGCATCGACAGCTGCCATGGCTTCGTCGAGATTCAGAATTTTCATCTCCTTGGAAGCGCTTCCGCCAAGAAGACAAATTGTTGCTTGCCAACACTCGGTCAGACTCCCTCCCCCTTCGTTCACTCCCGAAGCGAACATTTTGTCCTGTTGAACGATGAAATTTTCCGAATGGGAGACTTCGAGAGACTGCCACAACTCGACATCGTCTTCGTTGTCTTTGGCGTCCGTTTTCCCGTCAACAAACGAAAGACGGTTCTTCCGAACGGGTTTTCGAGATAACTTTCGTGATGTAGTGTGTCTACGGTGGAAAGACGAGTGAGTGATCCTGCGTGGCACAATGCCGAATGAAAATCCTAATCAGTCTTCACACGGATTCCTCGAGGTTATGGCCTGAGAGCCGGATTCGATCGACACCTGGGCTTGGGATGGTTCCATCGGGAGGGGCTCAACGACCAGACTGTGAAATCCTCCGAGAAGTTAACTCGGAGAATCGCTGCATTTCTTGGAATTTCCGTCCCCAAATCAGCCTGAGGCGAGGGGAGAGGAGGGAGATAGAGGAAAGGAAAGAGAGAGAGTCTTTCTCTTTGAAATTCGCTGCGCGAGACGCAATCGAGCAATGAATCCTTCTTAACTAGGCTCTTTCCCTCCTTGGTTCCACGTGCGAAGAGAGACAATGAGGCGACAAGTTCAATGGGAGCTCGATAATCTTATTCATTTCAATTAGTTGGCTGCGGAAAACCAATTTAGTCCCGGGCTCCCAAAAGAACAGCCCGCCGACGAACCTAAAAAACGAAGCGCCTCGAATGACCCCAGACGCTCGCTACAGACATTGAGTTATGGCCGAAGGAACATAAAAAAGCTGCTGGCCCGGAATTCCAGTCGAGAATTTCCGCAAGGAGTTCCCGCGTGAAAATTAACCGGGAACCTCTTGTCCGCCATATCCCTCTCGATGCCAACAATTTATCACCTCATGGTCTCCTGCATTGGGGACGAAGCGCAATAAGATATTGGAGAAATATTTTCAATCAACAAACTCACTTTAAAGGAGACGTTCACAGTTTATCCACGAGGGGACGATGAACGCCACGAACAACTGTGCCTGGAACGATATGAGGAGTATTGCTGCGCTGCGATAGCCGCAAAAGCACGAGCAAAACATAACATGGATTAAAACACAACTCGACCTCGGCCACGTCTGGGTCCTTCATGAACATGAATCGAGTGCGGGATCGGAAGAATCTTCGCTCCAGGCAGACAGGCTGAAACGTTGATTACGGTGATGACAACGCAGGCCATCACGGCGATTGAACCCCCTCCCAACCCCATCGCTGTCACGGCGTCTCGGTAAACTTCCAACGACACTGACCCCCCTTCGCCTGTCTCTTCGTCAACTTGATTCGCGTCCCGATTGAGTCTCGTCCCGAGCTCTGAAATTCAACGGTTTACGTCGAACATCGGCGAATCCTGGGGTCGATTCTGGCCTCTTCGGTGAGATTTCCAAAATCAAATATCAAACAAGATACCCAAAACTATCGAACAATTCCATCTGTGTCATCCGATCAATTTTGTCACGGAAGACCCCCTTCGCAATCAGCGGGCGAACGGATCCCTGGTCCACGATCTCTCCCATGACATTGAGTCCCCCATTGGTATTTGGCACAGACCCTCCTCCCTCCTTAGTTCTCAAACGGAGGGCTCTCCGGAGGCGCCTCTGCAATCCATGAGATGTTTGTGGGTTCCTTTTCCAAATGCCTGTCCTTCCTTCATGACGTTTATGAAATTGTAGTCAGCGAGCAGCGACAACCCATGCGTCCTGAGGATGCGGGTCCAAGAAAACTTGTGAGAGCCATATTCCGCACGAGATCTTCAGCGAGTGTGCGTACATATATTGACTCTAACAACTCGAAGCCCGCTCATTTCTTTGAGAGATAACAGGCCGAAGAGAAAGAGAGGAAGACAGCAGAACCCACCATGATCGATCCGCTCAGTCTGCCTGCTGAGAACTTTCTCAAAGATGCGATGACAAACTTGCGGATCGATAGCCGAAAACGGATCGTCGAGATAAAACACATTGGCTCCGAAATATATTGCTCGGGCCAGCGATATTCGTTGCTTTTGACTTCCGCTGAGATTGATGCCGTTTTCTTCGGCTTCGGTCTACACGACGCCGATGTTGGGAAGTGTTCCCAGATCAGCAAGGAGCGCGCGCAATGCCAACACCTCTTCAAATTTGACTTCCGAGCTTGCTGCCGATCTTTATATTTTCCTCCATAATGGCGCTGTGGATCCACGCCTGTTGTGGCACGTGGGCTACGAGGCCCTAGATCCCAACGTCTTCTCCCGGATTTCTGTTGCGATAAATTCCAGGCAAACGATCTCGACGAGGAACATCGTACCGCTTGCCTGAAACTGAACTCCAAGAAAGCTCACGTAAACGTTACCATTGCCCGACGCTTCGATCCTGGCCTCGATGTATCCCAAGGAAGCTCCCTAGGCATCTCAGGGGAACTCGAAAGTTAGCTCGTCCATTTCCACGGCAACCTATGAACTAGATGCAAGGGAGTATTCTTGAGGTAACATTTTGCGGATATTCCGGTCAGTTCTCGAGCAGGATGGAACCGTCGCCGACGAGAATCCATCTGGAGAGCCCGAATCGCCTCTCTCGTAACAATTACAAAGAACCTCTTACCCATGCCCCTGGGCTCCATTTAGGATGGTTACGTCCGCGTTCAGTTGAGCCCTTGTCTAGATTGGTAACAGCGCTCAGGTCGAATTCATTGCAACCGAAAAACTTGTCGAGTCTCTTCAGCGACACAATAAACATCGTCATGGACGAAACTCGAAATGACCGCCATGCCGACGGAAGCCGGAGTATATTGGCGATTGACAATAAAACGGACGCAGTGTTTGAGTCGAGCGTCTAGCCTGTGATCACGTAGATAGTAAACGCCGCCAGAAACAGCAGAATCGTGAGTGATAGTACTGTTGGGGGCAGCACTGGAGCTTCGCATCTTAACGAGGGGAGTTCGATGTGGCGCAAGCCAACGATTCTGACGGAGAACGCCCCCGCAATCAGCTTGAAACTTCGATTCCGTCGACGATCTCGTTCGTGAGTTCCGCCCTGTAGTCCTATTGGAAGCCGCATGTCATGAATTCTTGTTCGGCGGTGAATTGAAAACTCTATCAGAATGTAGAAAGAAACAAGTGAACAACATCAGGGTGGAACTGCGGAGCCAGGTTAGGAAATGAAAACTCTGATGACTTCAGAGATCGAGAGAAAACTTGCCAGGGGGGGGTCATCAAGACTGTGTCATCGCGTTCATGCCAGTGACGTGATCACATCTACACCGGGAGATACAAGTGTGCAAATGATTCGTTCGGGACTTCGATCGAATCATCTGCTTATTTGACAAAACGATACGATACGATCTCTTTATTCTTCGGGAATAGAGGTTGTAATATATAATATCCCGTAACCGAATAATGAGATCATACTAGACCCGAATGAAGAGCGTGACTTTCCTGAGGTGTCGGCGGAGGAGCAGCCTAAGAAGGAGACACTGAGCCAGAATGTTACTATGGAGACGGGAATGGGTCGACTTCGACGAGAAAATTGAAGTCTCGAAGGAAACAGGAAACCGAAGTATACTCACTTACCACGGCACAAGACTGGATCGAGGTCGAGAGTTAACCTAGCTTACGCTCATTGCGGTACGCGGTCGCGGCTTTGACAAAGCCAATTCCAAATTCCAACAGAAATTTCGAAATTGAGCTCATCATTGAACACACGGCCCCGAACGTTGCGTCGGAAAGAAGATTCGAAGGGAGACGGGATCGGCGGATACCGCGAATAGTGGAATGGAGAGAGAGCGGAAAAAGTTGGGGGCTTGATCTATGTAAACTGCGTATCCGCATGATGGCATTGAATCCTTGGACGGTGTATTATTCTGGTTATATTCAACGGCGTGTAGGGCCACGGCTATTCGTGCCTAGCGACTGCCAGGATGGCAAACACCAAAACAGGCGCGCAGGACGACCACACCAAGTCCTGGAAGCACCGATGTAAATCAGTGGCGAAAATTCTCAATCCTCTGCGGGCTCGTGTTGGAGGGATTGCAACTTTCACACAGAAAGCGATCTCTGTCGGATTCCTCATGGTACGATAATGAGACACACATTTCCAGTCAGAGGAAGAAACTTCCGAAGTTTTGAGCCACGGAAACAGCTTCCCGGGAAGCGGTCTAGACTCTAGAGTACAAGCACGACACGAATCGTCTTCATTCTCTCAGGTTCATCCGTGGAGAAAAAAATATTCTGTTCCGTGTACCGTCGAGCCAGATCCCGCGGGAATTCATGCTGAATGAAGCCAGTGTTGGACGGAATCAATGCTTCCCTGTCAGAATAATGACGAATGGATTCCCTCGGGATCCGAGAAGGGAACATTTTGAAAACGGCGATAAGAAAGACGAAAGGAATGGATCCGATTCGACGTACGTGGAGTTTCGTCCGGGCTCGATTCTAGCCGGGCCGCGTGAAACCATCAAAAATCATTGAGGCCGGCTACCGCTTCGATAATTTTTCCCGTTCTCTCGACTTCCATCACGGCACCAGTGCTGACGGATGGAGAGCGAAGAAGAAGAAGAGCAGAGGGGAGCAGGCTTAGTGGACTTTCATTCGAGCCGGAAGGACCCAGAGTGTCGAGGGTTCTGTGAGGTTCAGTGTGCGTTCTCTGTTCGCCGTTGATTCGTTTGCGCTCGCCGTCGGTTGTCTCGATTTGGTTCGGCAGCTCGCTTAGCGGCGCTGGCGACGGGCAGTGATACTCTTACTCGATTTGCCGAACCCTCGCATTTGGAATAAAAGTTGAAACCGATTACGGTTTGCGCCATTTTTCATCTTAATGAAATATCGGAAGCCACCAGCCAGTCAGCCAGAGCCACCGCAATGCGAACGAGAGACCGAGCGACCAACTAAAAGACCGACGACCGGCCGAAGGACCGACTGCCCGTCCGTCCGTCCATTCGTCGGCAGCCGTCTGTCATATCCGGATGGAGCGAGTGCAACTATGCAATGGCGGTTCGGTCGCTCTGGCCCAGCTTGAGTCGACCAAAGCCGCTGTACTCGATTCGTTGCAGCCCCAGGAGCGACGCCGGCATCAGCAGCAGCAGCAGCCGCCGCCAAGGCAGATAGCGTCCTTGAAACTCTGCTTGCTTTGCACAATATACGACATTGTAATAACTGGATTCGCTTAAATCAATATTGTCGTTTGCCCTCTGAGCGTTTACAGAGCTGTAAGTGTATTCGACTTGAATGCGTACCGACACAAAAACGGAACACCCGTCGGCACCGAGTCCTATATGAGAAAGTGGTGGACGAACGACCAGAGAGGAAGTCAACGGTCGGAAACAACTGCCGTACAGCATTCAACGACGGATGGAAGCACTGGTTTCGCAGAGGATTGCGCATTTTCTTTTCTTCTCACCTCTGTGCGGCGCAGGAAAACTGCCAGCAGCTCTGAAGACTGAGCTTTTGGCTCCAGAAAGTTTTGGCGATTTCTTACACGATCCATCTCAACGAGACTTCATCCTCTGGGAAAATGATTGTCAGTATGTTGTTCCTATTCATCCCCATTCGAATTGGTATCCAGAACGGGAGCCTGAATTCGCGATGGAAACAGCATCTGAAATGATTTGAAGGCGGAAAGGAGAGCTTTCGCTGGCGATCCCAACTGGGAAACTTGAGAGACAACGACGGTGGCAGTTTGCGGAGGAGGTGGAGAAATGGGAAGCTGATGGCAACTCGTAAGGATGCGGAGGCGCGAGGCTGGTGGAAACAGCGCGAGCCAGAACGGGACACGGAGCAAGTCGGGAGTCGGATGCGGAGAGTGCGACAGGCCCCCAGCCTTCAGTCGAATCCACACATCATATCGCCGGCGCTCAGATGAAAAATGACGCTGCCGGTGTACAGTCAAACTCGTTGGCCAACTTTTCCCTTCAGAGGAGCCACATGTTGCTTCCCCAAACGGAGCTCGTTGCCCTCGGTCCCGTTCGAGCGCTCGTTCGATCTGACAAACTTTCCTCTGCCGAAAAGACAACCTTAAGAAGCTCGCTTCGACTCCAAGCAGAAAAAGTCCTTGGGTATGCGAGGTGGCGGATACGCTCACAGACGAGTCGCCGTCGTTAGGCGGTCGCTAAGAATAAGTTTCGGAAATCGGAATGGAACGCGGAAACAACCGATGATTCTGGAAGACCTTCGATATTTTGGTGTTAGCAACCTCGGCGTCACCGAATCGGATATCGATTTCTGGCTGGAGACAGAACTGCTCAATCCTCTGGTCTTGTAGTGATGCGGCCCGAACATCTCGAACAGCTTCCCTCGATATCTCGATACGCGCTCCTCATCGATTTCAAAAGAGGAGGTTTGTTTCGGATCATTCTCCTGAAGAGATCCAGAAGGAGAATTTCCCTTCCAGTTTTCGGCCACAGTCTGCGTCACGCTCTCGAAACGCGTTCGGTATTGCTTCATTTTGGTCCCTCGGCAGCACTTTGTCCGTCAGGTTTCCATCGTTCAGAAATTCGCAAGTGACTGAGACTCTCTGCACGAGTTCGAAATCGACTGTGACGCATAGCGTCAGGGAGCCGAGGCACGTCGAACGCATTCCTTGAGGGTGGACAACAACATGTTCGAGTATGCTAATGAAGGGCACATCAAATGGTGCGGAAGATTCACCGGGAGTTCGCTGATCCGTGAGGCTGACACCAAGCCCGCACTCGACTTCACGCGGACTTGTGATCGGTGTCCAACGCCCACTACCAATAACACGCCGACGGACCTGCTCTCAGGAAGCCGCGTACTCAGCCCGTAATTATGATAAGCAATCTCCCGAGCCGAGTTCCAGCTCTGATGTCTGCCAAAAACAAATTTCCCGAAACCGAGAACACCGCTAGCCACAGTAAAAAAAATCCTAACGGCTCGATCCGGTTCCCAAAATCAAGGTTTCCTTCGAACGACAACGAGACTTGAGGACATGAAACTGTTTAGTCGTTGAAGGATAACGAATTCAATAAGGAGTTCGAAATTTCTTTTCGAAAACGAGCCTGATAAGATGGCCGGGAGCTGCGACGGTCAGGTTCCAACCACGAACGACTTCCTCGTTAAAGCGGGATACCAAGTGTTGAGAAAAATCGGTGGCGGCTCCTATTCTCAGGTGAAGGAAGTCTTGCAGGGACATAACAGGTACGCCAGTGAAACCTTTTTTTGCCCCCGTTTCCCTGGTTTCGATCTCGGGCTCTGGGCTCGGGGCTCGCTGGTTTCTGACTTTTGTCGTGATTCTCAAAGACGGATTGATTTGCAACAGATTTGCCGTCAAAGTCATAGACACGACGAAGGTGTCCGATGATTTCAAAGGTCGGTTCCTGCCTCGAGAGTTGGAGATCCTTTCGCGGATTGAGCACAAACACATCATCAACGTGTTGAGGATATTCAAGGTAGTAGTTCTCCAGAGAGAACATGCTTATGTTTTGCCGTTGCAAAAGAAACCATTCTCAGCTCCAAAAATAGCATTTGAGATGGGGCTCTCGAGGCCTGTTCTGAACGTTTTCAGTTTCCAGGCCGCTGAGAAAGTGTTCATCGTCATGGAACTTGCGGAAGACGGAGATCTGCTATATTACATCAAGAAGAAGAAGTTTTTGTCAGATTCGAGATCTCGTGTCTATTTCCTACAGATTATCGACGCACTGAACTATCTTCATGGCTTGGACGTCGCGCACAGGTAGAGTTGCGAGGAGATTAACACCTCACTGAACAACAGTGCCGTCGTCAGGGCTTGGGGCCTGAAATCTCTTCATCCTCGGGGATTCTTGTCCTGATCCTCGGCAGCGTTCTCTCGGAATCGAGTGGGCTTTTTTTAGTTGATATTTCGATTAGCCATCGGCTTGCTGATACCCAGGACGCGGATCTGTGGTGGGAGAATCCTGACAGAGCTCACGGAGACTTCAACCCGTAACGGGGAAACGACCCGAAACTCACGTCTCGTTTCACTTCTGCAGGGATTTGAAATGTGAGAACATTTTGATGAAGTCTTCCAGACACGTCAAGCTAGCGGACTTCGGGTTCAGTCGGCCTTGCTCGAAAGACGGTCGCAGAGTTCTGAGTAGAACTTTTTGCGGGAGTACCTTGTACGCGTCTCCGGAAGTTCTCCAAGGTGAGCGACGACCCTCGAAAAAAACTCGAAAGTTTGCGTGATCGAGCCGCGCTCCGTTCACCGGCTCTACCCGGCCGGAGTTGACCCCCCAAACCTTGCTCGCGCTTCCGTGAGCCGTGAAACTGTGCGGATCGTAGGTTGCTTTTTCTCAATCATTCTCACTTTCGTCTGAACCGAGAGCAGGTAACGCGTACAATCCAAAACTTTACGACGTGTGGTCCCTGGGTTGCATTTTGTTCATAATGCTGTGCGGTGTGATGCCATTCGACGACAAGAATCCAAAACTTCAAGTGAAGCAGCAGCTCGGCAGGCATGTGAGTCACAACCCCAATCTTCTGGAAGTTTCCATAGACTGTTGTTATTCCGACTTAGGCTTCCAATCAAGATTGAAATCCTCGGAGCAACATTCTTCTTCATTTCCCCCCTCATTCATTAAAGATCGGTTACCCCAAGACACCCACCGTCGCACCGGAGGCCAAGGATCTACTTCGGAGTATGCTCGAGCCCGACGTACTGATGAGAACAAGCGTTCCGAGGATCTTCTCACATCCGTGGCTGTCGCCCAAGAGCGGCGGTGATAACGTTGCGTTGAATAGTTTCTGAAATGGATGATGACCCTCTGCGCGGAAACGGGCGATATCAGGACTGGGGGAAGGATCATTGTTTGATTATAACCACTTGACCACTAAGAGCCGAAAGGACCAGAGACAGACTAGCAAGTTCAGAATCTGGATGAGTGAAAATATGATTTGTTTCAAAGCAACTCGTTTTGCCAACCAATCATTCGGAGCAGAGCAATAGCCCTCTACGGGCCTATCAATATACATATATAGCAAGAACCTTCTATAGGTCACCATAGGAAATCGAAGGTTCCTCAAAATCTGGCGTATAAGGAGCTTATCAGATAATTGACTTTGAACTGGATACCATGAGGGATAAGTTTCCCTCTACCAAGGGCGCTATGAGGAACAAAAGGTTCCTTGTACGCCGGATTTCAGGGCACACCCGAAAACTCGATAGGGTACAGAACTGAAGTATTGCGCCCCTCCGCTGCTCTCGATATATCCTTACCAGAAAAGGTGCGCGGTGAAATGAGCGGTCAGATTCTGTAGTGTCTCTTGAGCGAAATCTATGTGTTACGGAGAAAATTCACCGAGGGTTCGTAGCGAACTGCGAAGATCAAGAGATGTGAAAGTGTTAAAACCACGATTTCCCTATTTCAACCGCTCGGATCCCGGTGACGCGGGATCGAATGCACCGTTTTTGAATGCTCCTACTGCCTGATCCGCGAAAAGACCGCGGAATGATTTCCTTCAATGCTTTATCAGCGGATGCTAAGGAAAATTTAGCGGAGTTCAGGTGTTCACACCAAGTACCCCCAATAATCGAATCGCGAAACGTAAAATCAAGCTGCGAGAATCGTCGTTGTTGACGTTCTTGCGTCCCGAATGTTTCCTTCGAGACAAAATTAGAAAGTGGTCTATTCCACACCGTATCAATGCAGCATTCCCGATTGGCATTGGCCTCGATGAAATGTAGGCTAGGAAGCCAACTTGTTTCTGATTATGAGAGATCATCCGTCTCGAAGTCACTAGTAAGTGCAGACACATTTGGGCAGCTGCTGCATGTGCCACTCCGCGAGGCGTGTCGCTCCTCGGGCACGCAAAAGAAGGCGCTGGAAAATGTCGAATCAAGTGACGAGATATTCCGCCCTGCTCTCCGAATCAACGAGTGAAGAACAAGTACAGAAGATCGAGAAAGGAGGGCCGGCAGTTAGCGAATGAGCTTCGAAGAAAGCGCATGAGTGAGAGCGAAAAGAGCCGAGAAAGTCGAGAAGAAAGCCAGCCAGCCAGCCAGCCTTCCACCCGTCCTGCAAGACCGGCCGGCGGTCCGTCCGTCCGTCCGTGCATCGCCGCACGGCGGGCTTCGTTCGCCGCCATTATCTTCGTCAGAGAGCACAATAGAAGCACAAAGCGTGAAAATCAATTAGAGATAACCAGCTCCACAATCAATCTGAGCGAACGTACTGGCGACGGATGGAGTGATGGAGGGACGGGCTGGAAGACAGTCTGTCGGCTAGCCGACCAGCCGGCCTGCCTGCCGACCCGCCTGACGAGCGCCGCACCTAAAGAAGCTCAGAAAGCTCAGGAAGTCGTTAATCCTAGTCAAACACAGGGCTTACGGAAGACCGGAGGAGTCAGCACTCCAACCTTCCAACGGGGTCGGAGCTTGCGTTCGGTCACTGGATCAGCAGGAACAGAACCTCATAGAAACTCGGGATATATTTCAAATTTCTTGGATCGCGGACGCGGTGCGCAAATTGCGTAGTAGGTGGATTTCCAGTTCCGTCAGTTTCGTCCACCAAGGGTTCGGAGTTATGGGTCCTATTTTTGTTCCACATCAGGACCCTCCCTCTTCTTCGCTCAAATATTCCTCGCGGGAGAAAGAAACTCACCGCAAAAGCCTGGCCTCATTCTTCCGAGTCACTGTCTATTTTTCTCTCATACTGACTCGAAGATCGGAGTTTTTCCCAGGGTAGATCATGAAGAAAGTTTCGTCGCACCCAGGAGGGGAATTATTCCGTCCGTCGAGTGGCTGTTGGAGCTTTTGATTTGCGCGTGAACCTAATCAATGGGATCTCATCGTCACAATTATCAAAATCGAAGATGAAGTAGAAACTTCGATGAATGAGGTTGTGGTCCACTGTTGACTTCCAAGATGCGACTCTTCAATCGCAGTCCCAGAACCCGACTCAAGATTTGTTTCGTCTCGGAAATCCCAGGATGACCTTCTTTCAAAAACCATCGCTCCGAAATTCATTCGAGACAGGTGCTCAGGATGCGATCGTCCTGGTGTCCTCTGGAAAGGTTGAGCTCCCTGATTGGAAAACGTGCTGCATAAACTCCCCCTGAAGTCAAAATCGATTCGATTAGGGAATGTCTAGAATGGTTCTTCCGGCTAACAGTCCGCGAAAATATCTGAGGCGCTTGTTTTCCGACTCGAGCCCCCTTCGGCTCCTTCCCGCTAGCTTTCTCCTCATCGTCGAAGAAAATGAAAGAACGTAAGCTAGTAGGATGCTCCGTCGCATCGTCCTGGTAGATTCCTTTGGATTCGAACAGCGCCTGGCTTCATGAACAGCTGTCTGTTCTTCCACCATCGAAAGCGTTCTTCCGCTTCCCTCTTCCGCGTCGACGACATTTCCCCTCTGCTCTTCGAACATGTCAATCGGGAAAGAGCTCCATGGAGAACCCGGTAAGAATCAGAGTCATACTCACGAAAGACGGAAATTAACAGAGTTGGAGAGTGGAACATAACATAGAAACTTAACCCTTTCGTGACCGTCGCTTGGTCCCAGTCTCCTTTCGGTCCTACCCTGGCTATCGCTTCTTTACTTTCTCCATCTTCTCTGAGTCTCCATCTTGTCCAACTCAGAGTCAAGGAGCCGTCGTGTTCATATTAAAGTTTTGTAGAGGGGTCGGCTGAACTGAATTGAACGGACAACACGTTCTGCCGACGGACGCTTGAACGGGCGCAACCAAACCAACCATCCAACCAGCTAGCGGACGGGTGAGCGTCACTCAAGCTTCCGTTAAAGAGTTTTTTTTTCCTTCTTCCATGAAATTACACGCTTGCGACGATCTGAGAGTTGCAAGAGTTTGAGAACAGTGACGGGTCACTGATGGCACCGCTGTCGCGACTCGAGCTGACGGTGCCCCTTCACTGCACTGCACTGTCTGCCGCTATTGTTGTTGTTAATAAACGCTTACTCATCTCACACTCGAAGCAGTATTCCCGCGCATTCCGGTGTTTTGTGTAAACATTGGCGACAATAATAACAGCCGCATCTCCTAAAGCAGCTGATGAACTTCTTCTGAGCGTTATCCTTGCAAGTTCCTCGTTCTTCCGGACGAAAGGTTTCACGAGCTAAAAAGCAAGGATGGCGGAAAAACACGAAAAGGAGCAAAACGAGGGACGCGTCACATTTTAATGACAGATTCCAGAGCCCCTCGACGTCGCGACGTGTAGCCTTCTCCCCAAATCGACTGCCAAGCATCGGAGCGCAAAGCTTTTATGTATCATAACGTTGGGCTCATTATTAATAATCGCTCGCTCACTTGCCGGACTTGTTCTCATGGAGCGTTTCGAGCGACAGCCCGTGCTAAAACTCTTCAAACACTCTGATCGCAGTCAAAGGAGAACAGAACTCGTCGATTCATCAAAACTTCGTCCAAGGTCAAGGAGTGAGGACGTGCATATGAGCGGTGTGTTGAGGCGGAAATCAATTGATGCGACTTGGGGATGCTGCGAAGAATCTCGCAGATGAAGCCGAAATCGCGAATCTAAGACCCTTCAAGAAAATTTCGCCTTGATCAGGTCCCACAATCAGGATCATCAGCTTCAGGCTGACTAAGGGACGGGACCACGTCCTGGGAGGACGGAATTCTGTGATCTTGAGTTATTCAGCCGAGAACCATTAATTTTTCTGGATGGGATTTGAAGGTTGCATCATGACAATGTGACAATGAGTCGCTTCATTCAAATAGTTATATTCGTCCCTTGAGAGAAGCAAATCATGCCAGCAAAGGAGGAAGCTGAGGCTCTGTATGCGCCCAGCAGCTTATTATTCGTATTAATGTTTAATGGGGTAGACGAGGGCCAATGAAAATATTCTGCCGAGTAGATGTAGCGGGAGCGGTAGACGCGCGAGAACCAGTGGCATAGACTGGTGCGAAGTCACAGTCGGCTTGCGTCGTAGCAATGCCCCTATTTGATGGAGCGGCTGAAGCCGATTACGCTGCGCCGCTCTGCTCGGCCTGGTGTTTATTACAGCATCCGCGGGGAGTCCTCCGAGTCGATACTACACTCGTGGAGTAAACGATGCAAAAACGAGCTATTCCGAACTCGAATCACCCGCTTGAGCCGCTCGCTATAACATAACAGGTCCCTCATGAATCAACTTTCGACCGAACAATGTTCTGATGCGCGCAACGACCGCCATTCCACAATTCGCGTTCAGAATGAATCTTGGTGAAAAAGAATCAGCTCCTCTTTTCGACAGATTCTCCGACGGACCCGCGAAGCGCTATGAACGATGGTGGAAATGATTGCGACTCTAGTGGGACTCTAGTGAATCGGTTTTCCGAGTTGTTCGGTTCCCGTTCGATTCGCGGAGCGTTTCCTGCCGATTCTTACTTCCACACCTGCCCCAGCTGTCAAAGACAGCGTGTTTAGTTCACAGAGGACGGCAGTCAAAGACGACGACATTTCGCTGGGAGTTCAGTGGCGGCAAGAGCAAAAGAGACACTTATTGAATCCAGGGAAGAGGGACTCAAATGAAATGTGTGGGCGAGAAGAACGGTGGCAGTCGGGTTCTAGTAAGACACCATCTCTCTTTCTCTCGGCCGCTTATCGAATGTTTCGCGTCTTCAGCGTTCCTCGCTCCGAGCAGAAAAACAAGACGTACGGAACTACATACGTTGTTCGACTCCCGTCGCTCGGGAACAGATTGGTAGGTACTCGTCCGGGAACTTCGATCGTCCGGGAGATCAAATGATTCTGGTTCACATACCGTATTCGAACACTTGAGGATTATTTTAAGCCTCAACGGGAAACTATCTCAAAGAAGTCGTATATATTAGGGCTCAGGACAGAGTTGGAAGTAATACACCCTCATTTACATGTATTTTAGATACATGAATGTAGAGACAATCCCGAAGGCTGCCGCAGAAACAAAAGAGGAAATGGCGAACCTGTCCTATATTCCGATCGTGGGACACGTATCACGGTATCGCTCAGTCCCATCGACGGCATGCACGGCTTTATTGCTATTGTGAAAGCATGAAGAAGTGCGTCTAGATATTCGGCGCCCTTAAAAGGCTGGCGGTTTCCGCAATGTGTACGTGTAAGGCGCTCGCGTTCGCCATCCTCAAGAATATCAGCTTCCGAGCGTCCGAAGAATAGAGAAACAGGCTGCCTATAAAAGTCTCGCTCGCTCGCTCCTTCGTTGATGGCGCAGTCAACAGCTTCCGTTCCTGCGTTCTGTACTTGGCGAAAGTGAGCCTTGGAAAGGACCGAAATTCGCCTCGACACCCACAGCATGCCTTAACCGACGGAGCTTCCCGAACGGATCTTTTATGGTTTATTTAAGCACAAGTTCAGAGATTACAGGAGGGGGTTATTCAGAGCGTTTCGTACACAGCCCTCAATTCCGTGAGGGTTGTTTCCTTTTTTGATCGAATTCATCATCAGCGATTGGTGAGGATCGTTTTAGTCGCCCATGGGATCGAGTGCGTGTCTGGAACGACACCATTGCTCGGAGTCGTAAAATTTGAAATGCTTCCTATAGCTCCGATAGCTCAAAGTTTTTGCCGGAGCGTGGGCATGACTGGCACAAATCGCTATAAACGATATCCTGTGTTTGCTTCGTGTCATCGCGAGCTAAATCTTCCCTCGTGAAGATCCCAGTAGATATTCCCGTGTAAATAGTCGAGTGTCACTGCGCCTGGATCCGGGTGTTCATCTTCTCATAGGGTTAATGTGTGTCGCTTTTTCTCCCCCTGTTTTTCTGTCTCCCGGTGCCCAGGAGACGAAGAAGCGAGCTTATAGCAGTTGTGGAGCTTGATGAGAGGAGTAACAAGCGGAGTGGGAAAACTAGTGAGGGATCAGGAGGGTGGTGGAACGATGCGACTTCAGCAAACTGATTGAGGATATCAGGCCGGGAGAGCGGGCGGGCGGGAGAATCACTCGGAGGAAGGAGGAGGAAACGCAGGAGAGCCCTGCATCGAGAATTGGCCACAAATCTTCCCGGGAACCGAAATTTTCCGCGACGGAAGCGGCTAGCTATCGGAGGATATTCGATCTTTCACGCACGCAGCACACGTCCAGGAGATCAACAAATTCAAGTGCTCGTATTACCGACAGACTAGGACGGCTACACGGTTTGTGTGTCAGATCTATCTACACATTGTGGTTGCGGTCCGCGGAAAGAGCTTGCCTACTCGCTCGCTTGCCCTGCGGTACAGAGTCATTCAAATCAATTGGGTAGCGTGCGGGGAAGTTCGAGAGAGAAGTTAATGATGGACTTCTTGTCCATCTCCTTCGAGGCCCGTCGAGGCGTAACCTTTAGGCGACAAGGCTACGCTTATGTCCGCGCCACAAGATTAATGACGTTGCTCGAGGCCATTGCATTTATCAAGACGGAACAACGGCTCCTGTCCCACCCTCCGTCGCCGACCGAAGCCTGTCTGGTAGGCCATCGACCGCCGGCCACTCAGCGTACACTTGATGCAGCCCATCTGGCTAGTTCTCGAGACTTCATTTGGCGTGGACCCGCATCCTGATTACCTGTCGTCTCGTTAAGCGACGCCGCCAGTCCGATGGGACAGGGCGTAAAAGCCGCTCAAAGATCTTCGACCTCGAGCGCTTCCCCGAGGCGGAGCCGGAGGCGACTGCAAACATGACTCAGAGCGTCATATTCGGCTGGATAAATTGTTCCGCAACCCCTGAGCAAGCTGAGATTAGAGTTGAGGATCCTCGCTGGACCTTTGTTCCCCATGGTTCTTCCCGTTTTGAAGATGTGCTGCGTGTGCAGGATCGGATGCATTGCAAGTAGTCGTTGCCTGGGACATGGACGGCTGAAAAAGCCGTGCCAAGCTTCTTGAACGCAGCTTACAACTCGACCGGAGTCGACTCAGCAGCGAGTCGCGAGTCCAAATTGTGAGACTTGCTGCGCATGTTGTGTTGCGGCTCGCTTCGCCTGCAGATGCCGCTGTGGAAACTCCGTCAAGGACACTGAACCTCGTGTTCAGGCTCATTAGAAGTTGACGTATGGCTCGTTGTCGGAATACGCTTCTTCGTCTTTTCTTCCTTCTTCTCCTCGTCTATCTCCCAAGCGTCCGAGTACGCAGATGCGTCTGCTTGACTTGCATGCACAATCACTTCCTGCAGCCATCCTGCACAAGCAAACAGACAAACAAACAAACGAACACACACACACAAATACTCTGCCCGCTGGCTCGCGCGTTCGTCCAGCACTGGATGAGCGACTCCGGAGGAAGCCAGAGCTCCCGAAAGTCCGGCAGACAGGAAATCGTTCAGGAAAAAGAGGGTGAAGGCGATGACCATGACCCTGAAGACGAGGTTCCGAGTAAGGCCGGTCAACGGTCGAGGCAAATCACAACAGGATGGAGCGGAGTCGGGACAGAACGATGCGGAACGGACTGAGGTCAAGCAAACCAGAACAGACTAATGTAAGAGGAGGACTTACTCCTCCTGGGTACTCACTGAGCGGACCGGTCTGTAATCTCGCTCAAATCTTCAAGGAACGCGGATGCGGCTGATGTAGTACACCTTGTATGAAGTTAGGCACATGGTACCGTGAATAGCTTCCTGAGGGAATTGGGTATGAGTATACATCTACAGGCCATATTTCCGGCATACCGAGGGATTATGGGAATGATTCTGGTAGAAGCACGAGAACTCTGAAATCATTGACAATTGTCGCAGAAAGAAACCACCAGCGCTGCTTCACTTCTAAAACATTGGAAATCTCGCATCCGAGGGCACTGCATCTTCAGTGTTCGGAATGTCATTGAGGCGTGTCAGCGGGAGAGCATTACTCTGTATCATCGCTGCCGAACGTGTTTCCGACACCAAATCTCGAACGAGGCAAAGAACGAGAGAGAAAACACGCGACCCACCGAATCCCCTCAAGAACGTGAGAATATAAATCTGCCGCATACCCCTCGAGAAGCCATAAAACTTATTCTGAATCTCAAAGAAGACGACAGGGCACGATTGACCCTACCCGCAATAGCTTGCCGGGCCCGTTGGTTGGAGGGAAGAGGAGAAACGTCGTGTTGAGGACATGTTGCAATAAAGCGCAAGCTCTTCACGTTCGGCCACCACTTCCAAATGTCAAACGTTCCTTCCGACGACAGCAGCACTCTGGCGAGACAAGCAATCGAATATGACAAATCGTTTCGTCTAAATCACGCGCGTCCTCATTCTGGATGCACTTCGCAAGGTTGCTCAAATTTTAAGAAGGATGAATCTTCCTCACTGCGTTACTCAATGTGACTGATTCGCTGTTTCGATTGCGGCAATTGCGTTCAACGTCTCAAAACGCGCAATGAGCGTTCCCCAAATGTTTCTTCCCAAGACCTCTCAGTTTTGCTCCGTGCGCTCACTCAGTATCAGAGTTTCGGGACCGAAAAAATAGACTAGGGCTCTAAACGAGCGCATGGACGACCTAAACTTCCGCTCGAGAAACAACTTTATTGTGGCGGCGGCCTGACGACAAGAACGAGAGGAACCTTTTTTCGCGGGAACTTTCTTGATGTCAGCGACGATTGTCCCGTCGTCTTCTGGGCCCTAGTGAAAATTTCGAGTCAATGCCACCACTTGGGAGTTACAGGGCCTGACTGCGAGCTCTCACGGTGGCCGCCAGCTCGCGGACTGAGAACAGAGGAACAGTTGGGCTGTGAGGAGGGAACAAGCGACGCGACGGCCGGCCGGCCGGCAGGCCAGCCAGCACGACGGACCAGTCAAGCTCGTTCATTTTGTCCTGGTCTTCTCGGAGGAGGCCCGTGCTACGCCGCGCCGGGGTCGGGTGGACATCAGGGGATGGGCCCTGAGGGGAATCGAGTCTGTCAGGCCAAAGGCAATACCCCGCGCTCCAGTGGCAGCAACGGAGTGTTCCATGCCCAAGCGGGGTGGTATGTGTCTGGCTTCCTGGCTGGCTTGCCCGCCGGCCAGCCAGCCCGCCCGCCGGTTGTGTGTCGCTCGCCGTTATCCCCTCTGCCGGGTAACGTATCACTCTACTTAACAGCAGGACTAGCAGCCGGGATCCTGCCAGCAAGCCATCCAGTCAAGCCGGGCAGGCTTTCCAGCAAGGCATAGAAAGAATTCCGTTCAATTCAATGGCGCGCTCCTCCGCACGAAGCGGCCTGGCTCGTTCGCTATTTTAAGCCGAATTTCATGGTGTTAATGTTTTTTTTTTCCTCCACCGGGAGAACGACGAGGGAGCGTAATGTCCGTGAAGCCGGAGCTCTCGTTCTCGAACCTCGCTCCCGGCCAGCCCCTCGTTTGTCGGCTTCTCGCTCTGCTCAACCCTAAAACAACGGTTTTCGCTTGGAATGCAATAAGCTTTGTTGAAATATATGAACCCAACGCACGTAAGATGCGTCCGCGTCGCGTGCGATTGAAGTAATGTTCGGTCGATGTATCCGTATCGAGGGGGTGGAATGAGCGTAAGGGTGATTGGCTGCTGCTGTTATTGCCCAATTAGTCTCCACAAAGCGTGTTCTTGGGAAGACAGGCTGGATCAAGTGCTTTGAGCCACCTGAAAGCGGCAACAATTCTAGCGAGACGACACTCGGAGCTGTTGACGGACGCTAATGAAAAAAGCAAAACGACTCCATGGAGGCTTTGTGACAGATGCAAACTCACGCTCCGCCAAAACCCTGTCTTCGTTCTGTTATCATTGAGAGCAACAACCCGGATCATCCCCTGTTCCGGGGTCACAATATCGATAAGATTACTTCTTGATTAGATGCTCTGAGGTCGGAACTTTACTCGCGGCAGTGCGATTAACTGCGACTTCCAAGGACCGCGGTCACAAGTCGAACATGAGAATGAATATGAGAGCACGTGATCACAAGAGAATAACAGCGGTGGCGGTCTGGAACCGAAAGAATCTCGCGCTCATTGCGGTTCCTGAGCCGTGTTTCGGAACCTCCTCACCTACTGACACAAATATCCATCACGGACATGTCCCTCAAACTCCAGAGTTTGATCCAAGGTGTCCGATCGAGGATTTCGAGAGTGTTCGCTGTTGAAGTCAACGGTTCCCTGGGCATCACTGTGCGTACACTTCACCCGGTCTCCTGAAAAGTAAGTTTCGCTGCATCCATGGTCGCTGCACCGGAGTCGAACACCATGCCTCAGATATGAAGTGGTCGTCGTTTGCTTGTGCCACGCAACAATGCACAAAAAAAGGAGACTGTGCATCTTCAGCATATATTAGCAGCGTTTGTAAGAAATGGGGTTGTGCGGCGGCGGGATGGGTTGCAAGGGCCGAAATAAAAAAGCTGCAAAAGGGAAAACGAAAGAGGTAGAGAGACCTGCACCGACCTCTGCGCTGTGTTTCGGTGAGAGGGCACATCGCAGCAAAAGACCCTTATTACGCTAGTCAGCTAGCAACAGCGACCGGAGAGAGAAACAGAGCGGAAGGAGTGCCGGCAACACCACTGGGGAGCGCGAGCGGAAAAGGAAGAAGACTTATTTAGAAAATATGCATATGACCGAATGAAAAGAAAAAACGGCGAGAGCGATGTTGGCCGTCGTGGTTGAGGTGGTGGCGATGATGATGGCGACTAGTGGGAGAAGAGGTAGAGGCTGTGCTGCGCCAAGTACAACGACGACGACGACGACGCGGACGATGGGAGAAATACGGAGGGAGTACGTAACCAGAAGGAGACGAAGGAAGCGAGGAGAGCGATAAAAGCAATGGAGTCTCCTTGGTTGGCTCATTCAGAATCAAGAGAAGAACACCCCAAGGCCCTATGAACTCGAGGCCATCAACACGCCCAGCTTACGCTTATGGAAACAAAGTGCATTCGCAACTCAGCTGAGCCGAATTGGAACGGAGCTTGCAATTTTTTTTTATTGTCTGAGCCAAGCGACTGCCCATCGTGTACGAACCCCTCGGCAACCGTCTCATCATTCTCTCCGTGGGTGTACCAACTTTGCGAGAGAGAGGGAGAGAGAGGGAGAGAGAGAGAGAGGAATCTTCATTGCTCATGGCTTCATTTCTCTTCGGTCGGCCAACGTTGGTGAGTGTTCCGTTGGGACTTCGTTGTGATGACTGTTGCATCACAGCGGGGAGGTATTTGTTGAGTCGTTGACATTTCCCGATTGTGTTTAGAGTATTTTCATTGAATCACGGAGCGAATCTCCCGACCCCACACAAGCTCGTGCAAATGACCGACTGGAAGATCGAGACGACCGGCCCCGTTGTTGAGGCGTGGCGGGGAAGGAGAGAGATTTCCATACATCGCTCCTGGAAAAGTTTCCATGTTGTCAATGAATCGTCACGATTCCTCGCATTCTCCGGCGAGGCCGATTTCCCGAGAGATGCTCGAATGGGGTTCGATTGTTTCATCCCAGAAATAACGACGTGATGCGATGAAAGCATTCCTCAGAACGGAGACCGACGCGCCGACACTGGTCCTTTCGTGCTTTGTCTTCTTGGCTTGCGCCACTGTAACGAGCACAACAAAAGAGAAGTCTGGAAACTCCTCAGCGAACTCATCCGACAACTTGCCATGGCTGGAACGATTCATGGAGAAAAGCGCCAGGAAGATGCCTTTTCGGACGATGAACAGCGGACTGTTGACATTGACGATTTTGCTCTCTTTGATCGCGGCCGGCCCGTTGACAACGGTCTCGGCCATCATACTTTGGTTTGTCATGCGACTTGGTCTCAGGAAGCAGTTCGTGGATTTCGTGATTTGAGCACAGCTTTGCTCTGATAACACTGACCTTTTCCTCCTGCAATAATTTCGATTGTTAATTGGTGAGCTTCAATAAATTTCAACTAAACATCATGCATACCCATGCATCATCATCCCCCTGCTATGACTTCTCCCCCGAACCGCTCAGTTTCAAGCCTCAGATGGAGGTTCCCGCTCTTCGAATTCAGGATCAAGCTTTTGTGAACCGTCTGATGCGATGACTTCAATAACGGAATAGAAAATATCCGGAGTGTAAAGAAATCGCACCGAAAACACCGCGTTAGCCGAAGCGACGGAGCTTCCTCCAACATTGCTGTGGACAGAGACGAACTTGATGAATTCAGCCACTTTTCGGAACGATTCCCTGCGCTTGTTCCGTTTCTCAAGCCCCCCTGAGAGAGTCGATGATGCCTCAAGGGATGTTTGGAGTGTTGTTTGGTTCAGACAGATAGCATAGGTCTCCAGCCGTAGGATACGACGAAAAAAATCGGGAATGACTCCCTCGAGGTATGTACGTGCAATCATTGCATGCACCAAATGGGCCGTAGGTGTGTCTGTGCTCGTGTGAGCCTTGGTGGCCAAGGTCAAGCGCGCAGGGAGGTTTGGCTGTTGTTCGCCAAACTCTTCTGTTCCCTCAAACTTTCTCTCGCGGAGTCGTTCCGGCCCCTGTTCCCTCGGCCGCGTGCAGTGTGTCTTGTGGTGTTTCATCAGTTGTTGAACAGCGAGCCGCGAGCCGCGGTGCTGGTCTCCGTAATGGAGCGTCGGTTCGTTGGAAGGATCTCTCCAAGGAGTAGAGTCATCATTTTCCTATTCCGAACGTTCAAAAACCCGAAACTGGAATCAATGCTCCTCCCGGGCAATGTATCCAAATGTTCCAGCGGGAAAGCTCAAATTCATCCCGAACGCGGGATGCCGGTCGACACAACTCGGCCTACGACTCCAGTGACTGGGCTTAGTGTCCTCGTGGACTCCTTTCACGCGTCTCGGAATAGAGAAACAACTCGGGAACGTGACACAAGCCCTATCAAGTATTCTTGCCCGGCCGGAGATACCCTGAAGAGGATATAGAGGAAGAGGAATAGCAATAAAGGGAGGAGCCACGCTCGGGAAGTTTTGCCGAACTGCATCGCCGTTGTCCTTCTCCTCTCTTTCCCGATGGACTCTCATGGCACCTTCGCCGGACTAAACGATGGCTGGTCAGACCGGTCGGGTGCTAGGCAGGGAGAGAGCTAGGGAAACGCAGGAAAGAGAAACGAGATGAAGAAAGGTGAAGGACAGTGTGTCGTGTCGGAAGAGTGTCAATCGGAAGTCCACGAGAAGCTACACAACGGAAAGCCGAAGTAGGAAAAGGGAGTCGATCCAACCGACGAGAGTACCAACGAAGGAAGCCGGAAGTCCGGAAAGCGATTACCGACGAGCCGGGTCGACGAGGCACGCCAAAGCGCGGCACGCAGCACGTCACGGAACCATCCGGCAGGAAAAGCTACGTCCTCTCAGACAGCCTCTAAGGGTTCCAAATTGAGAAGTAGTGCTGGTTCCTCGTACGGACTGAGCTGACCGAAACACTTTCGGCATCGTTCTCGGTGTCAAGGAAACGAAGAAGGTGTCACGGAAGGTCGGACGCAATTCCCTCGAATTTCTTTTTCTTCTCGGTGTTCGTGATCTCTCCGTGCTCCGAAGACCCGAGTCCTCAGTACGACTCAAGCTCCAGGCGACCTTCAGCTGCGAGGCAACGAATCATCGAGTTCCGTCAATCTGGTGCAATCTGGCAGAGCTGAATTCCGCCATTATCCGAGAAAAAACGACAGTTATTTCGTCTGCGTTTTCCGCTCTTCAGTTGAGGGCCATCGCGAGAAGGTCCTCGCATAAAAACGGACCCGAGGAAAGCAGGCTGAGGATCATCCAGCCGACCGAAGCATTATCTGGTGTTTTTGCAAAGTCCTTCGTGGAGAAGCCGAGCTTCAAGCGCCGATCGATCGGCGTGAGGCTACAGTACGCCGATGAATCACGGTGAATCGCAGTAAAGGTCGACACTTTGGGTTTGCGCGATTTCGCGATTTGCGGATTGGAAGCAACAGTCAGGCTACTGTCACGAGAATATCTCGTGTGATCCCGCTTCTCATTCGTTCAAGTCGTTTTCATGGCGGGACGTGACGCGAACGCATTCTATTTTTATGCAAAACTTGGCTTCGTGCCAAAAGAATACTTAACTAACTATTGTGGTAGGTCCTCCAAGCATCTGTCACTTCAGACGCCACAGAGCATTCCAGCGCAGTTTTCAAATTCCTTGCTGCAGATCTTCGTGATTTGCTTCGCTGTGCTGCGTGTTAAGATTGATACTTCCGATTCTCCTGGGATGAGATTTCTGTATTTGCAGGGAATCGTGGATGCAACGACCGTAATCCAGGCGGTGGATTCTCTAGAAATAAGATGATGGTTTTTCAGGCCGGTCAATCTGTCGGAGAAGCAGCCGATAGTTCCGAAGGTGACTATTAAATCGATCACCGTGGTCGATACCGGAATTCCAGCACAGTCTCTTCCACTTTGTAATTCTCGGATCTTGGGAAGAGCGATGTGGACATTGCGTTTCCCAAGCGCTTCATAGTAATAACCAAGTTTCCCAGCCGATGGTTGAAAAAAACTGGATGTCCTCAGACATCCCGATTGATGATGCGAATGGGAGATACGATTGACGAGTGGAATAATCGACTTCCTGGACACTCTTGTACTGAATAAAGCGGGATGACCGCGTAATCTGTGGCTTCCTTTTTTGCCTCCGAATCTGAGGGCTGTTCTCGTTTCCGGAACAACCCAGCTATAATCTCCGAATTTCCATAATATTTTAAGACTCTCCACAGTAGTTTGGTTGAAATGATACACGTCGCCCGAATTCTGAGTATACCCAGTCATTGAGGGAGTTAGCCCTGTGACTAGCTCTCGAGCAATGGCGCCATTGAGAAGGGGTCGCCGGCGCAATCTTCGGTCATGCTGGGATTCCTCTTGCTTTTGTGCTGGAAAAGAATCAAACTTCGACGATTCGGGAGTGGGATGTCAGACCGATTATTCTTCATCGAGCTCGCTATTCGAACGATCTGCGTTCCTTAAGATGTTTTTCTGAACGGGCATCACATCAGAGAATTTCATATTTTGTGGAAGCTCACGAAGTTTTCCTTCCGTTGGAGCAATGGATATGTTAGCTTTTGCAGCCGTGTGGGTTGTTAGTGCAGTGGAGGTACACGAAATCGACGCGGTCTTCGCAACCCACACGCCCGGTTTCCCGTCGCCTACCCGCGATGCCGCTGTGCCGTTGCCCACGGGAGCCGCGGGTTATCAGGAGGGGGAGAAGGACGGCGGCGGCGGCGGCGAGGGAGCGAGCGTTGTGCGTCCGAGGCACTGCGACGGACAACGGAAAGAAGATAGTCCTCAGATAAAGTTTGCTAATGGCTCGCAGGGGTGCGTTTAAGTGTCCGAGATCACACTGCAGATCAGCCAACACAATAAGGGTGAGAATCTCTTAGCGAACCTAACCTGCCGTTTTCGACATGACGTAGTCCCTGCGCTTCCTGCTCGAGAGCCCAGCATCTAATGCGCACCGCCTTATCTCCAGGAATTGGAGTTTAAGGTACGAATTTGAGAGAATTGTTATGCTCTCCTCATGAAATCCATTCGCATCGAGAACTTCGGCGGATGAAACAATTGTTGATTAAGGTGGCCTGTCGAAAATTCTTGGCCTCTCGAAAGTCGCCATCTACGAATCGGAATCGCCTCCTCTTGCTAAGCACTGCCTCCACCGTCCCGGTAGATAATATCGACGAGAAATGCAGCCGCAGAATCATCTGCTAGGAGGCAAAATCTTCGAATCTTCCGCCAATCGCGCCGATATCGCATCGCTGACGAAGACGTCGGCAGGGCAAGTCTCTGTTACCGGAAGACTTTGGGTACGTGACCACCGCGGCTTACCACAAGATATGAGTGTTTCTCGTTTTTGGTGCGCGCGCTGAACAGGCATCACCATCAGCTGCAGAGAGAACTATACGCGTTTCATGATCGTTTCGGTCGAGCGTTCGTTGGTCTTATCCGGGGTTTCAGGGTCGTCTCGAGCGTTCCTCCGGAATATGCCTGTATAAGTAGTGTAGTGCTCGAACTCATCACTGAACACACTGCGAAAGCGACATACTGTCCGACTGGACACGCGCCAGGTGAGTCTGACTTATGGAATGAATCCTCGATTCTTCGAGAGTCGGGGCGTGATCGAGAAACTCCTTTGCGAATACTTGCACTTTCAGGGTCCAGATCGGACACGAGACTTGGAATTGAATCGAATGAAACTTCGACGCGACGAGGGATTGAATCGTTCAGACTCAAGACCGAAAACTTTTCTATACGAGGCGTGGGGTGTCAGCTGTTCCAGTTTACAGAAGCTCTTTTCCAATTCATATCGGGAAAGGGAGGCAATCCTTCGTTTCGTATCTTTTTTGTAGAACTCGCGTCAATGTTTCTTCTTGTTGCATCCAGACGAGCCTGCTCTCTGCCAAAATATTGAAAATATGATTTCCTTTGTTGCGCTGGCTCGCTCCGTATCCGTTACAAACTGACCTCCTCTTCATCTTTCACTGATTCAAGGTCTATTCTGAAGATGAAAAATAACCAGTGCGGAAGACGGCCCCGATCCCTACACTACGCGATCTCACTTCCTTAGAAAAGTCAGACTCCAAAATGTCCGACTTAGTCTGACGGTAAGGTCACCCAATAACACTCACTCAGCTCACTTGAACTTGGAATGGATCTTTTCAGCGCGACAAACTTGCCGGCGTCAAGCTGTCAGTAAGATCGAATTCTTTCGAAACGCTCACGGTTCCACAGGAGGTGAAGTTCAGATCTGTGGAAGGCTGGTCGCCCGGCCCACCCGCGTGCTAAGTTGCTTTCAGACACAGCTCGCAAGCTTCCGGCTGAGTGTGCTGAGCCAGTAGCCTAATGGAGCGTGTACGAGTGCGTGGCGAACAACTCCAAGCTGAGGCTAAACTCCCTCCTGAGACCGAGCGTCAGTCCGTCGCTCGTCGTGTTTATGGAGGTCACCCAGAACGCTCAGAGCGTAACACCAGATCCGCTGTAAGAAATCACAAGCCGGAGCCTGTTCTATCATCGGTAGGCCACGCACGACCACCGATCACCCCACGCGTTCCACAAGAGCCGCTTTTTCGTGACCCGTTGCGAAGCGGGGATCAAGGAACGAACATCGAGTTGAAGAAATCGATCATCCGCATCCGAAGGCGACGGAGCTGCGACCTTCGAAAGGTATGTATGTGCATCGACCGCGATTCCAGACAGAAGTTCGAAGGTCTGGGAATGCCCATTCTACATGAGCAAGCCTCGAGAACTCGTCTTGATCATTTCCTGCGAGACTTGCCAGCTCATCCTCCAGGAAAGGTTTGGGTAGTAAGAATACAGAACAAACAAGATATTTTGGCGATAGAAACTGTTGTGTGTTTTCCGAGGCTGCTCAATCTTTCCGCGCTCAAGTTTCTCCCTCATTTTCACGAGGGCGATTGGAGTGGCTTGTGTTTCAAGACTTATTCCCAGATTACCCAGAAGGCGCGGAAAATGTATGATAGGCTTCAGCGAAGGCCGACGGGCCGCTCGGCCTGGCGGTCCGGCCTTCATGATTTGCAGCTGCTTCTGAGTGCGGCTCTTGTTACGTAGTGAATCTGCTTTTTTCTCTCCGCCGTTCATCTCGTCTTCCTCTCACTTCACAAGTTTGGCCGTCTCGACACTTGTCGGAGCCGGAATTCCTCGCCTTTGAGGAACCCATAATACCCTCTTGGATATCGGTGTCGTGTTCTGCACGATCATCATACGGAAAAGGATCATTCAAGATGATAATCGAAGCCTAAGATTTTCAGCTGGAGATGTTGTTTCACCTGTCATGTGTGCCCGAGAAGCTCCCCAGAGGCCGATCCGAGAGGATCAGGCTCGGATTCCAGCCTGAGCTCAGATGACCGGAATGGAATCGGTGGAAGGAACTGCCGATTTCCCGGAGAGTCATTAACGATTGGCCGACCGTCGCGATTCCCGTCGTTGAAATTAACGCCGCTCCCCGATCGCCATCTCCAGGGTCAAATCGAATCAACTTGTTAGATCAGTGATTAGCTTGCTAACAAGCTGACTAGCTGACCAACTAAAACGCTCTCCCACTGCGTCGGCTTATCGTTTTCCGGTTGCTCGCTCCCCGAACTCCTGACTCCACTTTCCTTGATTCGTTCCTCATCGATGTCGTCAGCTAAACCCTTCGGATCGCATTGACCTTCGCCAGTTCCGCTTGCAGTCAGCGATGCTGACCACTTTCTTACTCGGACTAGGATTCGGAGCCTTGATCGAATCGGACGGATCCGAACGGAAACGAGACGAGTTTCCAACCAGAATATCTTTACGGAGTTCAGGAGTCGTCCCAGAGGAGAACATGGCTGCTCAATGCGTTAGAAGTTTCGGTGTAAACATCACTTAGTTAGTGAACAAGCATTGTTGTTCCAGTGCATGGATTCGACCAATGGCAGAGCTTGTCGAATGCCGACGGAGACTCCGTCGAGCAACCCAGGAGACTGACGAGCAGGATCAATTAGACAGTACTGGAGGCAGACTTGTCGGTCTGTTGTCAACAGCCGTTGTGCTAATTTGTTCATTTCCGTGCGTTCTCTTCTCGCGCTTGCTTTAAAAGGCATTGCGCTTGTTGTTCCGGTCACACATCTCCCGGTCTGCGAAACTCGTTATGAACATGAAGATAACCGCTCACAACACACTGAGTGAGTACATCACCCACGAGTTCTGCGCATTTGCGTCCCCTCTCTCCCTGCGCCCTAGTGAGGGGGATGCACAATCTCGACCTGGGGTCTTCTCGGCCAGATCGGACGAAATAAGGATTCGGAATTTCCTGTAGAAATGTTCATCGTAAAAGCGGAAATTCTACTCGAGAACCTGGGGAAAACATCTCCGATATCCGCTCGCTGGGATAGAAACACTGGGAAGTTGTCTGAGGAGGGCCTGGGTTAACCTCTCGAGGATATTTCCGCATCGAGGTGCAACGATTTGCGGGTGAAACGTTTCAGAATTGTATGGCCGATGTAGTCGGGATGAGTTTGTCTGGTAGTGCTCCTCCGCCAGTTTCCTTTCTTCAAAGCGATGGACCATCACGCGCCTCTCACACTAGCCTGAGTAGTAGTCTACAGGTAGACGGAGATTGGGCGAAACCATTCAGCGTACAAAAGATTCCGAGAAATAGAGTTTGCTCAACACATTGAGGTCGCTCTTGTGGAAGCGCGAGCAAAAGGAAAACAAGTCCGTCTCTGAAGCGTACACCCGTGAATAATTCACCGTGGGATTCCCTCTCCTGCGTGGCCTCATACAATGTAAACCATGGTCCCTGGATTTCAAAAGAAACACTCCCACAGAAGCGGAAAAAAAAACACCATAATTAAATAACACCGCTCGGACAGAGGTCGCCGCGCGGCCGAGTTGATTCATGAGCCCCAAACCCTCAATTCCATTGGAAATTAGTTGAGGAAAAAACTTTGTTGTTCTGACAAATGTCGTTGGGGTCGTCGGGTGACTTCCGCGTCCGCGACATCATTTAAAAAAAAATAAACGGAAGGGGACCGTTGATATGTCTCGCTAATCCATTAGTGCGGACAGTGTTCCATCGCTGGTCGAAAGCGATCATGAAGTGGTAGCGTTGACTCTTGCCAACGACGGTTAACCTCATTTGATTGATTAACTTCTCATTCTGCGGCGTAATCGATCATGGTGAACGTTCGTACGACTCGACCGTGGAAGGTCATGATATCGAATTGCCTGTCCTCTGTGTCCTCTATGATCGAACTGGAGCGAGATTCGTTTTGAAAAGATCAACCGAAGACCAAAAACCAGAAGAAGAGTTCCAGGGCAGAGGTGCTCCCTCATTCTATGTGATCAACCAGCTCTCGCCGGTTCTGGCGTATCAAAAGGACGCCTCGTGGAGTGTTGAGCGGAAATATTGAGTGCACTCTATGTCTACGGGGAGCAGTGAACTGCAAAATCGAAGAAATTGAAGAAAGCCGCTCGCTCAACGTTTCACCCAATGGGGCAACGTCATAAGCGAGCAGAGCCGTTCACGAGAGGCCAGCGGATATATATTTCGGTGGTGAAGAACAGAGGAAGTGAGAACAAGCCGGGGTCGAAAAGTATTGTTTATTTGACAATTGTACAAACCGACCGGAGGGAACGGGTCGTATGAGAAAGCGGGTCAGAGAAGCTATTGGATTCAGCAGAGCCAGCACCGGTCAAATTCCAGTCGCCCTACCTTCATCGTGTTTTTCGACGAGGCACTTGTGATTCGCAGCTACGTCGTTTCGAAATCGGCGAAGGGAACAATCGGACGAAAAATCGCTTCTACAAAGTCGTTCGCCATTCAAGATAGCCCCAAAGGTGTGCAAATGCCAATAGCACTTAGTTTGTGCCGAAATCCAGGCTCCGACTTATGGAATTTGAGTAATTCCCTTCCCTGACGTGGAGGAGAATGAACCCTCATCCTGGAGGTTTACCTGCGAAGGGAGAAATGCTTGGGGTATACTTCGTAACAACGAGCGCGCCTCCTTCGTTGCGTGTTTGCGGCGGGAGATCAACGATGATGGAGACATTTTTCTCCTCAATAGGTCCCAAGATCGCCTAGGCATCTAGGGACCCGCGGATCAAAGGAGGGATGGAGAATCTCTTTCGATGAAACTTTCATTGCAACGCATCTCATAGTCAGTTTGTTATGGGCTTTCAACATGTACCCTGAATACGACTAAACACGCAAAAAAGGTTCGTGATAATGGTGTTTCGTTGTAGCCACGTTGCAACCCGGCAGAATTCCCTAGCGCAAAGCGTACGAGTACCAGCGACGACGAAACCTAGAACCAGAATTTCTCTCGTCACATCTCCTGAACATGCTCTGCATCGAGAAAGGTCTGGTGATGAATTCGGGAATCCAATTCCCGCCGTGATTGTTTCATTGCCCAACGAAGAAGGCCCCGTAGGCCGTCAGGTGGGTTGTTGGTCGTTCGCTCGGCATTTGCGGTGAAGGGATGTCAGCGAGAGTTGTTGTGTCTAATTAGTAGTCGGGGAGTTCGGAAGGATCGTTGTACCTGGAAGCCGCAATGAAGGCGGGAATAACACCCAAACAGCATCAGGAGCGACTGGGGCGACGGTGGCTCCTCATTAGGCCGCGATGAAGAGCTTTGATCGAAAGCCACTTCGACCGGAGCTCAGGCGGAGATTAGAAGTTGGAACCTTTTTCCTCCATCGGATCTCGTCTTGGTTTTCAGTCCTTTTCGGTGGCCGTTCGCCCTCTCGCTCAGCCGGTCGCTCGCTCGCCCACCCACACGGCCACAGATAGAAAACAAACCGACAAACGGAAGGATGGACGTTTCGGTTTCCAATGCCCCAAGAACGCTTCCAATCTCCTTCGGAGCGCGGCCTGCTTTCAGATGATGGCATCGTATCTCTCACGCAAATCGATACGGTGGGCGTGTTCCTGCCGAGCCGATGATGGCCGCTCGTTAGAAACAGGCTGGAAGTGCGAATTGTTTCACATGGAGTCGACCACAATATTTCGATTCGCCGTCTGTGGACGACTCTGCATCCTTTCCTTCCGAGTGGCCGTCTTCTTATTGTTCCGAGGATATTCCACGCACAAGGCACGAGGACGGAAAGTTGTCCAAGCATTTCGGTAACGACTACGCGCAACGATTCCAGAGGATCCTACGACAGGGCCTCGTGTATTTTGTTTTCGCGGGAAAAACACTGAACGAAGCATCAAAAACTCAATGAGCTCCGTTTATTCTCCTCTTCATGGTCGCTGTCATGATGTGGACGTCGTTTTGTTCAACAATTCTGGTTAGGATGTAACTCGCTGCGGGATATCGCCAGTGAGATGTCCATAAGACACAGGCCGTCGTTGAATGGGTACAGAATCTCGCGAAGCTGTTGCAGCAGATATTGGCTCGTGCAGAACAAGCAGATCGAAGTGGTGGTGGTGGTTCTCAACGGCTAAGCCCTTCAAGCGCGGTCTATTGGTCACTGGGGAGCTGTTGCCAAGAATGAGGCCAGAGAGGCAAACATGATTTGCAGACAAGCTCCCTCACGTTTGTCGTAGACGACGTCGACGTCCTTCGCTCAACAGCGGAGAAAAAACAAGCCAAAATGACGTTGACGAGGCCCGAAAGTAAAGTCGCTTTTGTAGCCTGTCTTCGTCCGATCGGCAACGGAGCGGGAAAAATGAGGAGCAAGGAGCGCTTCTTGCCATGGGAGACGACACGTCAGACGAACCTTTTTAGTCAGGGCTCCGGACGAACTTCAAGTACGTTGCCCGGACGCCTGCTACCGTTAGGGTAGTTTTGCGACTCGGATTCGCGCGACGCAAACCTTTCTCCCGTGTGAACTGAAGCATTCATGACCTTAACATATTACGACACAATTCAACTGCCCCCTCTGATGTGAGTTGAGACAAGAACGAGGAGCCGGAGACATCAAGGTCACAATTTTTCGTATTGTAACGATCGTCATGGCATTCTCAAGCTGCAGAGACAAGCCACATTGGATATTCCTCGACCGATATTCTACGTGAATCTCCTCATAAAACGACTGATTGCAGGACTCACAACGACGGTATGAATTCAAGAACGGCTCGTCGCGCGGTGGGAAGAACGAGTGGAAGGCTCCCAATACACAATCGCTAACCAGGTCCCGAGAGCCGGGTTCGTCGCCGTCATAAAGTATTCCGAAGTTTCAGATCGAGGTTTCTGGGAGTTGGAACATTTCGGAGTTTCGGCTCATCGAGTTCGACTAGCCGGATAGTTATAGTTGGATAACGGTTGTTCAGAGACAGCTAATGAGCATGCTGATAACGAGGTATCAACAATTAACCCTGAAAATTTTGGTGAAAGGTTCCTAGAAGCATCGTACAAGTACTCCATGATCCAAATGGATGGTATTTCACATCGATGTGACTGACTTGATTTCTAAGAACATTTTTGCGAAGATTTTTACAGAGCTCGTAAAGCTCGAACAATGTCTTTATCAAGCCAGATATGGAACAAGCATCGATTGGAGAAATATTCGAGAAGGAGTGGTTTTCCTTGATTTGCATTCCCGTTCAAGAATGGGAATGCTTTTACGCAAAAAAGTCTCATTCGCTTTTCATGAGCAAAGTTTCATCCGAGTTTTGAATATTGAACCGTTGAAAATTTTTTCGCTTCGGGCGGTCATCCGGCGCCAAGTCGGTGCTCTCGCTGGGCCAAGCGACGCCGATCCGGAGAGAGGCGTGCTCGCGACCAGACTCCTGGTAACTAAGGATCTCGAGGAGGTGATTGCCTGGCCGCATTTGTCCCATGAGTTCGTTCACCTCTTTATAAACATGAGAAACCGGACGTTGAAGTGAGTAATGGGGAGGACTTTATGAAAGCTCCACACACACTCCCTCAGTTTGAAGAGTCGTGTTTGCGTCCAGCTGAACTTTCGGCCCCTGATAGCGCTTGAAGCAGCATTTTAGCGGGCCTGCCATGTACGACCACCACCCGCTGCCGCCGCATCCAGCACCACGATGACCGACTCCGACGACTCCGACGACGACCACCACCACCACCGCAGCCACCACTCGAGGCGAGTAATGGCTTGCTTGGACGCGTTAATATTTCAAGCCGGAACAAGCCGCACGTCGCGACGCATTTCCTGCTAACGTAACCGTTGAGAGAATGAGAACTGGAGACAACAACGCGAATTCGGCTGGATCCGAGACAAAGGCGAATTCGACTCGAGCTTTAGGTGCTGATACCGAAACTTTGCAGCGACACGGCAGACGAACGACTCCCAAACCGAGTCGCTTCTTCTCGTGCAAGGACTCCGACGCGAGGAATGCAAGAAGTATTGAGCGGATTCAAGGCTGGCCCCTCGTGTTACGACTCGGAGATGCTGGCTGGGTAATCACGATGAACGTAGGCTGTGAATTTCCGATCTGGACGGAGACGAGACAGAGGCGGAACAGGCAAGAAAACCAACTCCGAACAGGCCGAACACAGACGAATGCTAAGAACAAGGTGCACGTGTCGGACGTAACTTCTCGTCGAGTGCACCGCGGAACCCCCAACCGACCGACCCAGCGATCGACCAAACGACCGACGGAGCGACCGACAGACAGACAGACAATCTCAAAGGCAAACATTCGCTGTAGCGAGAGGGAAACAGGGGTTTGAGGAGCCGCGGCCGTGGACGTCGTCATCATAAGAAAAATTACGGAATATCAACAGGGCTTTGAATACTCCCCTACAAATCCTTGGCCGCCGACCACATTGTTGGAACAACTCGTAGTCAAATCCTTGACAAGTTTGAAAGGAGAACAAAAGGAAATAGGATCCGGCTGCTTCTGAAAGGGTTCTCCCGGCCGTGGTTCCTCGTCGGTAAACCTTAGTTCGGTCCCCCTTTCCGAGCTCGATGAATCCTTCTCTCTGATCTCGTCGTTTCGACCGAAATATCCTCAAGTTCGATGTGAGAACCGTTCGTCCCCTCGGAGAGGAGTAGACTCCTGGAAAAAGGTAAGAAATTCAATACGGGCGCGGCGAGGGATTCTGAAAGAGGAACCCTGTCGTTGAAATACCGTTCGTCCTCCCGACAGACCGTCTGCCGTATTTATGAATAGGGACCGCCACGTCTCAGTGGATCAAAGACAACCGTGAGAATGTACGAATATCACCGAGATGTTGCCGCGCACAAATCCTAATGAGGTGTTGGTCTCAGGAGGATTCAGTTTGAACGAATTCCTCACGCGTCGAATAGCCATCGCCGTAGATTCTAATAAGATCTAATGAATGCATCGAGATTTATTCGCGCGGAGGCGGTCAGGCCCTTGGAGGATCGTCCACGGATCAGAGAAGATCGAGCCACTACACCAACTTCGGTCGTGTCTTGTGTTTGAGGTTCATTCAATCACCGAACTAGAAAACGATTGCATCAAAGGTTTGCTTGCGGTTCATTTGTTCGAGTACCGACTTCTATTACATGATCAAATTGTTAATTCGCGAAGGTTTAACGGGGGGAAACTCCAGCGAAACAATCAGCTGCTTTGCCTCGTTGAAGTCGACGCTTCGAGCTACGTTATGGTGAAATTTGAATTGAATTCGCCGTGGTAAACGAGTTTGCAAACAGTGCATATTCGACGTCTGCCCTCTGGCTCTTCAGCGTTTGCTTTCAAGGCTCAATCGAGTTGTTGGTTTGAGGTAAACTACGTCGTCGCTAGACTCGACCCGAGCACAGCCGAGCCGAGCCCAGCCCGTAGACTGTGAGCCGAAGCTGTATCCTTCCTCGTCGAAGCAGCCCAGCAACCAGCCTGCCTGCCTGCCTGCCTGCCTGCCAGGCACGGTGCTCACTACCGCACTCAACGTTTCTGCCCGCTTGCTCGCTCGCTCGCCTGCCTGGCGGCTTGCTTGCCAGCTCGTTCGCTCACTCGGCTGTCCGCACTCAGTCTTAGTCAGAGCGAGAGAAGTCCATTGACGCATAAAGAAAACCCCGTGGGTACTAACGGAGGAATAATTTATCTTTTTTACGTCATGGCCCATTATCTGCATATCCATCCCTGGCTGGCTGGTTGACTGGCTGCTGTGAGTAAATGCCTCCGGCCACGAACACCATAACGATCAGCATATGCTACTAGCGTTCGCTGAGGTTTAGGCCCGGTGAGTGACGAATATCTGTTACTCCAGCTTGATGATTGCGGAAGTGCGACTTCACGTGGACTCGATCCCCTTCGTGTCGTGCCACCGACCGGACAGAACCCAGCTCGCGTGATTTCGCATCCCGAAACGCCGCCGAAGCTGCTTCCCTTGTGTTTTCCCGCGAGAGGCTCCGAATTGAGGGAAAAAAACTGTTGCACCGACGACGCGGACTTGTTCAGTGATTTTCAATCAACTGAACCACCGAATGCTGCTTCTTACCGTAATTAGCCGAACACGCAGCTATTTAAATAAATCCCATCTCGGCGTTCCTCCTCTCACGCTGTCAGAGTTTTATTTTAGCCGCCGTTTGCATCTGACGGCTGGAAGAAAAAACGACATTCAATTAAAAAACATTTTGATCCTCTTCCTTCAGTTCCTCTTGCCGTTGCTTCTGCTACGGCCTTGTTCATCGTTGTCTTTGTCCTCGCTGTTCTCATCCTGTGCCGGTTCTCCTGTCGCCGTCGCCGTCTCTGTCGTCGTCGTCGCTGCTGCCGCCACCGCCCCTTCTCTCCCCGTCATTTTTCTCTCCATTCCGTTCTCCTGAGAAAGCGGAGGACTCAAGAACACAAGACGGAAATTGTGTTCCTCTTTCTTTGCTGTTCGCTACCCCTCTTCGCGACTGATCCTCGACATTTTTCCCAACAAGCCAATCAAATGCTACGTTATGAAGGAACACAGGTTCGCTTTCAACATCGTCTCCTCCTCCGCTGACGCGGGTCGTCTCCGCCGTCGTCTCGTCAGGTGTCGAAATAGTCATCGACTATAAACTAACGAGTTCCCGCTCGTGGGTCTCACCTTTGTAGATGTTGGCAAGTTTGACAACGGGTTGAGATAGGTTTTCACTGTGGTCCCGTTTCCCGGTGGCGAGCGGTTTTAAATCAATTCGCTTCCTAGAAGCGTCCGGGGCTCCGAAAATATACGTCCACTGCCGTCTTCTGGATTTATGGCCTCATAAATGATATCAAACCTGGAAGCGAACCACAGCTAGCTGTATGGCCGCGGCCCTCCCGTATATCTGCAGGGGTCGTCCCTGAAGACTCGACTCACAAACTAAATCGTACTTGGAAAACCCAACTTAGCACTTAGACTCAGGAGAGATACTCGACTTGTTATGTAGACCGATAGCAAAGTCGATTTAGCCGTTCAGGACCAGCTAAGCAACGCGAAAGAGAGAAAAACATCGATCTTAATCGAGGGAAAACTGCAGAAACTGAGAAATGTACCGAAAATAGCAACATGATCGTCGAAACACGCCCGCGGGGAGCGCCGCATCGAAGCATTGAGTTGACCGAAGATCTCGAGGAACATCCGAAATGTTTGCGATGCTGAAAAAAACCGTGTATCTTGATGTCGATCCATTGCGGTCGGCTCCGAGATCTGAGGGAGAGATTCCGCGATAATGTCTCTTTCTCCGGTGCTCACCTGCGTTCTCGATCAGAGTTCAGTGTTCACGTTTCAATGACGCTGGCAAAGTTTCAACATTTAATGCTCTGAGTGATTCATGAGATGTTTCGCGGCGGCACACTGAACCGCTCTAGTCTCGTTTCTTCGCAGCCCCGAGCGCAAATGGTCAGGAAACAGTTTTGATAGAGATTCGGCTGCATTAAATCACGGTGTAACACCTTCTCCAGTGAAGCGGAGCCGCTCGGAGATTAGATATGAACGAAGAACAGTGCCGTCGTCGTGGCTTGAGGTGCTCCGTTTACCATCCGAAGAGTCAGTATTTGCAGTTTTCGAATCGTATAATCTGAAATGAGATTGTGCTACGCTCCTGTTGCTCCCGGATCGAGAAGAGACCCGTAACAAGCATTTAATCGAGCGCAACATGTCCACCGGAGAAGCCCCAACCGAAACCCGTTCACTGACTTCAAACACTTTGTAGCCATCGGTAGAACTAGGGGTGATTACCCTTCTTTACCCGTTTGTCCAGTACTGCTACAGGTCTGCGACGATGACCGAAAAGTTTCTATGCGAGCGCCAGAAATTCTCCGATTCCAGAGACGAAGGAAGTTGCAGGTGAGTAGATTGATCGGTGTCAGACAGCAAGTATCCCATATAGTATTCAGAATGAATATTCCTCCTCGTGTCGGGATTCCCGGTGGACCTCTGTGAACTCGGAGCGGATCCCACCACGGTTGTTCCGCGAGTGCGAAAAATTCATGAGAATCGAGAATACCCGACCAGGGTGTCGGCTCTGCCAACATCGGTCAACTGGTCCCTCTATGGAGCCGCTGGCGGGGAACTCGGCGCTGCTCTCAGTCCGCCGAGAGAACTTGAGGGCCACGAGCCTTACGGCGCCCCGGGCAGTGCCACGCAGCTCCGGTCGAATATGGCAAAGTAAGGTGGCGCCCGAATTTGCCGGGATATAGCGGGCATTGGCGGGGTAACGTCGGCGGGCGAGGCGACGGGCTAGGACCGAATTGGCTTCGGCTACTATGCTCCAAACATTTACTGCGCTGGCAGCACATGGTTCCTTTTCGTTATTACCGATCGTTCTCGTACCTCGCGGTCGCCAGGGTCAACTGTTCGCTTCCTCCGGAGGGTCGAAGGAATTATGAAATAAAGGGGTATAGGCTCGAGGTGTATGTAGCCAGGTGGCCGCGAACAGCGCCAGAAAGCCGAGTATGACACTCTACCTCAGCAGCTACCGCATAACAAAATGTTCCCAGGAGCCGAATGAAAGCGGGTCAATTAATCAAGTAGATCGCTTGTAGGATCAGTTATTCATCCTAGCGCAACAACATCGGAGGCCGTTGAGTTCAGCGCTGCATGATTCGTTGCCAGAAACCATTCTATGAGGGCTTTTCACTTTTGAATCGTCGTTTTTCCTCTTCGGAGTTATCTTTGCCTTCCAATTCACCTTCTGAGATGAGTTTCCAGCTCGGACGTCGAGTTGAGCCTTGTCTCGCAGAGGAGTACACCCACTCTGTCCCCGAACAATCATGGCCGATTTTTGAAAGACGAATCGGAAGTCGCGGAAGAGACTTTCTCGGGACCGAAGCACCACTGTTTGTCGGAGTAGTTGGCGACGAGATTGGAACGACTTGCGATGTTCGAAACGAAGCGAAGGTAGTCGTCGACTGCCTACTACTGGTACTATTCCATGGGTATACCGCTTTGGCATGAGATCAGACGCTGGCGTTTCTCCAGCATTCAAATGCGAAACGATTGCGCGGGAGACTCCAACCGAAACTCACTCGACATCCATCCACAACGGCTCGTATTCGTGAGTCGTCCTTCCTCAAGTCATACCATACAAGTTGATGCGTTTATGCAGGTTCTTTGAATTCCCTCTTGCGGCTATTCAAGGTTTCCAGCTTATGGAGAAAGAGAGAGCGAGAGACAGAGGAAGAGAAAACTCGCGTGAACAATAGTGGACTCGACCGACTCATGAATTTTAATAGGTCAGCGGCTTCCAATATCTTGGCGAAAAGCTGAGAGGCTTACTCCTCGCGCTCAGCTCAGACTCAACAGGCGCTACCGCATGGCGAAACTCGACAACCGATCGAGCGCAGCAGCCACCTCGAGAATTTTGCGGCGCGACCCAAACATGGGCGGCACCGGCGACGTCACGCTCTGTTGCGGCATTGTACGTCTGCGTTCCGAGGAACTTTCATAATTAAATCTGTGAAGATTTCACCAACTTTCCGTACTCGAACGGGTTCCGGGTATCGAGCCGGATGTTGCGAACTAGCCGCTATCGATGACGGCGGTCTCGGCCGTGGGTTGGAAACCTCCCGCTTGTACCTCGACTTAAACCACAACAACCGCCGCCGGTAGTGAGAGCTCGTTGCGGGGCTCGTGGAATATTCCCCGTTGTTTCTAAACCGGTGTTTTTTTCTTCCTCTCTTTCTCTCTCTCGTCTTTCTAGTTCTCTCACTCGACACGCAGGTCATTAGGATGCTTTATCTTGACAGGGATTTCTCGTTGACCAAATCCTCTTGAAGCGAGTTCAGCAGCGGCTTAATGTATGAACGCGGAGGATCGAACGAAGCCAGGCGAAACGTTTCGAAGTTTCCTGTTGCGTGACTGGATGAACGAATCCACCGAAGCCTCGGTGCGGCCAATGGAGGAATGAGTGAATAAAAAACCAGGCCGCATCCTCTTCTCCGTTACCCGGAGAATGTTGAGTTTTTGTTGAGCCTTTCAACGCGGCTGCAAGGTCATCACGGGTCATTGGGGCGACAGAACGGAGTCCGGCTGTAGCGCTGGGCATTTCGTTGTCTTTTTGTCGTCTCCCACTCGCTGCGTCTGTTGCTTCTGCTGTTGAAACCTCACATCAGCCTGGTCAAGCTCGCAGATCCTGAACGCGGCTCAGGAGACGGAAGTCTTGAGTTGTTGAAGAAACGCGTTGGGCCCTGTTTCTGATCTTCTTTTTGCTTCTCGTGAGCTCCCGCGAGCACGTGGCAGCTCATTGTCCTCAGGGAAGCCGTAGAGGCGCAGCACGTTTCGTTCCCGGAGAGGAATGGATGGAATGTCGAAAAGGGTGGATCAAATCCGTTCGAAAGGTTCGGAACTGAACTTTTCGTTCATCCAATCGTTTTGAAATCCCGGAGCGGGTGTGGGAAGCCCCGGATTTCCTCACCTTCTGCGGCTCTAGCCGTTTGGCAGCCGGGTAGAATCAACAAGGTCTGAGGTGCTCGGGGAATCAGGCCTTCGAGATCGTTGAGGCGCGGTTCTCGAACCTCAGTGTTTCCGATCCATCATGACCGGCTCCTTGGAACTGCAAAGTTTTAACGATATCCCTTTTCGGTCATCCGGGAAGACTCCCTGCGTGCGTTGCGCGGCTCGTCCGCCCGCCCGCCTGCATGTCCCGGAAGGAGGAATCATGGACGCATTGCGAGACTCCTGCTCGTCTACGTCGATGACGGCATCGTCTTGTTCATAGATTCAATGTCGATGTCAGATTTGACCTATTTTTTTTCCTCTTCGCTTCTGTGTTGACGAATCAGGATGATGCCTCGTAACGGATGTATATGATACTCCGAAGCAAATGAAATTCTGCCATCCTCGGAGGATGCCGCCCAGGAGAACAACAAGAATGACGTCGACGGGCCGACGAACGAGAAAGTGTCGACCGCAATGAGCATTGTTCTGAGCTCGCCTCACTGCGCGTCCCTCCTCTCGTGGGGGAGATCCTCTTGAGATTTCCCAATAGTCGAGCATGAGGAAAAATTCGGAATTTGGTCCGAAATCGATTTTGTCAACCATGGTTTCCGTGAGTGCTGCGAGGGCGCCATCTGAGCCTGGAAGCAAGAAACCGCAGAATTCGGAAACCGCCGAGTCAACCCGTGATCAAAGGAAGACGGAACCGAGCATACGAGAATCGAATGAGAAAATCGCACCGAGTGAGGGGGAGCAGGTCTATCCCTTTTTCCGCCGTAGCGAGTGTCTCTCTACCGCGCTGGCTGGTGCGTTTGCAAGTCAGCCGACCAGCCGGCCCTCGATTGTTTACGAGTCGCTTGTCCTGAAGTCCATTCACGTAGCCGACGGTCATCCGAGTGTTCTTGGTCGTCCAGGGAGCTCGGCTTAAGCGGTGTATCGGACACTCAGAGTCAAAAAAGAATGCTCACTCGGCCGTCTTGGTTCTTCCTCTCTGTCTCTCTCAGCTCGCGTTTTCCTGCGACACACCCGCTACTGGCGTCGGTCGTTATTGTTGTCATTGTTTCTATCTCCAAAGAACCGATGCTGCTCGGCAGGGTCTTTCAGAACGGAAATCATTTCCATTGCGATAAAATGGCTGACAATGGTGTGAGTCGGTTTCAATTCAGTGAGCTCGATTGTGCAGTATCGCTGACACGGTTCTCGCGGATCCTCGGGAGAGATCGGCTGCAATCGAGGGTGAGTGGATCTTGTTTAACATTCGAATTAGAAACAAAGGTCCGTTAGTCGATTCCTCACCCTCCCTGTCTTGAAGGCTTCGGAGGGCTGCTTTGCGCTGCTCGTTTGGACAAGGAGAAGGCGCGCGTGCTGGACAATCACAGAGTGACTCTACTGCTCCGCCTGGCTTAGCCACCTCTCATTAGATGCTGAGCGAATCAGCGCTCATCAAGATTCTGCGACAGTATTGCGATCCTCCGCGTGGTGGAACATCTACAAGTGCATTCCGCCTGGATTCCAGCCTAATTGTGCTGTTTCCGGCCCGGAGTTCCTTCCGTTGCGTGGCTCTTATCGATCCGCGTACCACCAGCTCCAGTGAAAACGACTCGATTCCGGATCGGTGCGAGGATTTGGTCTTTTCGTCCCAACCGTCTAATTCTATGTATACTCCAGATCCGGTGGCGCTTCGGGCGATTTCGGTTCCATGGAGTGCTGTCAAAGTTGACAACATCGAGGTCCCCATTTCAGTCCTCGGACAGATGGGAGTGAGCGCGGTTGTGTAGTAGAGATGTATGAGCAGGAGAAGAAGGAGAAGTGCGGGCATTAGGCTGTAGATCTGCCAAAAGTTGCGTCGGAAGAACATCACGTTGAAAATCCTGGGAACCGTGAACGTTTGCTTCTCTATGACACACGGAGACAGTTGAAGCCTTGTCACAGCAGTCAAGCTCACTCGGCAAATATTTCACCCAAGAGACAAGCGGCTGGTTAATAAAGTACAATGCGAGTGTTAGAATTCAGAACATCCCGGCGGACACCTTGTTCTCTTGAGAACATTTCGAGTCTCTCATGACTTTGTCACAGTAGACGTTCACTCAGCAATTCAGTTCAGAAGACCGACACGGTTTGAGCGATCTTAGCCAGGAGCGGTGGTCTGGCGAGTAATTCCACTCGCCAGACTTGAATTTGTGATTTCAGTTAGCCGAGCGGAATGACTGAAGAGAAAACTCAAATTGAAAAAACTGAAGGTCACAGTTGCTCACAACAGCACTCAGGGAAATTTTCCGCCAGAACGACTCGGGTCAGACCTCAGGCGCGTCCCGACACTCACTTGCGCCTGGCGCAGTGAATGGCGTTGGGATGTGTTGAAAATCTTCCAGCCTGTTTCCCTCGAAGTTCAGATTATTCTAGAACCTCTTGATCTAATTTTGAACACAGTGATGGCAGTGATTGGCTGAGTGCATGCAGCCCAGAAATTTCTTGAAACAATATTACCCTGAATACAGCCCGGAGCAACGACTTCGGAGCACCAGAATGATGTAGTTCATCCCGGGGGTAGTTTTCGATGCGGACGGCTAGTTGAATCTCGGAGAGCAAACTCTAGCCAATAGGCTGCATTCTCAGGGCTGATGACAACCACCATATCTTTCCATCTCGAAAACTTCCCCGAACTTGTCGTTGCATTCGGAATCAGATTCACCGCATGAAGCGTCGAGGGAGGTTCGCGAAGCACGACAATCGCTTCGTCTTATTGCTCTTCGTCCGCCACTCTTCGTCGAATAATTGTTTCCGATTCGACTCAATAGTCGCGCTGGAGCCACCCTTGCTCAACGGTTATCTTACCATGGTCGGAGAGGTCAGCATCGCATCCTTCCCTCCGGAGGCGTCTATATATCACACCGACTCTAAGCGTGAGTGAAATGTTGATTTATGCCCGAATCAGGCTTTGCCAAAAGAGCTGATTCCCAGCAAGTCCGCCGCACAGAAGAAGCGAGGGGCATGATGACCGTGAGGCAAAAAGGCAGAGGAGCCCATCAGATCGACAGGAGTGTGCCGGATGATTGGTGCCTTCATTTCTCCAGGCGTGTCAATACATCCTCCCCTATCTCTCACTCCCCGAACCCGGACTCCGTTCACACGAAGGCGATGTTGTGAAATATCATGCATCTTGATTACAACTACTAGGTGTTTCAGCATCCCTCGGTGTTGAAGACGTCATCGGTTGGACCGACCGACGTATACGTCCCAGTTATCCCGAAGCCGATCGATGTAGCCTGCCATCGAGCCCCGGAAACATATGGGAGCGAAAATACCCGGATTTTAGCGCAAGCATTTTCGAGAAGAAAACCCATCCTATCTAAATACTTGACCGCGCGGAGGATGATTTCAGTCCGGTGATTCTTCTTAGAAGAATGCTGGTCATGCAACATCGACTGCGATCCCGAGTTCTCAGCCAAAATTAGCCTAATGGAATCTCCAAGATCTATTCCAAACGTCATCAGCAGCAGCTTGTGTTGCGGAGGTTTTGTTTTCGAATCCTTCTTCTTGTTTTGTTTACCTCATTTATTTTGTGTGCGGTTTCCCCCGCTTCCGTCGTTCGCCCACCAAGCACACGCACATCGTTGAAAAGTAGGCGGACTGCATTAGATTAGCGAGGAATGTTTTGCTCAAGTGGACGGGGTAGACACGAACCCCAGCGTCTTTTGTTGAGGCCGCTTTCGTCCGTTTTTATTGCGGGGGTCGGTCGTTCTCGAGCTACCTCTCAGGCTTTGACCACCGCGGAACAACCGCTGAAACTCCTCGTTGATACAGATCTGTTGCTAAAGCGGGAATTTTTTCGGTCGATCCCCAGCCGAGTTAAACTTTGCCGCGCCAACACGCCAAGGTGGCGACTTGACCGAACGTTTGATGCGATAGCTTGCAGGCATCTGCTAGTGCGTGCCGCTCGCTACGCTCGCGGGCGTAGATGATTCCTCCTGGCACGCTTTTCGAGACACGATGATACACATTTGAGACGCACCTCAAGTTGAATTGTTCGGTTAATCCCTCGGCGGGCACGACGGGACCAACCCTGTCCAACTGTGAAAGTATTTCGAAGTCGTGATTCCTTTTCGAATTCCTCCGGAACTCGGTCCGCCTTTTGGAAACAGATGGCATGTAGCTTTAGGATGGTTCCTTCTCGCCGCCGCCGCGAACCATTGATGTTGTTTGTATGCAATTTCGTTTCGACCAGATCGCTCAGCCGGGCTCAGCTACACGGATTTTTCTAGAACAACAACAACGGTCAGGCATCGGAATCGTTTTTTAAGCAATGTGCAACACATGGTGCGAGCGCCATCGCTCGCCGATAGACACGGAACCGACGAAACCGATAGAACGTTCGCAAGGAACCCATCGAGATCGGAGCTGTTTTTGTCGCCGTCGCCGTCAACGTTTCCTCGGTCCGACTACGGGGTCTGTGCAACGCCGCTTTGAACAAGAGAGTGTTTGAATGAATAAATCACTCAACGACACCAAACTGCGTTTCGTCAAACGGCCGGAGTCCTTGGCGGGAGACCGGACCTCGAAATCGTCGGAATTTTTGGGCTGCGCCCGCAGTTGTCACAGCTCGACCATTTGCCTAGCTGGAAGAGTGAGCACGTAAGTGAAATGACGAAAAAATGTTCATGTGGGACCATTCCATGCTTTTTTCGTCTGGCGCCAGTCGCTCACACTCGTGTCGGCGCACTTTCAGACACACTCTCAGGCCTACGACCAGAGACACTGAGGACTTCTCAAGAAACAGTCGCTTGGGAAGGCACCATGGTGAAGGACTGAGATACGGTAATGTCTCTGAGAATACTTTCGACTCCATGAGAACCTTGCGCGGGAAGCTCCCCGTCCTGAAAAAAACCCGGTCGGGTGTTCGTCTTGCTGACTGTTGTGGTGGGACACGTTCCTTGGTCGGAGTTCATGTTCAGGGTGTTGAACTCTGTTAACGGCGTGTGACACACAATTCGCGAACGGTGCCAGATCGATTTCTGCTTTGGTGGTCCCTTTCAAATTCGGTGTTTGATATGCGACTCAACCTAAATCACGGGGCTGTTAAGTAGGAATTATTTCATGGGTTGCGTTGACGTTTGAATCTGTTTTTCGCTGATCTTTTCATCACGCGTATCAGAAACGCATTTTCACGCATTGGGTCCTGCGGCTTCAGGAGGGAACCCCGGGGGTACCAGTTGCGCGCAGGTTCCCGGTTCCCGGGTGCGAGCCCGAGGTGCACAGAGACCCCTGAGAATCCATGAAGGGGCAGTGGAAGATCGCTCGCGCGTCCCTTCCATGTGCCGCAGGAATGGAAACACTAAACTTCAGTGCAAGAGAAAACGGTCGACATTCCGTTGCAGCGACGAATATATCAGAGGTCAAAGAGAACCTCCGGTGTTCTCTGCGTGAATAAGTCGTCTAACCGCGTGTTGACATTAGATCAAACAACGTTAACGAAGTAACCGGAAACGGCCTCCGCAAATGTCCGCGCCAATAAATCATCGCATCGCGCGCGAAAAATCCCAGCCAATGAAATCATCGCATTGCACCACGACTTCGTCCAACGCCCTACTCTCTTCTCCGGATCGCGTCTAAGAAGGTCCCAGTTAAAATTCGCACGGATTCGGTTAAGTGTTTCGCCCGTGATTTCGTTCATTCGCCGAGATCACTTGCTCCCTAGTGCCCATAGGAGCTGTGTGAACTTTTGCCTCACAAAACTATCACGTAATGATTGCACACAAAGTTAGTCGTCATATCCCAAAAACCTTCCAAGCTCGGAGCTCGAAGAACTCCACCAAGGTGGCAAAAAACCGGCAAGACTCGTTCCTGACCAAATACTTTTCCGAAAGTGGAGTTAGTGGGACTAATCTCGATACTATGTCACAGCGTACTTGACAGCTTTCGACTCCCTTCCTGGGAGACTGCTCTCAGGGGCAGGGGGTGAGGGAGGGACCATTCCCCGCCGCCGAGAAGTGGAAGCGGAAACGTTGCGAGCACTTCTAGAGTTGACTCTTAGGTTGAGCTCGAAGTGAACTACATCGAGCCAAACAGTTTTGTCCGTTTGGCTGTTCGTTCACTTGTTCGTTCGTTCGTATGTATATGTCAGGACTTCGGTGGTAAACGAGACCAATCACAAGGACAAGGCAACGTTGCTACTTTTAATTAGCGTCTGAGCACCAGTTCACTCAGTGCTTTGCTAGGAGGAACGGCTGAGCTAATCAGGACGTTGTCGTTCTGCGACAGTACGACTCTCTCTCTCCTTCTTCCTCTCTCACTTCTTCCTATTGCGTGGCCGATCCGAGTAGATCTACGATTGCGGCATCAGTCCAACACTACGCTCAAGCTCGTTCTCCCGTGCCGGTATTCCTAACCGAGCGAGCCAGCCAGCCAGCCAGCGAGTGAGATCCGGTACTCAGCAGGAAGCCTGTCGGGGCTTCAATTCGTTTGTCCGCGACCAACTCAGACAGCCGACGAGCCAACAAGCCATCCAGCCAGCCTGCCAACCAGCCTGACGGCCCGACGAACGTTCCCACGACCAAGGCCCTCGACAAATGACCTTACTCTCTATTCAAGTATGCGTTTGGCTGGGAACGTTGGTCGTTCGAAACAGACACCTGTTGGTCGAGCTCAACCGCTCGCCGGAATTCGGCTGTTCTTCGAGAGTTTGAATTATTTCGTCTCCGCGAGAAGTGGGGTCCAAGCCGGCGGTTTCACGATCGCTTTTCGACGGCCGGCCCTCAAAGCGGCATTTGGGCGTGTGTGGATAAACGCTTGGTCCGGCAGTGAAGTCTCCACTGTAGAACCGGCACTTGACGAGAGGGCCTCGAGCCACAACGCGCGCTTGAGAAGCGTTGAGGCCGATCTTGAAGTCGGATCGAGTGTCTGTCACATGCACTTCAGAGGGGCGGCTCCTCGGGGGTAATAGGCTCGCCTCGCATGAGCGCTCCGAGTAGTTTAATGCCGCCGCGCAGTCAAGCCACAACTGGAGGTTATTTGCCCACTTCTGAGAAACGCTTGAACAAAAACTAAAACGACAAACGCATTCAAAATATACCCGGATAGAGATTGGAATAGGAAGTTCCTGCGCAAAATCGGCGTCACGCGCTCCGCCTTGATAGAGGAGTTTCCCGTCCTCTATGAAGGCTCCAACGATTTCTAGATTAAGCTTCTCTGATACGACTACGACCAAGGATCCGGTCGACGACGTGTGAATGCTGTAGGAATGCGATCCGGCGATTCCGTCGAAAAGAAAGAAAGGAGGGTAAAAGCAAGGGTTGCGAGAGCCGTCGCAAGAGACCAGTCAGAGTCAATGAGATCAACCGCCGGAGTTATTGGAGAGACCCTGATTTCCTTTTTATTGCTTCATGTAGAGCTTGTCGATCATTCACAGCTATGAAAGCATCGACTCCGCTGTCCTTCGCAGTTTCGTTCGCTCAGAGAGGAGACCTCCTGTAGGAGCGTCCTTCTCCTCGTCCTCGATGAGTGAGCACTGCTTCTGGCGGATCCAGAGTTTCCTTTCCTATATTCGGCGAGCCCGGAAGAGATTTTTCCAGTAAGACGGCCTGCCGACCCAACTGATTCAATCACCAGATTTGAAAGCTCTATTGTTTGTAATGGTCGTGTGCAGCTCAGCCAGGAGGAAAATCATCCTCTAATCTGTCAAATACCCGCGAAGCAACTTTTCCTCTCAGCTGACAGCCGAGTCGATAGCCAGATATCTCCCCGCTGTGCCGTCAGGGCGAGAATACGCCACCTAGAGAAAGATATGGACTCCTCCCTATAGCACGGCGCGGCCGTACTCGCTTCTGTGGCGTATCATTCATCGCGAACAATTTTTTCTCATTCCGAATACGGCTCTCTGTTTTCGGTCGTAGCCGGATCCGACAGTTCGCGAGCTGAGAGTTTTTGTATTCTAGGGAATAGAGGGACAGCCTGAGTTGAGCTGAGCAGAGTTTGACGGTGGTATTCCGGTGGGCCGCCCGGGTTTTGAGCTGAGAATCCTTGGAAGACCATTGTTGGTGGATTCAGAATCGAGAATAGGATTGATTAGGCGGGTTTGAAATGTATTCAGGATAAAGAAACAGTCCTCGATTGGGAATGACTCCTGAGACCTAGGAGAAAAGTTTCGAAGTCCCGTTCCCGTACATGACTCTGTTCCTGTATGTATGTCCACCAACATCAGATAACTCAAGCAAGCAAGCAAGTGAGACAGGCGAAAGAGTTCTTAAGACAAAAACCTGCAACGAAACGTTGTCGTGTATCGAAAAAGATAGCGGCGAAAGCTTTTAAAAGCTGGCTTCCAGATGTCCTATTTGTTCTCATGAAGGGATCTAATAGGCACTTAGTAGCAGTCCCCGTTGTCTGCCTCTTCCTCTCAAGCGTCAGTCCAGTGTTGAGGTTAACGCAAAAGAATGGCGGAATTACGAGGATAAAACAACTTTGAGAAGAAGACTCGAGAGAAGACGGTCAAAAGCCTCCGCTGCTCAGCGACTCCGATCGAAGTTATTTTCGAGCTTTCGGCGACCGATCCCTTATGAGTTGCGCGATGGTCTAGTATACTCGACTTAAAACTCCGCTAGTTAGTGACAAACGCTCCAATTATGAATGGAATGGAATCGATAGATTTTTGGAAAAATTTCCAATATGTTTCTTAAAACTCACCGAGTGATACTTGGTCTTTCTCGTGCGGGGAGAATCGAATCAAAACAGAGAAAAGGAGGAAAACACCGATTTTCTGCCACTTGCCGGTTTTTATTCAAAACATCAATGGAGAAGGCAGCGCATCACGCGACAGAGCTTTCGACGGAACGGCTTTGGTGATTAGTGGCTGAGTACATACTGATACTGACTATGGTACGGCCAATCATTGCTTCCGCCTGCCCCCCCATAAAGATTGGACAACGGTGGGTTCCCGCTTCCGAAGTAGACGGCGCTCTTCGCTGGCTTCGCAAACGTCGGTTTGATCGCTCCAACGTCTAATGAGGGTCCGGTGGCGATCTTCAGTATCGCGCCGACTGCAGGAACTGCGGGTAGAACACAGAGTTTAATTTCTTTTGAGAAGAGGTCGCTTTCGCAAGTGGCTTACGTGGCCCCTGGGTAGCCTCCGATCTCGACGTTATTTACACTTCTCCTGGGCTACGCCCATTCTGTTTGACAGATCCTCCTGATCGCTTACCGTTCACTCCGGGGCCGTTGATCTCATAATCGTCCTGGGTGTTATTGTCGTAGGATTCGTTTCCGTCACTCTGGTTGTTCTGGTAACTTCTATCGCTGCTGTTGTTCTGTCCACGATTGTTCCCACGAGTCATTTGTCTTCCGCCTCCTTTGCCTTGATTGTTTCCATGATTCCCTCCGCGGCCTTTGTTCCCGCCACCTTCACCCCCTCCTTCTCTCTCCCCTTTGTTACCTTGATTGCCATTTTTCTGTCCACTGTTATTGCCCCCTTTGCTGTTTCCTTTACCCCCGTTGTTCCGGTTGCCGTTTCCTCCCCCTCCCATTTTGCCTCCTCCATCGTCTCCGTAGCCATCCCCGCCTTCTTCTTCGCTATCGTCGTCAGCGTAGCCACCACCGTTGTCTCCATCTCCTTCTTTTCCCCGGCTTTGCCCCCCGTAGCCGCGCTCATCGTCTTCGTCATCGTCGTTTCCGTAGCCATCGCTTCCACTGTCGTCGTTGTTGCCATAGTCGTCTCGTCCACGATTCCGTCCTCCCCCGTTGCTACCGTAGCCGCCACCTTCTTGATCATCATCATCGCCGCCACTGTAGCCTCCTCTACCGCGATCCCCATTCTGACCGTAACCACCTCCGTGTCCGCCATTTTGACTTCGACGTCTCCCACCGCCACCTCTTCCCCCACCTCCTCCGCGACCTTTACCGTCACCTCCATTGTTTCCGTGAGTTGATCCTCCATCGTTTCCTCCGCGATCGTTCCTCCTCCCGTCATTGTTGCCGTAACCACCTCGCTCGTCATCTCCGTCCCCTTGATCTTTTCTACCTCTGCCTCCTCCACCACCTCCTCCTCCTCCTTTGCCGCCATTACTGCCGCGGCCTCTCGCGATTTCGTGACCCTTGTTGCCAGAGCCACCTCCTCCGTTGACGTGACCACTGCCGCCCCTGTTGCCGTTCCCGCCCATCTTGCCTCGGCCTCTACTTCCTCCTCCACCTCCTCCTCGATGGCTATCCTGTCCGTTACTGCGACCGCCGTTGTTGCGTCCGCCACCTCCTTTACTGTTGCCACCGTTACGGTTCTCCTTCCTACTATTTTTTCCACCTTCTTGGTTTCCTCCGCCACCTCCTTTCCCTCCTCTCTGGTGGCGGTCATCCTTTCCGTTGTTACCTCGTTGTTTCCTTCCCCTTCCACTGCCACCACCACCTCCTCCGTTGTTTCCATAACCGCCGGCTTCGTTATCATCATAATTGTTGTTATCTCCATTATTGTTGCGATTGTTGCTGCGGTAATTGCCTTCTCTCTTGGATCTACTGTTGCCGCGCATCCCCTTGTATGCGTGGCTGATTGTTCCTTTCTGCCAGTTGCCGATTCCCGGATCACTTTCCTCGGCACTGTTAAACATCGGGACCATCTCCCCACTGTGATCTTCACCACTGCCGCGGTCCCTCGAGTGAGTCACACTGAGCGAGGCTTTCCGGTTACCTTCAAGCTTCTGATGACGAGTTTTCAAGACATTGAAGCGCGTTCCACTCTTTTCTGAGCTTAGATTGTCCTGCTCGTAGTCCTCGAATTCACTCTCCCTCGATGTGCGGCTGTCTGCAAAACGGAATCAAGAGTACAACATATCCACAACTCCGAAAATGCTGCGGCAAAACTCTCGCGTCAAAAACTCTGGGCGCTGTCCCGCGGGGTGAGTCCCGCGTGGGGATATGCCGCCGCAGGGCGTCCAGTGAGAATTCTTCGCGCGCGATTTCCAGCCGCAGGTCTTTGTCACTACCATATTTCGTTTCCGCGGAATTCTCTGAAGCAAATTCCCGCTACGGACTCTCTCCGTTGAAGCCGAGAAGAAAAGTGTTGCTCAATAGCAATAACAACAGCGCCTTTCAACATCGATCAACTCACCGATATCGGCCCTCGTAGAACGCAACGTCAGCAACCCGAGAAGGATTGGAACGGTAAACGACGCACTAATCCTCATGGTGGTCAGTCACTGAGTAGGTTGGACGGGCAGCCCCCGGGACTCGAGGGCTTTCTCCAAACTTTCCGATCAGTCCTCCGTCCACCTAATCCCCGAATGTCGTTGAAAACCGGTTACACGTATCACTGGTCCCGTCCAGGTTGGAATCTCGGTGAAGTCACAACTCCGGTTTGAAGGCAGCAGCTCACAGCAAACGTCGCTTCCGTTCATTCAGTCCGAATTTTCAGTCGGAACTCGGGGACCGCTCCCACCCGGCTCCCGCGAGTCGACAACGACACCGCCACGGACGGCAAACCCACACAAAGCAAAGGAGTGCTCGTGAGAGTTCGTTTACGGACCCGTTATCGCTCGGCTTGTTCCGTCCGCAGTTTACGTTGCTTGTGACTACGACCTGGGGTGTGCTGAACACTGGGGCTGATGGTGGCTGGAATGGCTTCGAGCTTCAATTTTCTTTTTTGGTCGACGGCGAAATGCGAACAAAACCTTTATACCGCTCGTGTCGTTGTTGTCATTGACGTTGTTGCTGCCATCGCCGCCCCCGCCACCGGTGAGAGGAGCAGCGACAGAGACAAACAGCTGAACGGGCAGGGGCAGGGGGGGAGGCAAGGGGCAAGCAAACTGGTAAACCACTGACCAAGAAGCAAGCGAACAAACAACAAAGTAAAGACCCATGCTCCGCAAACCCACAGCCCGCAAGCCTATGCGCCCGGCAGTGCTCGGGCCGAAAACAACAAACGAAGGAACCATCAACGCGCTAAGCAGCCGCATCATTACCCCGCTGGCTGATATTCTGAGGCATTTCGATCAGCCGCACGCGCGCTGCGTTCTTTCGTTCGTTCGATCGTCGATCCGTAAATCGTCGATTTTCCTTCCAGTTCGTTTGTTTTTCTTCCGAATCCAAGTCATACCCCATGGTATGCCGTATCGGCAGCCGAATTATGTACGGTCCCCGACTTGGGGGACCCTCGTGCGCAGTTAAGGACCATCGGGCGGGCGGCCTACGAATCGAGCTTCTCGGCTACTCGAGAATTCGCGATTGAGCTGAGTCTGCATTCGTTCGATTTCGAGATCAATTCGTTTTTGAGTTTCTGTAGCCGCCATCAACGTCCTGAGAAGTCGCCTCGGGGTAGCCGTTGCCTCGACGTTTCCAAACGGACCGCTGCACCACGGCTGGGGACGCAAATCCTAAATGATCTCCCGCAGCCGACCGACCGACCGATCAAGCAACTGACCCCCGTAGTCGATGAAACGGATCGGGTTAGCTTGCCTCGGACCGGCGGTATGGCAAGCGCGGCTCGACGTCGGGTGACTGAGTGACCTTTCACAAATGGCCGATTTCGTTTCTTTTTCTTCTCTCTTTTCCGTCTCTCCTCGAGTTAAGTCCACTGAGTATCTTGGCAAAAAGGAGGAGGAGGAGGAAGAGAAGATGAAAAAGGACCCCTGCTCGGAAAAGGTCCAGTCACATGAAGTGCAAAAAGGAACCGACGAACGAACAGAAACAGTTCGAGGGGTGAAGGGGTGAAGGGGAGGGGGCTTCTAGAAGAGATCTGGTACTAGCTGTTGTTAACGTCGCTGATGTTGTTGTTGCTGTTGTTGTCGTTCTCGGGATTGTCGGTAGAGCTTGAGGCTGAAGCTGATGGCCATCATAACTCGTTTCTCTCTCTCTCTCTACCTCTCTTTCGTTCTTTCTTCGACGCGACGTCTGGCGCGGTCGTTTGCGGATTGCGAATCTACTCGTGGGAAGTTTTCATGGGAAGCCCATGGAGAGAATTGCTGGTGAGTTCAGTAAGATACCACTCGAGAGGGAAAAAAGGATAATCCCGGGAAGGAAATCCACATCTCAAGGTCATCGAAGTCGGAGAGGAGCTCTCACGTCCGACTCTGAGGACGATCACCAGAGGACATCGACTGACGAGACTGACTGAGAGACGTCGACGGCATTTCTTGTGGAATGTTCGACAAGCTGGAGAGAATCTGCCAATTTTGGGGTGAGCGTTCGTGCCCTGGCGGGCGAGCAAGCGATAGAGCGAGCCGACAGCGACAAGTTGGCAAGTGGACGAGCCAAGCGAACCGGCAAGAGACAAGTCGTTGTTTTTGTCTAGTTGTTTGTTTCCTCGTTCTCCCTGCCGTCCTCGTTCCACTCTGCGTTCTCCTCTTGCGTGCCTGCTTCTGATCTTGCCTGCCTGCCCGCCCGCCGATTTGGCGGCTTGCTGTTTGGATGGCCAGTTGGTTGGTCAAAGTTGTAGCACAGAAGCAGTCACTCATTACACTCGACCTTGCTTCCTCGACGGCACATAGGAACTCCCCGGTCTCCATTCGCTGGTTGTCTTGCTGGCCGAGTGAATGAGTGCTAGTTTGTCGTCGCGTTGTTCTTCTTCTATTTTCCTTTTTCCGCCTCACTGTAGACAACAAACGAGAACGAACGACTTGCGAGATCGTTCTGTGGGAAGGAACGCGGCAGATCCTGTAGGGAAAATCAAGAAACGGGAACGAACAGCACCTTGTGCGTCCTACGAACTGAAGGCTCAACTTTCATTCATCACCAAAGCGTGACAGTCGCTTCCAGGGATGGGAGCTTTCCAGAAGAACAACAACAAACACAATTTCCCACGTGTCTTGGAGCTTTCCGTGCACTGTGAGAGCGTTGAGATACACACTTTGCTCTGCGTTAGTTCAAGAAACACGACTGGGGAATTCCTGTGGTTGTTCATGAACCACTTGGAATTCTTATTCGTCAATCCAGAACATTAGGTCTGGAAATTCAGTACTCGACTCAAGCAATTCCTCGCGGGGAAGTCGTCTAAAAGTCGTTCTCGAAACCCGTGGGTGAGCGGTGCTCGGAAAACTGTCGCCGGTTTGGATTCCTGGGCCTCCACCTGTCATTCCGGACCTTTGCAGGGAAGCGTCCAAAATCGAACGATTAATGACAGTTCATCGATCTACGTGATTCCCCACTCTGAAGCAGCAATTACTGGCTGATCAGATAATTTCTGAGAACGTGACGAGGAGCTCATGTCCCCTGTTTTCCGAAAAGAAGCGCTCAATAGAGTTTCGACACCCCATTTGAAGGTTACCTCGCACTGACAATAGGAACCATCGAACGAACGGGGACGGAAAATACTCCCTCGGCTGCCTACACGCAGTTTCTCTCCCGCGAGTTCGGTCGGTTGACCTTTTCCGTTTTGGAAATGTGGGAATCTAGGATCTAGACCAGGTTGTCAATTCAGGAACCAACGCCGGCATGAAGTATTTCTTGAAGTCGATTGGTAAAGAGAAAAGCGTCGTTCGCGACCGGACAGAGTATCCAATCGTCCCTCGATGAATGTTCTTGTGTTCAGAGAAGGGGAGGAAAACGATGAAGCTTTCTGGAACAGCCCGCTACAGAACCCTTGTCCAGACAAGACGATTGGAAAGCAATCGGCCGAAAACGAGCCACCGACGCCGGAGACCCGACCGAGAGACAAAAGCAAAGGCGAAACCTCAGCACGGGGAGTAGAGACAAAAAGATCGGAGCAAAACATCGGTGTAAATCTCCGCTTGTCACTCTGGCCCTTTTGCTGTTGTTGATTCGAAGTCTCGTTGAACGGAGTCTGGATGCCTGGCATTCCCGAACCGGAAAAGGCCGACGAGCTGGCCGAGAGAAGAAAAAGCTGAACTTTCGGTTTCCCCGCCAAGGAGCGAGCTCTTATGTTGTCGCTTGTGTGCATGTGTGTGAGATTGTCGGTTGGAGCGTTGCAAAGCCATCAATAAAGCGGCGGTCCAATGGGAGGCCGGGGAGGAAACTGGTGCCGTCTTGGTAGCCGAACGACCGACCGATCGGCCATCCGATCCAAATACAGCGGGGAACGGCATGGCGAAGACGCGATAGACAGACGGACCGATGGGCAGGGAGATATCTACTTATATTCATTACGCATTAATCTCCGCAGCGAGCGAATGGGGCCTATCATCGACAACAGCTCACCCTATTCAGTATCACCTGGCCAGATGGCGGTCTCCGAACCGTCGGTTACCGATTCCTCGTTTTCGACGGCCAACTGCCGTTAGAGATGGATCTGAGAAAGCACCGTTACTGACAAGCTTCAGCGGTCACCGTCTCTGACGGTCGCCGGTAGTGATCAGAGCAACGGTTACCTTCACGGATAAAAATCAGCGGTAACTGTCATGAGATAACGTCGACGGTGACCGTTACAGAGGGACGTTTGCCGTAACCGTTACTCAGAAACGTCAACCGTCATCGTTGCGGAAAAAATCATCAAGGTAGGTGGGTACACACCGTCAGGGGTTCCGCGAAAGCGTCGTGTTGGTGGACGGGTGATGAGATACTTCCAGGGGTGATATCGTGTGTGGAGACCGATATGGCTTGGGGTGATAATCGAAAATCTAGAATGATGGGATCTGCTATGGACAGTAGACAGTACCACAATTTTTTTCGTTTTTTTTATAATGAGATCCTCGAACACTTGGTTATACCATAATGCTTGTAAAGCGGGGTTTTGACCAAGACCAATAACCATTTCTTGACATGGCTCTGGTCATTCAGCCACTGAGATACGAAGATTTGTGTATTAAGTTTCGTTTCAAGTTCACATTGAATGAATAATCGTCGTCAAGAGATCGTGGTAGACTCTCCACCATTGTATCGACGTCGACGGGCACGTTTATGACCTGACCAAAAATTCCATAGCAACCAATACGACGCAATCCCTGGATTCTCATAAAAGGAATTCGCGGGGAACGAGTCGCCCCTGTGAGGGTATATCTAACTTAGGCAAATCAGGCGGTCTCGGTGGGTATTTGTAACAATTGCTTCTACTCATCGATGGAATTCGTTGCTCCGAGAAGTTTTGAAGCAATCACCACACAAGTGAAACACCGAGGTATCCTCATCTTAGAAACAACCTCTCAGGAAATCGGCGATCTGGATAGCTGCTAGTTTCAGATCTAGCCGACACCAAATTCGATCACAAACGTGACATTTGTGCCCGAAATCGTTTTCAGTGAATATCCGTTGGAATCCTAGACTAGCTTGCGGCCATGAACGACGTATCGAATACCTCTTGTTTCACAAACATCGGTGGGAATAACAACCGATACCGTTGGATTCATGGTCCGGGTATTCTCTACCTGGTCGGATGTGTCGGTTGTCAGGGAGCAAGTTAACCCACTTGAAAGATTACGGCGGCGTTCCCGGTATGCTTGAGAACGCCCGTGGTCGTTCTGGGCTCTTTCGCTAGCCCTGGTTCACTCCCACCTGCTTTACGTTTCCTCTGCTCAAAACTTCGGCTCTTCTGGACGTGCCATTACAATTCAGTTCAGCTGACCCTGTACAATTTCGTTGTTCTGACCATCGATCCACGGGAGGAACTCATGATACAGGTTTTCGATATGAAAATATGTGAATTCTAAAGCGATTTTGTCGAGGGATACTCCCAAACCTAAAAAGCTGCTTTACGGTAGAAATGTACAGCGCAAAGTCGGGTGTACCGTTGCCAGTTGAATTTCTTGTGTACAGCACGGTTAGTCGGTGAATTCACGGTGATTTTCACGGGATCGAACGTTTTCCACACGGCCAGTGAGATATCCCAGATCGGGTCCGCAAGCCCCCTTCGTTCGCCGAAAACCCGTCTTCTCTACACCTCTTTAAACCGAATAAAACGATTATTTATACGACTTCGGCAGATTCCACGGGGGGTCCATGAATCTTCAACGGAGACCCCCTTCCCGAGTTCAGAACGCCACAGAAATGGGAACGGAGAATCTCCGTGAATTCACCACCCGTCTGAGGAAACCGGGACGTTTCAGTGCACTCTGGACGTTGTTTGAGGCTTTTACTTTGTTACAAGTTCGTGACGATAGATGACGAAGTACTAGCTTTCGGTACCCTCAGCAGAGACGCTTTCGCGTCAAAACGTCGATAGTTCGTCGGGGCTGAAATAATCCCCGGATCCCGCTCGCAGGAAGCCTAACGAAGTCAAAGGCGATCTTCCCATGATTCCAAACGTGAATACAGCGATCTAAAATTGATTGCCTGCACTTCCCGCCTGTGTCTGGTGAACACGCTTTGGAACATGCTCCGAGAGTCATTTGCAACCTGGACTGTTTTTCTTCTTCGCTCAATTTAGTCTGCCGCAGAAGACTGAATGGTCCGCGTCGCAATGGGAAGCACTCAATAGAAGTGGAACATGGCCTAGACTCATGTTTACCACATCTTGTGCTCTCTGAAGGACACAAAACCACAGAAGCGAACTCGGAGCACTCTCGGAATGCCGTGTAGTCTCGCGTCCGCTCTCGGTGAAGTTACAACGCCGAGTCGGCGCGGGCGCGCGGTCGAACTAGTTCTTACTTGGGTATCTCTCCATCCCACATAGACGGATCGAACTTTCCTAGCGTGGGATTACACCTTTTGTTCGACGTATCCGAATACGCTGTTCTGTGTCGTTCTACGGAGAGCCTCTACTCGAGCGCTATGTAGGAGCCTAATACACTATCTGAGAGGGACACACGCGCGGGAGGCGGACACGAGGTAATTAAGTAGCTGTGAAATATGGAGTCGTTGATGTTCTACGGCAGTTTTTAAACTGTGACCGTTAGCCTACCAAAACTAGGGACGGTTGCACTTTGTTTCTTTGGTTTTTTCTCGGTTTCCCTTCTACTTTTCGGCAACGCCGCACCGGCGACCTTGCCAGTGTCCACGTTTCCGCGGCGAGCTTGATGACGTCAGCCTTAATGGACATGAGAATTTGGTGCGCTTTCGAGAATATTTTTGAAGGGGGCTCACTTCAACGTCAAAACATCATCACGATGTGTTGAGCTTAATGGCGCCTCATATTAACGGTTCCCAGAGCCGCCACAACATATACCTACTAAATATAAGCTGGTGCCGCTCGAAAGACACCCAACACCCAACAATGCCGCCGCGCCGCACGCGATGACATGTGATGTCACTTGCCGCTTATCCATTCTGCGAGCGGGCTCAGTGGAGCAAACCACGGCGAGACTAATTTCTCTCTTTTTTGCTGGCGAGTGTCAAACAACAGAAGTTCAAGGCCTTCGCGTTGCGAATTCAAATATTGGCGATATCTCCGCAGGTTCGTGATCGCCTTATAAGCGCAATAGGGAGCAGGAAGGATACTGCTCAGATTAAAGGTTTCGAGTTCCTGGGGCTTGTGCTGTGGGTGTTCCCAGCAGGAGGCAGATGCTGTTCACCCAACGCTCATGTTGCGCGGGACGACGAAGCGGGTGCTAATTCCCGATAATTTCAGATTCACCTTCAACGCGCGAAACTTGAATCAGGGCTGTTGGTTGAGGAAACTGCAACACGCTTGCAGCGATACCTTATTGTGGAGCACAATAACCGAATTCTCAGAATATGGAAATAAGCTCCACGTTCCTCAACCGAAGTCCATTGTTTGCTCACGAGGTGTATTCAAGGATCCCTCAGTGATCCTGCTGCCGGTTGAAAGCAGGCTCCCGGCATAGTGATTACCGTGCTTCCTCAAGATCAGCATTTCTCGGGCTAGGATACCTCCAAAGTTCGAAAAACTTTTCCCGAACCTCGCTCAATCATCTTTGAAACTTCTTCGTGCGTACGATATGGTTCTCGGGGATGGGAAAACATGTTGAATCATCTCCCTGCAGTGTTTCAGAGGCAGCGACTCGTACTTCAACAACTGCATCGAACTTGCTCGAGACGCCAGAGATGTAAGTCACTCTGAGCAGTCGCCTAGGAGGTGTTGAGCGATCCGCTTGAGGGCTGCTAATCATAAGCCTGTCCTTAACGTCTGCCCCGAGGCCCTCTGGAAGCGGTCTGTCTTTACGCTCGCCTAACAAGGATGCAATCCAGCACAAAATGTGTGTGTTCAACTCTCGAGCTGGGGACATTGCAGCCAGCCGCAATGAATCCTGTCGAAACCTCCAGAGTTCGCTGTTCGGATTTATCCCGGGTACATAATTGACGACAATCCTACGCAGTGTGACCCCGCGCGAATTTTCATCCGGTTCGGAAACCAACATGACACCCCTCAGCTATCAACAAAGTGATCGGCTCATGGTTCGATGAACCTCCGGAGCAGCCTTGGATCGTAATTGCTTCATCGGTCAGCCATCGAAAATCGGAGTTTGGGGAGAAGGGGGCCAAAACGCGGGCCGCCCGCCGTCGATGAACCACTTGCTCGCTTTCTCCTTGACGCTCAAGAGCCCTTGCAGAAATCGTCGACCACTCGATGCTATCTGCTGAATCAACCCGCTCGCTCGCTCGCTCGTCGACCATGGTCGGAATGAGAGGAAAAAACCAACGAAGGCACCAAGTGGCAAGCCCGGGAGAGAATCACGGTCCGAACCGAGACCCGCTCGCGAGGAAAAGAAAGTAGGAAACTTGGGCCGAAGGCGGAAGGGGCAGGACCGAGAGTTCAGGCCGGAGGGCTGGCGGGCGGTAGAGCGAGCAAGGAGGCCGGTCCGCAGGCGTCGCGGTAGTTCTCCTTTTCAAGTATCGAGTTGCCCAATAGAGGTCGATCATCTGAGTCTCGAATTTCGCCGCGGCCGCTGGCGGAGAAGGGAAACCTCTTCTTCCATTCCTGCGTTCTGCCTGCCTGCTTGTCGGCGGCCCAGCCTGGAGTCTTCTTCAGCTGGGCATGCGTACAGCCGAGTGGGCTGGCTGGCTGGCTGGCTAGCTTCAATCTCTTCATCTCTATCCTGAGATTTCGCCCTCTGTTTTCCGCGCCTCCTTCCATTGCTCCCGTCCAAGGGAAGCGGCGAGCCCGACCTCGAGGACGAAGAGAGCGAAAAAAACTCGTTTTTGCCTTTGACAGCAAGAGCGGCTTCAATATCCGTTCGGCCTGATTATTATGATGCAAATTTTTGGGGATATTTTTTTAATATCTTCTGACGGTCCTATTTCATTGAAGCTTTTCTTGGCGGATGGGCAGACTAGCTGGCTGGCTGACTGGCTGTTCGGCCGACCGGCTGACTAGCTGACTCCTCGCCGTGACGCTCGCAGCTTCCCAACCGGCTGCGAGGGCCCTGGATCTCTTTTCTCCTGATGGTGCTAATTTTCTTTTCTGTCGTAAGTCTGCGGTGTGGGCGATGTTGCCGCTACGCTCGGCTGGGAGTGGCGGCAGCAGCCACCACCTCCCCTCCTCCCCGTCCTCGACAAAAGGATTTCCTCAAGAGCTCGAGGAAACGTTGTCGCCCCCGTTCTCACCAAAGCGAAGAGGAGGAATTGACCAGTAATCACACAGAGATCGTTTCGCTGCGTCTGTCACCATGACTATGAGCTACGCACTGCTTTGACGGCTCAAAAAGAGTATTTTCCGCCAGTCTTCGGGTGGCCAAAGCGGGCGAGAGTCGACTTCTGATTCTTCTCCAAATTCTGTAGCTCGGAGTGCTCAGAGTTCTCGACTGGGCGAGGCGTTCTCTCGGTGAAGGGGTCGGACATCCGTCCCCCGGAGCTCCCTCGGCGGAGAGCAGCTGGCTGTCAAATGTGACCGATGCCGCTCACATTGTTGGAACAATTGTTGGAAGTAACCCGGCTTTGCCGCTCAGAACTGCGGAAGGAACACGCAAAGAGTTGAGAACTACAAAGCAGAACAGATGAACAACAATGTCACACTCTGCCTTCGACTGCCAATAACGGTCCCTTTACCGAGAATGCTTCCCAAGTGTCTCAATAAAAGATCCCGTTTGTCGAGCGAACTGGAAAATTTTCTACAGAACTCGAAACGTTCTGGCAAACGGAAGACCTTGAAACGGATGAGCTGGCGATATCACAGGAATGAATTCCAGAAAACTGGGAGACCTTTCAGCAACCCAAAATCGCTCGAGGGAACTAAGAAAACTGAAAACTATCAGGGGACTGGGAAAAAGCCATACAGAACTCGAAAACTTTTCAGGAATGCGGGAAACTCGAAAATACGGTTGGAACCTCTGGGTAGGTTGGAAAATCTTGAGGAAGGAGGGCGAATTTCTAGCGACATAGAAACTTGAGGACATCCCAGAAAATCGGAAAACTCTCAGGAAAAATTCGGAGAAGAAAGATGCTGGAAGAATCGTTCTTCCGGGTACTGGAACTCGCCGAGAGTACGAACAAAAGACTCCACCGCGGCGGGGAAAGACGCTTCTGGAGTAATCTCTGCATATTGAGCGACAGGACATCATCCAACCCGCACGGAAGGAGGGGGGGGGGCACGAATCTATCCGGAAAGTCGGACAGATCCTGCTGATTGGATACTCGAGGACCCGGTCAAGGGAACTGGAGGAACTACCGGTCGAGATGGTGGAGCTGGTGATGACGCTTGACAGAAAACGTGTTTGCGCAAATCTCCAGCGACGTGAGATGAAAAGATGAGTCTGGAGGAGCATGAGTAATTAATAAGAGATTAGTCCGCCACGGCGTCCAGTGTGTCTCGAACAGAGAGTGGGTCTTCTCCCTCCTTTCGGCGTCTTTGACGGTAATCCTTGTCCTTCTTCGGCTCCCTGCCCCGCCGCTTCTTTTGGTTTTGCATCGAGGGGCTCTCGGCCATCAAGGAGGCCATGACATACCATGTGTTTCTTCTCAGCGTGATCATGGATTCTGGTCGCGATCCCGAGGTCTGCCAATAGTGTATTGCCGTGATCCTATTAGAGACACTGCGACTTAGAAACACCCTCCGAGTCGAGTTCCTCGGATGCTGTGGTAGGTCTTGCCACATGCCCGAACGTAGAATCCTAAGGCCGACCGAGAAGTCACAGTTCAAGATAATTGACGTGGTATCATGGAATCGTTGCTCAGCATCGACGTTCCGTTAGTTGTGGTTCGATACGCTGCAGGCAGGAATATCACGTGCGCACGTGTCCGTTAATGGGCTTTATATCGCTAACAGCATGTTGAAATATTATGTCGCGGTGGAGAAATTTAGATAAATGAACGGCGTGCCGCACGCAGTCTGCCGGTCGCGGTTGCAGCCCTATACATCAAACAACGGCTCGGAGAAAGGGCCAGAGAGGCCGCGAGAGAACGAGTGACTGAGTCAGGCAGGTAGTGAGGATATTCAGTCAGGAGACTGGCAGGATACGGTAGAAAAGAAGACGGGCTGGAGGAGATGACGACGTTTCCTGAACGATCCCGAACACCGAGGGCAGGAAGCTGCTACCCAGGAGAACGACGACCGGTCTAGGCTCTTGAAGGGCGAGCGGAGAAACCGGACTAGGCCTTCCCGGGGATGAGTGTTACACCCAAAATGGTGTCGGTGGTAGCGATGCAAGCTACGAGATACGCTGTGATTGATGGGAGAATGCCGAAAAACCTACAAAAGCCTCCTCTCCGCTCTCCTGGGCGTTCTCCTACGCTCCCCGGGACGCTCTCCTAATACATTCCGAATCGGTCCGAGAGATAGAGGCAAACGAATCTGCTGCCTGTCCGCTGTTCCGTTCGAGCTTGCAAAACAAATGAATCTGTCCGATGTAGCCGTCAAACAAATCTGAGGAGAGTTTTGCGGAAAAGTTCACAGCTGGACTGGACCCCATTCATTACCACCGTTACTCCAACTTTTTGTGGGTTTCGTTCTCCTTCCGTCAGGGGTTTGATCCTTCCCCATTCAGGCGGCGGGAAGAACTGAAAGGAGCTCTCAACGCCCAGACCGACAAGATGGGAATTCTACGCGTATTTCAAGAACGAACTCGTAAGCTCTGCCCTTCCGAAGGGTGGACTACCTTCCGAAGGTCACCACTCGGGAGAATATCCGATGATCGCGGCGGATCAACGCTCCCAAAAGACTAGTTGACTTGAAGAGTAGGTTACTGAAAGGGGACCGGAAGAGAGATCCCAACGGCGGTGGACGGAATTCCTCCACCATTCGCTGTTCTCCTTCTTCTCTACAACTTAAGCAGCTCCAAGCTGCTGCACTCAACAAATTACGGAGCTAAGATTCTGGTCACATCGTCTACGAGAAAGAGGATTCCTCGGTTACGCGACCGCGGTGGCAAGGGTAGCAATTGAACGTTCAGAGGAGCCGTCTCCCCAAATGAGTCCATTACACTTCCTTTTCCCAAACTAACGTGGGATTCAGGTGGTTTCGGTGAAGTCGAACCTTTGAAAAAAGGAGGACTTGGCCTCAAAGTTGCGGACTCTGATTGAGTCCTCAATCGAAGAATCCCGGTGATGCTTGTTATGGAAGAGAAAACAACAGAAGTTTTCGGGGAACAGTTTCCTCAGTCCAAGCGAGTAACGACGCAAATATGTTGGACTAGGAGGAAAGTGCCCCAGTGGAGGCAAAGCTTTTGTTCGTTGTTCAGTTGTCAGACCGGGCACCGCCCACCCGAGATTCAGTCGTCACATTCCGCTTGCCGTGCTTTCCACCGTTCAACGACGCATGGCCTTCTCAGACGATGTCGGGGGAAAAGAGATAGCGGTCTGCCTCCCACCCTCTTTCACTCTCGTGAATCCTGCACTCCTTCTTCCCCTCATCCAAAAGATATCCCAAGCAGCCATCCAACTACAAACCACCCTCCGCCCGACACAAGCGCACACCACACACAAACACACCATCACAAACCAGAGAGGCGACGAAATCACCGGTGAGTGCGCGGAAACAATGGGGCTAAGGAGCATCCGACTACGGACAACGACACCGCTGGCGCAACGCTGCTGTCGGTGACGCCTCCTCTACTACTGTTGAGACCGCGCGGTAGGCAGAGAGGCGAGTTACGATTCTTCTGTTCGCTTCTGCTTTTTCCCAAGCCTGTTACGAAGACGACTGACTCCACCTAGCCAGCCAGCCAACCAACAAGACAGGCAGGCACGATTGCGCTGCATTACCAAGATGAACGGCAGTTGGCACTCACAAACACAGACTCGTGGCACTCGCAGACTTTCCAAAGAGCTCCACACAGCGAGCTCCCTGGAGGGAATGAGGACGGACGAATCTCACTTCACTGTCAGCTCCTCGGGATATCGGCTACAACAACAACAACAGCGACGACGACGGCGGCGGCAACAACGTCGACGACAGCAGTCACAACGACAACAACTACCGAAATCGTTTCAAGCACCGCGACCACGCAGTCTCGATTGAAGAATCCATTTGAATAAAGTAGTCGCCTCTCTGTCTAAACTCTGCGCTCCGTTCTCTGTAGAGCGTTCGCCGTGTTCGACTCAATGGACACCGCGGCCTTGAGGGAATGTCGTATTTTTTAAAAGACCCTGTTCCCGAGTCTCGAGTCCCCTCGCCCCACTCTGGGAGGCCCCTGCGGGGTTTCGGCGCTGAGTTAGCTCAGGTTTTCTTATGGGGTTGAGGTAGAGTTAGCTCGGCGGAGTTTTCTCCTGAGGTCCTCGGGGTCGGGCGGCGCGGCGTTGAGTCCGCATTAAGTTCGACCTGCGCTCGGAATCGGCGAAGGCTTGAGTTCGGCCCGTCTGTCGCTTGGACATTGGTTCGGTCTGTCTGGGTTAAGCGCAGGCTTTGGCGGTCAATAATCACCACAGCAGGAACAGATGTCACGAAGACGGAATGAATCGGCGGTTGATGCCATTTGAATTGCACGTATTCGATTAGCGCCCTCTACGAGCGTACTCTTGCCGCTTCCCACCGCAAGTAAATTGGCTCTTAATACCCACCCGCACCGGACTCACTCGGCAGCCTGGTCACGTCGCGTCGGTACCAGATGGGTCTAGGTGAGTGTACAGCAAGCCTTCCCTCTTCTTCCTATTCCTCTCGTTTGCCTCTCCGGCCGCCTGGCCGAAGGGGTCGGTCGCTCCGAAAGGCAAGGGGGCGGGTGAGCGCTGCGAGGGAACAAGGGAAACGTCGACGGGAACGCGGAGAGGAAAAGAGCCGGAAAAAGTACAAGCTAGCCCTCGGCAGTGGAAGCACAAATACACGCGCGGTCCGGCCAGGTGGGGACCGCCTGCCTTGGGGCGCTCGACGAAACTGAAAACGAATTTTTTCTTGATACTAAATAGCAGCCAAGACTGAAAATGAAGTGGCAACGCACCATATGGCAATTTCCACGCCCGATCCACGCAGTTTTCTCTTCAATTATTAGCAAACCGAAACTCGTTACCCAGAAGCGGAACAAACAGAAGATGAGATTGCAATGTCGAGTCAGCGAATTCCGAAGGCCAATATGCGCGATACCGTCATTCGCAATTTCAGCGAAGACGCGGAAATCAATTTTTCGCGTGTCTTCCATGCCTACCATCTGTGATTGATTCCGTCGTCGCAAGAAGCGAAGGCACGCCCAGAGTCGCTCACGGGTCCGCGCTCCAGCCGCTCGAGGGGCCTCCGACTTATATTTGAAGAGTTCCGTTGCCAGATCTAATTCGTTCTGCTTCTATCCTCCGTGGCAGTGCGCTCCCCGTGAACGGAAAACGGAAAACTACACAGGGAAGAGGACGTGCGGCGAGCAGACGAAAGGAACACCACTTTTCCTTTCGGTTTGCTTGTTTGCCTGCTTTATTTACGACCGAGGAGAGCATCTCGGCTCACTCCGCACAAACCTATTTCTCGATGATTCTCGTTCCTCCTTCTGTTCCCCTCGTTCCCGTCCATGAGTTTCCCTTGAACAACAAGAGCAAGAAACCCAGCGAACGGCAGACACAACAGCGAAGGAAGCAATGACGGGGAAGAAGAGGAAGGGGAAAACTATAACAAACTTTGTTCCTCTCAGTGTAGCAGTGAGCTCTAACTGATGTTACGCGACTCGCTGACTGGTTGCAGCTCCCCTAGGCGGGCAGTCGCTCGATTAGTTTCTTGGTTGCTTCCTTGGTTTGACTCGTACGAACAACTTCTTGCCTCCTTCTAGTTGTATACACGAGGATGTTTTTAGCCTTCTTGAGCTGCATACGAACAGGGACGCATGAACGAGAATGGAGCGCTCAACCGGGCAAGCTTCCAGAAAGCTTCGTTGCGACTCAAGTTGCTCGAGCACGTATCGGTATCGGTACCGGCACTTCTGCATTCTCGTCCGTGGATGACCGCTCCGTTCCTCGAGGAGCAAGCTCAGCAGTCGGCGCCGGTGCCGGTCACGGTTTTTGAGATCTGGTCTCAGCTCGGACACCGTAGAACCCGCTACCGATTTTACGATTATCCAGTTTCATGCAATGCGAACCTATACATATATATACCGCAGCTTCCTTTCGCAGACATGTTCAGCAGCGTTTCCGAAGATCATAGTCACAGCCTTTGCTGATAACGTTTGTTTCGAGATTCAGGGTCGACACCGATGATGATTGCATTTTTGATCGAGTCATCCGCTTTTTTCGAGAGGAATCTTCAGGGATGATCCTGAGTTTCACTTCCGCGATTGGCGGGAGCTGAAGATGGTTTGATATTGATGAAGATTCCATTGACTCTGAATCAGCTGTGTTCATTGCTGCGAACTCATGCCGCTCCGAACCATTTGAGAGCGGGAACGTTACGAACGAGGGCTCCCCCTAATTTCAAGCAAGAAACACCGCTCAGAATAGATTGTCCTGCCACCTCAGGAAAGGATTTCTAACTGAAAGATGCGACAGACACTCGAGATGCCGCTTCTCCTGTTCAGAACAATGCGCGACGTGGAGTCGGGTGTGTCCTGCTCATAGTAGGTGCTCAGCTAGGCACAAGCAGGATTTCAAGACAACGCCTCAGAAACAACGAGGAGAACGAAAGAATGCTGCAACTTCAAAAGGAGACGTAACAAAGAACGAAATATATTGCCGACTTTCGCCGTTTGGGCCCACCGGAACGTCGTGCTCACGCGCGTCGAGAGGGGCGCAACTCACAATATGTCGCAAAACAGCTTGTCACCGTTCCAGGCTCAGATAGGGATGGGGTCATCCATGCATGTTCGCTTCAAAAACTCGAGCGGAAACTAAATCCAGGGGATGATTACCGGCATCGAGCTTGGATTCTTGAGGGCACTGCTTGCCACGTATTCCTGCGGGTTTTATCTCGTTTTGAAGGTGGGCGCATATGCTGACTCGCCGTTGTCCAGGAAATTTTTGGAAAAACTCAGAGGAGTATCAATGATAACGTCGTTCAAAGCTTTTCAAGGTGGTTGACTCGGGACAGGTAACCCCGGGAAGCTCACGGAGGTCACTCATGAGGCGGGAACTGGAACGAGGAGAACTTCGGAGATCACAGCTGATTGCTAGGGTCAGGGTCAAGAGTCTTATCAACGTACAAATAGTTCTCACTCGTTGTCAGCGTCTATCAGCCAAAGTTTCCGGGATGAAATACGCGCAGATATCGAGGACATCCGATTTAGGGAGAGAATGATAAGCGCGTGGGTAGAAGTATTGAGGCAGGCCTGAACTGACTGGGAGAGGAAGGGCGGGAGAAGTCAGAGACAAATGCGACGGAATCTTCGAACACATCCGATCAGTTACCGAAACGGCGCGGCGATAGGAGCAGGCAGCGATCCGAACACCGGTCGAATGGCTCCGGGAGAAGAACTGATGTTTCCATCCTCCAGATCGGGATTCTACTGGCTGCAAGATAAATCTGTTTGTTTAAGGCTTCCCTCTTCAAGGTTAGAGTCTTCATTTTTCAAACCCTTCCGCGCAATATGAGCATGCTTCTCCAACGTTCCAATACTCGGATGCATCGAATCATCGGCCGAAAAAGCGGTGTATCAGATCGCGGAAACCTCATATGTCGCCACAGTAACGACCTTGATGAGCTTCATCTTTGCTATCATCGTTATAGCTTCGATGTTATTCCGCCTTGCCATGTTCCGTGTATACGTGCGCTGCCGTCGATCGGTGAGAGTTTGCCCCCCACGGAGCAGGAAGCGGCTGGCTGTATAGAAAAATGCCAAAGCCATTTGCTTCGTCCATATGTTTCCTTCTCCTCTTCGACCAAATCCGTAGGGAAGCTAACCAACGCATCGTTCCACTGTGGATCGATACAGCCTAGCGAGAGCCCAAGAAAAAGATTGAGCAGAGGAAGCAGACCTTCCGGGTCGTTCCCTCCGGGGAGCCCCTTCGGGAAACCCCTTCGGTAGGTCCCCTCCGGGGAACCGCTCCACGGAAGGCGCCCCTTTGAGGGGCCTCCGGGAGGAGGAGCCCTAGGGGGAGCCCCCGGGATGGGAAGCCCAGAGGAAACAGCCTTGGTTCCCGGTCAGCGGCGTCGCTGGGATCAGAGTTGCTTGCCAGTTTGCCGCCACCGCTACTACCGCTGCTGATGTAAATCTCTGATCAATTATCACCCGGCCATCCATCCCGTCCTACAGAACGGCCCAACGAAGCCACCGGTCCTCCTGAGCGATAACTATTCGAAGCCTTCTGCGTTCTCCGTTGCTTCCTCGTTTTTGTGGCTCACTTAGCGCCCTCTTGAAGACAAACACTGCTTCTTTTTCTCCAGCTTCATCCTGGTAGCGCGGGATGCTCAATCCAGGATGTTTGAGTTGCGGAGAACGAGTTTTCTGAGCTCAGGAGGCAATTTTCAGCGGGGACTTGGACCGGCGACAGAGGAGGGGTGAAAGGACTACAATGACCTAAAACTGCATCGATGCTCAACAATAATGGACAGTCGGCGACGGCTGGCATTGATGTCAACGATCACTCGCAACGTTGTTCATCCACTCGTCCCTTCATTCGTGAATTCCTAATGTGTAGAGTTCAAGTTGTCCGGTCATCAGCGTTTCCCTCGTGGCCTCTTGGCGTGGTTTCGTCGAGCGGATCATCGTCGAGTTTGACGGTGACGTCGATGTCGTATAGTGGTCGTCAATGAATTTTTCACCAGAAAATACGCCTTCGCTTCGAGATCTAAAACGCGGTCGTCCCTACGAGCTTGGATGAATCCGCCTGTCTGTCTCGTTAAACGTTCGCCTACTCAGATCGGAAGAGTGGAGCAATACGGACAGGAGGGATCGAGGGGACTTTGAAGGGCTGCGCCATCGAATGTTTAACTTGAGCGTCGACCTCGCTGTTCTAAACCCGGGGCCTCGAGAGTTTGGAAAGCGACGTCAAGTTAGACACGGGATTCGTTTCGTCGAGTGTCCAATGGCTTGAGATCGCGCGAAGCTTGCTCGGAGTTGTCGACGAGGCAAAACGGCGCGGCGTTAAAGGAATGAGTCCAGCCATCTACCAAGGCAATGCCTATTCGACTTCGCGGCAAGAAACGAGGTCGCGCTTCTTCCTGCCAACGCGCCTGAAAAGGCGTCTCCCGCCGCGCCGTCGGCCGGTTGACTTTACGTCTGGAAACGTCTGTATTTGCTCAAGTGACACACAACGTGTGTCTCGAAACGTGACGCAAATGCGCTCGCTCGTTCCTTCTTCGTCTAGAACAGAGCCAGTCAGCCATCCGACGACCTAGTCGCTCATGTAGACGAATCGTATTCTAGAATAGAATGTAAAGTCGTTTGGGTAGCCACCGTAACCACGAACAGCAGTCGATGTCAACCTTGGGCAAGAGTCGAAGGCAGACGGCACAATATTCCCGGAGTAAGACGACTTCGATTGTGGTTTGGAAATTTCCTCAGCGACGTTCATTCAGTTGCGCCACTCAAATGTCTCGCGGCGGCAACGCGGCGCGAGTATTCGCGAATCCAAAGAATGACTCTGTGAGTGAGCGAGCGAGCGAGCGAGCAAACCGCAGAAGAGGTCTTGCGGCAGCAGAGTTTCTGTTCGACAGCGAGTTTTTACTGTGCGCACCAGAACGGGGTGAATATCGGAGAAAACTAGATGGTCTTCATTAACGCAGTCTTCTGCGGTTGAGGTGACGCCAGCGAGTTCCATATTCATTGTTTCATTTCCATTAGTTCGTGCCGCGGAAGAGGAAAAAAATGCTCTTTCTCTTCCTGCTCAGGCTCAAAGCCCATTTGCTTTTGCTGTTTGCTTTCATGGAGTTAACGGATGAAGAGCACTTGGAGAGTCGCGCGGCTAAATAGCAGCTGGAGGAGAAGGAGGAAGAACAGCTGAGCAAGCAACCACTGCCACCACCTGCGCGCGATGCTTCTCTGTCTGATGATCGGATGACCTCATCGGCGGCACCGCATTTCATTATTCGAATATCATCAGCATTATCACGTTAATTAGACGGGGATGCAAGAGAGCTCGAGGAGAACTAGCTTCATTAATCTTCAGCTCGAGACTTCGAGAGCAGACGGGAAGCGGTGAAGCCACGATTCGATGTCAAAAGAGAGCAAGCAACCCCTCCGATTGACGCTGACGACGATGAATCCGCTTCGAAGACCTTTCGTCTGAGATTCCAGCGAAGAATCTCCCAGCGTTCGCTTCGGTGTTTGCAGCACGTTTTTCGCTACATGTCAATGCTTCGAGAAATCCAGCGATCACCGAATCGAGGTGGATAGTGAACTTGAAACACTGCACGTGAAAAAAAACTCCTCGTTTTCAAAAATTCAGTCCTGGGAATCTGTTCGTTGAGTTTCGCGCGAAATCTCTGCCAGCTTTTCTGATACGCGTCTTTCACATTCAAAGCAGCGTTGGGATTTGCGATGCGTCCTGGGCGGCCGTAGGATCAGAGTTTCTGACTGCGCTCCTCTCCTCCCTTGCAAATAAAAGAGTTTACAACACCACGGGCTTGTTTTGAACTGACAGATCCGAATTTCGTCACCATCGCTGCTTGTAGTATTCTTTCTTCGTCTAACTTTGCGGAGACGTCTCCTGCTTTATTGCAACAGGGCCAAAAGATCGCTACCCGAGTCTCGGGTGATACTGCGGTTGAGGACGAACAAAATGGATGGCCTAGAATTCCCCAAGAACAGAATAAATTATCGGTGCTTCGGTTCCCTCGTCGACTTTTGCGTTCGGCTCCGCGTCTTGATTGCCTGCCAGGTTTTGTCCGAAATGCTCCACAATTCCTCTCTCGCTGCGACCGGATGACGCAGCATTTTCTGTTTGGGAAAAGGTAAGATTCGGAACCCGCACCGGCTCTCATTCCCGAGCGTCTCCTTTCGGGCTTCGTGTCAACGTCATGGCGGGTCACTCTGAATATCAGGATCATTGAGAACAAAATCGCAGAATCTCCCGTTTTCTCGTCAGCCGCACTTCTCGAAGAGAGCCGGAGAACAAAAATTGAATTGGGTTTACGTGTTGCCGTCTCAGAAGGACAGTTGGTACGTGTTCGATTGCGTATTCGCCAGAGTCCGCCGGTGGCCGACGGGCTGTCTTCGTCGAACGTCTGCGTCAGGAAAGCGGGTATAGCCTCTAATTTAGGCGCGTCTCCTCGGATTAGAGAAGCATCTCCGGGGACCGGCGTGAGTGGTTCAATTCTGCGCTTGTCTTTGTTAGCAAATCCCTTGGAATCCGCCGCAGATCGAGCCGCTAGGGACCACCCACAGGAAACAGACAGTTAACTCTTTCTTTTCCTCTTCCTCTCGCTTCTCTCGATCGATTCGTCGTCGAAGGCATTCAATCCCGTAGGTGCGTTACGTCAAAGCTGTCCTAGAAGTGTGAAGCCCCAGAGTTGAAAGAAGTGAGGTACAGGCGGAGGTCTTCACAGACAGAGACAGGTGATGCTCGGTTCACTGCGGTGACTCCTCAAGCTGACGTGAGTGAGCCTTAAGGCTGGCTCAACTTGTTCCTCGGGGTCAATCAAGAGCCAAAGCGCGAACAAAGGCCCGCCGCTGGGAGCAACATCAGCGGTTGAATAAGCATTCTTATACATTTTTCTTCTCCTGTGTCCTCCTGCACCTCCTCCGCTTCGACTATGGCGGCCTTCCCACAGAACCAGCGTCCTAGCGTCCTTATCGCCTTCGCTCCGGTCTCGCTAATCAAGCAACGGCCCATGTCATCGCGGAACCAGTCGCAGCATCCCTGGAAAGAGTCACTGCGGCTACTTGGCCGTCACGTTCCTTCCACCTTAACAATGTCCTGGGGATAGAAGAGGCCAAGCCACCAGTCAGCGAGTCAACCATCTGCTTATCGCTTTGACTGATATCCAGCTAGGAGGTAAAAAGCAAAACTAACGTCGAACGACAATCAAAGGAGGAGACAAACATTCTGTTATGTCCACAGCATTGACGAATGCGGAGAAAAGCTTCAGCCCACGCCAACATGGAGATTGCAGTCAGTCAGTCAGTGAGTCAGACAGTTCAAGTCGGAATCAACACAAACATTGTTCCACTCTCTCCAGGCCCGCTGCGTTGTGGACGTACTGTTGCATCCAATATCATCGACGACCCTGGAGAAGAGTTCCGGGAGCAGAGGCAGAGCATCCCGGTCGGGAGACGAAGCTCCGCGGAGAATTTATCGGGTAAAAAGTTCGTGTCCTGGTTTGCTGATCTCGAATACCGAGAACAGACCGAATTGTCAAGACTGCACCAAAAGAGTATGTTCCTGAAATTAACTATTTCCCTCTCCTTGATCCATCCTGAATTTTGTGACTCCGAGATGTGTCAAGACATGTTCGGGAGAGCAGTTCCGGCTGGAACCGCCAAGAATAGTTTTCCTGGGCAACAGCGTGGCCGGGGGTCGGTTTGTGAGTTTCCTCTGAAAAACAAGTCCCGAGCCAGCATTCTTGGACCTGGCAGCGACTGAAGGAAGGAAGACTGGCGGGAAGGAGGTCGCCCTAAAGTGATTAATGTGTAAATAATGAATGAAAACTTCCGAGAGAACGAAATAGAATCATTTGCCAGTACAAAGCGCAGAGCAGTTCTCTGTTAACGCTCGGCAACTTTGTCGTTTTACGACCGCGGAATTCAGGAAACAGCTTTCAGGGTAAGGAACAGCGGAGGAAGAAAAGACTTGGAGATCTGAGGAGCTTTGTCTACGCAACAGTCAGGGCCGGATTTACCCTTAGGCATTTTAGGCTAGAGCCTGGGGCGGCACATTCACGGGGGCGGCGAATTTTCGGTAGCTCCATCCAAGAAGACCGATTCAAAATCTACGAAGCGACAGTGGATTCCAATCAGCGAATAGGGGGGGGGGGGGGGGGGGGGGGGGGGGGGGGGGGGGTTCGCGCAGTCAGGCGACGTGTGACGTGTGAGCGCTAAGGGCGGGGGTGAACAAAGTCATCTACCGCCGTCACATGTTTCGCTTTTACCACCTCTGATTGCAGCTGCTGAAGCAGATAAGCACGATGGCCGACGGGCTGGGTACGTCTCGGCGGCTTGGGGGGGAGGGGGGGGGGGGGGGGGGGGGGGGCCAAAGAGAAGAGCTCTTGGGGGAAACGAAGAAAATCGAAGTTTCTTCTCAAGAGCAACAATTCGAGACCGCCGAGGGGGGGGGGGGGGGGGTTGGGGGGGGTGCAGGGGGGGGGGGGGGGGGGGGGGCGAAACGGGGCTTTCAGGGTTGAAGTCGAACGCGGAAGAAGAAGGGGGGGGGGGGGCGGGGGGGGGGGGGGCCCGGAGACAAAATCTTGATCAGCATCGGGGGGGGGGGGGGGGGGGGGGGGGGGGGGGGGGGGGGGGGGGGGCCCGGGGGGGGGGGGCAAAAACATTTGATAGATCCCCACCCTGTTGAAGAAGATCCAGCCGAATGGGTGTAATGATGAGCTCAGAAATTTCGGAGCAGGCGGGAAGGTTTCCTCAAAATTTGGATCGACTTCCAGAGCTCGAACGAGTATACAAACATCAGACACGACTTGCGGAAAGCAACGCAGATCTCAAAGCGACACTTTAGTCTACTGAGTCTCGATCCTATTTTTTCCGAGCAAGAGTTTGAACGGGTCGACGGGAGGGTCCCGATTGAAACCCGGAAGAAGCATGGAGCACCGAACGCCACATAGATGTCTCCTAAGAGCAAGAGGTTCCAAGGAATACTGTAAAACATTGACTCGTGAGTCAAAGACTTGCTCTTCTGTCTTTTTCAATCCTTTCTTAACGCGAGCTCGGGGGGGGGAAAAAAAGAGGGGGGAATGTATAGTGATTATGTATATAGCCAACAACACGTTAGGGACCTATTTCAAAACGTTTTTATATGAAATTATCCGAAAATGAAAAAAAAAAAACGCTCGATGGAGCCTCATAAAAATTTGAACTCACGAATTTCGTAACGCGACAAGATTTGGCGAGGGGGGGGGGGGGGGGGGCATTTTTTCCCAGAAATGGGGCGGCAAATTTTCTTTAGCCTAGGGGCGGCAATATCTTAAATCGGCCATGCAACAGGAGTCTCGACGCTGGACATCCAGGACGATCCTCCATCAGAAGGGACTTTTGACTCGGGGGCGTTTTCACTTTCTTAAGCGAGCTCGCCACAACATCTTATACATAGCGGATTGAAGCGAACCGATCATGGAATAGAAGCAGTCTGACGGTGGGATCCAAGACAATCCTAGAAGGGACTTTCTTGAGGCCTTAAGCGATGGCGAGTAGGAGGCAAAGCAATTACGAAGGACACGGGCGAACCAACTCTGAAGCCTGTGGCCATCAACAGGAATCTCTTCCGCGAATGCTGCGAAAGGACTCGTTTTTTACGAAGAGCCGTTTTGCCAAACACTCTCGCTTGTCACGACGGAAGCCGATTACCAAAGCTGGTGACGAGTGATTTTCCCTTTGTTTTCCCCTGGTGACATGGAATCCCAGTTAGCAGCTCTGTTCCGCGGAAGCGTCGAAGGAAGTCATGAGAAAAAACTTTGTCGACCCGCGTGCAGCGGCACGCCGTCACTGCGCTTTCTCCCGACTCGATTCCAACTCGACGAGGGCTTGCCCGTCCGCCACGCCGCGGCGCGCCGCTACGAGCCGAAGAATACAAGAGGACGCAAACGTGGAGACGAAATTCGATTAATCTTGCGTCGAGTCGCGCAATTCCACGAATCTATCTATTCCCAGCAATCCTCTTCGGTTTTTCGGTCTCATCTTCGGCATGTCTGAATCATTGTGGACTTGCAAGTTCGAGCGGGCCAGTGCAACACACGGTATTCCTGTCCCATTTTGACAAGACGTTCTTTGAAGAGCATGTTTCATTCGATCGTCAATGTGAACTCATATTCAATGGGGTTCTCAGCGGCGGGCGCCGGCGTAAAATGATTGTGTGTTCGCTTTCACTAAAATCAGCAGTTCACGCATCCGTTTCAGGCGGCTCGATACTCCCCGAAATAATTGGATGCCGCCAAACGGGTTGTCTGCAACTTCCATTCCAAGGGAGATTGTGTTCCCATGCTTGCGTGTCATAGGCACATGAGCTCATTAAAACTAGTTTTACTCTTGCTTTCCAGGGGGTCGCGCTCGTACGCATCGAATCCAGCCATTCTCTTTCCATTCGCAGACCCTTCTGAAATATGATTCTCGAAGCTTGCTGATCCCCGAAGGTTCGAGTTTCCCCACATTACGTTTGATTTTCTTTAGCGTCAGTACTTTGGCGTGGTTGGATTACGGTATCACGGGAATCTGAGCGAGCTATTTCAGAGCTTTCCAATTACACGGTAAAAACTGGGCACTCTGTTACTCCAGCGGAACTGCAGGTAAGACGGTTAACTTTTTACACTGTCGGAGAACTCCGGAAAGTTTCAACAGATTGCTTGGGTGACTGGAGTAGATGGTTTATGATCTAAATAAGGAGCCGCATCCATCCCGGATGCGGAAGAAGGTTTCTTACGAGAACATGTTATTATCAGATGCACTTCCTCGATTGCAGCAGAAGTTTGATACCTAAGTTTTTGTTCATAATCATGAGTAATGAATAAAGAAGGAGCCACGCTAGTAACGAGACTGAATGTATCTCCAAAACGGAACGCTGTTGAGGGCGGACGGTGGAGAATTAAAACAATGCTGACGCAGCACCGTGATAAATGAGCCATAGGAAAATCACAATGCCTCGTACTTTCAAATGCGTGATTCGAGCGACGGAATCTAAGAATTGTTCGCCCACGCTCCCATTAGAAGAGGACCTTCGAAAACTTACGTGAATGATTCGATTCCGTTTTCCAATTTTGTCCAGCTTGGCGGAGGGAAGTCACATCCCGTCTTTGGGTGATTGGTCCCCGCGGGCTCTCCCATGGTTCATGGACCCGATAGAAGTCTCTGCGGTTTGTTTCAGAAGAGGAGCTTTTCACCCCATTGGCCCGTGTTGCGGTCTCGTCGTCGCTCTCTCACTTGCTTTCTTCGTTTAAGGCGCCTTGCACTCGGCTCCTGTGCCTCGCTGGCAACGTACTACTCCTGCAACACTGTTTCTGTTATTTATTACCATTCTCAAGCAACCGAAAAGAAAAAGGAATGGCAATTGCGTGCCACGGCGAGCGGGGAACAGCGAGGCGACGAAAAGCGAATAAGAGAGTGTGCCAATGTGAGGGAGAATTCCAAAGCGCGCGCACTGTCCGGGGTCCTGACTTGGATCCATCGTTCGCCCTGCAATGGAGTCTTCCCGACAGAGAGTCCTGCTCAGAGTCCTCAACGTCTTGGTCTATTGCAAGATAGTATTGTAATACTCCTACGGGGAGATTTCTTCTGAAACATTCCCGACCGACAGAATCATCTGTCGTTCTTTCAACAAACTGTGCATGTCGCTCGACCAGGCCACGTTGGCAACGGGTCATTTTGCTTTGACCAAGCCTTCGGTCCAAATAGGCGGATCGAGGGAAGCGGAGTCTTCCTGGACAAAATCATTGGGTCGAATGAGAGGTACAATCATCCGGTGTGTCGAGTAGGCGGACTCATTCGTCTTCCTCGCTCGTATTGAATTTCTTCATCCGATTCCGGGGCGCCAGGTCCAGCAGAAGCCACCAAAGTTGGGAGACGTTTCAGTCGGAAAAAAATAACAAACAACTAGATCTCATATCTCAAATTTAAGACGAATTTTCTGATATAGAACGACTGCAGTTCGGAGTGAGTGGCATTTTCTTGTTTTGTTCGCGATCAACGGGCGAGGGGGAGCTTCAAGACTGATCCATATTTCATGAAGCTTCTGATGTCCACTGAAATTCAGTCCAAACGCAAGCAACAGGAACGACGGGTTGCGAGAGGAACATCCGAGGAGTCCGCCAGAATTTTCTCTAGATTAGAATATTGTTGCATTCACGAGCTGAGGACAAACTCGAAGCTGACTGTTTGTATAGAGCGCGCGTCAGCACCCCATGCTCGAGGGACTCAACTCAATGGTTTCTCTGACGCTTTAGCCACGCTTCCCTCGAGATCCACGAGCGTAGCGAGTAGAGAGTGAGCTTACCACTGCGGAGTTGGAAGTCTGTGGACGTAGGTAGTGCAACATGTGTTCCGTCAATCGAACTTGGGAAGCCAACGCAGGATGACAAATTGGAAAAGTTATGATCAACCTATCATGTTGTGATTGGTTCTCCGAGATCCTTGTTTCTCTCTGCCTTCGCCTGCGTTGGGCCCGACGGGATCCTCTTATCGTTCAGAGTGATCGAGAAATCCGGAACGGTGGAGCGATCGCGGCTAATTCCCTACGAGAATCAAGCGGCAGTAGAGAACCGCAAGAAAAACTTGTGAGACTCGTTACTCTCAGGGGAGGCGCCGCGGCTGTGGCTGCGATGCTGTTTCTCCCCCTCTGCTATTATTCCTCCTCGGAGCAAAGTGAGTTGTTGTGTATCAATATTTAAACAATCGACTTTACTATGATCGATTTGGCGTTTTTCGCCGATCCCGCCTGCTTGCGAGCCAGCCGTCGCTCGCTCACGCCAGGAGTTCTCATGAATATTTTATGCGCCATTGGCTTGGCTAATGGGCGCCGAACAAGCTCTGCCTTCTGCAGATAGCACGTACGACTAGGTACGGCTTCGCGGTCGTTCGACGCGAACGTACATACGTTCCAGCGAACGTAGTTGATTGTGACGGGTTCTGATCGTCGGCGACGCAGTGACGACGCCGAGTACTAGTGGCATGCCTCACGTTTACCAATGAGCTCGACGTCGACGACAACGCGTCGGTTGTCAGTCCCTGAGTGTGTCTGTCTATTCGCCCGCCCGCCTAGCCACAGAAATGGGGTTTAGTTAGAACGAGCGGGCTGAGGAACCCTCTGCAACTATAACGTGCGCGTTTCGCGGGTCGTTGCCCACATTTGGAAGGGGGTGGAGGGGCGCCGGCGCCGCGGACGCTCAAGAGCATTCACGACGCAATCGGGGATCCGTCCACAACTCGTGCTTATCTGTGAGGGAAAAATCCTACCAGCATCGGAAACGTTTACAAGTGACAGGAGAATTGCTTACAAAGTGCGCATTCTATGGGCTCCGGTGGTTCCCGGAGGAACGAGGCAGGCTGGCGGGCCGGTCGGTCGGCGGAGCGACGTATTCATGGCAGTTCTTTCAGCAGCTCTGCAGCGGTGCCCTTCGCGTCGGATACGGCATGGGAACACCTGCCGAAGCCGTGAGCAAAGTTTGTTGAAGAATCGATCGATTTTGTATGAGCCTGCCACGGCCTGCGCGTGCAAGGGAAGGGGGCTTCCATCCAGCGTTAACTCACTTGCCGCTCCATTGAGATTTGGAACGCCTCGCGAAACATGAGCGGTAGCTGTAAGCGACCCGCAAGACGCTGAGCCGGCGAGGAAGCTTGGAGAAGAGGAATAAAGACGACAGCTACCCGTAATTCGAAGACGCGGTTCTGGGTTTGAATTCCTTTTGGCTTGGACGATTACGTTCTTCCCTCCTCTGGCGCGCTATCCGGTACTCGTTGTTGTTGTCTGGAACGAAACCCGCTAACAATCTCCCCGTGAATCGATGCGAAGTCTTTTTCAAGGAGAAAAGCGGATGTGATGTCACTCGTTGGTGCTTATCGGCCTGGGAATGCGAGGCAAGGATGACCCTCAGAGTCAGGGCTCGTTTGTCGAACGGAGAATCTAAACTCAAAGAGCGCCTTGACTGGAAGTTGTCCGCGAGAACCCAGGATTTTGAAAGCTGAAGCAATGATGGAGACCAAATTCAAGGCGAATGTCATCCGCCTTCGTTTCTTTTTCGGTTCTCGGGCACTGGATCCATGAAGTGGGAACATAAGAGAATGTGAAAAGGCTACTCGATCACCGAGCGGTTCGTGAGCGAGCACCGCGAAACGTAGATTCGCTCTCGTTTCGTACACTCGGAGTGCCCTACAAAAACAGTCCTTGCTTCGTTTCTGTAGTCCTTCGTTCCGTAGCTTGCTTGAAGTTACGAGGCGTGACAAACGCGGTCCACGGTTGTGTGTAGACGAATTGAGCAACCCACTTCAGCCGAAATCCTGGAAGGGGAACAAGTCGACCAACAAAGTTAATCGAAAGAACGAGATGCGACTCTGTCTGGCGAAGAAGAATCGAGAAACAACCCGCTTTCGGTGAGGTAGAGCCAATCCTGTGATCGAAATCTAAAGAGAAACAAACGATTTGTGGGGGGGTTAGCTGCTTTCATGTCCATGGTTCAACAACGTAAATGAAAGATCGTCGGACTCTGATTCAGCGGGTTCAAGCGTGGCCGAAAAAAGGGTTGGAAGCAGCCGCGGCAGCCATCTTCTCTCAAAGGCACAACTCTTGAAAATCCAGGCCAGCAGCAGCAATAACAACAACGATGTTCAGGAATACGTTGACGGCATCGCACCAACTACAACAACAACGACGACGACGACCAGAATAAAGACATAAAGGGCCAACAAAAATGTGGCTTTAAACCGAGCACTGGACCCGGCCTCGCAGGTTCCGCAGCAAAGTTTTCGCCCCCGGCGGAATGAAAAGATGGAAGAAGACAAATAAAAGCACTTCCTGCTTCGTTTCCGCCTCCGTCTGACTGCCACAGTACCGGAGAAACCACGTTCCGGTCTCCGGCAGGCGACGGGTCCTGTTTAAGAGATGCGTTGGTCGAGATTCGTGAAGTTTCAATCGGAGCTCTTCGAATCACTGGAAAACGCCCGAAATCCTGACACGCACAAATGATGTCTGCAGTGTGCTTCCCTGGCCAGGGACCAGAATGACATTTTTCTTATTCCATTTCCAGCGGCCTTCTCTGGGAACGTTTGAGAAGAATTTTCTCCGATATTAATGTCTCCTTACCACTTATATCGCTCGATTTGGAGGTCACGGTGGTATTGCGCGGATCGATCGCTCGGAGACTTATCAGTAAGGGCCAGGAACTCGGGGAAAGACCATGGAGCTCGAGACAGATAGAGGAAATGCAATCGTGATACATACGATGCACTTTCGACATCTCAACAGCAAACGTGACACAGCTCCACGCGACGTCATCTTACATTCGGAGGAGCCGAACTGAAAACTCGACAACCTCGTAACCTGAAGTTCATACAGAGATTCGTGTCGAAGGGAGGATCACCTCATGACCCGAACTCGGTTCATGAGGACGGCTCTATTGAACTCGGGAAAAGTGTATCCACTCTACAGCTAGGCCGCGCCGTATCTCTCCCTCCACTTATAGCCGTTGGTTGCTACTTATAAACAAACTCTGTGTTCTTCCACGCCTCTTGGCTGCGTTGGAGTTAAAACTTCCCTTCGCTGAGAACAACAATGCCTCCGGCCATTGCCCTTGCACCTCCCTTTGCGCCCCTATTCCATTCGGAACACCCAGACGCCCGCTCCCTTCCTCCCTCCGTCGCTCGGTCGGTTGGTACGTCCGTTCGTTCGTTAGCTCTTTGGTCCCTCCGTGCCGACTCGTAATTTGTATGGAAGCGCGTTTTTGGAAACCGCCGCGGCGCCTCAAAGAAACACTGGCGAAACGCATCGTCGTCAAAGACATCACTTCTCGTGCGTGCGCGTAAAACCCCGCATTCACAGTAGAGCCTCTTTCGAGTGAGTGCCGTCATCGCCTACAGTGGCCGCCGTCAACGAAGGCGACAACGACGACGACGACAGCAACTAGACGTCGACAACAACGATGGAAGCGATGCACAGTGGCAGTCGGTGAGGAGAACGAGAGGGAGCACAGCCAATTTTTGGTGCCAATTTTCCAAAAAAAAGAACGACGAGAGGAGAGACTCTCATACTTCTCTTAACAACAACGAAAACGACGACGGGAGCGGCGACGACGACAAACGCCCCTGCCTGAGCCCACATTTAGCGTTCATCCCCACCGGAGGAATTCCGACGCCCGCGAGCGGCGCGCGTGCCCTCAGAATGGCACGAACTCCTCCTGGTCGAGAGACTTCACGTAACAGAGGAGAGAGAGTAAAAGGGAGACGACATGACTCCGGGAAGTCTGACACCCGAATGATTAGGTTCCAATTTGTCACGCGATCCTCACCCGATGTGATCACCTAACGATTTCCAAAAGTCGGCTTTCTACGTGCAATTATCGAAACCGCCCAGAAAGTGCTTGTCACCGATTCATAAATCATCGCTTGTCGCATTTATTCCTCTCGGTCGAGTTGTCGATACACCGCATTGGAATCATATCATGCGTCCACGCCTTCTTTGCGCCTGAGCAACACCATCGAAGAGAGGAAGGAGGACGGGGAGCTCTGAGTGAGAGCCACAGCGAAAGAAGAAAAGCCGGAACAGACAACAGCATGGAATTCAGTTACCGCTCTGTCAGCGTCCGGGACAGTGCTACATCTTTTGAAATAACATCAGATCCTGAAGAGACATTCGCGAGCTGTCAAATCCTTTTGACATGTAGCACACACAAGTAGAGCCGCCATTGCGGACATTTTTGACAAGCTTTTGTCGTCCGCGCCCCATGGAGAGAGGTAACTTGTTGATAATGCGCTCTTGCCTGAGTGCGTGAGTCGGTCACCGAGACTCCCGAAGCAATGTTTTGAAGGGACATGAAGGAGAATCGGAACTGTGAATGTTTCAAACACTATTCTCGAACTGTCACGAAAGAAAAAAACTGAAATCGGAAAACGATTGCGGAGTCTATAAATATTCAAACGTCACTTGCATCTCCCGTGACAAAGACGACAACCGATTACACCTTCAGTCCGGACGGCCTTCACGATTCCGAATAGCATTTTGTTCGACATCAGTTCACTGTCAGTCGTATCAAAACATTAACTATTCAATACCCTCGGAATCAACCATGGATCGAAGACCTTCTCCGCCACGGTAAGGGTTCTTGACTGCTGAGCGATGTGTCCCGCGAGAATCGCCAGCTTCTCGGAGAGAAATGCGGATTCAACAAGAGATACGAGTTCGAACATTGTTTCGTCCATCGTGAAGTGTAAAGATTCTCACCGCTGAGAGTTGCTTTATTTATCTGAAGGAGAGTTTTTCCCGCCGAGTGCTTCCTCTATTTTTCCTGCCTTCGTTTCGAGGGAGTCCGATTCGAAGATTTATTTCAGTACTTTACAATATGAGCTCTCTCAGCTGACTCAGCCAACTCGGTTGGTTTCGTCGCCCAGCCAGCCAGCCAGCCAACGGACCCACAAGCCGTCCGGCCAGTTACTGGCAACCGGGATGGCGGCGGGTTCAACTGAGAGCCACCCAGGGATGTATTGCGGGCGCCGGCACCGTCGTCGAAGCGAGCCCGACAAGGAGTTTGCGAAAATTTCTGACGGGGCTTTGTTTCGAGCAACTGAACAACGTAGAGGCCCAACGAATGAGTTGGTCACTGCCCTTATTGCCAAAGCCTTGCCCGCTTTCGCAACAACGGCATCCCGGCAACGACGTGAAATGCTTGTTCACAATTGAATTTACAAGCTAACCACGCAGAAATAGAACGCTCGAAGTTCCTCTCGAACAGCTCAATATGTCTTCTTGCATTGGGAAACGTCAGTCTCATTCGTGAATGGACCTGTTGGGGCCTGGGTCGCTTGAGGCAACGCATAGGCTGTCGACTTGGCTACCGGAGATATTTTCGACGACTTATTTAAGGCAGCTGTTTATCCATCAGATCCGGCGGGAGCATCGAGGTCGCGGGCTTTGCTTGGATGCTGAGCTCAGCCGCGATGTCAGAGCCAACGGAAGCCGCTATGACATAAGTTGCAGAACTTGTGATTTGTGACTGAGCGACGTCAAAGGGTGACCATCGCTAGTTTGGCGAATTCGCGGAGGCTCAACGTCACTGTGCGGTGATAGAAGGAATAAGGAGCGGTACTTTATCTTCCCGATGCAAGATGTTCCGAAATTTTGATGTTGCGGAAACGGTAGCCGTCATCTCCTCTTGGTAAATGCGGAAAAAAAAAAACAAAGTTAACGTGTCCGGCCGGCGTTGAGTGATTTGAAGAAGAATCCGGAGCTCGGACTCTTTACCGCTCTCTTACCGCGGCACCGGGATTATGATTCTGGATGATGGTTCTCCGTCGTCCGTATGATAGAAGATGTTTGTCTCACTCTCGTTCTGGGCCAGCATCTTTGCGCCGTGTTCCAGGCGATCCCACTGTACAGTAGAATCTCGCTATAGGGGGTATTGCGGCCATGGCCGACTTAGATACTTCGCCGGCATTCGCCGTAACCCGGCTATGGGAACCATGGAAACCATCTCCAAAGGAGTCGGCCGAGAACGAGATTCGAACCTACCGCTCGCGATACGTCAACATGGCTATGCAAATCTGCCTGTAACATGCAGACCGCTTAGACCACTCGGCTATCGCGTCGGTTGAACGAGAATTCGCGTTCCGGAGATCGAACCCTAGTTTCCGTGAATAATTCACGCGGACATTTGACCACAATGCAGGGAAACGTAATTTCTTTCACTGATGAGGCTGCTTTGTCTGTAGTGGACTTGGATGTTGAAGTTCTAACGATGGGTAGAAGTATTCGGACGCAGATCGAGCAGTGCGAAAGAATCCTATCTCAGGCGCAACTTACTTCAACACCGGAGCGTTGGATGTGTCTAGTAGCCCGTCGAATATCGAGGGTAGCCGTGCCGTCGTAGCACTCTGTAAAGGAACCGCAGAGGAGGCGTCTCCAATCTCCTCTTCGGATACGTCAAATGTGAGATCGGGTAAGCCTCCCATTATGGTTCTGGAATGTAGGAGACGAGCGAGATCGTGACCACTGTGAAGAACAGGCAACAGAGATCTGATTGTGAGACTCGAGGCACCACTCGGTGAGCTCGGCATCGCGGGGGCCGCATCAAGTCTACGGTGAGTCTTGGCATCGAGCTCCTAACGGAGTATCGGCATCGAGCAGCGGATCTGCTCGGAGTCAGCATGCTTTGAGGATAGCTCAGCTGGATAATCATGGCGGACTGTATCCACGCCACGTGCGTGGTATCAGACTTCCGGGGGTACTCAATTCATACTCTCTGACCTGTGGGGTCAGCGGAAGCCCATCAGCAAATCCTAAAGGGGAGCTGCAAAGAAGGGTCTAGAACTCACCAGTTGTAGAAAACACCCGTAGAAAACGCACACGGTGGAGATAGGTCCTCACTCGCCTAGCGGAAGGCAACCCTGCAGCTAAGGTGATCTGAGAAAGACCCTCATGAACGCGATGGGCAATGCCGAATGATGCAACAATGAAGCGTTCTTCAACAAGGTCATCCAGTTGTTGTATGAAGTCGGTGCGTCACGTCCAGTGAGCGCACAGGTGACGGAAGCGCGACAGCTGCAGGCGGCAGAAGCTCGAGCCCTTTGATCAAGTTTCCCTCCAGTTGAAAAGTGTATGAAAGCCGGAGTCGAGGATGCTTACTGCTGGCGTGTTTGAAAATGGAGCGAAGCGTAGCTCGAGACTCGCGAGAAAAACACGAATGATGAATCAGAAGCCTGCCAGGAGTACACGTGCCCATGGAACCGCTATTGGGGAGATCAAGTCCTGACAATGGCATCAGGTGTTGCATCCCCGTAGACCGAAGCGCCAGCGTAGTCTGGGGTCTGAAAGAGGGAAAAAGTCCATTGAGCTCGTGGCTCGATGAGTTAACTTCGGTCAAGTTCGCCCTATCTCGGGGCTAGTTGAGCGCGCCGGGTTTCGGTCCTCGCGTCACCGTTTCGAATCGTTTTCGTTTCCATCTTCTTCACGAGCAAGTGAGAAGTCGATAGTCAGTGTAGGCTATCAAGAACAAGTTATTAGATCATTTCCCGGCCGAGTGTGCGCACGTTGAGGGGTCCTAAGTTGAGAGACCTTGTCAAGAGGGAAGATTAATATTTCACTCTAAGCCACCTCGCTTCGTTCGGTGTCTGAGCTTCAGCGTGCAGCTCCCCTAGGCTGCCAGAGCGCCTGCTTGCCTGCCTGACCGACGACCCCACTCGCTTGACAAGTCTCTCCCGGTCTTCTTATTCTGTTCTCGCGCTGGACTGGCTGCGAGGACACGTTTTTTTCTCCACCTCTCCGCATCCCTGTTTGAATTTCTGCTTTGGAGAATTCATGAACCTTTAAAATGAGACCAGGGCCCACAATTTGCTCTTTGCAGATGTTCCAGTCGGGGACACTTGTCGTCGATAGGTGATTCTCGGGCCGTGAATTTCAATCTGAAGTGAGAAAAGTCAGAGCTGATCATCGACATGAGGGAAGTTCATCCTCTCTGCTTTCCGACCTGAAGGTTTTGTGGAAGTTTCGGGATGAAGTAGAATAGCACGGTCTCGATCCTTATCCTGCTCCACGGGACGAATGAGTGCAGAAACAAATCGTCGGAGTTCTCACGAGTTCGTCGCTCATAGAGAACGACGCTCGCCACGGTGGTTGACGATCGCCATAATTATGATTATTATCTGATGAATAAGTAACCTCGCAACTCTGTTAATTGTTGTCACGGAGGAACGTGAGAACCGCGATAACTACGGAGCAAACAGTGCATGTGCTGAACGAGTTTCCCGTTTCATACTAGACGTTCTCCCCGTTAAGCCCAACTCGCTGATGATGCTGGAGATCGACACATGATGCTATGCCGTTCGGCGGTCGACGATAGAGAGAGAGGCAGAGCGCACAGGAAAGCAACGGAGAACGCATACTCAGCGGTACCTGTCCATTACTCGGATGAATCTCTCCTGGATTTCTCGTTGGCGTCATGCTGGATCCGGCACGTCGTCTTCCGTCTGCGACGCGCGTTCCGGAAGTGACAATACGGCACAGTGGTAACGCTGCACGCATCTCCTCGTTGAGTGTGACACGGCGTCGCGCACACTCCACCGAAGGCGAATAAGGCGGAGCGAGAGAGAGAGAGGGACAGCCCGACAAAGAACGAGGAGTGCCAGTGAGCCATGGCATGTTCGGCAAGGTTTTCAAATTGAGTCTCATTTCTTGCTCGGTGCGAGCGAACGGAATCTGTTCTTCGTGGTCTGCATGCTCTCTTCGCAGCATTCTCACCGTTCCCCAAGGTGCTTTCCCATCCGCTACACGTTCCTCGAATCCGCACAATCGCCCACGTATGGAGAAGCGGAATGCGAGCCTTCAGGCAGCCAGCCATCGAGCGAGCACCAAACTTCTCCGCCCGTCGACCTGTTCGACCAAGGAACATCGACAAGATGGCCTCGTTTCCAAACCATCGATGTTTTGCCGGTACCATGAAGGCACGGACAGATTCGAGCATAACTTTAACGTCATCATGAGAACGTCAAAATCCAGGCGGCCATGAATCATCACTGATGATAAGCGCTGCTTGATGCACGAGGATCCAAACCTCAGTCAGTGTTGAAGCTCGGTAGTTTCAGCGGAATCCATCAATCACCATCAACGAATACATGGGAATATTGATAAATTGATGGATGGTACTCTATGTATAGCCGTTGCAATGGGAAAATTCAGGCCATGATGATCCATCTATTACTCGATCCACCTGTAAGAATAGGCGATGAGCGATTTCAAAGCCCTAGTGCACTGCAGGCGCTAGGTAAGTCGCTCCTGGAAACGTCTTGCCGAAAGTACACTCCCAAACCCTGGATGGATTTCGGCTCAAGTAGCCAAAGCCGACGCGAAGTAGAATCTCCATTTTGATATGGCGCGACTCACCGCACTGCACTTGCAGCTTACTGCATTGTCGACATGGTTGTCGTGAAGATTGAGTGAGAGAGACTGGCCCAGAGGCGAGAGACACGAGTTTCGTAGTTGTGAATTCGATGAGTGCGGCGGAAAACGTCGCGACGCCTGACGGGACTCGGACCTAATTGGATTTGATGACAGACGAGCCTAAATGAGTATGTACGAGTTCGCCACAACTAAATGAAACTACTTCCTGACACGGCCCGCTGCCTGATGTCATTGACGACGCGTCGTGCTGCGCCGCAATTAAGGCTTCTCCTTCAGCTGGCTGCAAAATTACCCATAACAAGTATGTGGAAGGATGCGTCTGTGGAGCTGGTAAGAACTTCCAGGAAGTGTCTCGTTCCCGCTTGATTCTGACAGCGAGGAATCCGGAAGACTCCGGTACACCAACTCAGCTCCCTTTCCCGGGCTCAAAGCTTCCGAGAGAGATGGAGAACAGATAACTCTGTGGAAGAACGGATTTCTCGTTTTGAGTCCGAATCCCATCTCGAGCCGGAATGAGCGAGAGGAAATTGAGAGACTGAAGAACTGAGGGGAGGACACAATTGACTTTGGAGGAATATGGGGGCTTCGTCTCGCTTGCGAGTTTTTCTCCTTTTCCGACTTCGTCGGTGCACTTTCTCAGAGTCATCGACTGGTATCCAGACGGATTCGCAGATCTTCTAATTCTCACGGAGTCCTCTCGATTCGTGAGAGTTCATATCGGCTTTTCCTTCCCGGAAAACCTCCGCCGAGGAGGCGGGAAAGATCAGGAATTCTTGACGAGATTCCGAGATTGACTCCAGAACAGCGTTGAATTGAGCGAGACTCGGGAATATGAGGAGCTCACTTTATTCGAAGGATCCAAATGCTCAAGCAGCGTAAGTCTATTCGATGTTGTGCGCATTTAGAGAAGAAGGCGGATGACTAGCCCTCGTCCGAAACTTCTACACCAGCTTGGTAACCCTCGAGAGCGACGGAAAAGAGTTTCTGGTTCAGCGGCTCCCCAACAGGCGACATTTGACCGGAATTCAACGGACAGCTTACGGAATATCTGCTGTCATCTATTCCTGTCTGATGAGAATGGCTGGTCTAAATTGCACATCGCATACGTCGTCATTTTCAAGACAATTGTGATCTGGAACTGATGTGTTCAGGAACAAGTCTCCATTCCAGAATGCGGTGGTCACAGCGGGTCCAATCCTAGTGAAAATCGGCTGCAATAGTGGAGCAGGAATCCTTCTACGTGGCCTTGGGAATCAGTAACGCAGCCTAGATCACTCTTGGAATGGCACGGCTTCCTCCTCATCCCTAGAGAGCGTCTGCGAAAGGCAAAAGCAATTCATAATCATGAAGCATCGAAGATGAACGACCGGGAGCCGCGACAAGGTCAAAGGGAGATAAAAGATTATCTCATGCGTCGATAATCTCAGCCGCTTCTTACTGCGTAGCGGGAGTCGGCGCTGACGGGGAACGTCCGGAATGTATCCTCGAAGTCGGGAAGGATGTGCAAGAGAGAGCGAGTCTTCTTGGGGAAAGCAAAAGGGAAAAGAGCGGATAAGCTCTTCCTTGGTGTTTATTTTCGGCTTAGTGTCGTCGTCGTCTCTACTGCCGTCGTCGTCGTTGCCGCTGCCGTTGCCCCTGGTGCCAGTCTCGCCGCCACGGATGTCGTCGTTTTCTCCTCCGTTTCTTCCCAATTGGATCGGTAATGACATCTTTCTTGTGCGTTCGTTCCTTATTCTATTAATACATAGGCCCATGGCTGGCTGGCTGACTGTCTGGTCGGGTGGCTGGCTGACTTGCCGGTCCTCCCGCCGGACGAACGGACGGATGGCAAGAGAATATCCCTCGTCGTTCGCCTCCGACTCGTTCCGAGAGCAGGAGCAAAGCAGTCATTCTGCCTTATCTGAGCTGTGTTCGAAGCCGGGCTTGCAGTTCTCTATCGGATTTCCCTCTTCCTTTAGGTCACTTTCGGTGCAGGGTGACCGAGCGACCCCGGCCTGCGAGGCGAGACGAAGCGAGCCAAAGGCCAGGAGGCATTCCGAGCGCACCGGTTCGACTCCTCTTGAAAACACGAGACTACGGTACATGATACGAGACCACGATCAGCCATTGAGACATCCTTTAGATCTCGATAGCTTGACAGACGAATAAGAAATCCTGTATTCGAAGATCTTTTCTCCAGTTCTTGATCTCGTTCAACGTATTCCAATCGAGTGCTCTGAATACGACCCTAGCATATCCCCTCAAGACTGGAAGAAGATTCAGAATTCAAGAGTCTGTTTTCAGGGAAGACTGCAACAGAGTTTCGGGGACACAGGGTGTTTTTTCAATACTCCGGGTACGAAATACACCTTGTCGAAAAAATCTTCAATGCTTCGCTGACAGCTGAATAATTTCGAGCAGGTTCCTGCATAGTGTAAACAGACATTCTGTCATCAGTCATTATTCAGGAAGGCAGCGATCGGAATCTGCTTCGATGCTGTCCTAAGGAGAACCATCTCGAGAAAGGAGAATCGATGGCTGGCGAGAGTAGGAAATAATGAAAAAATTCATCATAGATGAAATATCGCGAAGGAGTACTCAAGTACGCAACTTTTTTTTATAATAATACGTCACTAAGTTTATTAATGTTCCAAGAATGGGTTTTTCATGGATGAATAGCTTTCCATGAATAGCATCTTGTCTCCGTCCCTGCCATTATTACCATGGGGTCATCAATGCTTGTTACCAACACCATGGGTTTCATCGATATACCTAGAGTACATCGGTGTTGTGAGCGATTATTGTTCATAATAGGTATCTTTTGAAGCAAAGAAAACGACAACGAACAAGGTCCGTAGCATTCCAGCCCGATTCGACCCTCGATGGCCTGCCTTCGCGTGGCACCGATGTTCAGTCGATCGGGTGAGGTTTGAATGATATTCAAATTCAAATCCAACACAAACTGGTTGACGCATATACAAATCTCGCCACGTCCATCTTTTCTCTACCGTTGTATTCGTTTCCGCCTTCTCTCGCTACGAAATCTCCGAGTATACCTAGGCCCGAAGCATACCTAGTATGTTACAAGTCCCCGAAGCCCAGCTGACGACACTTTTCTTGTATTGAAAATATTTACACCCAAGAGTCGTTGGTGTCGTCAAGCAGTCCGGCCGAGGGCGTCTTTGCCAGAGCACGGGACTATTCATGAGCTGAGCCTTCCGGGAGAGGCTTCCAGGCCAGCGCACGGTGTCGGTACGTTTTTCTGACACTTGTTCGTGTCAAAACTGTCGATATAGCTCGCCGTGGTCAGTAAACAAGTTAACAAACACGACCCCCGCAGAAAGCGACCCGTCCTCCCGCTGCGGGTCGGGGGAGGAGGACCGCGAAACACACACAAACCGCAGGAATCTGATGAATCCACCACGTAACCTCAGCATACTCATCATCCTGATCCTGAACCCGCAGATTCATTAGCAAGTGCAGCAATATGGTTTCACCACTTCTTCGTTCTTGCACACTTCAAGAACCTTCTCTCAGGAGACGGCGCCTCCGACCCGGACTCCCGGAGGGAAGACACCTCTCAGGTTCCGTCGGTCGCTACGGAGGCCGATCGGCCACGCAGGACTTTGGATGAGGTTGAACAAACTTCTTGCAGCTTCCAACACTCCGTCCGAGTTGTAACGATCGAAGAGATTTTTGAATCATACCGAGGCGGTGGTGATGTCGATGGTAAACACCATTGCCTCAAAGCGCGCCCTTTTTCAGAAGCTCGGGTTTGTGTGTTGTGTGTTTGTTCCTCCTTGAAAGCAACTCCTCGTCCTCCTCCTCCGAAAGGCTATGACCCGGTATACAATCGAACAGACTGCCAGTCAATCATTCAGAGCAAGTCTATAGCCTCGAAATGCTCACGGCTATGAGTGGCAGCAGCGACAACAACCCCAAAGTTGATGAGACGGTCCGTCTGCTCGACGACGTCGTCGCCGTGTTTACCTTCTGCTGTTCGGAGTAGCCCTTCTTAGGCTCGAAATCCTCGGGACGACAGGTCGTGTGGATTTGGTTGAAACTCAATTGCTCTTGAGCCCGTTGAACTTCGAGAGCGTGGGCTACAGTGGTGTTATGCAACTCGGAAGGCTCCGAACAGAACGTGGTGTTCGTCGCCTGCGACATTTTGAGCATCGCCTGAACCCAGCCTAGTCTACAATCGCAGGGTATGTAATTGCCGCGGAGCTGCCGAATCTCGGGACTCAGGCCGTCCAGCGAGCCGGGAACCAGGTTTGTGATCCGGTTGTTGACAAGCTTCACCGAACGCACGTTTCGGGTTCCCGCGAAGGTTGCGGCCTTGATCGTCTGGATGATGTTCCCTTCGAGCATGATGGTGTTGGCATCCTGCAGGCCCGTGAATGCGCCTGAAATTCAACGCAGAGATTCCTTGATTAGCCCGGTTTGGTTTTCCGTTTCTGCCTCGCGTCTCCGGAATGAGCTTCGAATTCTATTTGGTGTTCTCCTCATCCTTGCTCGCGCGCCAGTGACTCTGCAAACGTTATCCTGTGTATTCCATGCACGGAAAACGTGAAGTGGGCAAGGACTCGGAAATGTTCACCGAGCTAAAGGAAATCTGAGTGAGACCAGGGAAAAAGGGAGGAGGGAGAAAGGGCGGTAGAAGTACAGGAAGAGAGAAAGCGACTCTGCAAAGTTTTTCTCCGCGAGCGAACTCGTCGCCGCATCACGGATGCTGAGAACGTTATCAATATTTGATAGGTAGACTAAACTTCTATCGCATTCTGATAGAGGAGCGTGCAGCACTGCTTCCTGTTTTCCAGCATCCTGCGCTGCTTCCACTGGGTCCTAAACCAGCCGGACGAGTAAAGGCGAAACGAAAGAACCTCTGCTTCGAGGAATTTGCGCATCAGATTCTCTAGAATCTGGAGCGATGCTTCTGCAGTCTCTTCGGTTTCTTGTTCCTTATCCTGCTCTGGAAAACTTCTCTGCATATCAATGGAGACAGGAGAAAAACAGCAGTGGGAATCACTGTATAACACACTCGACTAGCAGCGCGGAATATATTCAGAATCTTCGGATTCATGGCGTTTCTCCAAGACCGGAAATCATGTACGAACAAGGTCCGTGAGCTCGCAGGGAACGTTCTGTGAGAAGAGCAGATTCAGAGCAGGAAATCACGGAATGAACATGGGGGGACCTTCGGGAAGTTTGCTTTCAAAGCTTTGACTGACTGGATGGCGCACAAGGTAACACGGCGGGCTTTTGAACGGGAGGTTCCGGGTTCGTTTCCCGGAGCCGGTTACTACAAGAATGGTTCCAATGGTTCCCTTTCTTCTCGGGTGAATGCCGAAGTAGGGATTAGGCCATAGCTGACGGACCGCTGGTACTTGAGCCGTCTGTGCCGCGACCCATCGGGTACATTGCAGGGGCCAGGGGGACGGGGGAAAAAAAGAATATCAAGTGGGCCCGAATCGGAGACATCATCCAAAAGCCCAAGTGGAAAAGAGCGACCCTGACGATTTCGCGGTTTCTTTTAACTGTATCCTTTTCCACCGCTCAACAACTCTTCTCCGGTACGGCAAAGTCGACAACGAAATCGGGACCGGGCGGGAAAATGGCTTCCCTTCTTAACTTGAAGCAAACTCGAAGCGGTTCAACAACAAGCGGCGAACGGAGCTAACAGAAAAGCAAAACGGCATTTTGTGTTCTAAAGCCGGTCTTTGCGAAAACGACCAATCCAATAGAAAGTTCCAACTTCCAATGAAGCGTCTCCCGCATAGAAATGGGCCGAGTCGGGGATAGAGGAACGAACGAGCAAGCAAGAAGCCGGGCGGGCCCGCCTCTCTGTGATTTCGTTTCGAGCCAGTTTCTTTCGGTTTGGCCGCGCCTGCGCCCGTGCCTGACGCTCGTTTCATTTTGGCCGTGAGAATTCGTCGTCTGATGTTTCAGCTAATGCTGTTACAGACAAGCAATTAGTTACGCAGGGCGAGCTTAGAGCGAGTAAAAACCGCAGTCAATCGCTTTCTTAAACGCCGGCCCGCGTTCCCGAAACAGCATTCCCTTCGAGTCCGGGGATCTAGCGCGGGCTTTTGGCGAGGAGGATTCGCGAGTCGGCAAGGAACACGCGGAGCAGAAACGTTTCATCCGCGATCTTTTTATCTTCTTATCACGCCGAGATAGTTATCTTCAGAGGAGCAGCTTCCCAGGCGACATTCCCACAACTCGGGAAGCATGAGAAAAAGAGCGTTCCGAAGTGTTGCGCATACAAGAACATGTCTGGGCAAGTTTCTGGAAATGTTTCTATGCATTTTGAGGAGTCATCACAAGGTCTGACGTTTGGATCTTACCTGAATCGAAGACGCGCACTACGGAATTGCTGATGATGATGCGATCCACCTTGCTCAGGCCCCGGAAAGCGAATTGGCCGATTGCGTCAGACTTCATCTGATCGAACGCGAGCTCGGTAACGTTCTCCAAGCCGTGGAAAGCGTCTGACTGGATGGTGTCGACCCGGAGCGGCATGTAGATGACTCCTACATCTCTTATATCATTAAATGCTTTTGTCTTGATGATCACTAGCGGATTGGCATCCAGCGAGATGTGCTCGATGTCTCTCGAATCTGCAAAGGAAAAACACCGATGTTTCAGATCGGCAAATTACCAACATCTCAACCTGCTTATTGTTAGTTCCCGCGTCGCCTCGAGCTGTAAAGGTTCGGCGAAAGAAAGAAATCGTGGCGAACTCCGTTGAAAGAGCCGTTGGAATAGGTTCTAGGTCATATACGCTGTCCTACGGGCGACCACCCCGGGGCATGCCCCCATCTGCCCAGAGACGATTTGGGAACGCTCCCGGGGAAGATATGCGCCACTCGGTTCTGTTGAAAACCACCAAGAGAACGACTCATTGCTTTTCTGGGTTCCGCAAGCAACGACGGATCGGTCTTGAATTCGGGCTGTCGTGCCAAAATCAGTGTTTCTTGCGTTCGCTCATCAGACTCCCGGTCGTCATCGCGACGAGGTTTTTGGCCACTTGCCTACAACAGTGTTTCTGATCGTTTGCGCTTCCCACGAGGGCAGCGGAAAGGATCCGTTCGGAATCGAAGCTTGAGTCGTTGCGGTGGCGATGTCATCAAGATTTCTAAGTCATCTACTCTCGTCGATGCAGATCGATGGCCTCGGCCACGCGACTTGTATAAGGGCCACGGGGTAAGAGGGGAGGGTGGGGAGAAAGGGGGGAGTCGAGTAGAATGAGAACACTCACCGGCGAAAGCATTCGGCTCGATGCTTTGGATGCGGTTGTAGCCGAGATTGAGGAACTGTATATGCTGGAGACCTGAGAAGGCGTAGCTTGCCAGCAGGGTGAGAGGGTTGTTCTGTAAACTCAGTTCCTCCATATTACGTAAACCCCTGAACGCATTCGGGGCGACCACCTGCAAGGCACAGACTGAGTGTCAGTTCCGAAGACAGAAACTGTCAGGTCTCCACCAAAACAGCATCAGAAGCAACACCGCTGTGACAAGTGGACCCATTAGCGACAGCCAACACATGCAGTTTACGTCGAAATGCTCGCAACTTAACGGCCCCTTGGAGATCACAACACCGGCCGTCGATTCGAAGCCGTAGCCATCCGCATAGTTAGTAGGTCGCTTCCTCGTAGGCTTCGCGTTTTATGAGCGCGTCCGGTGGGACGAGCGGAGTCAGCGTCGACGACAACTAAACGGCGGATCCCTTACCGTGATGTGGTTGTTGTCCAACAGTAACTTCTTGAGATGCCTGAAGTGCTTGAAAGCATCCGTCGGGATCCGCGAGATGCTGTTGCTCATCAGAAGGATCTGCCGGGCGTCCTTCGGGATGTACTTGGTCGGGAGCGAATCCAGACCCGTCTCCTGACAGAGAATCTAGAAATGAGCGGAGAAAGGAAACCATTATGTTGATGCTTCTGCTCAAGAGGCCGACCCCGCAACTCCGATAACTACTCCCAACGGACGAAGCGGGCGGGAACTCGACGGAAAACTGCGATTTTCGTTCGCTCAGGGTTCGCTGCCATTCGAATATTGCGTAGAACATGACGAACGCGAATGTTTTCAGCTTTCGTCTCTAGCCTGCCCTGATATGTATGTATCACAGATGCTCTTTGCTACATGTCTCGTCATGTTCGGCGGTGATTATTCCTCCCAGAGTTCACTATCGGAACATCACGGATAACGAAGACGAAAAAAAAACAATATGTTCGGTTTCATGTCATCGACTCTTCGGTTCATCTGTCAGTCTGTCATTGAGTCTCTGCGATCGGATTCTCGGTCGAACCGCTTGACGGGCGTCTCTCCGTCCGTCCGTCTTTCTGTCGGTCGCTCCAATCTTTCCATCTATCTATCTATCCATGCGTCGATCTATGAAGCCGTCCGTCTGTGAGCCCGCTTGGCAGGCAAGCAGCTCGATAGCCGCACGTATGTCTGCGCGGCCCGTCCGTTCGTCCGTCTGTCTTCGTTGGTCGGTACGTATTTCCGTCAAAGGCCATGCAAATTCTCTATCGACCCGGCTGGCTCTGCGGGGGGAAGATGCGAGTGTCTTGCCAGCCGGTCCGTTCGTCAGTCGGTCGCTCGCTTGCTTGCTCGGTCGTCTAACTGAAAGCGGCTCATCAAGGAAGCAAAAGGCTTGAGGACTCTGGGGGATAGGCTGGAACTCCCCAGAGAACCATCACATTCAAGCGGGCTATCTCGTCACTTTTCCCTCTCAGTGTCCTTGACATGAATAACTGGCAGCCCGCTTGAATAATCCGAACCTGGATCCCCTCTAACGGAATTCCAGAGCTGAGGGTTTCCACTATGTGCGGAAGATGAGGGAAGAGGGCTTCCATCCCATCACCTCGACCGTCGATGGAATCGTGGGAACCCATCATGTAGTCTGAGGTTGCCTTCCTGTGATTGCCTGTGTTTCCCGCATGAATGTGCATTCCGACCCCTCGGACACCACCAACGAGGAATCAGGAGATCATAAATAAAAGAGGCAAAAGATGTGGCCAGAATGGGCCAAATTTCCAATCCAACCGGTCCATTTGGAAATGTTGAGGAGTTTTCCGTTTTCCCTTTCCAAAGTTTGACGAGTTTCGGTATGGGAGTCACAGGCATTTCTTCTTTCTGCATGAAGGAAGTTTTGAATAGTAGGCGCAAAACGTCTCCTTCGCAGGGTCCGGAGGAGAGCCCCTGTCTCGGGAACCTCTTTCGTCTCCTCTCCATCTCCCCGGTCCCCCGCTCGCTTTGTCTGTTCCCCAAAGTTGTCTTTCTTCTCTCGCTGCTCCACTGCCCCTCCCATCCGACGTTATATTTCTTCTGGCTCCCTTTTCCTTCTTTCCTCATCTCGTGGACCTCTCTTGCTTCAAAAAAATGTCTCGTCCAATTCAAGCCAATCACGCGGCCGCGCCCCAGATGACAGTTCAAGGCCGACTGGAGGACGTAAGACTTTTAAATCGTAACTATCGCAGAGACGGACTGATCTGTTGTGGTTGAATCAGAAGATGTGAACAAAAAGCGACAGCGGTTTTGTCTGTGCGACCATTCGTCCGTCCTTTCGTTCGTTCGTTCGTTCTTTCCTTCGCTCGTTCATTCATTTTTGGCCTCCGGCGACGCAGTCTGCTGCATCAAACCTCACGAAGAAAGGATTCGTCACACTGGCCACCCAGCTAGTCATCTGAGCCAGGCCCCGGCACGCGAGCCGAGGACGGAGAAAGCACGATGAAGCTTTGGACCAACGCTCTGTTTCAAACGAACGAAAGGAAAAAAGGAACCCAAGGGTCTCGCTTTGCCGCCTGCTTGCTGAATTGAACCTCGGAACAGAAACAGCGCCGCCATTAACCCGCTTGCTCCGCCGACAGGCAAAAAAAATCGCTGAGGCAACTTTTGTTGGGAACCAGGAAGAATCGTCGGCAGATCGCGGAAGCCCGAAGGCGGGGGGGGGAAGAGGGGGGCTAGGGTGCTGGAGAAACCTCGCTTGACCCACTGCTACGGGTCAATGACAGCAATGAGAAAAAATTACGAACAACATGAAACAGCCGCTCCTGGTAGGCTGAGTGAGCGCTCGTATGATTGGTCAAATGAACAATCTCTCAACAATTCCATAGCCGCCAGTGTTGTTATACTCGAATCTTAGACCAACATCCAGACGGGAGTAGACGAGCTCAATCCACCCAAGTCTGTTGCCGCGCGAGTCCTCATTCCCTGCTCTTATCTTGATTTTCTCCTCGTCTGGGATACAATCGGTTCAACTTTCTTCGAACGAGGCTCGCTGGGAGTAGACAAAGTCATCGGCGACCAACCGACGGCTCTGTCAAGAACTCGATTCTGTCTCCAACAAAACAGACGATGGCGTTCAGAGAAGATAAGCAGCACATTTATTGAAGGTCACCGACTTCATTTTACAGACAATACTCTCAACGTGGTCATCGAGTCATCCTCATACGGGCTTCCTGTTTCCGAAGTTTCCGGAAGCACTCCACGACCTGCTCGGTCCGATGGGTGGGAAAATCACTTTGCGACGACCACTGAGGTGGGTCGCCGTTTGGAATTCTCACGGAACACCTCGTCCCGAAGATTCTACCAGAACGTGACGGCTTCTTCGAAATCTTGGTGAAGCATTCAAAGAGTAATTCCAGATCCGCTTCCATTCCAGACTCTACAAGCATTGAAACTTGCTCATGGTCTCGACATGTTTTGTTTTCCGCTTTTTTTATTTTACGCTGCGCGATTCCACGGGCGAAGATTCTCGGGAATTTTGCCCCAATTTCTGGGACGCAAACTCCCACCACTGATGGTGACCTCGGCAGCCTCAAACATTTCAATGATAGGTAATCAAGAACCAGATGGATCCTGGATCCCGGATTGTGTCGTTGTCCCAAGACACCTCTCGACACAGTGAGCGTCGAGCTGACTGAGTGAGTGACGAAGACAAAGACCTGGTCGGAAACGCTACGATGGATGCCTCAATGCGGACTCCAATGCATCTTTTATGCTTACCCAACACCGCCTCAGTGGCCAAGGTGTAATTTCCGGCTGCGTGCATAGGCGGCGGAAGCAGGGGCATCATTGTAATCTCATGGCCGTGATGATGATGATGACGACGATGATGAGGAGGATGCAGCGGCAACCGTGACGGAGAGCATCAGGGTGGGGGAAGCCGTGGACGCGGATGCTCAAATTACGATAACATCAGCAACATTGAGCGGGCGAGCGTACGAGCAAAAGAGCAGCCAGGCCCCGCCCCCAACTCTTCTGGGTATACCCCCAACACTCCGAGGGTTGCGGCTCCTCCAGGAAAAACCCCTCCAGGAAGAACGGCTCCATGAGAAGAGGAGAAGAAACTCATTCAGAACCCTTTCATCCAACCTGAAGAATCGCTTCTCCGCTGTCGAGGTCTTTTACGGCGATGACGACGTACGGCGGCGGCGGCCCGGCGCTACCTCGGTCCACCGGACGGCGGGATGGCCTGCCAATTTGTCTGTCTGCTTTCTACACCGGCTGCTTGCCCGCTTCCTCGCTCGGCCGGGGGATCTTCCATCCACCGCTGCGCGTCCTCGCGTGACCGCAGCGGTGAATGCGAACCGAAGACGGCTGTGATAGCATGGGGTACAATGACCGAAAACAAAGAAAACGAGGTGCTTATAGCATCAGAGAGAAACTGTTAAATGACGCTCAGTGCACGATCAGTGAATCAAACGCGGAACGAGTCCTATCGAAGTAAAGTACAAGGCCCTGGCAGCGGGTGTCCCACTTTCTACAACAGAAAGTCCTCGGCTCCGCATACCCTTCGGTGTCGGCTCCGCTCTCGACGCGGAGAAGAACCGCTTTACGCCATCTTCAGCCGACCCTCGAGCGTCCCTGTCAAGCCATCAAGCACCTCTTGTCCACGTTGCGGAGGTCGTCATACACCATGTATAAAAGGGATGGCCATCTCATCCGATCTCTAGGGTTGCATTGGCTGATTCCGATCGGATCAGACCTCGGGAGTGTGGGAAGGCTACTTGCTGGACCCGCTGCTGTTCGAGAATGTCATTCTAGGATTCGATTCCGGCCAGCAATTAAGTATGTACATCTCCTGTTCCGCGACTTGCTTAGTTAGAAGATGACTTATCACACTGTGAGCTGTTGAACGGCACTCCGGTAGGTTGGTCCCTTAACTCACACTCGGTGGAGCCGCGAGCAAACTACGTGTATGATATGCGTTCTAGTTTCGACCTCAAAGAAACGCGGGTGGCCTTGCTGTCTCGCCCGTCGGCGTCGCCGTACAAATGAGCTTGTGTTAACTTCACGTTGCATTGGCCGCGTCGTGTGTTGCGACTACATCCAACACAATGCTCGGCCTAACGCGCATTAAACGTAATTATCCAGGATTCCATAGAAGCAGCACAACAAGCCGAGGGGCCGGGGAGCTGTTGTTGAGCGTCGCAGAACAATTGCGCACAGACCGAAACCAACCGAGGGCGCCTGGTTACCCTCAGGAAAGAAAGCTTGGAGTTCAAACTTTCCGAATTCCCTCCGAGAAAATAAGGAAGCAAGAACGGAGGAAGAGATTGTGACCGAGAAACAGCTTTGGGTCGGCGACGACGACGATCACGATGAGGAACAGGAGAAGAGGAGCGAGACAAGGCGCAGAAAACATTGTAGGGAACACTGAGCTGCCCTCGAGACGAGGTTGTCTGAGAGACGGACAAGAGGGCTCAAGATGAGAAGCGGCGATGAACGCGGCGCGAAATTAACCAGAGTGCTTCTGGTTCAATTTGTGAACACTCGCTCATTGAGTCAGCAATGTACCGAGCTAATAATTTGACATCACAGGTGATTGGCAACGCCCCGGGAGCCAGGAAGAGGAAAAGATGTCTGTAATGCGGCACGGCGGTTAGTTGACCGCTTCTAATCGAAAGATCGATTGTGCGTTCCAGCGGTTCCCGCTGTCCGAACCAGGGGGAGAGAAAGGCAGAGAGAGATGAATTCCCCAGGCGCCTGGAAATCACCCATCGAAGTCATTCCACGGAGTTTCTTCCCCCGGCTGAGGGAAACCTGCATTGGGAATCAGGAAGCCTGATTCGGGAACGGTTCACAAACCTGCTTGTTCGGAAGACATTTGCATTTCACTGGGCAAAGAGTCGTCGTTGAAGCAACGGGACCGGGAAGTAGGCAGCCGAGTAGAGCCGAAAATATGAAACATGTCCTGTACAGTGGTATACAAACGGGGAGTTGAGTAGACATTGCGGAATCACCTGCAAAACAAAATATATCTATTTGTGAGAGTGTCCCGAAACCGAACGAGCTTCACGACGTCCACAACCTGGAAATAACGAGTTCACGAGCCGGAACCCGAGTCGCTTGATTTCGGGACGAGCGATGATCGCTCAGAGCGAACTCATTCTTCCCAATGTCCGAAGACCTTTTCATTTCGACGGAGAAGACGATCGAGTACCAGGCGCCTGTTATAGTTTTCCTCGGGTCTGTATATCAGTAAGGTCGGATGACGGTAAAACGACGGCTTGTGTTTCTCGTCCCGTACGCTCTGCTCGTCGGTTGGTTTCGTCTCAAATTCTCCGCACCACTGGCCCAGGGGCAATCTCGAAGGGTCTTCTTATTTCTGTGCGAGTGGGTGATTTCTTCGCGGCAGGTTCCTCTCGGAACATTGCAACCCAAGGATGGCGAAAGGAATGGGAAAACAGCAAGAAAAGGACGACAGCGGAGAGCCACCTTCAGAACGCTGCGCTGCGCCGCGCCGCGCGGCTGTCTCCTGGGGCGATCCTTCCGCACAGTGCTTCCATAGAGGAGGATCTTTTGTGCCCGTGTGCGAGTGCGTGAGTTGCGCAAACCCTGCTCGGCGATAACCTCCTGTCAGCGGGAGTGTAACCCCAACCGAGAGCCTGCCCGCTGGCTGCTCGCCCACCACCGTTACCCCAGCTGCCCAGTTCTCTGTCTGCGCCCCACCAGTCGACCCGCCAGTCAACTCGGGATGGTGGTCGGCGAGCCAAAGAACGAGCTGGACAGCTTGTGCCCTACGTCGAGTCGAACCCAAGCAAACATTCAAGTGTTCATGTCCAATATGTCATTTTTGTTGAAGTCTGTTCACACAAAATTTGAAGTGCCAATAGCTGGGGTTCGATTCGATTTTCAGCACGATTTCGACAGTCGAGAGAATCGACTCTGCGCTCCTCCAAACCTTCTTGAGGCGAGCGTTGCGCTGAGAGTGTTGTTGGAACGTGGGTCCAAGCATCTTGCCTTTCGAGTCTAGGTCGGAATGAGCCCTGATATTTTCCCTCGAAATTTTCCGAAACTTCCAGAGCCAATGTCCATGGGGGAAATTCTGGCTGAGAGTCACGCCGAAGGTTTTCGGTCAGGAATGATGAAAGCTTCTGTCTCATCAAAATCATCGCATGCTCTCGGTCTTTGTCAGATACAGAGGGCTTTGGGAGTTGCTCATCGCCTAGCAATATCTTCACGCTGCGTTCTGACATGTCCGAATCGTACCGTAAAGACGGCATTGGTGGCAGCGGCACCTGTCTTCGATAATTCGAGCTGAAGACACGAACAGACCCAGCAAAAGAACTAAATAGCGCTCCCGTTGGCCGGAATGGGTCCGTTGTTTCACACCCAATGACCGATGCGTTAGCGTGTGATGTTCTATTTAGTGTTCGTGCCACGTACGAAGCGCAGCCTGTGCCACTACCGCACAGGGCGCCACTAGCTATAGATATTCGATGAAGTCTGAATCCAACCGGATCATCAGAGCTTCCTCCATTCCATCCGCTCGGCTTCCTCGAGTCTCGGGGAATGAACCAGGACAATATTTCACCAGATCACTAGAGCCGTCCGCAGGATACCCTGTCGTGGTGTCGCTGTCGCTCGGACAGATTGATTCCAGCCGCCTCAATCAATCTGCTTCCAATCACAGCGATACTGAACGCGGCAACGGAGCGATTTCGATCGCGGATGGCCGCACCGATGTTGCGTTGAGGAACGAGGAACGAGCGCTTCCTAAGGCCGAGTATGACGAGAGAGAAAAACACAGCAAACAGAAACAGGCTTGGCCATAAATTCACTTTGTAAATTGGAAGGTCAATTCAGAGCTGTACCGAGCTGCAACCATAACCGAACGGGAACGGCGCACTCGAGCTCACACAAAGCGGCGGTATATGGTTTCTTCAATGAACATTCACTCGTTCTGAACGACCATTTCGGACGACGGAGCTCGAGACACGCTCATGTTACTGTTATTGACGTCTGTTTTGGTTCCTTGGGGTCCGCTACCGTGGCGGACGACGGCCCCGGAAACTTTCCCCAGCTCCTTGGATCATGGAACGTCTTATTCGATACAGCAAGAGCTCTGCACGCACATGCGATCTCTTGAGCAGAACATACAATCATCCAGTCCGGCGCCCAAATGTTCCGTTCAGGACCAACGCGGGTTGTTCGAGCTTTGATACATACGGAAGTTCGAGCTTCTGAACCAGAACGCCTGTGGAAATCTCCCGACGACCAGGACGAATCAAGGATTTGATCGATGCGTCAACGCAATCTGCGTCACGAATCTCGGTTAGCTCGCTAACATAAGAGACAACATCGAGTGAGGTCATGCTCCGGAGTAAGCGATTCAGGACTACGGAACACAGCCCGCATTCAAACCGCTCCTCAGTTCAGCCGCAGTTGAGCGTTGTTCGAAACAACGGCAGTAGAACCGTTCATTCCGGATTCCTTCCCGAAGCGAATGACTTCTCTGAAGAGCCGGTTGAGATGGACGAGATTACCTAAAGTGAATGATTATTTTTATGCGATGCGATCGCCCCGTCTACCGAAGTCGATTTCCTCTGCCGCACGCGTTTCCCTCTGAGAGCTCGAGTTTTCCGACGAGAAGAGTTTTTCCTCTTCGGCTCCACTGATATTACTCCTCTTCTCTGTTCTCGCGGCCGTTGCCGTCGTCGTCGTCCTCTTCCTCCTCGCAGCAGCAGCAGCAGCAGCTTTAGTCGACGTCGACACGGCGAGATCGCGCTCTCAATGAATTCTCAACAAGCTGTGCGCGAGGAGTGCGTTTTTAGCGGGTCGAACACTTCATGCTCTGTATCGGATCAACAAAGTTCCCTCAAAGAAGCTCGTTTTTCTCCATGGAGTCGTTCAGTTCAGAGAGAAAGTATCCATTTGCGCCAAGAATTCCAGCCGACCCATTAAATGCATGCAGCACATTTCCAGCGGAAGATAACGTTACGTCTGAAGAGTACAGTGAGTCAAACGGTTGCGCGTTCGCGGTCAAAGACACGCACGCAAAAGAAAGCTCATCGTCGACTTGGTCGCCTTAGCAAACGCGTCGAGGAACGAACGACAGGAACGCCGTCCGTACGCTTGCCAAAGCCCCGATCTGACCAAGACACTGACACACCTTGCGGGACTCCAACTCTGGAGGTTATTGTCCGGGTCATCGAGCGGGCTGCAGAGTACCGAACGAAGAATGACCGACGACGGTTCGATGGAACTGACAACACCGACAATGGCCGTTTGATGAAGAAGGAAGCGAACGACTGAAAACAAACTGCTTGCTATTTAAGAGTTTTCTCTTTCGCCAGACTACTCTTCCATGTGATGTATACGATTTCCCGCCGGAAGTTTCTCGTCAGACTTTTTCCGGCTGCGATCCCTTTTTCTTTGCGCCGCCTCTTCCATTGTCGGTTCTTCCAACAATAATTCAACCTTACTTCGGAGCTGCTTTCGATCGGCATTTGCTCGAGATCTTCAATAAAATAAAACATGTCCGATAGAACTCTGTGCGAAAGGATTGGAGTTGGAGGGAGATCTCACGTGGCGGCCATCGTTGATTCAGTGAACCATCTCGTCTCCTCATCATTCAGCTTGAGAGCGGAGGATCAGAGAAGATCGCCATCTGTTCCCGATTCCCGAGAGCTGCAGAGCACGGCTCGGGGCTGAACTCGTATCGAATCTCGGCGTGCTTCCTCCGTACAGCTCTTTCCCCACCACTCACCGTAGACGTACAAATTCATCAATCGGTGAATTTAATAAGCAGCTACTCCAGAACGATTGACTCATCGAGAAAACGACCGGAAATCGTATCGAAGAATGTCTTCTTTGGAAGCGACTTCCGTTCCAAGTATACTCTGCAATCGGTCTCGTTCACTTCCCAGGTGAGATCGACTGCAGGTGACCAAAAGTTTTCGCTGTGAGCCTAGAGCGAACGCGGACGGCTGAAACTCGGTGGTTTTCGCTTTCGGAGCCGATCGTCGGCTGAAGACGTTTGAATGGAAGTCGGAACAAACACGCGGTTGCTATCCTAGCGACAAAGTCAACTCCGTTCCAGTACGAGCTGTCAAAATCAGTAGTTCAGATAGGGGCGGTTGAAGGAAAGGAAATATCGGATGCGAGTGAAGAGATATCGAAGCAGTCCGGAGGCGCAACATTCCGCCGGATGCCTGCGAAGTCGTCGCCTCCGGGAAAAAGGCGAGCTCCACCCGTTGGAAATAGCTCTCTTTTTATTTTGAAGTCTAAAGCCTCGATAGGAACTTTCCTGAACCGAAGTAGAACGGGCCTTATAATTTGTTCCTCTCCAAGCCGACGCGACCATGCGCGTCTACGCGGAACGAACCCGATCGGAAGCTTCGATTGTAGACATCTCCGAAGCAACAGAGGCGACACGCGCGTCGAGCCTGAGACTCTCCGATTTCCCAGGATTCCAAACAGTTTCCAGAAATTTGAACAGTTTTCCAGATTTTCGAATGTTTTCCAGAATCCCGAAGAGTTTTTTCTTTACTTTCAATCTATTCTCCAGATTTTCAAATGGTTTCTCTGATTTCAAAACAGTTCCGCGGGTCTGTTCCTCGAGCTATTTATGAAAAAAAAAAACACTGAAGGACAATCCAATCCGGAATCTGGAAAAGAGACTCCATCAGACTCCAGCAAGAATGCTTCTTGTCTCTCATTTCTGTAGGTGGAACGGTGGCTAAGGGGGCTCAATTTGGTTTTTGGAGGGCGAAATGTTTCATATCTGCGGCCCTCCCACGATCAAACTACAAGGCCGCAGAAAGTGCCGCGGGAGGTCCGAGACCAACGAACGAGAAAGGAACTAGCTCAGAGCACCGGAGGGAAAAATTCTGAAACGAAAAATGGTCGAATAGACAGAAAACTCGGATGAGTTAAGAAGACGCCTCTGGCTGATCTGGAATTCATCGTGGAACATGGATCCAGATAGAGTGAGCGGAAGAGCCAGCCAGCGAGCGAGCGAGCGCGGGAGACGAGGAGAAGAAAACAGCTTCCGACCGAGGGATCGGAGCTTTGGCCCGAGTCAGCCCGCATGCACGAATCCTTCTTGCCCGCAAATTTCTGCTGACCGAACGGAATGAGGGGTTTTCGCATTGGTGGTCGAGTGGTGGAGTCGCTTCCTCTTCTCTTTTCTTCTCAGAAGCTGCTTATTTCTTGCTCCTCATCACTCGCTTCATTGCTTTCCGCTGCGACATGGCGTCTGCGCGCAAGAGTATGCGCAACTATGTGAGTATGTGTGTGTGTTCACCCGCTCCGACAGAAAAAGATTTTTCTCGCCCACCAGCTGAGTTGGCAGTTTTTCAGAAAGGAGTAGCCGTCATAGATGACTGTGCAAGACCATGTCCTCACTGTCAAACTCGGCCACGTCACAATGAGAGCCAACAAGTACGCCGACCCAACAAGCATCAATCGGAAAAAGGACGAGACCTATTTCCCGGAATCGCCCTCCGCAGTTCGGCATTCCACCGTGCAGTGGACGCGTTGCCAATTCCCTCGACCAATGCTGTCTGAGCGGATGAAATCCTGGCAACATTCTTTCCAACTTGCTGCCGCGACTCGATACAGTCTTGATAGCTCCTGTTGCCCTGACTCCTTTCCTCTTCCTTCGTTTGTCGTCCTGACGAGCCTTGCGACCATATCGCGCGACTTCCGGAACTTTCGCGCGATCTTCGCGGAGATTCACAGTTTCCGCTCCCCCCAGACATAGATCCAAGTACATGAGAACTTGCCTCAACAATGATTACACGCCTTGTGAAATCGTCGATTCAAACCAATTGAACACGGTCTCATAACACATCGACTGATCATGCGACCAGGGAGCAACTTGCAAGGAGAGCAAGTCAGGCAGTCGTTTGGGAAAAACTCGGAGATTCCAAGGTCGAGTTTGCCGCGCCACTTACTCGAACGCAGAAAGGTTTACATGGGAAGACGTTGTAGATCTCGGTCGGGCGAGCGGTCGCTTGCTCGCTCGTTCGGTCACAGCGCTTTTTCCATCATGTATGCATCCGTCATTTCTTCTGCAAGTGCCACAAAATAGGTCCCTTGACACGTCAAAAGCACTCTGTTTTATTGCTGTGTTCCTGCGAGCAACTGTGTCGTTCGGCACGAATGTAGCGCCAGCGAGAGAACCAACGAGCCGACTTGAAAGACGACGTCGACGACGATGACGACGACCAACCAAAGGAACGACGACGGAAGGAGAAACCGGGACCGACATCCTACAGTAGCCAAGGATCGACATTGAGGTCGACATGGGAGTGGGTACAGTACAAACGAACAGACACGCGGAAGTAACGATGAACGGTTGGGCAGACTAATGGCACTGACTGTCGAAAAACGCCGGCCGCGGGAAAAACAACTCGCTTCCAGGGAGAATGCCACCTCAGAGACTCCCGTTAGGGAGCATAGACAGCGGCTTCCCAAGGAGTTCCGCTAGGGTTCCCGTCAAGGTTTCCGTCAGGGGTTCCGTTGGGGGTCTCCGTCAGGGGTTCCGTTAAGGAAAGTGTGTTCCGAGTTACTTGAGGTGAGTCGTCTTGAGAACGCGTCGTCTGACCGGTAGGGCGGTCAGACAGTTAGGCCAGCAAACAGGCCGGCGGATGAGCGAGTGGGCGATCTTGCGTAGGCTGAGCCTGCATGATCTATCCCGGGCAGGCAAGACTGAAACGACCTCTGCGCTGTGCGTTTTTCCTCAAGGCCAGAGCGAGTTTCCAATGCGACCACGCAAATGTTCCTCTAGAGTCTAGAGGAAGGGTCGACCTTCCGCGACTCGAAGCAGGTAGGCCACTCCGTACGCTGTGCCACCGTTCCTTATCGGATTTCGTGCGAAACCAAGCAGTCGTCTGCGGTTTTGTGGAGTGCGCGGTTGGGCCATCAGATAGCGAATCTAGCGGGGAACCGAACAGCAACACGGCCGCTTCATTGCATCGATCGCAACAGTGTTTATACGCGGTTCAACGATTTTCTGCTGTTCTTATCCGAGACGTGGAAGCTCTCCAACTCCGGCGCGGCGTTTGTAGCAGAACCCGACGGCAGCTGATGGGTTAGCTCAAATTTCTTTGAGGCAACAAGACACTTTGCTCGCTCTGCGCCCCACTTGATTCGAGTCGGCTGTGATTCCCGGGGAGTTGATAAATCACGATTCCCCAAGTTTTTGCTATCGAAGTTCGGGTTAATTGAGCTGGAGATCTCGATACAACTTGGAATCGATCGGGTTTCGACCCCGGCCGCCGTTTCTCACGGATTCCTCGGCATGGAGCCGGTCAAGACCGGGTTCGAAATTCTAATGTCCGTGGGAAAACATGCAACCTGGAAACATTATCGAGATTTCTTCGATTTCATCGATTTCGTATGAAATCCCCTTTGAATCCCACCGAGGTCAGGCGTTATTCTTTTGTTTTCGAACTTCCGGAGAAAACTAGCCCGAAGCGGTTTTTTGAGAATCCGGGATTTCGTTCAATCCTGGAAACTTTGTGGCCCGAGCCGTTCTATTCTGTCTCAGGTCTTTTGCTCGCGCGGTTCCTAAACTCTCCCACCTCCCGCGTGCGATGCGATTCGCTCTACGAACGTGTGGGTGTTCCTGCGTTCGTTCCATCGTTCGTTCGTCGAATCCGTTTCATTCTGCCAGATGAGACGAATCGGCGACTGCTCGTCGATGATAACGGAACGGCTCCGTCTTCTTCCCCGTCCTTTTTTTCCATTCTCCTCTTTTCTTCCCCGGTCTCATCCGCGCCTGGCTCTATTCATAAATTTAAGCCCATATCATCATCATCCACAGCTCCGCCTCAGTTCGAATTTACTTCGATCCTGAATCTCACGATCCCACGGTCATTGAAACTATAGAAGTTGCGCAGAGCCTTGGTAAACAGTATCTTACCACGAGAATCTCTCCTCCGTGGAGAATTCTGAGGAACTCATCGGCAGACGACATCACGTCGTTTCGATACACAGTCCGCTAGATCTTTGACGAGAATTTGAGAATTTGGACCCAGTCTTCTAGAGCGATAAAAGTTACTAAAACGCTGTCCCTGCTTCCTTGAACTCATCAAACTCATCATGTGACGGGAAGTTTTAAGTCCCGCGACCTCGGTCGCGATCGCCCTCTGCTTGAGTGAATCACGGGAATTTCCTGCTTGAATTCGCTCCAGAAACGCCGGAGGGCATCCGAAACATCCACTCTCAAGAAGATGAAAGCACACCTGGTGGACGTTGCTGATGAGAAATGATGATGACGATGACACTTTTTTCAATAAGCGTTCACGAGACCATATCGTCCGATCCGGAGAGAAACAAGAAAACACTAACGGGCCGCTTTCATGAGCCGCTCCTGAGTTCGAAATCAGCTCGCTTCAGATGGCAACGAAGTTTGCATCGCCGGCGTACAGCGAAGAATTCTCGAACAGACGCATTCGACGCGACGCACGGTGTTGGGAGAATAGCGCATTCAAGCTTCAATTTCCAGCTTTCCCCCATCTTTCCATGATTCGACGACCGGGACGAGCGTTGTCACCAACAGCGCGGTCTCTCCGTGAACAGAAAAAACGCTCAATGTATCAGTGTTTGCTGTGCGTGGCGCTCTGATGTCAGCCGACGAATGTGCTCAAGGATGCGTGCCTGGACGGATGGGAGGGGATCCGGAGGGGAAGAGCATTTTTTTAATGAGCGAGCTCACTTGTCATCTTGTCTCTTCGCGCCGTCAAATCTCGTGTCGGCGAAGACTAACTGGCTTACTGGTTGGCGGAGCTGCGAAGCGGGCGGGCGGACAGGCGTCGGACCAAGCGGTCGGGCGAGCCGTCAAGGATGTGTCCTTGACGTCCCTAACAAAATCAGCCCCGCGCGCGCCGCTTCAACAAGTTAAACGACAATGACGGAAGACTTCGGGCCCGACCGACGATGACAAAGGTTCTTTTTGATCATTACACACTACCGACTTGCGCAGTGAGTCACGCAGCCTGTTCCTCCGTTTTTCCTTCCTTCCTCCCTCCCGTCCCTCCGTCCGTCCGTCGAGCGAAAATCGCCCGCCGCGCCCGCCGGTAGAATATCGAAGCCTACAGGCGACAACGTCGAGTCTGGATTTGGCAGTTCTGTGAGGCCGTGCTTCCTGTACTTCTCCTTCACCCACAAAACTGAAACTCCTTAGTCGAGGTTCGATAATTAGAGTTGTAAGCAACTCCAGGCGATTTTTTCCTCATGTTTTTTCCTTGGAGACAATTTTCCCTTCCGTTTTCTGGCACGTCCATAAACCATCAGATTCAATCAGAACCGCTTGCGTCCACAAGCAGTAGTTTTCCAGTGAAGTCCGACTGGAGGAGTTAGGAGACAGTCAGGCATACTTCGGACAGGGTGCCGACTCCGAAGAGTCCGAATCTGCTTTTGTTAACGCAGTGGGACGAGCGAAAGCCGACGGAAAAGTTGAAGCAGAGCGGAATTAATTGAGAATCGATATCTAGCTGCCGGCGATGGGAGGTGGAATGGAAGAATTATAGGATCAATTCTGCGTTTGTGGCTCTGCTTTGTCGCGGATCGCGGGGATTTCGCGAGCTGCGCGAAACAACGACACAATGAGAACAAACGCGAATCAAACCACAACGCTCCCGCGCCCGATTCGAAATGCGTGACGGCTCTGGCTTGCGAGAAAGCAAAAGACGAACGCCGTCCGCCCACCCGTCGACGAAAAGGAAATGATATTATAAGGAAAAAAGTTGCGCATGCTTAGCGACGAGGACAAGGACGGCTGCCGGCAGGGAGCTAGAGCCGCACCAAGCGCAAAGAATCAACCCCCAAGGGTCTCACTCTCTCTCTCTCTGGAAAAAGATCACGCAACCGGCTGAATGGCTGGTGGCAGTGTGTCGCCGGAGGAAGAAGTAGAATTTTTCGAGCAAAAACAAAGGCGAGAAAGCCCTCGGAAAGAGCTTTCCTTCGTTATTTTGGGTTGGTTCGTTCAAGAAGCGACCATTCAGCAGGGCCTTCGCATCATCCAGTTGGACCGGCAGAAGGAGCATCGCAGCCACCCCATCTAGGAGTTTTATTCTCGCGCGAGGGGCCGCATTCCACAGTATTCCCCCGCAAACTCCCCTCGCCACCCTCCCCCCTTTTCCGCCCCGCCTCGGAAACAATCACTTAATTCCTGTCAGCGCCACGTGGAGTAAAATCACGGAGTCGCGTGTGTCCGGAGAACGGAGAATATATTCCGTTGACTGCGCAGTCGGTGTCGCAGCGATCCAAGTTTTGATTGGCTGGATGGGCGGCGATTGAAGTTGGTGATTTCCGAGCGTGGTGTTCGCAGCTTCTAATCTTCTATGCGTGGACAGAGGCTCTTCATCAAACTGTGAGCCAGCTTAGCAGAAGTGGCTGCTTGACCATTTTTTTCCGAGTCTGGCCTCCACCGATATTCGGGGGACCGGCCGGGGACTTGGGGACGGGGGCGCGGAGTCGAACAGGAGAACATATTAATCCAGGGAAGCCAAAGCATCGACCAGCCGAGCAGCCCCCGTTGGGCGGCAGTGAGCCGACTGCCGGAAATCCAAGTAAACGTTCAAGGGTGAAGGGACGACCGAACGAACCAACGAACGGACGGTACGGAGACAGCGATGAAGACATAAACCGATGCCGTGGACGGTGGGTGATCGATGTAGAGCTTATAATTGAGTGCGCCAATGACGCCCAAAACGCTTTAAGCAGCAAGCCCATCGCGACTCTTGTCTTTTCCGTCGTTGTTGTCGTCATCGCCGTCGACTCTAAAGATAAAGGCTACAAAGGTCATTTCAGTCTAGAGCAGGCGCCGAGCCGAGGAGAACGCCGGCTGGACAACGGGTCGTCCTGGGTGAGATGGCCTGTTCTCCTGAAACGCCCAGGGCGGCAATCAGCTCTGGTCGCTCGAGCAGCCGACGCGCCACGCGACAGGACGACGGGCCCGAGGGGCGGACAAGGCTTCGACCGACTGAGCGACTGACTGACTGACTGGCTGGCTTTCCAACAGAAAACAAGCCTTGGCCCGGTTAGAGGCCGCACTCTACGGTCCGGCTCTGTTGGTTGCTCCGCCGGATTGAGTGACGGAGCCTACAGCCCGGCGAAACAAGGCCAGGGGTGGACAATCCGCCGTCCAGGAGTAGGTCTCGGTGGGGGCGGGCCCCTGGACATGTCCTGGAGGAGAAGAAGTCGCGTCCGGAGAAGCCACACAACAGTTAGACAGAGTCTTTTCCCCCAAAGACCGCTGAAATGGCAGCAAGCGAGTGATTCCGTGCTGTGGGCGATCACCCGGCACACCGTAGGTTAGCTCGGTTCGACAACCCACCGACACCAACATCAAGAGTCCAAGCAACCAGCCAACCAACCAACAAGCCGAAGCACCGACAAAGTCCTCGCTTGACCGGCTGATTACTGAGCTGTCAGGTGAGGTGAGTGAGTGAGCTGACTCGACCAGGGAGAAACACGTTCGCACAGCATGCACTTGCAAGCAGCAAGTCGCAAAGGTCGAAGATTGCGAGCTCGAACAACGGTCTCGGCGGTGGTTGCGGTTGTTGCAACAACAACAGGAGCAGCAGACACCGCTGCCGCTACTCCTGAGCCGACGCCGCCGCCGCCGGTGGCTGGCCTCTTGTTTCTCCTGTCGCCTCGGTAGTGTGCATTCTCCTGGATGCTTTGACGCCGGTGTTGTAGTCGCCTCGGGTGGAAGACAGCTGTTTGTCGAGTGATAGAGTGAGCGAGCGGTGAGTTCGAGGGCGTCGAGAGAGGAAGAGGTGAAACGACTGCAAATCACAGAGGACCGCACGGGCAGATGGTCGGAGAGGACGATTTGATTACAATGGAACAGACTACAACTACTGTTTGGCGTCGGGCGAATTGTACTCCTCCTCTACCGCTCATCTCCTACAGCGCGGTGCGAACGCAAACATTTGCACACGGTGTCCACGCCACGGTACCTGGAGTTCAACAAGGACGTCCTGGAAACTGACCCCGGGATAATGCCCGCGAGAGAATTCCCTGATTAATTGGAATCCGATTTCCGATCGATGTGTTTGTTTGGCGATTTGTTGGGAGTACAATGGCGAAAGGCTACAGCCGACCGATCCTGTGAGCTTTCCTGAAGGGAAAACCGCAGATTGCAAGAAAAAATAAGAGGACCCCCAACCTGCCGAAGATCCAGATTGAAATTTGTTTGATGAATACGGTCGATAGGGAGATCAAGGGAGTCGAGCTCACGGACGGGCTTCAGGACAGCTGCGATGATTTTGTGCCGCTCGGAATATGGCGTGCGCTAGGGGTAGTCGACTTCACTCAACAGAAATTTAATTTCTTCAACTCATATTGTCTCAGGCAGCGCGCTCCGAGAGGATCTAAAAACCATCAGAGAGAGGGAGAGACTCTGACCCCAGAGACGGGTAGTCAACTGAGAGCGGGAGCCACCAAATCGATGGAATATACGATCGAAAGTACGAGGATTCAAGGATATCAACCGAGCAGCGAGCTCAACCCTTCAACAGGATCACGGAACTTCGAAAGAATCGAATTCCTGCCGTTCCATGAACTGCGCAACAAGTTCAAGATTTCTTCCCAGCAGAAAGGAAGGTGGGAGGAGATTGGTTCTGAAAACATTCCCCGGGTCAAGCAGTAGATCGTGATGGATCCCAGAGCCTAGATGCCGGATTCATATCTCGCAATGCAAGTCTTGAATGAAAGAATCCGAATCCGATCCGAAAGACAGGAAACGGTGTCCAACGATCACCTACTATACAAGTTATAATAAGCACGAAAGTGTCTGGAGCTCGAGTTTCCGCCGCAAAGTTGCGCAGATTTCCAAGTTCCACTGACTTTGGCTAGACCACGAGAGGCACCGAGTGCGTCGCGCCGATACGAAACTTGCGTACGAAACCTTTGAGAGTTCTATTGCTGGCGAAACCCTGCAGTCGTTTACAGCAACTAAATTCAGATTCGGCGAGCTTTGAGTTTCGTTGACAACATCATCCGATTTCAAAAACAGGAATCCGCTGATAGTGAGAGCTTTCACCAATGGCAAGATTCACGAACCACGACACAGTGTGATGGAGTCCTCGTTTCCTTCGGCTTCATCGTCGACCCCGCTCTATCACGACACGGGAGAGCTCGACATTTTTTCTGAGTAAGTCCCGCGGGTTCTCACGCCAGCTTACTACAGAGCCCCGCAGCTATCCAGAGGGAATTTGTTGTTTAAGCCTGCCAGCGTAACGTTGCTGAAGAACAACCTCGCTTGCCGACGTTGGTTGGGGCGGTCGCCGTCGTCGTCGTGGTCGGTGGATGTCGACGGTTCTTTGTTGGCCTATTCAGCCGGAGCCAGGATGAAACTTTTTAGGTCACCCCATAGACGTCATAGGAGTCTGGTAGATAATGGCCACAACATAAAAGCCTCTGATCACGGCCAGGGCATGCGAGAAGCTAATTTCCGAGGCGAACCCGTCGCGCAACCAAAACTCACCCCTGCCTCAGCGCGGCATACACTTATACTCCAGCGACAGCAACAACAACAACACAAACACTCACACAGTGTATCCGCCTCGCGGAGCAGAGGGAGCCGGAGTCGTCGCCAGGCGAATTTTTGGCTTCGCTTGCCACGGCACGGCAAGTTTTTCGACGACGCGACGTCCCCGACATCAAATGCGCTGATCTATAGTATACGTAAGACTAATCACTGCTTATGATGTACCTCGCGTTGGAGTATTGGTGCGCCCGGCAGCGAGTCCTGTCGGTATCCTGGAGATACCGAGGTTTTATTGCGAACTTATCAGATAACAGTGCTCTCAATCAGCTGAAGTGACTGAGCTTGTTCCCGATATCAGACTCGAAGTGTCCAGGTCGTACCGACGACGAAATCGAGTCTGACCTGATAACAACACCATCGGACGGGGTGGTTAGCGGTGATCGCCATGGAACTGATTCAGCGGACAGCCGTCCTGTCATCTTTGTTCAGCATGAAGGTGTCGCTGAAATCCTTGGTCATGGTTTCGACACTTGACAATATTTGAATATTGATCCCGAAGCGATGGCTTGCCACGGGAGTTCGGTTCGGTGAAATTTGAAACCGTTGCAAGATTGATTCAGCGCCCGGTGAACGAACATTTCTTTAAAGATCAATATGGAACGATCGATCGCATTTCACCACATGAGTTCGTCGTGATGGAAGCGATCCGTTGCGCGACTCCTTCTTGAAGTTCAAGGATTGCGTTCGGTTAGACCGTCATAATGGATGTTTGCTCGGGCTTTGAACAGGCTTCTCATGTAGTCTCCGTCTACTTCATCCATCGGACTATACCGGGATAAGATACCAGATATGAGACTTATATACAATAACGGAGATCGGAGGAGTGGTTTCAAACCTCTCCGAAATCCTTCCAGTGAATCAAAGAAGACCGAAACCGCGACTGCACCCAGGAGAGCTCGAGATGCTCAGTTCTCTCCTCCGAGTTAATCCGATCAAGCTAGACGTCCTGCATCCCGGCAAGATAATTGCACTCAAAGCGTCCCGAGTTGATCCGAGTGCTCATGGCGCGGGAAGCATCACTTCACAACCCGCTCTCATTTGTTTGGCTCTAGAACCATTAGATTCGGATGCCGTCTCCGTTTTGGCGCAACCTCGGGAAGCCGTTTCCTTTCGTGGCCGGAACTTGTTCTTCCGTAATCGGACTCATTTTCTTGACTTGATTCGCTATCTATGTACTGTACCTGCTGTTTCTTTCAGAGTCACTGATACCCGACGTTTAAGTCATGTTCAAAGCACCCGTGTCAAGCACTGTCACGCTTCGCAACACGTAAATTTTTGCTACGTAGTTTGTTGCGACCGTGGAAACGTGTCGCCTATTAACTAGTGGTAATGTGAGTTATCCTGAGAGAGTTGGTCGCACTTGTTCACACTGGAGCTCGAACCTCGTGTGCTCGTTTGAGGCTCAAGCACGCCTGGCCTCGTGCTTGCCCTCCTCCTTCAGGAGTCGCGTCCTTTCCCGGCTGATCAAGGCGACATCTAGCAATCGTGCCTTGAGTCGTCCGTAGAACCGGTACAACATGGTGCCGTGCACCGTAAGTTGCGCGCGAAAGACCTTCCCTCTGGACGCGATCCTTCATCGTTGTCAGATTCCTGATTGTCACGTGCCGTTATCCGTCTCACGGAGCCTCCTGCACGCCGAAGAGCCCATCGTCCGGACAGCTTGGATCAACATTGCTCGCGCGTGGTCAGAGGATAGAGGATGTCTACGGGAGGAATGTATGGAAGCACGAGTTTGTGAGAGAGGCCGTCACGAGATGAAAGTCGTATCGCCAATCGCGAGCGGTATTTCGTCATCGCAGACTCATTCATCGTGATCGAAACGCCGCGGAAGGATAATGAAGAAACAAATGCAACCCCATGAGAGCGGTCGATGCTTCTCTATTGCATCTTGAGTTGGACCCGGTCGGTAAAGATCTTCGTACCCAGCGCTAGAGTCTGTTGGTCGAAGAGTTGGATTTCTCCGGAAAAAATACATCATTTAGATGATATTTGATACTACGAGATGATATTTGATACTACGAGATGATATTTGTTAGATTACAATATCTTAACGTTAATAAGATCAAGTTCAGAGATATCCTGCTCAAAAATACGGATGTTCCGCCAATTTTGTACCAAAGGCATCATAAATACTTGGCGGTGTTCCACTCACAATTTAAAAATCTCACGAATCGGCCAGAAATCGGGATCAGGCCCTATGGCAGTGAGGTCGAGCCCTCAAACTCGATGCTACGCGACCAACAATCTCTGCGGGAAATGTCCGATCTTGTGCGAAAATAGCAGCTCAACGCAGCAATGCATCGTGACAGGAAGCTGAGTAGCAATGACTTCCATCGTCTGGGGGCCCTTTATGACTCGCTCGAAGTTTAACAGGACGCTTGAGTGAGATTGTTCCAGTCTCAACCAGGCGCGTAGCCAGGATTTTCGCTGGGGGAGGGCTGAACTTCTTTCCCAAGGGGGTACCCTTGTGAAATTATCGAAAATCGGTGGCTCGACCAGAAACCTCAACCCTCAGGGGGGGGGGGTGAAGCCCCCTCAGCCCCCCCTGGCTACGCGCCTGGTCTCAACTAACGGGGCAGAACTCATGGAGACGCTCCCGTGTCGAATATAGTCTCCGGCGACTTTTTCAGCCTCGATGTTGCGAATCCGGGGAGTTTTGCGATGATCGATCGCCGTCAGAGATCACCGGCTTCAGCCATCTGAATAGTGATGAGGAGCAATAACAGAGCCACGCTCAGCTCAACGAGAAATCCCGATAAGTACGTTATCCTCGCGAGAGACGGCCACGCAGTCCGGTGGGGTGGACTTCGCGCCTTCGGGCGTCAGACCCCACTCTGTGTGGGCAGAGAATCGGCTGCTATTGGCAGGAGATGACACTCTTGGGACTTCTGTGCCTTCGATCTAAGCATCGGTGTGTACTCCTGTGGATCAATCGGATGCCGGAGCGGTGGGGTGTCAGTGAGCGAGTTAGCGGACGACGGCTAAACCAATGCAAGTGAGATCACAGAGAAAGCGATGATCACTTTGAATCTGTCTCGGTCTGTGTCACTTGCACGACTCGATGTCTTCGGATCGTGTGTTCGAGGGAGGTGATGTGATCCCTGTTTATATGCACCCATGTTTGTACGAATGTATGAATTCGTGTGGTGTTTGTGAGAACGTGTTTACGAATGTATGTAGATACTACGTGCAGATATGCAAAAGCGTCTCTGAGCTGTTACTCTGTCTCCGTTGTTCGTCTTCAGTTTTGCTTCTGTAGGCGCGAATGCTGAACACGTTTCCTCTGGGATCGCGCGGTTCTATATTTGAATTGCGTGACGGTTTCTTGCATCGCCGCTGCCGAGAAAAAAATACCGAAGGTGTTGAACTTCTCCAATGGCAAGATCGGCAGCTTTGAAGATCGAAGTGTGCATTGACGACGATGATTTGAAGAGACCAGATCCAAAACATCGTTATTCCTCAATTTCCCTCAAGAGCCGAGATGATTGCATCGAAGGGTAAACCTCAGAAGACCGCTAGATTTCGAATCTGCTGAAAGAATTTTCGTGCCCCTCGATTTTGAGAAGTTACATCGATTTTCTCATTTTTTAGATTTATCTTTATAAATTCTTATACAAAAAAAATATATATTCTTCGGATTTTTTTTCTTTACTCCTGGGTTGCTGAGTTTTGGGCGATCTGAGCTAGATGGAGATGGAGTTCACGTGGAAGTCACCTGATTGTGAGTGGAAACCACCTAAACCGGGCTGACGGCCGTCGCACTTCAACAGTTGGTGAGGAGGAAACCTCGAGGATTGAGAACGGCATCCGCATATTCCGAACGAGAGCTCGCGTGGAACAAAGAGAATCCATCGAGCCTGTTATCGTTACGAGGGACCCCCGCCTAATCTGCTCGCTCCATTCGCGCAGTGGAAGCGCTGGTGGTGGGCAGCGCCTGCTGCTGCGGCAGAAGCAAAAGCGGCCGTCGACCGACGACGCAGGGATGGACTGAGTACCCACCGCTTCGCCGCGCGCCGTTACTGTCGCTGTAGCGGGCGGGCGGGCGGGCGGACGAGCGAGCTAGGCAGGAAGACTCGGAAAGAACGTTGCTGTTATCTTATCGTTCAGCTATTTGCATTCTGCGGAGTTCTCTTCGCTTGTTCCAGTCGAAGCTCAGAGCGAGAGATGGAAACCGACTGCGACCAATATGACTCCGAAGCTGACCTTGAAAGCGAGCGGAACATGTCGCATTAGCAGGAACGTTGGCACAGCGAAGAGCTGTGTCAATTATTATTCTCTAAAACTTTTCTTCCTCGCGGTCCGCTCTTTTCCAATCCATCTCAACGGAGCTGAAATTTCGATGAAGTTCCTATATTTACCGCGGAGGTGTCGGAGCTGCTACCCGAGATAGCATCTTGTGACGAATTGGAAATCCCGAGCGGCAACGGGGAGAACTGGCGGCTCAAAGATATCACCGCTTTCACTTTCGTTCATCCCCTCCCTCGTTTTCGTTGCCACTAAACACACTGTAAGCAGTGGAGCTCAATCTGAAGCCTGCGCTGGCTTTGTGGCTATAAAGCTAAGTGTTATGCATGTTGTAAAGAGCCGCTGCTGCTCTTGCTACAACTGCCTCCGCCGCGCCCGCTGCCACCGCGGTGGCCGCTGTTGTCGTTCGTTAGCTCGCAAACTGCTGAGTGTGATTTACTCACCTAATCACTCGGATCCATATGTTGGAGTTTAGAGACGAAAACCCTTGCCTCGAGATCATCTGTCCTTTGTCACGGATTCCATTCCCCGAAGCTTCCGAAACGACCGCCCGTTCCAACTAGAAGGAGGCATCGATTTCAACATGACGCGTCGAATGACATGAAAGATGGCCATCCTCCGGAATGTCTGGCTCCGTGGATTGCCGCCAAGTTCTTCCTCTCGGCATCTTTCGGAACCGATAAATTAATGTTTAATCTCCAGGTATGAGAGAGTATAAGTCGTCTCCCCCCGCTCAGATCGGTGATGCCGCCTTACTGCTGAGCTCCGCTCCTCCATCGTTTAGAGTCCTCAATTTTCAATGATTCAATGTTACCAGCGACAACGGCAATTGAACAGAGAATGAAAAAGGCTAGATTCAGGTCCTGAACCAGAGGAACTCCGAATGGTGGAAATTCATGGAACCCTTCGAAAAGGACGAGCCGTCTGGGGCAGCATGAGGATTGGAGCATCTTCGCGAGAAAAAACAGAACGCGTCGAGCTTGCCGCTCGCCGGGAACCGAGGCTCAATTCCCACAAAAAGGGTGTACTCGAAGCGGTGAATAATGAGAGCTGCCGGCGTGCTCGTCCCGCTCAGGTGGATAGCGAGCATGTACAACAAGTACGACCGATCAGCGATACCAACAACCCTTGTATTGGTTTAGCGCGGGTTCGTGCGCTCACGTGCTCTCGCGGTCAATTTTATGCTGCGTCGTTGTGTTCGGCGCTCACTCTGTTTCAGCTAGCCTAACTGCCTGTCTGCTTGGCCGGCGGAGGTCGGACGGTAGGTGGCTAACGCCAGTTTTCATCCGTCGTGCTTCATTCTCTCGCTCATCATGCTTGTAATGTCTTTCGCTCTTTCCGTTCCGGGCGTTGAGAAGAGCCATTCTGGTTTTCTCTTTATGAGTTAGCGTTGTGCTTTGAGTGAGCGGTCAAGCTACTCGGTCGACGACAGCCGACAACAGAACCCACGATGCGTACGATGGCAAACGTACGCCTGTCTGCCCTACAGCCGCCGCGACGCCAGGAGAGCTCGTGTACGCTGTCGTCGTGAGAGAAGCTTGTTAGGCGGGGAATTTGGCGAATCCAGCGGCAGAAGCAGCGAATCGTTGTATTTCTTTCTCCTCATCTCGTCGTCGACAGCCAACCAGAGCGTATCTTCGCGTACGTTGCCATCTACGTTTGTTCCTGTCTCTCTCGTGCTGCCCTGACCAGGCGCCTGTCGGTCCACGAGCTCCGCTTTTTCTCTTCTCCTCATTTCGTAGCACTAAAGCCCCGTCGCCGCCGCCGCTCCCCAGTGCTTGCCCACCACCACCCCCTCCCCCCTGTACCCTCGAAGGCCCTCTGGTGGACTGGCTTGCTGGCTAGCTGGCTCTTTCGGGTAATGATATCGCTAATTAAAAAGGCCGTGTTAATGGCTTTTCCCGCAGTGTAGCCGTTACAAAAGAGATTCTTGACGCGGCGCGCCGTTCCCAGGAATGCCTTTTTGTCTTTGGACAGATCGAGTTCTGTGCACTTGACACGCCCGTGCTCTCAAACTACTTGGCGCCAAAACTAAGCCCGATGGGGGGCATGGGATTTCGTCGAGCGTTTTCGTACGAAACCCGCCCCGATGTCGAACGTCATTCCAGAATCGACGGTGTGGCCGTGGCTCGTGACTGAAGTTCTTGAGAAAATGTTGGTGTTCGATGGTGTGCTTCCGAAAGTCGCCGTGAAGAACTTTCGGCCGTAGCTCGTCCGTTAACAGGCCGGAGGGCCTTATAGCGAAATATTTAGGCTGTTCCGTTCGTTCCCTCCGTGTTCCAGGCTGGCTTGCTGCTTGGATAGCTGGCGGGTCTTTGAGCAGAAACGCGCGGCTTCTTTCGTTCGTTCGTTCGTTGGCGGATGTAAGGCTCGTCGCCGATGCGGACGAGAGCTGCCTGCTTGGCTCAGCTATGTAGAGAATTCCCATTTTAGAGGAGGAATAGCGAAAGAGAATGAGCGCGGGGATAACGCAGAGAGGGATGTGGGAACACCGGCCGACCGGCGATAGCTGCGAAGGCCGTGACGGTGACGAAAGCGACAACGACGACGGAACGACAACCAGAGTGTGTGTTTACAAACGAATATCTCTGACTACGCCAATACGGGCGCTCCACGTTCGCACACGACGTTTGTCATACAATTGCTGTCTTCCACAAGGAAGAGAAGCGAGACGACCTCGTGAAGCGAACAACAACACGCAACACGCTTCGTGATGCAATCGTTTGAACGCAATGAATCGCGTACAAGTCGAATTTCTTTTCAACTTCCTGGGAAATCAGTCGACAACGAGGATCGAAGCGACAGAAAACTCGACTCTTTTTGCTGACGCCACGTGGCAACGTCAACCCCTTACCACGCTTCCGGTCTCAAAGCTACCGCCTTTAGGTTGATGAATGTGGAACGTGCATCCGATTGGCTCACAGATAACATCGTTGGAAATAGGACGAGGTACCTTTGCATCCTGTCGGAGAACCGCTATCTGATATAACAAAGCATGCAGGATGAGAAGCTAGAGATCAGCGAGCAACCCGTCCTGAGAACTCAAAAACTGGATCCTGCGTTCCCTGACCTGCCCTCTGTGCCTCGGATCAATAATACAGCACTTCACGAGATCGACGAGCCCTCCGACAGAACCTGATCGGATCAGGCTGATCCCTAACCATATTCGATTTCGATCTCATGAACTCAAATTTCTCAGGATCCCTCCGCTACGATCTCCACTTATTCTCCTCAATTTTTAGGCTTCTGCTGTGGTCTTGCGTCAGCGATTTCCGTTGCACCACCGGCAGTTTTTTTTCCAGTGTCGATGTTCATGACGAAGCCATCGGAGCTGTTCTCCCTGTCGCGACATGGAAAATATGGCTACAGTTCCCGGAACGATGTGGGGTCCAGGACTTTATTGGAACTGACGTTTCACCTCCGAATTTAGAGCTGAGCGGATCTAGGCGAGATCCAAACTAGTGCACGCTAGCAGAATATGTTAAGACACGCTGAAAATTTCCAACCCAAACGCACCTCTATTGCCCAAGGGTGCCGAGGGTGACTGCCATCTACGTCAGTCATTTGGGAACTGTTTTTTCCCTGGCACTTCTTCAGAAGGCCGGAAGGATTTGCAAGTCAGCATCTCCGACTGGAATCTGATCGCCGCAAGCATGATTTCATCTACTCCTAGGCCAAACGCAGGTTTTCCACGACACACTCTATCGGTGTAGAAGACAGAGGCGATCTCAGAATGAGGCGAATCTCCTCCCGAAACTCTCAGCGAACAATTCACTGGGCGGGAAAGTGGAACACGCATTCAGGTACTCACCGTCATTGTCCGTCTGGGTGCTCGGTAAACAGTGACAGAGAATCTCAACAACAGCTTGCTCGGCCAGGTCGACTGCGTCGCAACCAAACCGAGTCTAGCGCTCGGACTCCGAGGGAACACTACCAGTAAGACTAATGGAAGCCTTTCCAGCATCTCATTGTTTCGTTGTAACCCATGTGAGAACATTGATTTCGCCTCTTGCTCATTTCGGAGGCGGATTGAAGCTTTCCCCAGAAGAAGAGTCTGTCTGTTGCGAGCGCCAGAGCTTGAGACAGAACCACATATTCCACGAGGATTCCGCTCTCGGTCGATTAATGTTCGATCGAGTTGGTTCCGATGAATCGGCAGATACGGATTGAGATTGCACCCCTCTACGGGTGTTATTCGGCACGCGTTCCAGTGAATAGCCCGTCGACTACAGGGAGAAGTACTGAGCAGATCGCCCTGACATTATGAGGCGCAGTGTGAACGAGGACCTCGACGACCTTTTGATAGCCGAATTTCCCTATGCCCGAGTTTTTGTCTTTCTATACCGTACGGATGTGGTCTGGGGTGACCGAGAACGATGAGTGTTCGTCATCGAGCTTTCGGAATTCGCAGCCGGTACAGGCGAAACGGAACGTTTCAATGAGCATTCTTATAAACTCTTATGAAAAACAAGGGAAAACAGAAATATCACAATCATAGTGAAACATTTTATTCTGCACGGTTCAGAGGGTCTACAGGGCGAGTTTGAAAGTATTCGAGGCAGTTCTACTCCAAAATCTCCATTAGAAGCTTTGAAAACTTTCAGAAGAGTTACTCCTCTTCTTCCTCCTCCTCTTCTTCTTCCTCTTCAGCCTGCAATTTTTGAAAAAAAAATAAAGTCATCAGTACATCTGCTCCACCGAATCAGTCGGTTGACGAAAGAGAACACGAATGAAAATCTCACAAATACTCTGACCGGAACAATAACTAGAAACGTTCAAGTTTACCTCTTCTTCCTCCTCAGCTTGCTCCTCCTCCTCTTCCGGTTCCGGTTCAGGTGCGGGCTTGGAGGATGGAAGAAGGAACTCCTCCGGAGGCTTGAACACTGGCACCGGGATGTCCTCATCGTCGTCGTCAATGTCAGCACGATCCGCAACGTACGCCTGTTTGTTCTTGGGATTCTCGGGATCCCACTTGGGAAGTTCTCTCGGACCTTCGCGTTCCTTGAACGCCATCATCTTTTCCTCCCACAGTTTTTCCAGGTCAGCGTCGCTAGAGGCTTCGAGACCACCCGAGAAAAGCTCTTTCTTATCCTCGTAAGTTCTTCTGTCGGTTCTCCTCTCGTATTTTGAGGCGACCTGGATCTTGGGCTGAAGGTGAAGAAAAGTATGCCATCATCGTGAGCCACTCGGACTTATCAACTTCCTCCGCTACATTCGAATACAATGTACTCCCCATCGAAGATTGTTGTGCATGCAATGTCCCACGGTCAGGGAGAACGCTTCGCTTACCGGGTGCTTTCCGAGAAGAGCCTCAGGGTCCAAACCCTTCTTGAGAGCCTTGTTCCTGTTGATCTGGCGCTGACGCTCAGCAAGCTCCTTAAGCTGTGGTCAGAAGAGTGTGGAGCGGATGTTAAAGATCACGACGGACAGAAATTCGAGAAATCAAAACACCCGAATCAGGAGAAATCGGGACTTTTTCGGGATTGAGAATCAGAGGAAAAACTCACATCGTAGTCCTGGCGCTTCTGACGCTCCTCCAGATCGTATTTGTCCGACTCAAGGGTGACGATGCGCTCCCAAAGTTCCTTGGCCTTGTTCTTGAGCTCCTCGACGGAGAGACCCTCGATGGTGAGGGGAGCGACACGCATCGACAGAATTGTCGTCTTGTCATCCTCAAGCTGATCTTTTGTCTTGCCCATCTCACCCCGAGCGTGCATGATGTTGGCAAACTTGTCCAAGTTGGAAGTTCCGAGAGCGTTACCCATGTCCATGGCCTCCTTCTTGGTGATCGAGAAGTTGGGTTTCATGGGCTCCATGTCCTTCTTGTCCTTAGCGGCCTGCATGGCCTGGCGTTTCTTCTCCGCCTCCTCCAGACGCTTGCGCTTGGCCTCGGCCTCCTTGATCTTTTTCTCCTCGAGTTCTGCGTGACGAGAAACATTCATTTCAGTGATGATAACAGTTTTCCCTCGCTTCATCGTGTCATATCGCGATGTTGTTCAGATCAGAAGCCGATGCCCAGGCTTTCTGGTTCGTACCGCGGGATCTCGCCTCCTCGGCTTTCCTCTTGTATTCCATCATGGCCTTTTCTTGTTCAGCGCGAGCGGCCCTCCTCCTGGCCTGGCGTTCCTTCAGTTTGCGGAGATCCTCATCCTCCTTGGCGCGTTGAGCTTTGCGTTGCTCGATGTACTCGCGCCACATCTCCTCCTCCTCTTCCTTCTTCTTCCTCAGCTTCTCCTGTGATGGTTTTATTGACGGTTTTAGGTGGCGGGTCGGCATTGAAAGCGATTTTGGACAGAATCATTGTCTCACCCCAGAAACTCCAGAAAAATCCTCTTCATCACTTACCTCCATCATCATCTCGGCTTCAGACATGGTTTTTGATTCCGGTCGGACGGATGAGCGACGACCACTAAGCACGAGAGGAACAATAAAATGGTTAGATTACCTTCCAGTCTGTCGAGACTTGAACAGAAAACTCTGGAAGATGCAGCAAGATAACCGTTTGGATCTAGGGGGGAATTCCTTGGTTGCATCGTGAATAGTGGAGTAGCGCGGGGGTACGCTGCGTCACAGCGAGCCGTGGTTCCATTTGCGGAAGCGCAGTCAACAGATTGCATTCGAGCAAGTGAGTTGGTGAGTCGACCGACCGGCACGTACGAAGTACCGGAACTCATTGAAACCTCGACAATCGAAACGAATCAGCGCTCGACCGGTTGACGGACAGATCATTTACAATGACAGTCAGAACCGCAAAGTTGTGGGAGTGGAACGCTCAATTGAATAACGCCACCCAGTCAACGTGACCGCGTATAAAAATGTGCGGGCGTCTTCTTTGCAGAGCGACCGCCCTTCCCGGTGACGGCTATGATGACAAATAGGTTGTCAACGAGGTTTTTTGGCACGTGAACGCTGGGGCATCATCGAGTTTGTCGGAAAAAAAAACTCGATGATGCAAATCATCAAAACCGACTTCGCGTGATCCATATACATGCATTGAGGACCTTGAAGTACGTTTGCCGTTTACGACAAAACTTCACGAAAATATCGCGACGCTAGAATTTTTGGGTTCTGGTTCTGGGGTAGTGATTGATCCTGCCCCAAGATTCGCTCCTGGCGAAATCCGAAAAAATAAGTTTTGGAAAAAGTCCGGAAGAAAGAACTTCCCGCGACAATAGAGCTTTCTGAACGAATTCTTTCCTTCATTCCGACCACGATCGCTAAACGTCGCGATCACACACTGGTCGCCTCGCTCTGACCGTCGGTGGTGTGTCCACCCTATTTCCGCTAAGCTATTCTGGTCGCTCGCAAACACTGGCTCGGTCGGAGAGCGATCGCGAGCGAATGCGTCCGGAGAGTCGGGCCGGTGCAGAGCAAGGTGAAACAAAGGTTGCAAATCGCGACAGTTTTTTTCCTCCCGAGAAACATAAAAACGCACCGTCGACGGCGTTTAGATTGATGGGAGACTTTTTTCCCACCGTGGAGTTCAGATTTTTGCCGCTTTTGTCATGAGAATCGCAGAATCCCGAATCTTCATCGAGGCTCACGCATGGGGACGCTCGATTCGACCCGAGAAACACTGTTCTTCGATTCGACGTAATGGAAGTGATGGGTGTCGAGCGAAGATTTCGAAAATAATTCGGTTAGTGCAAAGCTCTAGCGTAGGACGGCTTCTCGCATGCACTCTACGTTAGTTTAGGCAATTTTGTTCGGCTCTGAAGCATACAGAGTGCCCGCCTGCTCCACGGAATACAAATTTGGGAGTGTGCTCGCCGTCATGCTCCAAGGTGTGACCAGAAAAAATCACTACTATAATACTGAAGTGAACTTTCGAGTTCACTTCGGGCACACATCCACAAAACAAAATCAAAAACTTGTTGTGGAATCACGAAAAACTCGTGTCTGATCCGTTGGACGGAAAAAGTTGAGCGACTGAATTGATTTGAGTTCGGAGCCAGTAATTTTGAACAAACAAGAAGTCTTCTTCTTCTGTGAGTGCTCGTATGCAAGGTCGTTCGTCTGTATGCCTCGACCCGATAGGGTTTAAAAACGCTAATAACGATTCGCGTACCTGTCGTAATCGGACATAGCGAAGGCCTCGCTGCAAAACAGGAGCTTAGAAAAATGAAAAGTCAAGGGAAAGTCATGAGGGAAGGAAATGAATGACGAATGCGTAGACGGTAGAAATTTCAGTCAGGCAAAAGAAACGAATGATATGGAGATGAGCGTGAAATAATGGCGGGAAGAAAAACTGAATACGAGATTTACAGACGCACGCAAGCAACACTTGAAAGCAAAGCGAAGGTTCAAACGGAACCGAGCTCTTCCAGAGGCTTCATTGTTCATGTATCGGACGCTCCGGCTTGGAAACTTTTCTACGTTCAAGAAACGTTGTTCGCACAATGCCAGACAAAAACTGACCCGCTCCTCCAATAAAATCCTTATCCATCACGGTAAAATCTCTTCGCTCGTTAAAAACGTCTGCGAACTTCACTTGCAACGCAACAACAAAAATCATCGACACTCGACTTCGAAGCAAACGCTCTCTCCCAACGACCTCCCGTCCCGCTGTTCGAGGTTGTTGTAAAAATTCAACAACATCAAGTGATTCAAGAAGGCGGACGTCAAGTGTGCCGCGGGAGCAACGCGACCATAAAGTCAAGAATGGTGGAAACCGCGTATTTCGGTAAGGGTTTTCCGTGCGGATTTCGGTCGGGTTTCTTAAGAAAGTTCCCGTAGGGTTTTCCGGAAGGGTTTCCGTGAGGATTTTCCAGAAGGGTTTTCCGTAAGGGACGGTGTTTTCCGAAGAGCATGGAGGCGCAGATGAGAAGCGGCACTTTCACATAGCTGAATGCAGCACATTCGCACATGAACCAGGAATGAATTTCGACAGGAAAAACTTGAAAACTCTGATTAGTGTTTCAATCGATGGGTGGCACCTACCAGACGGACAAGCAGCAAGTGCCTCGAACCGGCGGTTTATGAGATTCACCAGGTTTTAAGCCCCGTTGAGGAGAGAAGGTTTCAGAGAGCCACTCCTGCTCGAGACCACATGCCTTCCTGCCTGCCTGCCTACCTACCTCCCTACCTACCGGTCTAAGGGAGGACGGTTCGACCAACGGACTTACGCACCGACGAACGCGCTCTCAAGGCGAGTGTTCGAGCCGCCTGCACCAAAAGGAGGGACAGGTTCCGAGAGACAAGTGGTTGGTAACCTGGGTAAACGATTGTCTTCATTGCGAAGGATTTTCTAAATTTCCCTAGACGATGCCCGAGTCAAGTTGAATCAAAACAGGTCGGATACGTCGTTCAGTTCAAGAACAACCACTTTTTGACCTGGAGTATCAAGCCACAGGTTCACCAGGATTTGATCACATCCCGCGAAACAGCAAGGCAGACAGGGAGAAGCGGGAAAGGCCTCAATCAAAATAGATCGGTTTGTTCAAAAAGCGGGCACGTATTCTGTCGATATCATTGTTAAGAACGGATGCAGAACACTGGCAAGAAATCGCAATGCATTCGGAGACAGCGAGACCTTTACAGACTTGAGAACACCGTGGGTCTCAGCCTGAGAGAATCTCGCTGAATTGTCCCGAGTTTGTTGAGTGCTTTGCCCGGTCGCTTGGTTGGTCGGTTGCTCGTTTGTTCGAAAAGAGCACGGGGACCCATATTCTGATGCTGCAGTCTCTCGGGATGCCGCAGGTAAGCGCGCCTGTCCGGAGTCGCCAACAAAGAAGGAAAGAAGCCAACCAGTCGGCACTCTCGCGACACACTGAAGCTCAACTCTGAGCCGGAAAACCTGCGCAAACCATCAGAGTCGTCAAATCGTCGTCGTCCCTTGAAACAGATCGCAAGTGTGAAAGACAACGATATTTTGCGTGGGACCTCCGTCCCGCCTCATGAAGTACTTTTGTTTTCGGTCGATTTAACTTCTTTGTTTTCTATGGCACGGCTTGATCTGTCAAGGCCATACCACCCAGTCGCGTCGCCCCGCCGGGCTGCGATGACGATTCAGAGAGAATCGATTGGAAATCGGGGAGACGGCTCGAAATGTCGTCGTCATCGTCATTGAGTGCTGCTTCACTTGAGGAGCTCGCTCGCGGACAATCACTCAACTCGAAACTAAATGCTCGGAATTGTTTTTGTCGTCGCATTTTTGCGAGGTTTGTTTTTGCAATCATCTGTCAATGATAGCGGAAAAAATCACCGCTGACACCCACGAAACGGGCGGAGAGCACTGGTGTGACCAACCAATCTAAAAATCTCGGTGAGTTGTGACACACGACCTGTTCAAGCTCTCAATCAATTTGTTCCCGCTTGAGACTGCCGAGAGACGTCCTGGAACCTCCTGAACCTCCTGGATCAGCGACCGACCACAGGTGGTGATTGCAGTCCGTTAGAAGAAACTTTGGAAAGACATCGATAGCAACACCACTCATTCGAAATGATCGCCCCGGGTGTCCTCAAGCTTGGACGTGACGATTGCATCTCGATACTGTGTCTGGTTGAGGAGCTCAAAGTCTTGAGGAATTGGAACTCTCCAGCCTTTTGGCCCGGGCTCTAAGCTTCATACTTGGAAACGATTCATGATGGTAGGTCATGTCATGCATCGACACGCTGCGTAGCCGTCTTGCTTCAGGTAGCCGGGTGGCGCCACAAACGACAACATCCTGCGAAAATCTCTCAAGTAGACAGCGACGATCACTTCGTACCTCGCACGGGAGTGCGAACATTGACAGCGGGGCGGAAATGCAGGATGAGAGTGTGGATCAGACAGCAGGCTGTGAGCGAGCTCGAGAAAAAGCGGACGTCAACGATCACCGATTCTGAGGAACTCAAACAAAGACCCCTGTCACTAGCTCTGTACCAAGATACGATACGACGCGGAAGAAAAACTGTTACCTTCTCCTCCTTTGAACAGATAAGAAATGTCTCTCTAAATTCTGCCGTTCTTGCGTTTCAGATCGTTCGTCTGCCCCGTTTCTTTTTCTCCATTCTGCTCTTTCACTTCTGTCTCAACGAAGCTTCTGCCTCGGGCCTGTCTTGAACCTGTTTTTAGTTGGCTTCGCTGTCTCCTGCGTCTCTCCGACGGCGAGGAGCCTTTATGAAAGAAGTGGGAGAAAGCGAGGAGAGGACCGAACAGCCACGCAAAGCGAAAGTGAGGAAGACTTCTGCGCGCTCGACTTTGATGAAAACGCCCCCAAGTCGCTGCTTCCCCAATGGCACCTCCAGCAGTGCCACAAGCTCTCCTACCCTCCTCACGGTCGACCCCCGACTACCCACCCATTCGCCCATGCAAGCAACCACCACGAAACGCATCCAGTTGAGGAGCCGCTTGCTTTCTCACACCCAGTCAGTCAGTCAGCCACATTTAGGGCACACGTTCTATTTTTCCCGCCGGTCCCGGGAGTTGTGTTGTTCCTTTCGTTCTCCTGCTTCCTTGCTTGGCTGCTTCCTTCCGCTTTGTTCCATTGGAGCTTTTATTCCGCAAGGTCATTTGCGTCCCCGCCACGCATGCCTTTCTGAGTCCAAGTTCCTGACTCATGAGGCTCCCACCCACCGCAGTCGCCGCTCGGTCGACGAACGAGCGGACGTTGGCGTCAATGCACCGCTTGCTTTCTCCCTCTCTCCGCTTCAGTTTCTCCACTTCGACTTCCCCTCCTTGGTGTAGCTCCTGACTCCTTATACAGTGTTGCTCTCCCTTCATTGCGCCAGCCGACCTCCACTCAGTCCCTTGCAATGTTTCTTTGTTGTCGCGATTCATCACTGATAGATTCTATGGTTCTGTTACAAATATCATAGAACCTCTTCGCGAATGTTGCAGAAGTAGGATACGGGGTGAACGGGAAGCAGGAGCTGCGAGGAGAGTTGAAACGTTTCCGGTTCATCTGCAGGAGACGAGGCGGTGGACTATAAGCGACGGTTGTTCCAGTTTCGGGCCCTTGCTCGTCTGGAAAAATGGCTAGAAGGCTCTTCTCTTGCGCCTCGTCTGCACGCCGCGTTGTAAACAACAACTGTTGGAGGGGAGATAACAGCCGCCACCCAGTCAACAGCTAGCGAAGGGTTCCCGGTGCAACGATGATTCGGAGCTAAAAGGCCTTTTGCGTCTCCTCCGTTGTGGATCTCCCTTCGAAGGAGAGGAGAACAGCGCAGACGAGACAAGGGATGCGGTGCCGGGTATTCTCCTAGAGCATAGGAGAAAAAGGAGTAAAGAGGCGATCCCGATGCCTCCCGGGGATCTTCTGGCCGATTTAACCGCTGGATGGCTGTTACTCCTACTGCTCTTACGCTCTGCTCTGATGCTTGTTCTCCCTGGCTCTCGGTGATGCTTGCGTTCTTGTTCAACCGGAAGCTGTGTTCGATGCCCACAACAAAAACGAAGAGGAAGGAGACGATTCAAGAGGTTCAAACTCCTTGAGACGGAACGTCTCCAAACCCGACCTGGGAATCCCAAGCTCAAGAGTGAGGTAGGCTCTCAACGGATTGGGGCGAAGCGAGCCATTACGGCTCTCATTCCCACTTTTCGCGTTCGACATTCGAGAGACAAATGCCGGGGTGAAATGAGTAGGGCGATGGATCTATGACATGGAACTTTGGCTGCTCGGATGGATAGATGAACAGGAAGACGGATGATCGAGAATTAGATGGAATCGACGAAGTCAACGAAGGGCCCAGGAGTCAAACGTTGGAAAACGCTCGAAACTCGGCTGCAATTTAGTTATTGCGATCTTCGAAACGATGGAATGGATCCAAACTGCTTCCAGGACCGTTTACTAGCCACTAGCCGTTCTCACGGTAGTGATGCCATTGGTTCGGAGTTCGCTTTCCGTTTGCTTCGCTCACCGGACAACCGGAGAAAAGTCGGAAGTGCAGCTTTCAGAGGAAAAAGACGGAAAAAGGAGAAATGAAATGGGAAGATGTTGCTGCTCGATAGATGTGATTCAGCACCGAGAGAAAATCGAGGAAGCTAAGGAGGAAAAATTGCGAGCTCCAAGTGCGATCTTTTACAGGGCTGGATCACTTTCTAAGAAGTCTCGCTCGTGGAGGGAGAAGCCCAGCGGGAGAGACGAGGGGCTAAGTGAAGGCAGAGCGGTACGAATCAAGCGAATGTGGCGGGACAAAGGAAGGGAGAATCGGAAAAATTGAGAAAAGAGGCCAACTCGGGAAAAATTGAGCAGGAAGGGAGGCCGAATCGGAAGAAAAGGCGAAATAAGAGGATGAGAGGAGGATACGAGGATAGATGCCAATAAAAGAGCAAACACTTAAGGGGACTAGCCGTGAGAAATAGCTGAAGGAGCCAGCGGAAGGGACAGCGTGAAAGAAGCAAACGAGCGTTGTTCGCGCCATGGTCAAGGTCACTCAGTTACGGTAACAGTGTAAGAGGGAAATGAAAGTTACCACCTCTATCCAACTCGGTGTTTCCCGTGCCACAGTGAGCGAATGCTCTTCCATAAAGTCAGAGTGAATTGGGAGAAATGACTCCAATTCGAGTTCGCCCTGCTCGGATGTCCTAGACTGGGCTGTGAGCACTGCGCCACTGAGCTCGACAGGAACATCATGGAGTTCGATGTCGTGAAATGTAAAGCTCCGGATGAGTCTCTGATGTAGTTACCTTTTCTTACAAATCGGTTGATTCCGTGGTTATAGACTATATTCCGTGCTCTCTTGGCTCGGAGAAGGCGCGGAATCGAGCACTAGGAGTAGTTCCGCGCTGGTCATTATCAAATTAAGAGTCATAACTCGCATCGTCACAACGACGCTCCCTTACTCGAGCTAGGGGAGTTCTGAATCCTCTTCTCCGGATATCCAATTTGGATCCTTGGAACGACGAAAAGCGATGAAAGCCGCCAAACGTTCCCGAAGGAGACACAGCGCCCGATGCAAGGCATTTCGACCGCGCGGGAAATATTCCCGCTGTCGGCCAGAGGGCGACTGCCGAGTAACCGGAACGTAGCCAGCGAATTCGTTTGCGAGCAAACGAACCATTGTCGGAGCAGAGCGTTTTTGTAGCTCATGAGCGACTCTATGGTTCATGGAATTCGCGAAGGCTCGGAAGATCAGGGGAAGTTTGGCGAAAAACTGGAAGAATTATGACGTCTGAGATGCGGTCGCGCTCGCACGCTCCGACCGAGTTCGTTTGCTGACTGGCTTGCTTACCAGCTCATATCCGAAGACAGTTTGGCCGAAAGAACACGGGGATGGGGGTTCCTTCAGCCGTCAGACTGTTCAGCTCGCGGAAGGCTCGCTTGATGCTCGGAAGCCATGAAAATCAGGAAACCAGTCAGCGACTCTACAACAAAAACCGAATAAATGATGTACTGATGATGATGACGAAGACACGCGGCATCGAAGGAAGGCAGGAAGGAATGAATGAATGAACGAACGAGCGAATCTTGCCTGGCGGACACACGAGCAGACCTACACCGAAAGCGAGGCTGACAGTCGTGTAGGGAACGGACGGACGAACTGCGCCTTTTCGGATCTTGGTTCCTTTTTATTCGTGGACTCCAGCAGTCATTCGACAATTTATTAATCACTCGTTCTTCCTTCTTTTCCGCACCATTAGATCCGGCGGGATCTTTCCTCGGAGAGGGTGCATCGGACGAGCATCGATGCAATCGGCAACGCCATTCGGAATACCTGTGATTGTGAATTTTAAACTAGCATTCGTAGATTCACACGAGGATCGTCAATATATCTGGACGGCTCAAAAAACCGAAATTTACGAAGCATTGACACTGATTCGCTCCCGCAAACAGACTGCGTGGCGTGCGATCTCGCGTGCATAGCGCAAAATCACTCAGTGGGTGATCAGATTTCGATTCTTTCGCCTGAATGGAAATAAAGTTTCCCGGTCGTCGCGACTAACGAAATTTGAATCCGTTTCGACGGTTTGCGTAGCAGGTCGCATCTTGAATCGATTGCGCCCGAGCTGATAGTTGCGACGTTCGACAGACGGTTTCTTTTCTCGTCGTCGGAATTGCACATGCAGCCAACCACCGTCTCCACTGCACACCCTAAACGGAACTTTTACAACACGGCGAATATAGACAACACGCGTATATCCGCGCATCCCTTTACAAAAATAGCCTTTCGCCGGCTATCCACGTCGATCCGTGATGCACATTTTCTTCCGCTAAGGCTTTTTGCCTCCTTCGTTCTCCTGCATTCGCCTCAATTCACGCTCCTGGATTTCCCCGCCTCTTTTCCGCTTCTATATCTGTTCTTGGCATGTCTCTTCTCCAAGTTGCGTTGCATCTCTCTCACCAAAGCTCGATTCTTGAAATTCTTTATCCCTGGAAAACATCTTGTCCTCGAGGAGCGCTGTCGCGGCTCCTTTTTTCGTCATTCGTATTCGAGTGCTTTTTCGTCTCGATTCCGCGCGGCATCGTTTCGAGATGGTGAGGAAAACGATCTCGTTTGTCCATGCAATGTCGTGACCACGACCTTTGCATTCGATGGTCAAGGTCGCGCATAAGCGTCGCGCTGGTACTCTCGAGCGGCGCCGCCGGCGGAGAGAATAGTGAACCCCTGATTCTACTCCGTCTGCCGAATTCGTGATGAACACAGGATTCCTCAATCAAATAATTCTCCGATAAACATGAGACTGATTGATCGGATTACCTGGAAGTGTTCGTCGCAGAGCGATGATCGTTGGGAGACTAGGCTTTGAGATGCCATTTCCCGCGGCGGTACTCACCAGCCACACAGGTGGGATTGAATTTCCGCATATTCCGGCGCTTGATCATCCTATGTGGAGGAGTTCAGATAATTTGCTTCACTAATGAGATTCATTATCTCTAATACTTGATTGCGTTCACAATGTTCCGGAGTCTCTTCTTCGATTTCACACAGCATGAAGCCATTACGAAGTTGCGGGTTTGTTATTCATGGCTTTATTTGCGCATGTACAGAAGCTATCTTGTTTCTGTCATATTTTATGAACCACTGTTTAAATAGAGATACATTCAATATATGATTCAACACATGACTCAGTTCAACAGAACCGTGGTGGGCGTATTACAGTTTCAAAACGGGGAAAACATCACGAGTTCCTCGGTCTCACCAGGATGGACCTTTTGTCAGGATATTCACAAAGATGGAGGAACATTCTGATCGAACATTTCCTTGCGCAGCACTTTTCTGCGAATTGGTCCAATGTCAACGCTACCCCTGGGAGGAGGGAGATAGTCTTAGCGTCTGTGTTCAGGTACAGATTTCAGCCTATCACACATCGAGCCATCCATCGAAGATTCCCGGAGGCTTACGGGAATCTGCCGCAGTCTGCGGCATTAATTCGAAGTGAAGAAAATTTGAATTCAGTGGAGCTTACGATCACTTCTCGAGGTGGCTATTGGAGGGTATGCACAAGCTTGTTCCATGGCAGCGTAGAAATCGTCAACGTTACAAACTTTGAAAGTGGGAAGAGCTTCACTGGGTGACAAATGAAGTCCCAAGAGACATAGAACGGTGAGGGCGATTCCGGGCACAGACAAGAATGTTGCCATCTGCGGGGGGAAATAATGTGATTTCATTATCTGAACTGTAGTTACTCCGCTTCCGTGCCTCGCCTGCTCGAGAACCTCGTTTTGACACCACGAAGCAAGTCTCATCATAATCATCCACATGATTCTCGCCGAATCCGAGAGTTTTTGTATTAAAACTTACGGTCGACAGCGAGGAGCGGTTTTGAACGTGAACGATCACCTCCGTTTGCTGGATAGATGATTACTTTCTCGAAACGCGTCTGAAAGTTGTGGTGAGAACTCCCGTGAGAGTATCATGACCTCCTCGGTCAGGATATTCGAAGGTAGCACGGCTCATTCGTTGGCTCAGTCACTTTTGTCATGGGAAGCACTTCATAGGAACCTATCGACTCTCGACTTTATCATAAAAACCGTACGAAAAGGCACGCCGGTGGTGATTCGCGCCCGCGGGTGCGGCCAAACAAGACGACACCGCCGTGCCGTGGACAGATGGAAGTTTCTTAGACGTGAATGTCGCCTCAGCGGAGCAGCAACGCTGACTTAGACCTCGGATTCGTTGCAGATCGCCTTGGGGCGAATCATCAAAACCAAGGATTCGCCGAAAATAGACAATCAAGCCGGAACTCATCTTATAGGCTGTTCCGGGAGAGCAGCGTCAAATTCTCAAGGAGATGTTCATAAACGCTCGTGATTCGATTAATTTAACACTCCGCCCGTGTTCTTCCAGTAGAGCTCAGACAAACGTCAAGTACTCACCTCGAATGACGAGTAGAAAGTGCGTTGCTAGTCTTGACGGGTGTGTGTCTTTTATACTCGGGCGTCAGGGTCGACACCTTGGAGTTCCATCGCGTCTCCTGTAGTCTCGTAGCATGCGGGGTGTCAAGGATCCCATTGCGTAACGCTCATTTGATCTCGCGAGCTACATCAACAGTCGGCCGGAAGTTCCAATCCTGATTTCATCTACGGCTGTGATCGGAACCCAAATCCCAATCCCGTTTTCGGTCCCAAAAGCTCAGATCAGCGTCATCTCCAACTCCTCTAAAAAAGCAGACCCCAGCGTCTGCTCTTGAGGCATCGGAAACAGAGCGCAAGTGAGACCGTGTTTCATTTTCCCCAAGCGTACATCCGCGCGGCATATGCATCTTCGAGAACTCAACATTTCTTCGGGATCGGTTCATCCTTGGGAGAATGACCATCTCATCGCGATGACCGAGACCTTCTCCCGGCGTCGCTTGTATCATCAGTTCAATGGCAAAGGGGAAGAGAGGGAGCATTGTAGCGTTACGTAAAGTGTCTTAGATAACTCATTTTGAGCCATTGGAGGATGTTGGTCTGGAGCCGATAAAGCTTCTCAGCAGCAATTTTCACCGACTCGATCCTTTCGGCGTCCGATTCCCTGATGAAAGTCATCGTTCAGCGTCGCTGAGAGAGCTTCAGACATGGCCGTGCGGAGAGAGACCCCCTGCCCGACTGGGTCCATAATCACACGAATTATCAGTATCGCATCGTTGAGAACACGCAGTCGATCTCAACACGCGCGAAGCACCTCACCTCGATGAATTCCTTGAGTATTATCAAGTTAGTCTCATGGATTGGGTTTGCAACAGACTAAGAACTCTCCAGAACCACCAAAGGATTCTTAGATTACAGCTCGACATGTTTACCGCGATGTTTCATTTGCTCTCCTCAAGGAAACATTCCGGAGTGGCATAGGAAAACATCTCAACGACAGATCGCTCGCTTGCTTCCGGTTGATGTAGCTTCGATATATCCTGTGATGCTGGCCCCTCGTCTGTCGGTCGTCGATGATTCCCGAATCGAGGCTCGTTCGGCCCGCAGCCTCGACAACCTTTCGGAGCGCTGATCCGCTTTCATCGACTCGATTCCGGATCTCGAATGCGGGTCGCAGCTCACACATTTACGATGGCTTTTATTAACATTTATCGCACGTTATGCTCCACTTTCCCCTCTCGCTCGACCGACATTGAGTTCGTGTTCGAGGTAGAGTACCGATGATCGGACCCATTCTCGCGTGCTCCAGCGCGAGCATTCAGGAAGAATATCGGATCTCAATAGGTTTCAGGAGCATGGGGAACGAAGAGAGCGGCCTCGGGCTGGCTACATCGGCTCTGATGAATCGGGTTGATGTTTTGTATCTGCTGTCGATCGGATATCGCCCTAATAGTCCGCAACCCAGACGGATTGAGCTCATTCTGTGTGATTCTGCGTCCGTTCGACATCAACAACTTCGTTACCCTCGACGTGTCTCCTCGCCTCCGACAAACAGCAAGTAACCTACGGCTGACGAGATGGGTCCACGAATGATCCAGCTAAGATAAGCGTGTGCTCGCGCGATGCAGTTCCGGTCCAAGACACCGCTACATTCTACAGGGATGGCAGAAACTCCCCGGCAGGATCACATTACATTGGTGGAAACGAAAGGAAATGGGTTGATTTGCGAAATTTCGTTCAACTCGAACATACGCCCACCCATGATCAGCTACGCGATGGATGAGCCGATGAGCGAACAAACAACAATGGAATAATTTTCCACATTTTGCCACCCGAGAGAACCAACAATCACATTTAATTAACAAGCAGCGGCTCCTGTTCGTGGAGAGTGGTTCCGTTTATAGGTGGACGAGGTGGGAATACCGTGAGTGGACGCCGTACAAGGCCAACAGAGGCTAAATGCGAAGGACGAGAGCGACGTGTTGATGTAGAGCCGCATTTAAACGCTCTCAAAAAAAATCGTGGTAGGAAAATATATTCCCTGACGAGAGCTGCGAGCTCGCTGGGACGCCGTGCGTTGCTCTGTCTCTCGAAACGTGATTCAGCTCTCCAGAGCGCTGGAGCCTGCGAAACACATAACGTCTGACGACGAGCCGCAGACTTTTTGAATGCACAGGGTACGCGCTGTCGTGAGCCCAGCGCGGGACAAGCGTGCGTAGGACCTTTGCGTTCTCTTCCGAGATTCAGCGCTTGGTTGGTGTCTCGTAGCCAAACGGAGCGTAAATTCAGTCGCGCAACAGCATGCGCATCATACATCAAAGTAATGGGTCCGTTCACAGCAAGCTATCATAACTCAGTGGCAAATTATGATGCGAAGTGACCGCTTCTAATTCGCACTGACTCCACAGCTAACCCTCGCTATCAGCACTACGAGGTCGAGCGAGTTTCTTCACGCATGACGTCACTGTCGGGAATCGGCTCATGGACCTTTTTGAAAAATGATACTGTTTGATACCATCGAGCGCTTGATTCCGGGATTAGAATGTACCCTGATCATTGGAGTTCACGATTCGGACGTTCTATAGGAAAGATTCTAAGACATGGGACCAAGATAATCAGAGGTAGTAGTGGGTTTGGAACTTGAGCCTTCCATGATCCCGAGAGAACTGGCATCAAAAATCCTGTTGAGAGGACGATCCAACGAACCGGTCCCGTGCGACTTCTAAGAAAAAGAAAATCCGATGAACTGTTCCTTACAAATGCGCACACATGGCAAACCCTGGTATGCTCTCCATGGTGTCGACTGAAGCTTTGTCGACAACAGAGTTGAGAGCCGGGATTCCACAACTAGGTCATTTCAAGTTTTATTTAAATTTCTCGATTCAATTAGATACCATGTACAACGGATAGTGCTTCATATTCCAAACTCGTTCATCAGCATGAAGCTCTCTGTGATCGAAACTCAATAAAAGTCCTCCTCGTCAGCCTGACCCTGATTCTTGATCTGATCTTGACTGCGATACATCGTAGCGATCTGTTCAGCACTGGTAGCATCCTCTGGATTCTTGTCATCCCTGATTCTGATGAATCTTGGGAAGCGCAAGGAGATGCCTTTCTCAGGATCGACCATTCCAACCGCCGCTTTGTGGATGGGTGAAATGGAGAGATCTGCGCACTTTATTTCCCATACTTGAACAGCATCGAACCACTCGTCGGGCTGCAAGCTTGAATCGACGTTATAGTACGGCTTCACTTTATCCAGGACATGATCCTTGAAGAAGTTTGTATGCTGCTCGAGCTCCTCTTCCTTGAAGCCTGTGCCTATCTTGCAGAGCGATTGGAATTCCTCGCTTTCGGGATCGTAGCATGCCAATAAGAAACCACCGTAGGTACCGGTTCGCTTGCCTTTGCCTTTCCAACCACCAATCACCACAACATCTATCGTATCGCCTACACCTTCCAAGTAGTCTTTCTTCAGCTTCAGCCAGTTATGTGACCGCTTCGCGATTTCGTAAGTGGCCTCGTTATCCAGGGTCTTTACCATGAGACCTTCGCAATTTCCTTTGATGCTTTCTTCGAGGAACTCCTGGATTTCTTCAACGTTGTCGAGATCGGCGTTTTGTGCCAAGCCGAATTCTGCCTCAACTTCATTGAAATGCTCCTTCAAGAGTCGTCGGCGCTCTCTGAAGGGTTCGCGAACGAGAGATCGCCCGTTCAAATAGAGGAGATCGAATGCGAAAACGTAAACTTGGATGGTGATTTCGTTCTGGTCAACATCCTTCTTCTTCCGATGCATCAAGGTTTGGAAAGGCAGAATCTGTTTCTTCTCTCGATCGTAAGCCACCGCTTCCGAGTCCATGATGAAATCAGTGACGTCCTCTTTGACATTCTTTGAGATTCGGTCGATGATGTCAGGGTATTTGGTGGTATTGTTCTCCTGATTCCGAGAGAAGATTGTAATTTTCTTGTCCTTGGTCATGTGAATTTGCGCTCGCTCGCCATCGTACTTGAACTCACAAGTGAAGCTCATGTTTTCGAAGCGTTTCAACACGTCAGCTACACCTTTGGTCGGGTGGGCCAACATGGGCTTCATAGGTACACCGGGGGTGATCTTGCATTTTTCAGGTAGGGCTTCGAAACCGTCATTGAGGAGGACCTCGATGATCTTGTCGTAATTGGGACATTCGCAATAAACAGTTTTCAGCTTCAAAGTAGCCTCCTCCAGGATTTTTTTCGTTGAATCCGTACCGAGGGATTTCAAGAGCTTGGGCTGATCATGAAGCATGATGGCGTGAGCCAAGGCGGTGAGCAAACTTGATTCCGCCAACCCGATTCGTAATTTACCCGTCAACGACCGTATGAGAAACTTTGACTCGGTTCCTCTACAGGCGACAAACATACTTTTGATCATGTCGACCTTTTTCGTCTGAACGCTGTGTCCACTGAGCTGAGCTATCTGTTTTAGTTTGTTGAAAACGTTAAAGAGTAGCAACTTCGGTGGCGCGAAAATCATCTTCTGGTTCGACTTCGATGCTTCGGCCACGCTCCCGAGGTCTCCTTTGACGTGAACTTCTTTCTTTATCGCATCCAATGTGCGGCCGGTGACTTCCGCGACTGCTTTCATGAGCAACGAATCTCCGATGCCCAGCTCTTTGCCCTCGTAATCCGGCGCTATCTTGTTGAGACACAGGTAGACTGCATACACGAGATCATTCGGCGAAAGGGCGAGACAGCTCCGGAAGAAGTTGCAGAGGATCTCGATCATTTTCAACCTCGAGGAGTTCTCGTCGATGCATTCCAGCGTTCGACAGAATGCCAAGTAAGGTATTTTCTCTTCCTTTTTCCACGCTGCGTCATTGATAGCGTCATAATTCGCTTTGTCCGGGTGGTACTGATCCTTGGACTTCGCGGTCGCATTCGCGGGTTTACCGAATGCGATGATTCCCTTTCTCGGAGACGTTTTCTTAGGCGTTTCATCCGTCTTGAGATCTTTCTCGACATCTGGAGTCGTGACATCAGTCTTCATCGGTGACTGGGCGTCTTCTTCAGCATCAACTTTCTGTTCCGCTTCTTCCTTGATCGTTTCCTGTTTTCGGAATGAGTGAAATTACACACCCTTCTCAACAGCGCTTAGGGACAAGAAGATTCCCGATCTTTTCCCTCCGACTCGTCGAAACTCCGTTACCCACTAACCTTGATTTTGGGGCTGCCAGACTTCTCTGTCTTCGGCGAAGACTTCCTCTTGGTCTTGCTTTCCTTCTTGACCTGGAAGTAACAGTTCATCGATCATACAACAGGTCAGTTGAGAGTCGAACGCGCGGAGACGGAGGGCGATGAATGTAACGAGAACGCTGCGGTAGATGATTTCGCGCACATATGAAGTTCTCTCCGGACTCACCTCATCAGGTTCTTTGCTCTTGGACGTGCGCTTTGTTGATGGAGCGTCTTTTGGGCTCCCACCACTGAGTTTACGTTTCATCCCTCTGTTAGGGGCCTCTTTTTTGACTTCGGTTTTCGGACTGGCCACGTTTTTCGGCGGAGTTTTGTTCTCCTTGGGCTTTTCTTTCGTGGGTGAAGTCGGATCCGCTCTCTCCACATCTTCCTCGCTACAACAGAGGTGAAAATTCCTAGATACAAGGTACATATTCTTCCATAGACTTATTGTTTTCTTTCCCAAGCTGCACAAGCCTCCCCTGAATCAAGCAAAATGGCATAAAAAAACACTTGATACGTTGGGAGGCTAAGCGCGGGGACATACCTGTCGGAAGTGACAATCCGTGATTTCTTCTTGGTTTTCGTTTTAACAGGGGAGTCGGGCTCCACGCTCTCTGACGACGAGTTAAAAGCCGAAGGAGTGGCTTCCTCTTTCTTACGGAAGAACGTGGAAATCTTCGATTGGGACATCTCGAAGACTGTGGTGTACCTTTCAAAACCTCTCAATTCAGTAACTGGTTCTAGTCTACGGCGAAAAATGGCGCCAAAACGAAAGCGCCAGAGCGGAGTTTCGGTTTGTTGAGCGAATGGTTGTGTTAGACGGATGCTGCCTCGGAATTTCAGGAGTGAACCGCAGAAAATCCTCAGCATAACGCGATCGTCCGAACAGGAAAGACGAAAAACATTTTGCAGAGTTTCACGGAGCGCAACGCACCTAGCGCTGACCGAATGGAACGATTCGAATTCGCGCGCCACTACAGCATGCTGACTGCCTTGAAAACGTAAACAGTATATGTAAACAAACTTTCGCCGGTGGCAGCGAGCGTTCGGCTACTTTGTGCAAGTTTCGTTGAGTGCTTCATATTTTCTACAACCGTTCATGTGATTTGCGAAATCTCCAATATTAGAGTGGAGCTCAGCAGTTAGCTCCGTTCAGCTGCCTGTGCCTCCGCAATTGTGTTGCGACTCATCCGGAAAAGCTGAACTGTTTCCTCACCGCGTACGTAGTGTTGCGATGATTCCGTATTCTTTTATCAGGGTGTTTTGAGTTGGCCGTCAATACACCTCCAGGAATGGCCATTACCATGATAGTAGACCAACCTGGAGGAACCCACCGATACCTAGCATCATATCGGACTTCCTCGGATTTTGAGGCGGATCCGAGTTCTAGCCGCAGCAGGCAGGCATGGACTCAAAGTTCAGGGAACGACTTGGTCCATTCCGCTGGACAGCGTCACTAAATGAGCTCTGCTAGATTACCAGTTCATGTTCATATGACAATCAAACTAAAGCATAAGTCTCTCCCATTTTCCAGGCTCAGAGGTAGTGACTATCAATATGGCGGGATATTATTCCGTCGCTGAGAAGCGGCGTATCGAGGATAGTATGGCAGTCCAACCTTCCATAAAGAAGCCCCGGAACGATCTCGAATTAGCCGTGGGCTCCGTTGAGCGAGCCGTTCAGATCTCGGTGAGTACCCAACATTGCGTTGCAACACGCATTGGTTGAGCGCTATTCAACTTTCATGTTCGATGTCTTAAAGTCAGCGAAGATCTGATCACCTCAATCAATTTCCAGAAAGGAGCTCGCACCTCGAGTCTTCAAGCGCCAATCATGCTGCTGACGGGGCACAAGGGGGAAATATATAGCGGAAAGTTTCATCCTGATGGAACGTTTCTCGCTACGTCGGGTTTCGACCGCCAAATTCTCTTCTGGAACACCTTCGGAGACTGCGAGAATTTCCATATAATGACCGGACACACTGGTGCCATTCTCGACATGCATTTTTCTACCGGAGGTTCGTTCTGAAACGAATCAATTTCAATCATGATACCTCAGCCGTGACTACGGAGACGGTCTGTATTCCCATAATCGAATTGATCTTAGAAATCCCATCCATTTTCAGGAGAATTCTTGTACACCTGTTCCACGGACAAAACTTTGTCCATCTGGGACTCTCAAGTCGGAGTACGAGTGCGGAAACTCCGTGGGCACACCACCTATGTTAACTCCATTCACCCGGCTCGGCGTGGACCCCAAATGATCGTTTCAGGATCCGATGATTCTACGATAAAGCTCTGGGATGCCCGGCGCAAAACTCCCGTGAAAACTCTGCAGGAACAATATCAGATCACTGCCGTCAGCTTCAATGATACCGCGGATCAGGTAAGGCTTGCGAGATGTTCACTCTCCGAGTGTCCGTTTCCTCCCTGCGTACCGGCTGCATCCAGAAAATGCATTCTACAGATGTATTTCCTTCATGTCTGGTGATTGATTCCTCAATTTCCGATTTACAGGTTATTGCGGGTGGTATCGACAACGTAATGAAGATCTGGGATCTCCGTAAGGACGCGATCGTATACAGAATGCACGGCCATCAGGACACGGTCACGGGAATGTCCTTGAGCCATGAAGGTGGTCTGCTGCTCACCAATTCAATGGACGGGTCCCTCCGCGTATGGGATGTGCGCCCGTTCGCTCCTCAAGAACGTTGTGTCGCTGTTTACCAGGTAAAAGTTTCGAAAAGACGCCAACGCGAGGAGAGAATTGGCATCGGCCTTTCATCACGCCCTCGTCTCTCTGGCAAGCCTCTGACATCCCGAAAATCTTTCCACAGAGTCACCACCACAATTTCGAGAAGAACTTACTGCGATGCGCTTGGTCACCCGACGACAAGAAAATCACATGCGGCTCGGCGGATAAGTTGGTGCACGTGTGGGAGTGCAACTCCAGGAAACTACTATATAAGCTACCAGGCCACCTTGGTTCAGTCAATGAAGTCCAATTCCATCCATCTGAACCAATCTTGCTCTCTGTTGGGAGTGATAAGCAGATATTCATGGGCGAGATAGAGCCATGAATACCCTGCTTCTTAATGGCATGAGCCGCTGAATAAATGTAAAAATTCTGTACTTATGAGAAATGCATAGAGTGAACTTGATCGGGAGTGATTGGAATGGAGGATGGTGGAAGCGTGACGTCCGCGGTGGAATTTCGACCGCACAGCTTTGGAATACTCATCATGGGAGAGCTAGAGAGTTGGAGCTCTAAAGAGAGCTGAAATCTGAATTTGTGACCAAAGATGCTCCCGATGGATGTTGGTACGTCCCGCTCCGTTCAACCCGCCCCGGCCATCGGCGCTCAGTCTGGATAACCCGGAGCGCATGTTACGCTTCTCATCGGGTTCTCCAAGTGAAAACGAGATATTAGTTATTTGTTCTCTATCAGGGACGCTTTATTGCACGGAAATTAGTATTCTGTACAGACAACGCACCATGAGGTACGTCCCGCTGAGAAGACTCAGCAGGCCGTCGTAGTCTCGGTTCTGCACTTGTCTCGGACCGGTATAGATAAGAGGTACCGGTGCGGATGACCGGAAGCCCTCCGCGGGCGATCCCATCATTTCGTAGATATCGGCCGGTGATGGGAGGACTAGTTCTTGTAGCTCCTCTCCGTCGTCCTGTGTTGAAGAATCGACGAGTCATGGTGGAGCCTCAAGCAGGGCTCGCTCCTGGACTTCTTGAGTGGTTGTGGCTTCAAAGTAACATCCTCACATTCCAATGGAGGGAACACTCGAGCACCTAAAATCGAAGATGCTTATGAGTGAGTGGGTCTCGAGAGACGTGGATGCGAACGTTTATGCGGAGTCCGGAAGCGCCACAAGCACGATTGAGATCTCTTATATTGAACCTCGACGAGGGTCAAGTGGTCCGATCTCCGATATTGGCGATGGGGAGCTCAAGTGCGAAAGAGTGGTCGAATCCCCGAACCCCCCCGTTGTTATAGAATGTCGCGCCTTGGGTGCCGGCGCGAGTGCAACGACTAATTGCAAACTTGAACACCACGAAAACGTTGCCACAGAGGCAGACGTTCCATACTTGGAGGCTTGACGGCGAAGCAGGACGTGATACAGGGCTGCCGCTCTAGATCGGGATTTTTTTCAATCCGCAAAAGCGTTGTTAGCTCGGTCAAAAATGTGCGAATTCTCAAAAACTTCTCACCCTTGGATCCAGAGGACCCAGAACTACATTTTGCGGAAAACCAAACTCGAATATCTGTTTCGATTTCGGTTCTCCGACTCCGAGTCTCCGACCCGGTCGGTTGACTCGGTCTCCGACTCCGAAGTTATAGGTTCCCTCTGACTTTGTATTTCCCTTAAGATATCCTTTGATGGGACCAACGCGCAAAGGTTTGGATTGAATCAATCAATCATGGGAAGGGATCGGCGGAGCTGGCTCTATGAATTCTACAATTGAGGCAGAGGAGCCACGAGTCCTGTCAACTCACCGTCCGGAAACATATGTATGTGTCATGGTGAAGCCTCAACCAGGGCTCGCTCCCGGACTTTTCGAGCCTTTGTAGCGGCAAGTTATCCTCCTCAAAAACCGATAAAGAGAACGCGCGGGACATGGTTGGCTGCAGGTTACTTCAATCGAAGACCTCTATCAGTGAGGAGAACTCGCAAGATGTGACGCTGAGAAACCATCCCGGCAAGGATCAGATCTCTCTCATTGAACCCTGACAGCAGACCTGATCCCCTCCTCTATATGCTCTTCCATCGGTCCATCATAAGGATAAGGATAACACACGTCGACCAAAGTCTGCGAGCTCTCCAAAGCGACCGACCTCCATGTCCAAGGATTTCCGTTGCCCGGGCGGATGAAAGGACCTCACGATAATATGCGCCACCGAGTCAATCGCAAGGAGGGGGTCGAGCAACGAGAAACAACCTCATTAGAGATACCTACATGAAATTCACGTCATCATCGGAAATCCATTGCGGTATTCGGGAACTGCATGATTTTCCCTCGTCAGCTTAGGGGCGCAAGGCGAGGGAAAAATCGAGAATCACTGTACTAGACGCACCGGTTCCCGTCCGGCGCCAGACGTGCGCCACGTCGCATTGCCAACCCGGAAGAGCTGCTCGATATATTTCGCAGCCGCAAGGCACGTCAAAGCCGGCCGATGGCCTGGATTGATCTCTCGGCGAAATTGCACGAGCTCTCTACCTTGAGACCGTTCGACCATACGCTTCTTGACTTTCACGGCATGAGTCTTCCTCTTCCGGCTTATGAATGTCGCTAGCTGTGAGAACCAGGCGTCTCGGGATCAATGACTTACTTTTTAACACCGGTACTCGATCATTCGATCACGAACAAGGGTTCTGACGGAGATCTTCGGGCTTCTCGGATGTAGCACCACTTGCGCGTGACTACGTTGCTCTCTCTGGGAAAACCTCCAATTCCATTCGACGACGAAAGACGTCCGCCGACATTTCTCCGGCGCAGCCTTCACGCTGAGGTTTCTGTCATGGTGAGCTCTGACTCTCTCCAGCTGATTTTCGGCATACGCCACTAATCGAGATATTCGTACTCTCGGGAGGGTGCACATAATCGGAATATGGCTAATATAGCCGGGATGTTCGAGAATGTGGGGACGGTCTCACTACCACAATATGTCTCGCAATCGGGCGTACAGCTCCTCAGGAATCAGTACTCAAGCTTCCGCGAGCGGAAGTTGGGCTCCCACTATTTGGAAATATCAGCCCACACAAGAAGATTCAGCCAGAACGGAGTGGTCATCGTGCCGTGTGATAGTCTTCGCTTCAAATGTGAGCCCAGCATAGCAGGTTTCGGCCAATTGGTTACAGGACGGTTACAGGACAAAGCCTGAGTCGACCAATTGGAGAACTGAATCTAACCGAAGTGTGCCTTTCCGCCAGGGGTGAGAGCTGCTGATGCGCTGCCGTCAGCTTCAATGTTACAGCGGATCAGGTTAGGCTCGCGAGAGTCCCGTTTAATATGTAGAACCGCAAGTCTCATCCTCTGAACAATTCGCTAGATAAGAAGGAACGTCTGCTCATGAGGAACAGCAGATACGACTTGTAGCTGTTTACCGAGACTTCGGAACCAGAAGGCAGCGAGCGATGGGCATTGAACGAGAATTATTCGGTTGAGAACATCTGCATTTCAAACTGAACGCCGATACTAGAGCACGGGAATGATCACGGTTATCTTCAATATGTCACCGATCGGCGATCGCGAGGCACCGAGCATAACGACAATACGTGAGCAAAGAGAACACGAGCTATTACGTTCACGGTTTCTATACAGAACATTTTATTGCACGGAAGTTAGTATTCTGTACAGACAGCGCACCATTAAATACATGTCGCTGAGAATACTCAGCAGGCCATCGTAGTCTTGATCCTGGACTTGTGTCGGACCGGCGCAACTAAGATTCGATGGCACCGGTCTGGATGATTGGAGACCCTCCGCGGGCGATGCCGTCATTTCGAGCGAGCCCTCTGTTGATGGAAAGAGTATTTCCTCTTCGTCGTCCTGAATGTCAAAATCCATGGATGTGCCATGGAGAAGCCTCAGGCACGGCTCGCTCTTAGACTTCTTGAGCGATCGCGGCTGCATGGTATCACACTCCGATGAAAATATCTCTGCAGACATGGGTGTAAATGTTCAAGCTTCAATCGAAGATGCTGATGAGTGAATGGTTCTCGAAAGGCGTTGCCGCGAGCTTTTATGCGGAGTCCGAGCGCCCTGAGCACGATTGAGATCTCTCTCACTGAACCTCGACCGCAGGTTACTCTCTGATCAGTTCGCTTTATCATGCACCATGAGAGGGATCGGAATAACGGAGGGCCATAGGGGCAGAACTTTGATTGCTCGAAAGAGTCGACCAAAGTTCGCGATAATCCGGTGATGAGGAGCTCAAGTTCGAGAGATGTGGTTGAATCCCCGGAGCCCCTTCGGTTTGTTCGTTACTAGGATTTGCGCATTCGGTGACAGCGCTAGTGTAACGACGGGAAGCTTAGCGCTCTGGAAACGTGGAAGGAGCTTCCAATTCCGATTCTATATGACCCGAGATGACCCATCTGAGGAGCGTATCGGGCGTTCAAAATCAAGAGAAGCGCCGGAATCCGAGTTGATCCATACTATACAACAGACGATGATGTTCAATGAAGCTCCGTAGTCAGACATCTTCAACATCGTTTTTTTAAGAGAGTCTATCACTCGATAGATTCGCGGAGAAGTTGACGTTTCCATCCATATAGTTCCAAGTTGGTCGTGAAGTGAGAGCCGAGGATTCGAATCCCGTGAGTTCTGCGCCAGAAACTATGTGCATGTCTGAAATTCGGAGGACGGGTTGCCGTGGTGCGACACCCCACTACGTCTCTTTTCAAGACGATGGAAATTCTTCGGTTTCGAGTTCGGGGTGGGATTCGAAACGTGTAGCGATGTTTATGATCCAGGGAGAATAATACAGTGGTGCTCCATTCAACGAACAGCTCGTTCAACGAACAGCCCGTTCAACGAACTTCCTCGAATCACTCATCTGCTCCGTTCAGCGAACCGAAGGCTCGTTCGACGAACCTCCCGGAAATAGCTTCAATCGGGACTTCTAGAAGATTTCTTCATACGAAGGATCGCGATCGAAGTACAGTGAAACCTCGCTAGTGTAGACCCCCGTTAGTAGGGACTCCCCGTTAAGAGGGACGTGATGCTCCGGTCCCGGTCCCATACCCCCCATGATGATTTTACCCCGTTAATGCGGACCCCCACTGTCTACCCCGTTAGGAGGGACTCAAGCCTCCGGTCCCGCTGAGTCCCTCTTATCGAGGTTTCACTGTAATGTAGACAAGCGACGCGATAGGCGGCAAGATTCGGTGATCTTTGTCCGTTGTCGATCAATGCTTCTTGGTGCCCCGTTCAACGAAGTGTCCCGTACAACGAACCGATACACGGAACGAATCAGGTTCGTTGAACGGAGCACTACTGTACTCGTGATATGATCCAAAACCTTGGATTGTCGAGCTACCAATTGACACAGATCAAGCGCTCCTTGAAATGATACCCGTTTTCGCCGAATACTGGGCAGCTCGGAAAAGAGATTCATTCGCGATGATTCGCCAGGTCGGTAAACCAACTGCATTCCTGACCCTCAGCGCGAACGAAACGCGTTGGCCGCATACACTTCGTGTTCTTTATCGTTCACGTGATAGGTTCGAATCGCTTGGTGACGATATTCATCAGAGTCGAATTCTCGAAAAACTCGAGAGCTATCAACCAGCGTAGGGGAGGTGTATTTTTAAGGGGTTTTTTTTTTTTTTTTTTTTGGGGGCGCCCCGGGGCCTCTCCGGGGGGGTGTTTTTTGGGATATGGGGGGGGGCCCCCCCGGGGGCCGGGGCCCTCCGGGGGTTTTGTGCCGGCGGCACACAGTTTGAGAACTCCTGAGTTATGGGACAGTTACCAGTTATGGGACAGGACCAGTTATTGTCCCATAACTGGTACCGGGACCAGTCATGGGACACTTTATTGTCCCATAGGTGATCCCGGTTTCTTATCCGGACCAGGTCCCGGTACCACTTATGGGACAACAAAGTGTCCCATAACTGGTCCTGTCTCACAACTGGTACACCTCCCCTACTTCGTTGCGGGAGATGCCTTCACATCTGCTTCCTATTTCGACACGTTGGTACATGTCATCATGTCGGAATGTCCGTTCCGAAAATCGCCCCACGGCTCATCTTGAAAACTCCCGTATTCAGCATACACAAGACAGAGGCACGAAACGATATCAATATTTTCCACGTACATCACCTTGAAAATCATATTGAACGCTCGAAGTTTTCGCGGAATAATCCTCACAAGTTTACGCACTCGCAACGATGACGTTTCCCCACAACAGCCATCGCTAGGTACCGTCGGGACTAGCCGACTAAGTATATCTCGGAAAAAAAATTGCGAATTCTCAAGGGCTTCCCACCGGTAGATTCAGGAGACCAAGAGCTGAATGCAGGAGACTACGTTGCTCTCTCTACAAAAATCTCCAGCTCCATTTCGCCGCCATTTCGCCGGGGTTCCCGTTCCAGCTGATTCTCGGGGTACGCCACTAATCGAGATATCCGTACTTTTCGGAAGGGTGCTCATATTGGGTATATGGCTTATACTACCAATGTTCGAGAATAAGGGGGGAAGGCCTCACTTCAACGGTGGGCCTCGCTACCGGGCGGTCAGCTCATCGTGAAGCAGAATCCAAGCTTCCGGGAGCGGAAGTTGGGCTCCCACTATTTGACGATATCAGCCCACACAAGAAGATTCAGAAGGGACGGTCTTGTCATCATGCCGTGAGCTGATTTTTGCTCCAACTTCGATCCAGCACAGCAGTTCAACGAATACCGACAGCTTAGCCTATGGAGAACGGAAGGTTCCTTGAACGCCTTTTTTGGTGACTCCAGGTCCAGAGCAACCACCCATCTACTACTCTATGCTTCACTGTCGAGCCTCCAAGTGAGGAACGTCATATTCTGTGGCAAAGTTTTCGTGGCGGTCCGGTTGGCCTACATGTTTCCAAAGCGGTGAGCTTCCAGTCCTTGCAGTCGCCGTCACCCAACGCGCGAAACTCCGGTGAAGATCAAACCAGAGAGGCTCCGAAGATTCAACCGCATCTCTCGAACATGAGCTCTCATCGCCGGATTATCGCGAACTTTGGTCGACTCGCTCGAGCAAAGCTCCGTCATTTAGCCCCTTCATGGTTTCGAGCCCCCGTACGCCGCTTTAGTGAGCGAATTGATCGGAGTGAGGGTTCTATCCGCGGTCGAGGTTCAATGAGAGAGATCTCCATCTTGCTCGGGGCGCTCCCGAGCTCCTCATAAAAGTTCGCATCCATGTCTCTCGAGAAGCACTCACTCAGAAGCATTGTCGATCAGAGGTTCAACATTCACAACTATGTCTCGAGTGTTCGATCCATTGGACTGTGAGGATGATACTTTTGCGCCGCCACAACTCAAGAAGTCTCGGAGCGCGCCATGCTTGAGGCTTCATTATGACCCGTCGATGGACTCCTCAACAGAGGACGACGAAGAGGAGCTACAAGAGCTACTCCTCCCATCATCGGCCGACTTCTACGAGATGATGGGATCGCCCGCGGAGGGCTTCCGGTCATCCACACCGGTACCTCGTAGCTGTCCCGCTCCGAGACAAGTGCCGGAACGGGACTACGACGGCCTGCTGAGTATTCTCAGCGGCATGTATCTCATGGTGCGTTGTCTATACAGAATATTGATAACTGTACAATAAATTTCGATAGAAAACTAAGGGATGATATCTCGTATTCACTTGATGAACCCGTCGCCGGGCCGAGCCGAAACGGCCCGGGCGGGGTGAAAAGAGGAATGGGGCGCGCCGCAGGCTATCGGAAGCATCTCGTAATCAGCCCTCTGGCTGAAATGATTGATTCTGGAGCGTTACCTCCAGGAGTAATCAGCTCGGAAGAAGCCATAGCTGAATACCCGACTATTGCGCGTACGAATAATGGTATATCAGCGCAGCTCCGCGTGAGGGAGGAGAGATCCGGGGAGCTGGGCTTCTCGAGATCAAATTATGGGAAAGTCCGGTATGATGCCAAGAATCAGTGAGTTCCTCCAGGTTGATTTCGAAGGGGATCCTAGCTGAGCCGCAGCAGTCCTGGACTCAGGGTTTAGTAGGTGACTTGGTCCATTTCTCTGGAGGAAGTCACCGCAGGAGTCCTGATACATGGCCAGCTCATGTCCATATGACAGTCAAACTAATTTTGTAAATTTCTCCCATTTCCCAGGCCCAGAGATTGTGATTCTCAATATGGCGGGATATCGTTCGGTCGCTGAGAAGCGGCGTATCGAGAATAGTGCGGTAGTCCACCCTTCCAAAAAAAAGCCCGGAACGCCCTCGAATCAGACGGAGCTCTTTTGAGTGAACCGTTCATTTCTCTACAAGAGGTTCTTTCGGAAACTGATCAGTTTCGAATCATAATACGTCAGCCGTGGCTACGCAGACGGTCTGTATTCCCGTGATCGAATTAATCTTGGGGATCCCATTCATTTTCAGGAGAATCCTTATACACCTGTTCCACGGACAAAACTCTGTTTATCCGGGACTCTCGATTCGGAGTACGAAAGCAAAAGCTCCGTAGGCACACTACCTATGTAAGTCAAGTCCATTCACTCGGCTCGGCGTAGACCTCAAATGATCGTCTCAGGATCTGATGATTCTACGATGGAGCTCTGGGATGTCCAGCGCAAAACTTTCACGAAAACTTTGAAGGAACGATATCAAATCACTGCTGTTAGCTTCAATGAATCCGTGGATCGGGTTAGACTTGCGAAACGACCACTCTCCGAGTTTCCGTCCCCTCCCCGTTGACCGGCTGCATCCGGAAAATCAATTCCACGAATGTGTTACCGGTTGTATTATGTAAATGCTGTGATACTGGGTGATTGATTCCGGAATTACCCATCGATAGGCTATTGCGGGTGGGATCGACAACGCGATGAAACTCTGGGATCCCTGTGAGGACGCGACCGTTTACGCAATGCACGGCCATCAGGACACTGTAACGGGAATGTCGTTGAGTCATGAAGGTGGTCTGCTACTGACCAATTCTATGGACGGGTACCTCTGATTTTCGGATGTGCGCCCGTTCGCTTCTCGAGAACGTTGCGTCGTTGTTGACCAGGTGAAAGTCTCGAAACGACGCGACGCCAACCCAAGGACAGAATCGGCATCGGCCGTTGATCACACCTTCGTCTCTCTGATAGCCTCCGACATCCCGCAAATCTTTCCGCAGAGTCACCACCACAATTTTGAGAAGAATTTACTGCGACGCGCTTGGTCCCCCGACGACAAGAAAATCACATGCCGCTCGGCGGATGAGTTGGTGCACGCGCGGGCATGTAGCTCCGGAAAACTACTATATAAGCTACCTGCACACCTTGTCTCGGTGAATGAAGTCAACTTCCATCCATCTGAACCGATCCTGCTCTCTGTTGGGAGGGATAAGCAAATACGAGAAGCATGGGCGAGATAGAGCCATGAATGCCCCCCCCCCCCCACCCTTTCTTATTGTTATGAGCCGCTGAATAATGTGAACAATCTATATTGATAAAAATCAAATTCTGTTTGTTTGTTTGTTTGTATGTATGACCGCTATGCAGATCGCCACGGATGGGCCTAAGCGTCCGGTATGGGGCTTGATAGATTCATCGGCGTCCCCTCTAGGTCGCCATGCAGTTTTCATCCCGCTCTCGGCGCAGTGGCATAGTGGCAGCGAAGATTCGCCATAGAGTTCGAGCGTGACCCCGAGTATTTTTCTTCGCCGCGGATCCACTGTGATATCGCCTGACCCTGTGCGCAGATCAGAGCTCCGCACTGATGATGATTCATCCTTTGCTGCATCCGTATAGGACCGGAGTTGCATCTCCGAGATCGGTCGAGTGATGCTTCCGAAGCCTTTGAGAGTAACGCCGGGCGACGCGCCGCGGTGCGACGAGACCCTTTGCACCGGAACATCAAATGAGCGCCCTTTAGCGTTTAGTGTTCTATTTCCAAGAAGAAAATTTCTACGGATTCGTAACGGCTTAGGGTCGGGTGGAACTGTAGTCAAGGGAGACGGAAGTGATCGTGAAGACAGGCTCAGCGATCAACGACAAAGAACATCTCGGTCAGACGCCGTGAGTCAGCAGAACAACGTGAACTCCGAGAAAAGATCAACGGCGAAGAACCTCTCGAGCAAGAGAAGGCGAATCGGAAGAACATCGTGAACTCAGAGTGGACGATCAACGCCAGAGAACATCTCAGGCGAGGAAGACGAATCGGAAGAACAACGCAATCTCAGACTGGAAACCAACGGCAGCAAATGGCGCAGGCGAGACATGATGAAACGAATGAAGAAGATGACCGACGACTTGCTGCTGATCGACAGGGAGCGCGCAACCGAACGAGCAGAACACGGCAAATCTCGAATTTGAAGTTCGCCACATTCAATTATGATCCAAATGTCGATGCTCTGCGAATCCAGCGATAGAAATTGGCGGAATGAATCAAATATGTGACTTCTGTCGGGCCAGAACATTCGGGAAAGAGCCTCCAGGAATATGCTGCAAGAGTGGAACGGTAGAATTACCGCAGCTGGAACCCCCACCCCATGATCTACGATCTCTCATGTCTGCCCGAATATCCGAATCGAAGCATTTCCTGGCAAACATCAGAGGCTAAAATTCGTGCTTCCAGATGACATCGTTTGGGACGACAGTTCTCCTCCAATTCATCCCTAAAACTTCAAGACACGGGGGCAGAAACTCCCAAATTACTGCAAATTCATTTCATAGGAGATGAAGAATCTCAAATAGATCAAAGATGTAGTCTTATGCCAAACGTGCGACGCGAGATCGTGTCCATACTGCAACGTCTATTCAACGAGCACAACAGCCTCATCCGCAAATTCAAAACTCGATTGGAGAGAATGCCGACGGATAGATACAAACTCATCATCAAAGCGGACAAAACACCGGTCGGTGAGCACGAAGGACGCTTCAATGCGCCAACGTTGAATGAGGTGGCTGTCGTCGCCATGTTTCTCGCACGGTCAACTTTACGCTGCCCTCACTCGAGTTGGATCTCCAAGGAATATTTTCGTATACGCGCAGGAAGGCAAAACACGAAATGTAGTTTACAAAGAAGTATTGTAGGGGGGATGATTATCTTGACTAATATCTCGACGAACGTCTCAAAAATCCAAACCTCCGAATCGAACGATTGTCGCCCGTCAAAGTCGGCAGGAAACTCTCCTCCAGGATTCATTGCCGATCTTCCAATTGATACAAAACCCCTTGATAATCTTCCAACCCGCCCCGCATGACAGGTCGGAGGAGCCGTAATCGTCGAGTGGGGGAACGTGGGGCAGCTAAGAGAGCCGGCGGGAGGCCGGCTAGTGTGTATTTATAAGGAAAGCATTGCGTAAGCTTGAGAAAGATTTCGAGCTAGCATCATTCACTATGCAGGGTATTGAACTAACGGAGAGATAGGGATAGAGGACGGTGAAATCGGGACGTCGACAGGGGAATGCCGACCATGCAATCACTGGAGAGCTAGGAAAACCAGAGGATTGTCAGGGAACTGAAATCTGGATCTGCAACCAAACGGGCTCCCGATGGATTTTGATACATCCGACTCCGTTCAACCCGCCCGTGCCACTTGAGCTCAGTCCGGATGAGCGCATGCTCCGCTTCCCGTCGGGTTCCCCAAGTATGCACGAGATATTATCTCCTAGTTTTCCATCAAAATTTATTGTACGGTAATCAGTATTCTGTACAGACACCGCACCATGAGGTACATCCCGATGAGAAGACTCAGCAGGCCGCCGTAGCCGCCGTCGCATTTGTCCCGAAGCGGGACAGCTAAGAGGTACCGGTGTGGATGACCGGAAGCCCTCCGCGGGCGATCCCATCATCTCGTAGAAGTCGGCCGGTGATGGGAGGAGTAGCCCTTGTAGCTCCTCTTCGTCGTCCTGTGTTGCGGAGTCCATTGACGAGTCATAATGGAGCCTCAAGCATGGCTCGCTCTTGGACTTCTTGAGCTGTGGCGGTGCCAAGGTATCATCCTCACAGTCCAATGGAGAGAACTTTTGAGACATGGCTGCCGATGTCGAACCTAAAATCGAAGATGCTTAGCGGGTTAGTGGGTCTCGAGAGACGTGGATGCGAACGTTCATGCGGAGTTCGGAAGCGCCACGAGCACGATTGAGATCTCTTACATTGAATCTCGACCGAGGGTCGAAGTGGTCCGATCTCCGCGATAATTCGGCGATAGAAAACTCAAGTACGAGAGATGTGGTTGAATCTCCGGAGACCCCCCCCCTTGGTTCGTTCGTTTGTAGAATGTCGCGTTAGTAGGGTGACGGCGCTCTGCAAACGTGGAACTCCACGAAAACGTTGCCACGGAGGCTGCCGTTCCACACTTGGAGGCTTGACGGCGGAGCAGAATTCGATACAGGGTTGCCGCTCTAGATCGTTTTTTTTCCAATCCGCAAAAGCGTTGTTCTCGGTCAAAATGTGCGACCTCTCAGAAACTTCTAACCGTTGGATCTAGAGGACCAATAACTACATTTTGCGGAAAACCAAACTCGACTATCTGTTTCGAGTTCGGTTCTCCGACTCCGAGTTCCCGACTCCGAAGTCATAGGTTCCCTCTGACTGTGAATTTACTTTGAGATATCCTTCGATGGGACCAACGCGCAAAGGTTTGGATTGGATCAATCAATCTCTCTATCGATTGTACAATTGAGGCAGAAGAGCCACGAGTCCTGTCAACTCACAGTCCGGAAACATATGTATGTGTCATGGTGAAGCCTCAACCAGGGCTCGCTGCCGGACTTCTTCGAGCCTTTGTAGCGGCAAGGTATCTTCCTCACAAAACCGATGAAGAGAACGCGCGGGACATGGTTGGCTGCAGGTTACTTCAATCGAAGACCTCTATCAGTGAGGAGAACTCGCAAGATGTGACGCTGAGAAACAATCCCGGTACGATTCAGATCTGTTTCATTGAACCCTGACAGCAGACGTGATCTCCTACTCGATATGCTCTTCCACCGGTCCATCATACGTGCAAGATAAGGATAACACACGTCGACCAAAGTCGGCGATGATCAGGCAATCCTGAACTCTTTCCTCCTCGAGCCGCTCTTTCAGTGGCACAGCGTACGCCCAAGTTTGAGCGAGCACAGGTCGAACAAAGCCTGCGATAATTCGACAGGAAAAAAATTTAGAAAATCAGATCATCGGGTCATCTCCACACTGTGAGCGCAGGATACGTCAAGCAGACACATGGCCTCCTCATCTTGTGAAGGGAACGCCGCGCGAAATCGTCATCGATATTCCGAGCTCGACACGATTGGTCACGCGTCCCAAAAATAGAGGCCTCCACCTAAAGTCCGAGACGCTCCTGGATCAATCGGATGGGAGCTCTCCAAAGCGACCGACCTCCATGTCCGAGGACTTCAGTTGCCCGGCCGAATGGAAGGACCTCACGGTAATATGCGCCATTGAGTCGATCGCAAGAAGAGAATTAAGCAACGAGAAACAACCTCATCAGAGAGACCTACGTGAAACTCTTGTTATAATTGAAAACCTATCGCGGCATGCGGGGACCGCAAGATTTTCCCTCGTCACTTTGCGGTGCAAGGTGGAAAAAAAAAGTTGAGAATCACTGCTCTAGACGCATCGCTTCTCGTCCGGCGCCAGGCGTGCGCCACGTCGCATCGTCCTCCCGGAAGAGCTGCTTGAAATATTTCGGAGCCGCAAGGCACGTCAAAACCGGCCGATAGCCTGGATTGATCACTCGGCGAAATTGCACAAGCTCTTCTACCTTGAGAGGGTTCGACCATACGCTCCTTGACTTTAACGGTATGAGTCTCCCTCTTCCGGCTCATGAATGTCGCTAGCTGTGAGAACCAGGCGTCACGGGAACATTCACTTACTTTTTAACACCGGTACACGATCATTCGGTCACGAAGTGGATTCTGACGGAGATCTTCGGGCTTCTCCGATGTAACACCACTTGCGCGTGACGACGTTGCTCTCTCTGGGAAAACCTCCAATTCCATCCAGCGACGAAAGACGTCCGCCGACATTTCTCCGGCGCAGCCTTCACGCTGAGGTGCCACTAATCGAGATATTCGTACTCTCGGGAAGTTGCTCATATTTAGGATATGGCTAATACAACCGGGATCAGGGCCGGATTTAAGAAATCGCCGCCGCTAGGCTGGGGAAATCTCGCCGCCCCATGTCTGAGCAAAATCTGCCGCTTCACGTAGCAGTTCCAGAATCAATGATCTCATAGCGTTATGCAATTTTGGCATTCAGATCTTCATGAGGCTCCATTGGGCGCTTTGTTCTCGGTTCCCCTTGGTTTTCAGCACGGAGCCTCTGCGGCTGATGGTTGCTCGAGGATTGAACAATCGTTCCAACACTTCTTCGTTTTCCATCGTTGTCACAATTGGTTTGGTATCAGTAACCCGGGGCGTATCGATTGGTGAGAAGAGAACACAGGAGCTGCGAAGCGATTGAATGTCTTCGGCAGACCTCAGCAGCCTGATCTCGGTACCTACGAGTCGGAAGCTTACTCTCTGAGGAGAATCGCGTATCGGCGGCGCGGTTCCCAAAGTCCGAGCTCATCTGATGAAAATCGACTTCATCGTGATCATTAGTTCTTTCTATCACGCTTATGAGGCAAGTTTATCACCAGCAGATCGATCTCTCGGGAATCTCCTGGGCGATAGTGAATTTCCAAGTTATCCTGACCGCGAGCCTGTGCTTGTCATACGAGGTGGCCGCTCTGAATCGGGAATTCCCGTCTTTATAGCGACAAGATTCATATCTCGGTCGAAAATCGACTGAAATTCCAAAACTCTCCCTCATTGGATTCGGCGAACGAAAATATACTTTGCACCGAATCCGATTATCTGTCTCGTATGAGTCTGAGTTCCATTCCGGAGTCGAGAGATGAGAATTTGCAAGTCATTTCAGAAGCGACCCGAAATTCTCTTTCGTCGACTGGAAGAACTGAATTTCCGCATGGGATTCACTGCGAGTGGGGACACACACAAGCGCAAAGGTCTGGATCGCGCGCATTGCGCACAAGGAAAATGCGAAGCCTTCAGATGCTAGAATTCAGAACGATCGAGAGGTTCCGCGGTCACTGCTAACCCAAAGCGCAGAAAAAGAGCTTGCAGAATGAGTGGTGAGTCTCTTGGCGTTCATTTCATTACATTTTCATCATGGAATCCCACTACGGTGACCTTCCGATTCATTTGTTTCTGGAATGTGAGTTGACAGGACTCGTCGCTCCTCTTCCTCCATTGGAAGCTCCATAGGAGCTGGCTCCGCCGATTTTTTCCATGCTTAATTGATCCAATCCAAACCTTCGCGCGTTGTTGCGTAACCCATCGGACAAAATCTCAGAGGAAATTCGAAGTCTGAGATTTCCTCTGATTCAGAAGTCGGATTGAAACTTACGCGAAACAGACGTTTGAGTTTGGTCTCCGGCAAAATGATGTATGAAGTCTTCTGAATCCAAGGGTGAATCGCAGAATTCCGAAATCCCGCACATTATTGACCGAGATATGGACGTTCTCCGGATCGAAGAAAGGTTCCCGATTTAGAGCGGCCACCCTGTACTACTCTCTGCATCACCGTCAAGGCTCCAGGTGTGGAACGGCATCCTCTGTGGCAACGATTTGGTGGGGTTCAAATTGGTCTCAACGTCTCCAGAGCGGTTAGCTTCTAGTCGTTGATCTCAACACGGAAAATCGAAAACATGATCACAAGGACAGGGAGTCCGAAGATTCAACCACATCTCCCGAACTTGAGCTTCTCATTGCCGGATTATTGCGAATTTCGATTTCGATCCCCCGTACGCTGCATGAGTGAGCGAATCGATCAGGGAGAGGGTTTCATTCGAGATTGAGGTTCAATGAGAGAGATCTCAATCGTGTTCGGGGTGCTCTCGAGCTCCGCATAAAAGTTCGCATCCACGTCTCTCGAGACTCACTCACTCTTAGACATTTTCGATCGGAGGTTCAGCATCTACAACCATGTCTCGAGTGTTCTCTGCATCGAAATCTGAGGATGTTACTTTGGCGCCCGAGCAGCTCAGGAAGTCGAGGAGCGAGCCCTGCTTGAGGCTCAACCATGACGTGTCACTGGACTCTTCTACCCAAGACGACGAGGAGGAGCTCTTCGACTTGCCATCACCAGAGGACTTCCAAAAAGTGATGGAATCGCGCGCGGAAGGTTTCCGCTCATCTACACCGGTACCTCCGAATCGAAGCTGTAGTGGTCCGGGACAAGTGCCGGACCGAGATCACGACGGCCTGCTGAGTCGTCTCAGCGCGATGTACCTCATGGTGCGGTGTTTGTACAGAATTCTGGTTACCGTACAATAAATTTTGATCGGAAACTAAGAAATGATATCTCGTATTCACTTGATGAACCCGTCACCAGACAGAGCTGAAACGGTCCGGGCGGGGTGAAAAAAGTAGCGGGATGCGCCGCAGGCTATCGAAAGCGTGTCTAATCCGAGTTCTGGATTCCGACAGCCGGGCTTCAAACCCTCTGACTAGAATGATTGCTTCTGGAGCGTTACCTCCAGGAATAACCTCGGGCGAATTGTGCTTCAACACTAACACACCTTCCAAATCGTCGCATTTTTTAAAACCGCGGTTTGCGATCACCCGAAATTGCTGAAACACAACCGCGCTTAGCAATCGACGCATTTTATTCGAATCACGTTGTGACGAAAAGCTTTCCGCACTATGAAAATTGAGTCAAGCGTCGAGTGCACGTTATGTGGATGACAGCCCGCATGCATCTTGGACCTCTCGCCCCGAGTGTGCGATTGCCGCGGACAGCATCACAGTCCTGTTGAATATGTAGAACCGCGGGTCTCATCCTCTGAACAATTCGCTAAATGAGACGGATCATTTGCTCACGAGAAGCAGCAGACACTTTTTGTAGCTGTTTTCCGTAACTTCGGTACCGTGAGTTTCATCCATAAGGCAACGAGCGATGGGCATCGAGCGAGAATTCTTCGGTTGAGAACATGTGCATCTCAAACTGAATGCCGAGACTCGAGCACGGTAATGATCATGGTCATCTTCAATATGTCACCGATCGGCTATCGCCAGGCTCAACGCGATGCACCGGTCGTAACGGCAATACCATAGTCAAGAGAACACAAGATATTACTTTCACTTTTCCTATTCAGAGCATTTTATTGCACGGAAGTTAGTATCCTGTACAGGCAGCGAACCATTAAATACATGTCGCTGAGAAGACTCAGCAGGCCATCGTGGTCTCGGTCCTGGACTTGTGTCGGACCGGCGCAACTAAGATTCGATGGCACCGGTCTGGATGATTGGAGACCCTCCGCGGGCGATGCCATCATTTCGGGGAAGCCCCCTGTTGATGGCAAGAGTATTCCCTCTTCGTCGTCCTGGGTGTCAAAATCCATGGATGTGCCATGGAGAAGCCTCAGGCACGGCTCGCTCCTGGACTTCTTGAGCGGTTGTGGCTCCATGGTATCACACTCCGATGAAAAGAACTCTCCAGACATGGGTGCAGATGTTGAAGCTTCAATCGAAGATGTTAATGAGTGAATGGTTCCCGAAACACGTGTATGCGAGCTTTTATGCGGAGTCCGGGCGCCCTGAGCACGATTGAGATCTCTCTCACTGAACCTCGACCGCAGGTCTTTATCTGATCAGTTCGCTCTGTCATGCACCATGAGAGGGATCGGAATAACAAAAGGCCATAAGGGCAGAACTTTGATTGCTCGGACAAGTTGACCAAAGTTCGTGATAATCCGGTGATGAGGAGCTCAAGTTCGAGAGATTTGGCTGAATCTTCGGAGCCTCTTTGGTTCGTTCGTTACTAGGATTTGCGCATTGGGTGACAGCGCTAGGGTAACGACGAAAAGCTTAGCGCTCTGGAAACCTAGAGGAAGCTTCCGACTCCAATTCGTTGTGACCCCAGATCACCCATCTGAGAAGCGTATCGGGCGTTCGAATTCAAGAGAAGCGTCGGAATCCGAGGTGATCCATACCATTCAACAGACGATGATGTTCAATGAAGCTCCGTAGTCAGACATCGTCAGCATCTTTGTTCAGAGAGTCTATCATTCGATACTTTGGCGGAGGAGTTGACGTTTCCGTCCATATAGCTCGAAGTTGGTCGTGAAGTGAGAGCTGATGATGCGAATCTGTGAGTTCTACGCCGGAAACTGTGTGCATGTCTGAAATTCGGAGGACGGATCGCCGCACAGAGAGAGATTTGGCCATTCTAGGAGGAAAAAACTATTTCTCCGCTTTTTTTGAGCCAGTTGCCCCTGGAAACCAGTGGTGAACATGAAATTAGTGCAAAATGGAAAATTTTGAAATCGGTTGCCCGCCAGAAGCAGATTTCCATATGCTGATTCAGCCTGGGCCATATTTCCACGAATTCGGGTGGTCGCAAACATGGTACCTAGAAGCCGATAAAACCCGAGCCGATTCACTCGAAGTGCTTGGGGCACAAAAATGGCAGGGACCGAAAACTCGAGAAAAAACAGCTCACCTGGGGCAGCACGGTGTCCTGTTCCAAGGTGGGACATGGTCTCTGAGCAAACTCTTATTCAGCAACAGAATCTCAGCGGAAGAAGATAATGTCGCCACTGATATGTTCACGTGCGCGCAGCGTGTCTACACTCGAAATGGATTGGCGCCGAAAAGCCAAACGAGAATAACGACACGCAGACAATGGAGCATGGGAACTGTAGCAAACCTACGAGAGAGGGGCGGCAAAGCCCGCTGTGATGGCGGAGCGGCTGTGATTGAACTTTTCCGGCTCCGAATACCAGGGAGTGGGAACTCCGAGTACCATTTGCCCAGAAAAATCTCGTCCACACTTTTTCGTTGAGGACTGGTAGGATCCCGGGAGTTCACCAACTCTGTCGACCCCGGAATCGAAGCCTTTACAAATCGTCCTCTAGAATTTTCGCGGGGGGTTGCGGGGGTTCTGCGAGTTTCGACGGAAAGCTGGAAGGCTGGTGCATGCCATGACACCGATTTCGCTCTGCCTAAGGATGCCTAAGGTAGTTATCCTGTTGGGTCGAAATTGACAAGAATCAGTGGATTTCACTGAAATCGGTAGTGCGGTTAGGAATGCCGGGAAGTGGATCTCCGATCTGATTTTGCTCACGGAATGATGTTTTGGCATTGAACTAAAGTTTCCAATCCGGGCGGACTCGAGTGGTCGAGTTTTGGATGAGTTCGGGGCAGCCAAGTCAATTCAACGAAAAATGACGTCGATTTCCAGCTCAAGATGCACCGACTTTCAACAGACACAGAGCAAGTCCCAAACCGAGAAATCAAAGGCGGTCTTCGAAGTCAGAGCCGTGAGCCACTCTAGAATCGATCCCGCATGGTGCGAACGCTGGGGGCGAGTTTGACTATTTTCCTCTCAAGATGGCCAAATCTCATCTGTGCGCCGAAAATTCTTCGGTTACGAGTTCGAGGTGGGATTCGTAACGTTTAGCGATGTTTATGATCCACGGAGACTTATACTCGTGACTATGATCCGAAACCGTGGATTGTCGAGCTACCAATTGACACGATCAAGCCCTGCTGGTTATACCCGTTGAAACGCGTTGGCCGCGTACACTTCGTGTTCTATTCGTTCAAGTCATAAGTTTGAATCGCTTGGTGATGATATTCATCAGAGTCGAATTCTCGAAAAAGTCGAGAGCTATCAACCAGCGTACTTCGCAGCGGGAGATCTCGTCACATTTGCTTTCTATTTCGACAAGTTGGTTCATGTCATCATGTAGGAATGTTCGTTCCATAAATCGCCCCACCTCGCATCTTGCGAACTCCCGAAGTCAGCCTACACATGACACAGGCACGACACTAAATAAATTCTTCCCACGTTCATCAACTTGAACATCATCACATTGAACCTCCTTAGTTCTCGCGGAATAATCCTCACCGGTTGGCGCACTCGCAGCGATGACGTTTTCTCACAACAGCCATTGCTAGGTACCGCCAGGACTCGCCGACCAAGGATTTTTCAATCCGCAGGAGCCTTGATATCTCGGTAAAAAATGTGCGAATTCTCCAGCGCTTTCCACCGATAGATTCAGGAGACCAAAAACTAAACGCAGAGGACCAAACTCGAATTTCTGTTCGCAATCCGCACCCTGGCGCGTTTGTGAGTACCCTTGCGAGGAAGATCTCAGCCAGGGAACACTCAGCCGCGCCCCTTGATTCACCGGCAAATCAGGGGGATTTTAGCAGAGCCGGAACTCGAGCGAAACCTGAATTTGGGCGAAGCGCAAATTCATGCGGAACAAAGTTTCGAGTGTAAAGTAGATCTGGTTTTGAGTTGAAGTTAAATAGATGTGGTAACGTCACGTTTCCCGTGAAGTTTTCCCTAGAGGTATCGTTTCAGTATAAATCATTTCATTCAAAGGCTTGGAAGCCCGGCTCTCGTGACCCACAACCCATAGTTTAAGACGCTCCCGTTAGGCTGTGGCACACCCCTCCACACTGTTACTCTGTTCGCTGCACGCGTGCCGTTTTAGCTCGGTCTGCATGTGTCCATGCCGCCCTCCCCGACGGGTTCATCAAGTAAATACGATAAATTATTTTTTAATCCCCTTCCAGAGGAATTTATTGATACGAAATCAGTATCCTGTACAGACAGCACACCATGGGGTACGTGCCGCCGGAAGGACTCAGCAGCGCGTCGTAGTCACGGTCCGGCACTTGTCTCGGACCAGTACAGCGACGATCCGACGGCACATTCGCGAATGATCGGAAGCCCACCGCAGATGATCCCAACAGTTCGAAGAAGCTGCCTGCTCTTCAACCTCATATGTGCGAGAGTCCATCGACGGGTCACGGTGGGGTCTCAAGCAGGACTCGCTTCCAGAACCTCTAAGGCCTTCGTTGCGGCGACTCATCGTCATCATAGTCCTGTGAAGAGAACGCATGTGAAATTATTGCAGATGTTCAACCTTCAATTGAAGATATCTATTCGTGAGTAGAAATCGCAAGATGTGACGCTGAGCGCGGCTCAGATATCTCTTATTGGACCTTGAGGCCAGACCTGATCGCCTCGTTCACCGGGCAATCATACATGCAAGATTAGGATAACAAACTTTGACCGAAGTCCGCGATGATCAATCAGACCTGAACTCTTCCTCGAGCCGCTCGTTCACTGGGACACCGTACGCCCGAGTTTGAACGAACACTGGTCGACCGAAGCCCGCGATAATTCGACGGGAAAAAAACAGCTGAAGTCTGTACCGTGAGGGTAAAACTCTCCCGGAGCAAGAACTTACCTCTACGGCAATCGTAGAGGCAACGCTCTCCCTGCACTAGCGAGAGCAGATACATTGCCCGCTCGAATCACATCAAACCACGAGAGCGGCAACACATGGCCAAGATGCGGCACATACAGAGGGACAATGCACCACACAATCTTTGTGTGCAAACACGCACACTACAGAAACGATGACTTCCCCCGAGCTCTGGGTCTCCCGGAGGAAACACTGGACATGCCAGCAGTCACCAGAACGAAGCTCATCCTGAAAAACTGGGAGGGAGAGACAAGAAGATCTTCAAGAGCGCCTGAAGCGAGAGGCTGATTCGATAGAAATGTCAACAATGTTTATCCAACGTATCCAATCAAGATCAATGGGAACCATAACCTTAACCATAACGAAATTCAGAAAACCGGCTCATCTCGACACTGTGAGCGGAAGATACATCAAGCAGACACAAGGAGCCCCCTCATATCGCGAAGGGAACGCCGCGCGAAATCGTAATCTGTCTCGACTCGATTCCTCCCGCGTCCCAAAATGCGAGGTTTTCACTTCAAGCCCGAGACGCCCCCGGATGAGTCGGATCAGAGCTCTCCAAAGCGACCGACCTTAAGGTCCAAAGACTTCGGTTGTCCCGACGAATTAAAGGACCTCATGGCAATATGCGCCACCGACTCGGTCGGAAGAAGAGGATCAAGCAACTGGAAACAACTCATCAGAGATGTCTACATGAAACACATGTCATCACTAGAGATCTATCGCGGCATGCGGGGACTGCAGGATTTCCCCTCGTCAGCTAGGGGCTGCAAGGCGAGAGGAAAAATTCGAGAGTCACTATCTAGATGCATCGGTTTTCGGCAAGCGCCAGACGTGCGCTACGTTGCATCGCATATCCCTCCCGGAAAGGCTGGTCGATATCTCCCTCAGCCGCAAGGTAAATCAGAACCAGCCGATAGTCTATATCCAACTCTCGGCGAAATTGCAAGAGATCTCTACCTTGAGAGGATTCGACCATATGCTCCTTGACTTTCACGGGAAAAGTCTTCCTCTTCCGGCTCATGAATGGCGCTAGCTGTGAGAACCAGGCGTCACGGGAACATTCACTTACTTTTTAACACCGGTACACGATCATTCGGTCACGAAGTGGATTCTGACGGAGGTCTTCGGGCTTCTCAGATGTAATACCACTTGCGCGTGGCTGCGTAGCTCTCTCGACAACAATCTCCAAATCCATCCGTCGATGCGAGACGTCCGCTGACATTTCGCCGGCGTCGCCTTCAAGCTGGGCTTCCTGTTCCGGCTGATTCTTGGGGTACGCCACTAATCGAGATATTCGTACGTTTCGTATTTCGTCTAGGGAAGGTGCTCATATTGGGGATATGGCTCATACTACCAATGTTTGGAATGTGGGGGGAGCTCTCACCTCAACGGTATGGCCTCGCTGCCGGGCGGACAGCTCCTCTTGAGACAGAATCCAAGTTTTCGGGAGCGAATGTTGGACCCCCACTATTTGATGATATCAGCCCACACACGAAGATTTAGCCAGAACGGTCTCGTCACCATGCCGTGAGATGGTTTTCGCTTCAAATTTCAATCCAGCACAGCAGTTCGACAAATACCGATAGCTTAACACGGGAAATATGGAGAACGGAAGGTTCCTTATACGCCAAATTCTTTGGTGCCTCCAGGTCCAGAGCGGCCACTCTGTACTACTCTCTGCTTCACTATTGAGCCTCCAAGTGAGGATTGTCATACTCTGTGGCATAGTTTCCGTGGAGGTCCAGTTGGTCTCCGTGTTTCCAAAGCGGTGAGCTTCCAGTCGTTGCACTCGCCGTCACCCAACCAGCGGAATGCTAGTAGAGATCGAACGAGAGAGACTCCGAAGATCCCACCACATCTCTTGAACTTGAGCTCTCATCGCCGAATCATCGCGAACTTTGGTCGACTCGTGCGAGCAAAGTTCCGTCGTTTAGCCTCTTGATGGTCCCGATTCCCCGCACGCTGCATTAGTGAGCGAACTGATCGGAGTGAGGGTTCGATCCGCGGTCGAGGTTCAATGAGAGAGATCTTCATCTTGCTCGGGGCGCTCCCGAGCTCCGCATAAAAGTTCGCATCCGTGACTCTCGAGACGCATTCATTCAGAAGCATCTTCGATCGGAGGTTCAACATTCACAACAATGTCTCGAGTGCTCTATCCATTGGACTGTGAGGATGATACCTTGGCACCGCCACAGCTCAAGAAGTCTCGGAGCGCGCCATGCTTGAGGCTCTACAATGACTCGTCGATGGACTCCCCAACAGAGGACGACGAAGAGGAGCTACAAGAGCTACTCCTCCCATCACCGGCCGCTTTCTACGAGATGATGGGATCGCCCGCGGAGGGCTTCCGGTCATCCTCACCGGTACCTCTCAGCTGTCCCGCTCCGAGACAAGTGCCGGAACGGGACTACGACGGCCTGCTGAGTATTCTCAGCGGCATGTATCTCATGGTGCGTTGTCTATACAGAATATTGATAACTGTACAATAAATTTCGATAGAAAACTAAGGAATGATGTCTCGTATTCACTTGATGAACCCGTCGCCGGGCCGAGCCGAAACGGCCCGGGCTGAAAAGAGTAATGGGGCGCGCCGCAGGCTATCGGAAGCATCTTGTAATCAGCCCTCTGGCTAGAATGATTGATTCTGGAGCGTTACCTCCAGGAGTAATCAGCTCGGAAGAAGCCACAGCTGAATACCCGACTATTGCGCGTACAAACAATGGTATATGAAGGCAGCTCCGCGTGAGGGAGGAGAGATCCGAGGAGCTGGGCTTCTCGAGATCAAATTATGGGGAAGTCCGGTATGATGCCAAGAATCAGTGAGTTCCTCCAGGTTGATTTCGAAGAGGATCCTAGCTGAGCCGCAGAAGTCCTGGACTCAGGGTTTAGTAGGCGACTTGGTCAATTTCTCTGAAGGAAGTCACCGCATGAGTCCTGATACATGGTCAGCTCATGTCCATATGACAGTCAAACTAATTTTGTTAATTCCTCCCATTTCCCAGGCCCAGAGATTGTGATTCTCAATATGGCGGGATATCGTTCGGTCGCTGAGAAGCGGCGTATCGAGAATAGTGCGGCAGTCCAACCTTCCAAAAAAAGCCCGGAACGCCCTCGAATCAGACGGAGCTCTTTTGAGTGAACCGTCATTTCTCTACAAGAGGTTCTTTCGGAAACTGATCAGTTTCGAATCATGATACGTCAGCCGTGGCTACGCAGACGGTCTGTATTCCCGTGATCGAATTAATCTTGGGGATCCCATTCATTTTCAGGAGAATCCCCATACACCTGTTTCACGGACAAAACTCTGTTTATCCGGGACTCTCGATTCGGAATACGCAAGCGAAAGCTCCGTGGGCACACCACCTATGTAAGTCAAGTCCATTCACCCGGCTCGGCGTCGACCTCAAATGATCGTCTCAGGATAAGATGATTCTACCATGGAGCTCTGGGATGTCCAGCGCAAAACTTGCACGAAAACTTTGAAGGAACGATATCAAATCACTGCTGTTAGCTTCAATGAATCCGCGGATCGGGTTAGGCTTGCGAAAGGCCCACTTTCCGAGTGTCCGTTCCCTCCCCGTTGACCGACTGCATCCGGAAAATACATTCCACGAATGTGTTTCCGGTTGTATTATATACTTGTTGCAATATTGGGTGATTGATTCCTGAATTTTCTATCGATAGGCTTTTCCGACAGGGATCGACAACTCAGGGATCTCTGTTAGGACGCGACCGTGTACGGAATGCACGGCCATCAGCACACTGTAACGGGAGTGTCGTTGAGTCATGAAGGTGGTCTGCTATAGCACACCAATCCGCCGTGAATGAATGTGAGCCGCTGAATAAATGTGAACAATGTTTATTCATAAGGAATGCATTGCGTGAGCTCGAGAACGATTCCGAGCTAGCACCATGAGAGCAGACATTCAATATGCAAGGTATCGAACTGAGGGAGAGATAAGGATGGGAGACGGTAGAAGCGGGATGTCGACGGGGAATGCCGACCATGCAACCACTGAAAAACTAGGAAAACCAGAGGATTGTCAGAGAGCTGAAAGCTGGATCTGCAACGAAACGGGCTCCCGATTGATTTTGCGACATCCGACTTCGTTCAACCCGCCCGTGCTACTTGGGCTCAGTCTGGATGAGCGCATGCTTCGCTTCCCATCGGGTTCCCCAAGTGAAGACGAGATATTATCTCTCAGTTTTCTATCAAAATTTATTGTACGGTTGTCAATATTCTGTAAAGACACCGCACCATTAGGTACATCCCGCTGAGAAGACTCAGCAGACCGTCGTAATCTCGGTCCGGCACTTGTCCTGGACCGTATAGCTTCGATTCGGAGGTACCGGTGTAGATGAGCGGAAACCTTCCGCGGGCGATCCCATCGTTTGGTAGAAGCTCGCAGGTTATGGCAAATCGATGAGCTCCTCCTCGTCGTCCTAGTAGGAAGAGTCCATCGAGGGGTCATGATATGGCCTCGAGCAAGGCTCGCTCTTGGAGTTCTTGAGCGGTTGTGGCTCCAAAGTAACATCCTCACATTCGAATGGAGAGTACACTCGAGACATGCTTGTAGATGTTGAGCCTCCAGTATTCTGTACAGTCACCGCACCATGAGATGCATCCCGCCGAGAAGACTCAGCAGGCCGTCGTAGTCTCGGTCTGGCCCGGCTTCGATCTGGAGGAACCGGTGCGGATGGCCGAAAACCTTCCGCGGGCGATCCCATCATTTCGTGGAAGCCCCCTGGTGATGGTAAGACGAGTAGCTCCTCCTCGTCCTGAGAGGACGAGTCCACCGACACATCACGGTGGAGCCTCAAGCAGGGCTCGCTCCTGGACTTTTCGAGCATTTGTGGTGGTGAGGTATCATCCTCACGTTCCAATGGAGAGAACAATTGGAACATGGTTGTAGATGTTGAACCTTCAATAGAAGATGCTCATGAGTGAGTCTCAAGAGACACGGATGCGCACTCTTATGCGCAGCTCAGGAGCGCCCCGAGCACGATTAAGATGTTTCCTACGAAACGTATCGAAGCCCTCCCCGATCACTTCGCCTGTTAACGCGGCTTGCGGGGGAAAACCGAGAGAATATCACGGAGTGGTGTAATTTGCCACAACGACGGAACTTTTTTCCCCGCCTTTCTCGATCGTTCGGGCGGGTCCACCGAAGTTCGCGACCAGGAGCTGAAGTTCGAGAGATGTGGTTGGATCTTCGGAGCCCCTCTGCTCGGATTGCTCGACCTCCCGATCTCGAAATCCTTTGCTCGACTCGATTCATTCCGCATCCCGGAAGTAGAGGTCTCCACCCCAAGCCCGAGGTGTTCTCGGATGAGTCTACTTGGAGTACCGACCTTCATGCCCGAAAGCTGCTGTTTGTCAAGCAACGAGGAACAACCTTATCAGAGAGACCTTCACGAAACTCATGTCATCATTGAAAATCGATCGCTGCATGCAGGGACCGCATGATTTCCCCTCGTAAGTTTGGGGATGCAAGGGGAAAGAAGAAAGTTGAGAATCACTTCTCTAGATGCATCGGTTTTCCTCCGGCGCGAGTCGTGCGCCGCGTCGCATTGCACTCCCGAAGGAGCTGCTCGATATCTGCCTCAGCCATAAGGTACTTCAGAACCAGCCGATAGTCTATATTCATCTCTCGGCGAAATTGCACGAGATCTCTACCTTGAGAGGATTCGACCATATGCTCCTTGACTTTCACGGGAAAAGTCTTCCTCTTTCGGCTCATGAATGCCGCTAGCTGTGAGAACCAGGCGTCACGGGAACATTCACTTACTTTTTAACACCGCTACACGATCATTTGGTTACGAAAAGGATTCTGACGGAGATCTTCGGGCTTCCCCGATGTGACACCACTTGCGCGTGACTACGTTACTCTCTCCAGGAAAATCTCCAACGCCATTCGTCGACGAAAGACGTCCGCCGACATTTCTCCGGCGCCGCCTTCACGCTGAGATTCTCAGGTTAAGCCACCAATCAAGATATTCATACTTCTCGGGAGGGTGCGCATATTGGGGATATGACTCATATCGCCGGAATGTTTGAGAATGTGGGGGAGGTCTCACTTCTACGATATGCTTCGCTATCGGGCGGACAGCTTCTCTGGAATGAGAAGCCAAGCTCCCGGGAGCTCCCACTATTGCTTTCGGCCCTCACAAGAAGATTCAGCAAGAACGGCGGAGGATATCAATTATTTTATTTGTCGAGGGTCCCTTTCCCAAGACAGTTTTCACGAAGCAGAGAAAACGTCCGCAGCTGATGAATCATCGTGGTTCTTCTGATACAGGCCAGGGGAGGGATGCGAGTCTATATAATAATCTTCAATGAAGTATGAATTACGGAGTCTACGAAGCTACGACAGGGGAAGCGAATCAACAGCTGTCATTCATCTGTTCGCTACGTGAGCTTGATGATCGTGACCTAAATGCAGACCGCTCCGTCCCGGCTTTGTTTGCTGCATTCGCGAAATGACTCATATCCACAAGACGAGTTCCACCGAGTGGACTTCAGGAGGATTGTCTGCATTCAGACAGACGATACCGTTGTATTTCATGTCACTACGCTGCATCTGAGCGATCGAGACTCTGATCAAGAAACATTCGCTTTGTGAGTCGATAGGATTGTTTGAAACGTTTGCTGTCTCAAATTCGATATTATCACGAACTTGGCCCCAGGAGTGCGCAGTTTGAGTGGCTGTAGCTGTTTCACTGGAGGTGGTTCCTTCAGAGCCCTCCCCGTACCATAGCAATGTCTGCAAGCGTCCAAAGCAACTCTCGAGACACCTTTTCTTCTCTTTTCAAGGCGTTCTTTCTTGACTCGATGTAGTCGTGCCTTCACTTGATGCTTGTATATTCTGTGATAATTGACAATGATGTGCGATACGCTGAGTTGCTTACCGACCCGTGCCCTCCTGAGGACTGACGAACAAAATCGGACTGATAGGTCCCCGGATGAGATCGATCAGTCGTGTCCACCTGTCTGCCCCACAAAACCAGCCCCTTCAAGCCACAGAAACAAATTCGTTGTCATTTGTGTCGTGAACGCTGGTTCCGTAGATTTCCTATGAACGAAGTCGATCGTCGTCGAGCTTACGAGCCACCTCCGCATTCGCCGAAAACTACGAATTTTTCCCGCAAATGGCTTCCCGAGGAATATTTTAGGATAATCGCGGGTTATGATTTCGTTGGAGGATGATGACTGCACCTCTCCCGCACCCGCTGCGCCAAACAATGATTGTGGTCAACAACCGCAGATCGCAGAGCCATCGCAGCCACAACAGCAATACGGTCAACCAGGACAGGCTTCACAACTGCAATACGGTCAGCCAGGACAGGCACCACAACTGCAATACGGTCAGCCAGGACAGGCACCACAACTGCAGTATGGCGCAGCAGGTGCACCAGGGACCGTTTCACAACTCGTCCCATACAACCCGTGGGGGCAGTCGTCCCAGCAGCTCGGAATGATGCCATCACGGTTGGGCCAACAACAAATACCTCAAGGACCAATATTTGGTCAGCAACAATTCGTTCCCCGGCAAGCCGCGCAATATGGCCAATGGATGTCTCAGATGCAGTACCAACGGCAAACGCTGCCAACTCAAGCTTTCAGTCAGTTTTACAACCCGCAGCAACAAGTGTACGGGATGCCCCAATATAGCCAATTGCAGACTGCTCAACAAACGTATGGACAACCGTGCCAAAACTTGTCCTCATTACAGCAGCCGCAGCAGCGAAGTGCTCCAGCGGTGCCGACGGCCCCCGAGCAGGCTCAAGAGCAGCAAGGTGGTGCTCGGACACCACGAGCCAGTGTTACAAAGGAGGAATCACCAGTGGAGACTTTGGAATCTGCGGAAAAACGCGAAGTTAGTGTCAAGGCTCCAGAGATACCGAAACTTGAGAAAAAGAAAGAATTCGTCCCTACTCTGGAGGAGAGACTCACGAACCCAGCGGTACAATTATCCAGGATCGAAAGAAAATCTATCATATCGCGAGGTTTTCGAGGAAGCAAAGCGCCTACTGTCGCACGCAAGAGAAGAAGGGAAATGTGACGAGATTTGATGTGAGCTTGGGGTCATATCTTACACGGGCGAGATGTTATTCGAGGGCTGAGAGTTTTGAAAGAAAGGAGTGTGTGCGAGTTCTGTTGGAGAATCATTCCTGGCCTGTTGGTATGGCCGTTGTTTTAGGCATTGAATAAAACCGAACATGTATGTACTAGGTCGGGAATCCGCGAATCACTCTTTTCGTGATACCTACGTACGGGCTTTGTTAGGCTTGGTGGTGAACTCTGACTCGCGTCATCTCGGGTGCATTGCTTTCGCCGCTTGAAAGTTTGCCCTCCGGCATCTGATATCGCATCGGGAATTCCCGCTTCCGCCACAGCGACTCTCACAATCAGTCTTTTTTATTTCCGGCCAACATGATTGGCACTGCTTCATATTCGTCCTAGACTGTTGTATATCTATTCGAACTTTTCCGGAATTCGAATGATACTTGGAGAAGTAGGTCCAGAATCTAGGCTAGGAAAGTCTGCGAAATTCTGTAGATATATTTGCCGTCATGTCTACGCGACTGAATTCGCTTCTCCGTCGAAGTGATGTTTCAACCCTCCAAATTTGACCACCCCCAACTTCAATCGACCTGTAGCAGCTCTGTTTGCGTAATCTGCACCGAACTCATAGAAACCATCCACCACCAGAACGAGAGTTACCTTGAGGAGCGTTCGCCTAGCTCCATTTCAATATCAGCTGGTCAGATGAACACACAACCCGCCGCGACTGGATCAATATGGAAACTGGCAAGCTGACCCTCAACTAAAATTGGATCGGCTCTCAGCGGAATTCTCGCGGATTGTCGTCTGAAGCTGCAGCTCCGGAAGGAGTCCGAGCGATGAGGAAACTCAGAGAGGTTGCGTTTTTAGTGTTCGTTGCCGTGGGTCTGCAGGCATGTCTCGCTTTCGATCCCATGAAATTCAGTCCTTCAAAGGTGAGAAAGCGAGAATCAGTTACTCGCCAAATCATAAGTTCAAAGTCTTCATACAACAAGAAATCAGAGTCAGAAGCATAATAAGAACAATTATTTGATCTCAAACTCTCAGGTCATGCACGACGTAGAAGAAGTGGTTGAAGGGTTCGCCAAGTACCTTTGGGTTACGGGACTGTCGAAGCCTTGCAGCACAGCAATCCAGTACTCTATAAGGAGCTTCTTCGGCCTGCAGCCTTGGTCTGTCGCACGTGAGTAGCTAGGAAGGTTTTGGCTGAAGGGGCGAGGTTCTTCAACTTTTGACACTTCTGGGCTCGACCGATAATTCTGGTAAACCATATCATTGAGCTCGGAAATCTTCCTTATCCCGAAGAACTATTATTGCGTGGGTTAAGAGTGGCGCCTGCGGTTCGTTTTGTCCCGCTGCAACGGTTGGAGCGGTGTTCCATCTAGAATCTAAAGTGTGGATATGACCCACAGTGGTGGACTCTCTCGGCAAGATACCACCAGGACTCATGATGGGAACCTTCAACTCCATGGGTCACTATGACGAATGTCTACAAGTAAGCCAATCAAAATGGACCGAACACCCGTTGTTCCCATTCTTAAAAACGTCATCCTAATGAGCAGCATTTTCCCTCTCCCCGAAACAGGTTTACACCGAACTGAACAACGAAACCACACCCTTCAAGACCCAGAAGTTCGATCACATCGCGGGAAGGTAACCTGTCCGCTTTCCCTCCTCTTCCGGAAACTGCGATAGATTGAGCGAGAGCTCGCGCACATAGGAGCATTGGATGTCTCGAGTCCCTAATCGGCACCGAACGTTTTGAATTCATTGGGAAAATTGCGCACCATCGTAATCAATGCGCTCGTTGCTGATGTTCGCTCATGGGAGGCGAATGAGTTATTCACTGCAGGCGGCTAGCACGATCGTACGTTGCAGAAAATGATAATTAGCTGAGGAGTCAATTTACCGCTTAATGTCTCGATCCGAACAGATATTGCTCCGTGAAAATCGTGTTCGACGGTGAGTACTGGCTGAGGAGGTTCTCAAACACGAGCTCGTCTATGAGCAACGCAACGCGAGCCCTGATCCGCTACATGCTCAAAGAAGATGTGAGTGAATTCGAATTCTGTGACTCAAAGAGGCGATAATAATCGAAACAGTCTAGGCAGCCGAGAGACATTTGCTCCCGCTTTTTGAACGTAGCCCCATGGAAGAGAACGCTGGAAGACTTGCATGTGACAAATGCCGCTCTCCTGCTTCCGCTATCGCACGAGCGTCTTGCGTTCACATCGATCTTTTCTGGGGGTTGTGAAGGTGTTTCGGACGCGTATACTCGTTCGTCATCGGTTCCGCCTCTCGGTGGCGATGTCTCGTCGACATAGTCTCCGACGTTGCTGTCGAGTTCTAGGCCAAAACATCCAAGAATGACTCTTCCCGCCTACTGGGAGCATTCGGTGTACGCTAGGTGCAGTAGAAATACGAACGCGAACGGAATTTCCTTCCCTGAAATACTCGACCGTACCTCAACCGAATCTTTTTTTCGCGTGACCTAACTCCACGGAACTCTATCAGAAAGCGGCAGGTGCTGCTCGAGCGCGTTTAACACAATGCAGCGGAACTCATTGAGGACTGTTGGTTGCTCTGTCGTGGAACAGGCGCTTCGACCGCATCCCAGCAATCACAGTCCGGTCACGTACCCACTCACTTGCGTTAGGACGCCTAGTCAATTTTCCCGAAAACGGAAAAAGTCTGATCTTGAACTGGATGACGGCTTGATATGCGTCCGACTCGCTTGCCGAAAGGTTTGAGTTATTCGAACTCAAACAATATTTGAAGAGTTCGATTCCCAGGAGGGCATTCGCTTCACTTTTCCTTAATCAAATTCCGAGAATTCGCTTCGCTTCTTTCAGATGTACCTGCTTTACGAAATGAATCGCATGGTCGACGAGCTTCCCGGCTTCCTGGGGCTATGTCTTCCGTCTCAGTGCACGGCGAGTGATATGGACCGATTTTTCGGATTCGGTAAACAAAATTTTCCGCTTGGGATTCCGCCTGACTCCGAGGTATCCTCGATCCTGAACATCGGTTGACTTTGGATTCCACTTACAGCTACTCCGATGCTCCGCGCCTTCATGAAAATCAGCTTGAACTTCAAAATAGGCTCGTGCAAAACCTGGCAAGACATCGAAAACACGGAAATCCCGTTCCTCGGAAAAGCTGTTCTGTGAGTGTCGAAAGCACGAAGGTGGCCCTCTTTCCGCCAAAATAACATTTATACATTCCGATGACGACAACTATTCAGTCAGCAAACGTCTTGAGGACGCTTTTCTCCTTTTTCCTTGTAGCGCTGCAACTTTCATTCTGGTGGCCGTCTGTATCATATCGACCTTGATTCACCCTCCGACGCCGAAGGACGATTCAGGTAATGGCGGTGAGCACAAAACAAATGAATAATCACAGCTTGGCTGTAATTTTAGGGAAAAATTACCCAGGAACGCCTTTCCCTGTCTGTTGCAGCCGTGGGCTGTTTTGTGAGATGCTTCTCGTTACGTGCGAACGCGCGAAGCCTCGTTCACGTTGATGAAAATCCTCTCAGAAGAGCCCTCCATGGGCTACGTGGCATCAGTGTTCTCTGGTTTATTACCGGCAATTTCCTCTATCTCCATTCGATGCTGCTGACCGAGAATATGCTCATGCTCAAAGACAAAATCAAAGACGTCTGGATCAGCTTCGTCCTGAACTATTCTCTATCGGAGGACACCATCATCTTCGTCATGTAATGCATATTCGAAATATTTCCTCATCTTAGCATCATTTTACTCCGAAACTACTTTGGGCTGCCATTTCATTGGTGGAAGTTGAATCGGAGTCTTGTAAACCTCGACGGAGCCAACGAGGCCAGAATTTCGGGGAAATGTCACGAGAATGACCGCAACAAATGATCGTCCACAAACTTTTCCCAATTCACATCCGTTTCAGAGCTGTGTTCGCTTCCCTGGCGCTGCAACGTCGCGGACCCAATATACGTTCCATGTTGGTTTCTATTTTGTACATGATGATGCGAGTTTGGCCATTAGGCCTCTTCTGGATGGCGTTCGTTGTACTTGTTCTGCCCTATTTGGGCCACGGACCGACTTGGTCATTAGAAATGGCAAGGTAATATCCTACAACGATTTCTGATCGCTCGGATAGTCAGTGAACGTTTCCTACGCCCAGTTGGATAACCTGAGCTCCATCACAGGTTCACGACGAACTGCAGTGAGACCTGGTGGCATAACGTTCTGCTGATCAACAACTTTTGGCCGCGAAAAATACAGGTTTGCATCGTAGTTTTCGACCCGTCCTCACGGCGAGCGAGTCTGAGTGAGAGGCACCTTGTGAGACCCATATCTCTTAAGGATGCGTTTGCTTAGACTAGGCAGAGAGAATTTGATCGAGTAATGGGAGAAAGATGTTTTCTCCCATTCTCGAAGCGAAGGTGATATGCGAACTTGCGCTCTCTTGTTAAGATGACACTTTTACAGTGCGTCGAGCAACTTTGGTTCATGGCGTTCATTGTGCAGTGCTCCGTCGTGAGCTTGGCGTTCTTGACTGTGTTGTCGAGGTGGGTTAAGAGCGCTATTCCGTCGATAGCAAGTTTGACGCTCAACTGAAGTGAGTTCCTAGCCAGCTGAGCAAACATTCCTTCACAGCAAGCCTCGTCTGGGGAAAATAATTCTCCTCGACGCGATTGTGGCCAGCGCTCTAGTGACAGGAGCTCTGACTCTAATATACGACTCCGGACCGACCTTACTCCTGAGGGAGTACCGCGCAGGGTAGGTAAACATCACGTAGAATAGATGAACATCTCGATGTCGGAAATCAAAGTTTCAAAGGATTTGAGTTTCGACTGTGTCTTTCATATCAACACCAACATTATTTCTCCTTCACAGTGCCCGTCACATTTATTTCGACAAAGTGTACAGTAAATTGTACACGAGAGGTGGAGTTTTCCTCGTCGGTGCTTGGACGGGAACATTCTTGTCCAAATATCAAAGCTTTCAACTATCGAAGGTGACTTGAAAAATAGACGGAGCTCCCGCTGTCAACGGAGAAAATTGATAATAGGAAAAGGAAAACTAGCTTGGTATCAACAATTGCAGTCGAAAAACTTCATCGGTTGGGTGCTATCACTAGCTCTGATCCTCGGAATCATACATTCCACCTACTACTGGAACCAAGGTCAACACCTGCCGAATTCTACCGAAGCCGCATTTTTTGCATCAACTCATCGACTGCTATGGACGCTCCCGCTGATTTTCATCTCGACCTCCTGCGCCGTTGAAAGAGCGGGCAAGTATTCGAAGGGCTCACTCGTGATTCTGATCTTCTGGACGCCTGAGACAACGTAACACATCTCTCTCTTTCCCTTTTTCTTCATCGACACTCAGGAGTGGTATCATGGGTACTGTCATGGCGCATTTGGCAGCTCAGTTCTAGGCTCGTCTACTGCATCCTTCTCAGTCACGCCTACGTGATCATATTCTCCAATTCAGTCGCGAGATCGCCCTTCTTCTTCTCTTATGATTACCTGGTAAGACCCTTGCCTCGAACCGTGAATGGCGTCTATGGTGTCTCTGCAACCTTCGTTGGCTTGCCACACCTTTCGCGAAACCCAGAGCATTCACCTGGTCATTCAAGTTTTCATGGCAGCTCGAGAAGTTCGCTATGGGATAGTGTCTTCAAAACCGCGAACTGTTTCATTTCAGAGTTATCTTGCTCTGCATCACGTTACGCTCACCATGGCGGTCTCATTCGTGCTGTCTCTTTTTGTCGAGAGACCCGTTCTGGCTCTCCTAAAACTTGGACAGACCCCTGTGGAAAAAGGTGGTCCAAAATCGCAGATGACTGTCGCCATCGCGGTCGGCTTCGCATATGGAGAGCATTAAAGAGCTTTCGGATCATTACAGATGATCTCGTGATAATCGACATGAAGCCCACCTTGGACCCGATACTCATCATCAACAAGAAGAACGCGTCGGCAAAAGGGAACAAAAACTCATTTGAGCTAAAATGAAGATCCTTGTGTTCCCCAGACGATGAACAGGGGAGATCGGGGCTAGTTGGCACCACAGTACGCTGGCACTGCCCACGCCAAACGCAGACTTCGGGGTATGAGAGAGACTCGCACGGATCTCAATGGAGGCCACAGGGCGGCGGCTTGGTTTTGGAAAACACGGACGCATTTTCAAAATTTCCTCACGAGTTTCCTGTCATCTGACTGTGAAAGTAATTTCGATGATCCGAATGAATTTTGCTACGAACGGAAGTTCTAAATATCGATAACTAACGAGTGAAGCGCTAGAACTGATATTTTCCATCAGGAGAGCATCTGAGGCTGTTCGCAGTGACAGGAGGTCTTTCGACAGTTGCACGAAAACAGATGATCACCGGTGCCGTTACGTGTGAAGTGTGAAAATAGATGAGAGGTTTGCTCCCTACTGATCAGCATTTCAGAGACAGGGTACAGGAAAATTGACCCAGATGTTCCCCGTAGGGACGGAAGTTTTGTTTTAGCGTGCTCATTCAGGTCGTCGCTAGTCGCCGGCGCCAACGTACCCCGCGTTTGATGCCAAGTAGCCGGGGTCGCTCATCGTTGTGGTTATCAATAATTGCGCGATATTGAATTAAATAGGAGTAGGGGCACAATATCTACGTTTCAAAAATAAACCGTCGTGTGAATCCGGATCGGAATCATTCTCTACCTTCCTTGGTCATCGTTCGGAGCTATGACGTCCTAAACGGAATGCTCAATCAACAGTAATGAAAAGAGAAGGCCTCGGAAGAAGCTCTGAACTCTCTGCAGGCGCTTATTCCGTCAGTAACGAGACGTTTCCAGAGGCTCAAAGTTCATATGAACTGACGTGGGAAATATTGGCCCTGAAGACCCACGATCCGGCTTTGGGCAACGGAGAACAGCTCTGAGAAGCATCAGAGTTCGATTTGAGCCTCCAAACAAGTTGTAGTCGGCGAGCCTACGCCCCAAATCTAGAAGCAATATGAGCCAACTGAGTTGAATCCTCCTCTTGTGTCGAGCACGACGATATTTCTACATCAAACAGCGGATACGTTCCTTTGTTACGATCCCTGGGCTGAGTTCATGCCTTAGTGCAAGAGCTCACGACGATCGAGGAATAGCTTGTTCGGGAACTGATATCATTACGTCAGATCACCCCATCGTGAAACCCTGGAATTCGCGATTGGCCGAATTTTTCGAAAACCGACTTCCTTGGCACGCGGATCAGTTGTAACCTACTTTGCTCCTGACCGATGGTTTTTCCCCAGGAATATTTCTGCTTTGTTTTGAGGGATTGCCCAGCGTTCATCACGAAGGATTTGCTTGGAAGAGGTTCTACAGGCTACACCGAACTGCATTGATCTTGGAATAAAGTTCTAAGCCGATGCTGTCTTGGGAAAGGATCGAGCCGTATCCAATTCACCTCAAAGAATAATAATAAATGCCATATTTTGATCGTCGTCCCCAGTGGCGTAACTAGGGGGGGGGGGGGGGGGGTCATATCAGTGAACCGGTGGAGCTCCTCCATTCTGTGGTTCAGCGTACTTCCGAATTCTCGAGTTTCTATCCAGATCTTACTCACGAAAGCAATATCCATCGCAAGCTGTGAAAGGTCATTAAGCAAACTCGAGTTGATCCTCTCAAATCTGAGGACTTCAATGAGCCAATAGAGACTCGCAGACCTCTCCAACCTGTTTATAGAAAACGAGATGACGGGGAAAACCGATATCGAATCACTTGTGGAAAGTTTTGCGTCAGCGGAAGTCAGTAAAGTTGATCTTAGGGCATCATGATACTGTAATACATGAAAGTCGTTGTGATGATAAGCTAACTTTTTTTTTTTTTTTTTTTTATTAAAATATGTCGATCTGAGAATAACTTTCGAATTGCATGAGTGAAAGCGTGTTCACCAGAGTTATTCGGGAAAACTGTGAGGTAGAGAAAGGGTCCGAGGCGGGGTGCATTTTCGTGAGTTTTCGCCACCAAGCCTAGCTACGCCACTGGTCGTCCCGACACCAAACGACTACAACAGTGACTAGGAAACACGCCGTTCTCACCGGCTAGGCCCGACAGGAAGCCCAGCAAAGCCCTTCTCGATTCGATTTGCTTTGCCAGTGTCTCGAATAGGACAGTGTTCTGGGCGTACCGCTCGAGTCTACAGCAAGCTCCATCAGGCCGGGGCGAAATCCCATAGTCCGCCAAGGACTACAATTATGCGGCGGCACCCAACACTCCCACGGAGAGTGGAAGAGTTGGGAGTGCAAACAAGTTGGGACTCAGCCCGCTTTGAATCGTTTTCCGTTGTTGTTTGGTCCGAAGCTTTATTTTGTGCAAACTGCCACGATAGGACATGCTCCGTTGAATCCGGCAGTTTGGAGAGCAACGCCTTGTAACGCGCCTTCTCTAAGCCGCCGACAAGTTTCACGAGGAAATGGCGTCCGGGATTCAAGAAAATCATGAAATTCAAAGAACAGGATTCTCATGCAGCGCAACTGGCGCGAGCCTCGTCCGACAGCACCCTTCAGAAACTTCCTCCGCCCTCCCAACGCAATGTTGGGCTCTTGGAGCTTTGAAAAATTAGAGCCAAGCTGCCACGCTGTGAGCAGGAGGGCCAGAGAGCCTGGTTCCCGATGTTTCATCTAGAGCCGTTTCCCGTCTCGTATCCATCCAATATAAAGAAACGTCACCGTGAAATTTGCGAAGATACATTATTCCGGCGTGAGGTATTCCTCTCTTCCTACGATCCAAGGCGGAACCCTTCAAGAGGCGTTGTCGAGACAACGAGAATTGAGGTCTCGAAAATCATGATTTTCGTCAGAATCTTTCAGTGAGATCGGGCTTACGGCTCAGCCAGGTTAGATAATATCGCGACTCATCTGAGCGCTCCGTTTGCGCTGCGAGACGCCTTCCTGAATGAAGCGTGAGTGGATGACTGTAACCAGTGGCGTAGCGACCATGCGCCCGGTGCGGAAACTCAAAATTTGTGGAAAATCGGAGAATGCCGCCCCCGGCGGCCGTTGTCGAGCGCGAGCGACAACCAAAAAAAACAGCACAAAGTGCGAAATGCCGCCCCCTGGGACGTGCCGCCCGGTGCGGACCGCACCCCGCCCCCCGCTACGCTACTGACTGTAACTCGACCGAGATCGAGTGCTCGGTCGAACGAATCTAACCGGCAACCGCCATGCGAAACCTATTCCAAAATGCAATCAAAGTATAAAGGCAACTCTGAGCTCCCCACATCGAGAGATAGCGAGTTTCGATTTCGAAGTTCTCTTCGGTTTCTGCGGTGGCAGCCTGAACAATGCATCGTCAAGCGACGCCACATCAATCCCCACAAGGATAGATCGATGCATAGCGCATGATGAGCAGCTTGTTATCAGGCGTGGTATGATGTGAAATGCCGCTCAGATGCCGTGGTGGGTAGCATCAGCAATCAGCAAGGACCGACGGATCCATACTTCGACAGGGAGACTGGAACTGTTGCTCTAGCTTGAGAATCGGCCTGGGAATCGGCGGGGGGCTAAAAGAGGTAATTAGTGTGATTCCCACGAGACGGTCGCTCATTGGCAGTAGTGATGACATTGGATAATCTGGGGAATCATCTGCGTCGAAAGCTCTCTCACTCTCTCTCTTGGTTTCCAAACCGTTCACTTTCTGTATCCCATGATTGACAAATGGAGGTGGAGCTTGATTCCCAATGGGAGGAAACATAGTCACTCCAGAATTTCAATTCTGTATCTTTTGTTGGAACCCTCTCACGTGAACAGCTTCTCATTGTGATTGGAAAAGCATGCTTCGTCATAAATGCAGGTTCGAGCGTGATGCATGTACCACGATGAACTCAAACAGTACTTGATCTGACATAAGTTACGATCATATCTGGCGCATTGGGTCGTCTTCCGTAGTATGGAACACCCCGACCCTCGCGGCCGCACAAAAGCAGTTCACCGGGCCCCAGGATTAGGGTTTTGCTTCAGAGTCCAGACTGGCACTCACCGGTGAGCTTAGTTCGCGCTCTGACCAGCTTCGGATTAGCAAACGAGTCGTGCTTAACGACCAGAGAAAGGAGTTCTCCCACTTTCCCTTGAAAGAGGTATCCATGAGGAGGGAATGTCCGCCGCGACGTATGTACATAGATGATGATACTCAGAGGAGCTCCCTCGTGCACTGGCCGTCAAGATCGCTGTCATCGGCTCAATGGGGATCAAATCAACCAATAGGTTGCACTGCTAATCACGAACTCATGGAATCTTTTGGGGATAGACGCTACGTGAATAGTGCTCCACTAATGATCCGCCTAGTATGTAAGCCCCACTAAGGTCACCAGAAGTTCCTCTGCATGCCGTCATCCAGGACTCATGCCACGGTACTTTCTGTGAATCGCTTCCTAATCTCTCCGGACAGAACCTTCCGCTCAGGATGAGAGATCTTCTCTGATAAGGAAGCGGACAATCACCGTGAGGGATTAGTCCAGAATGGCGAGATGGACTCCCGGAAATGTTTCTCTCGCAGAATCAGAGAGATTCATCCTGGCTTGCACAAGATTGAAAGCTGGATCTCTGCCGATTCTCGCGATCAGAGCCGGCTTCGAGCCCGGTTGTTCCAGAGTCCCGAGGATACGAATCCCAAACAAAATAAACATCTGAATTTCCCCTCATTTCGAAACCTGTCCCAAAAATCTCGACATCGAATCGTCACCGACATGGGTTTCCGAAATTTCCGGCAATCGGTTCTTAGTTCCTTCCCAGCCCGTCGAGGGCGCATTCGACGTCACTCGGGAAGAGTTCCCTCTCCACTGACTGAGGTACGTCTACGAGGTCGAGTGAGAACCACCCGCCAACTTACACAGAACTTTCTACGGGCTTTTCAACATTTCAGGCTGAACGAAAACGTGTTTTCTGACGTTTTAATACCTTTCGAAGTGATTCATTCGCCTTCGTGAACAGTTGTTCTATCCGAGGGATACAACAGAGCAACGAGAAAAAGGAGCAGAATAATCTCGGTGGAGATCTGAATAACTTTCCCAAAGTTCATCGTAGCCTAGTTCGATCATCTGGTCAAGGGGACGGTGTGTGTTTTAATGTCTTCGTGAGTGTCCAACGCTGCCTAGCGGATAGGATTCACGCTGAGCATCATGGAAAACTCAACAACGCCTTCGACTACCGGGAGATTGGTGTCAAAATCTCCACTGAATGCAACGCGGGCAACAGCGAATCTCGCAAAGCATTCCCGTCTCATACTCGATGAATTGTTCATTCCGCTGAATGAAGAGCAGTGTAACAATCATATCGAAATGGATCCGTACAGAGGTAGGTGGAGCATTCGGACGAGGTTGATAAACCTTCTTCGGAAACGTGTAAGATATTGTTCGAATAGGTTCCTACCGGCTTATCGAAAATCCATCAGAAGAGCTGGTCTTCTTGTACCGCGTCTCTCTGTCCCCACCTATCTTACTCTCACAATCACAATCACGGACCGTAGTTCTCTTCTACCGAAAGAACAACCAAACTCTATCCTGAGCAGTTTCAGGAAGGAGTAGAATGCCGACATGAGAGCTTATCGTGGATTAGGGAAGAGGAACGGTTGCGGCATGGGAGTTGGTGTTGTTGCCTGAAACTAAAGCGAGTGAGGAACTTCGCTCTGGTTCTATCCCCGGTGCCGGCGGCCTCTCGCAATGCTGCGGTCGATGAATCCCTGAAATGTTGTCACCGACCCGATCTGGAAAGCAGGCGAGCGCATGCCTGGCAGAGGTGGATTTACTGGATTCACCAACGGCGGTCGACTGCAAGGAAGTAGCGCGCGTGACTCGCGGCGATGAATACGTTCATATGATCTTAACAAAACGCTCAGATGAACTTCCAAGACAGTGGAAGTTGGTCTCAAGGCGTCAACCTCATCCAAACTACGGATGAGAGGTATGCTTGCAGCAATGAGCGCGTTCTCCTGTTTATGGGATTGAGAGCTCGCCTGCAAACGGACGACGGCCGGCGCCGGCGTACAAGTTCCTTGCGGCATGAAACCTCGAAAAGCCAGGAACACTCTCCTTGCTCTGTCTAAAGGGCCGTTCTGGAAGTTCTACCAAGGGAGCGACTTGAGACGACCAAAAAATTGGATCTTTCGGTAGTCGATGGCCGACCCGAACCCCGGCTAATCGATGATCCTGCCTCCACACCGGCTCGTGTGGAAGCCCCGTTGGGCCCTAGTTTCCAGAATCAGGAGGTGATTCCGAAGTCAGTCTGACCGCGACACTTCTCAAATTGCTCACTATCGACTCCTGGGGGTCGACGGCGAACCCGTTGGGGGTCGGTGAGTCGGCAGCTTTCATAACCTGCTTGATGGTGTGTGACCCAAGGAGAGCGCTCCTGCGAGAAGTATTATATACGGAGATTGGTCCTTTCCCAAGCCTCCGAATAATTTGACGGTTCTGGATGGAAAATCCAGCTGGATTTCGTCGAACCTCATAAACCTCTATCGACTTCCATCATGAGCGTTTTTCCACCGCAAACTATTAGTGGAATAATTATCAGGGCTCGCTTATAAGTTTCGGAGAGCGCGGTCGACCACGGGAATGCCCCGCCGCAGTCTGTTACGGGCGAGCTGTTACGGGATTGCTCAGTGATGTTAGGGATTCTGACGGAAAAATCTTGAGGTCGATGGTTGGGCTCAACATATTGTTGGACAGCTATACGTACATACATATGGTACGTAAATACAAGGCATCCGCAGGTCCAAATGGAGCCTCTGTTCCAAGAGTCGTGTCTTGGAATCAGAACCTCGACCTGGGAGGTAGGGTTCCGGGTGTCCTGCAGGAGATGTACTCCCTTCATTCCGTTCCAGCTGAAGGCTCGCATCCAGTTGAAATTGAGTATCCCACCAGGGAATCCACCACATTCGCGCTCTATTCCTCTCCCGTTCACTGTGGTTGCGTGTTCCGGAGCTTGCTTGCCTGGGTAATCAGACTCCAAAGCATTGCATGTATTCCTCTCTGTTCTCCTGCCACCGGCCTCGAGGCAAACGGGAAAGACGGATTCCGCACCGCGCTCGATGCAGCCAATGACGGACAAACAAAAAAATGCTGCATCGGAAAAATCGTAGGTAGAGGCGGTGCGGAGACCCCATTCAGGCATGAATTACTGCCAAGCCGGTGATTTCCCGCGGCGGAATGAGGTCGACACGTCCGTCGTACGACCATTCTGGAGGATCACAGGCGCCTCTTGGGAAGTTTTTGGACTAATTGCCAGCGGATCGTTCACACTAATGGTTTGGCGTACACCATATTTCTTCGGTGGCGTTTGTCCCCACAGGAATCGAGGTCAGCTGTGCTTCTCGTTGAACCCGTCGGCTTCTGCTCAAGCATTATGCAAAAAGGCGAGGGAAACCCCACGCTGAGCACGTCACCGGGTTACAAATTCAGGATTGTTGATGACAAATCACGATTACGCAGAACGGTACTGGGGAATCCAGCTTGCGCTCGGTTGCGTCGGGAAGCGTGACCGCGCTGCAGCCATGCCGGATATGATCGTTGGGGGGCGAACGAACTCGCGTAACGAAGAGTGGGACGCGAGACTGGACCCCGCGTTATCTGTGGTCTGCAGCTGCAGATTCAGTCGCCAGAAAAATCATCCCGGTCGGGTCGCTCAACTGGTCGCTCGATCGGGCAAGTCGATGGTCAGCGTCGTGCTCACCGGTATTTGCGATGATGCCTGCCGGCTGAAGCTTGATCGGAGGGCTCCGCCGCGGCCGTGTCAGCTCCCGGTTGTGTTACGACCTACGACGCGACGCAAGCGTAATCTGAACAGTCAAGCTTTCGAACCTTGTTTTTGACCCCATTATCGCTGGTACATAGGAGAATAGAGTTTGGGTGGAAAATGAATGGCATGTGGTAGATTGACATCACTCAAGGAGGAGGAATTCGGGAATGTTTCAATGTAGCAAACATCAAGGGGTCGTCGAACCGCTCGAAAAGTCCCCCTCCTACCCGTAGACGAGATGCCCTCCCCTACAAAGTCCACGTCCACAAAGCAAGTGCGGAGAGGAGGCCTATTCGACCTGTCAGGAATATAATCCGGAAGTTTCCACACTAGGTGCCACCGCCGAAAAAGTTTTGAAACTCCACTGATATGGACAAGGCATTGGTATGCCGAGTGCACGCGGAAGTTTTTCGAACGACTGTCAACATCGTGAATTTGCGGGAAGCTCTGGGCACGTCGGTTGACGCGACAACGATCTGAGAAGTTACTTCCTCTTTGATTTCTTCTTATGAGCAGGAGGTCAGCGGAGTTATCATTACCCGTGGTAATTTGATGCACCAATTGCTATGTGGACGTAGACTTGACCCAAGCAAAAAGACGTTTCCGAGTGATGACGTACCGTTCCGGACTTGTAAAGACTAAATGACGCGACAGACGATTACGAAGAATATTTTCAGACTCCTTCCGTCCCACGCGTGCGTCATACTCTCATTAGGGATAGCGTCGCGCTCCGATGAATCTGACGGGAGTAGAGCGTCGCTCCAATCAGAAAGAGCTCCGAGTCTAAGCGTTTGCCTCCGGAAAGAGGATGTTCACACTTTTTTTTGCACCGACTGCAAGTTTCGACGAAATGCAATTAGGGTTGCAATCGCATTTCAGGACTCGGTTGCGAATCCTCCTAAATTTCATTTGGAATGAGAACTCCGACGGTTGTGCATAAATATTCGAAAATTTCCATCACGTTTGTGTTACTGCAAGCGACAATGGCTTCAATGTCCGCCGGGGCTCAGATATCTCATCAGCAAACGGTTTCTGCGAGTTTGCTGTTCTCGACGCCCTCATCGATTGACCCGGTCCGGGTCACCGCAAAAAGGGATCTGACGATGGCGGGCGAAAGAAGACGTATTTCCCACGTGGCTCTATTCTCTCGGCACCTAGCCAGCGCCGATGGACTTCCGGTTAATCAAAGAATCTCTGGCCCGTCTCGAAAAGTCCAGTCCCTTCCAAATTCACAAGGTCAATCGGACCGGTGCTCGTGGCAGTCCTCGGCGTCATTTTCAAAAACCTGAGATGGGTTTCCAGAGACATCATACACTGGCATCAGGGGGGGGGGGGGGGGGGGGGGGGGATTTTTGGGGGGGGGTATTTTTTAAATAGTGGGTTTATTAAAAATTGTGGGAATCGGAGCCTGTTGGCCATGTAATCGGTTTGCATCTGATCACGAACAATGAGGGCCTTGCCTCCATCTGAGCGGAACGATACTCTTAAGGTCGACGTTTGCCACAAATACCATCTCTTCGAGGAAAAACGTCTCGCTGTCGGAGAACTTTGACGACGACAGAAATGAAGCCGCTTTCTGTTTACTCTGGCGGAGCTGTACGTGAACGACCATGTTGCTACTCTCCGGCTCTTGATAAAAAGCCACGTTCAAACATGAGAGTATCCCGCACTAAATTTCATTACGGCTCTGTTGCTTTCGTGGCACGCCGAAGACGTCTTTCCGCTCGTCGTTCTTGTTGAACGAAGCGGAGTTTTTCCAATCTCCGACAGCAATGTTGAGTCGTGTGTTTCGCGGAAGTTCCTTGAGCGAAAGGATCAGGATGAGGAGGAGGAGGAGGAGCAAAAATGCTCATCTTAGATACTAATGTGCGCGAACTCTTGTGGTTCCTCCCCGGAAAGCAGCCAACCATCTCAAGTAAAGCTTGTGTGATGGCTGACGCACAAGCACGCAGAGCGACGACGGCTGCGAGCAACATTTGCACTGGCGGGCAACCCGAGCGCAGTGTAATAAACAAGTGAACGTGTGCTATTGCAGTCGCCCCTCTCCGTTATGGGAGCGGGCGCTCCAATAATCGCCCATGGCAGTGCTCGACTCGCTCAAAAAGTAATGAGTGCCGGAGCTGACGGAAAGTTCCTGAGCGGTCGAGAGATATTCCCTTCGGCCAGGGCTGTTCAGGCGGCACTACAACCCTTGAGTTCTGCTGGGCAGGAAGGAATAAAAATCCTCCTCAATATCGGCTCAGAAACCAGGGAGCTCCGCCAGAATTCAACAGTCTCTGCAACAGAAATTCGCAATCGCGAGCTCAGTTTTTCCCAGTGAGCGGATAATGAGGGGACATCAAAGAACATCACTGAGAATGCATCCGCGAACAAGCTATGGAACTCGAACTACATTTTTTTCTCTGCTGGGAGGTCAAAAAGTGGCCCTGGAGGCGATATTGTTCAAACAGCTCCAACGCTATCCTGCCAGATGGCGTCCTCAAAGCAGCAGAACGGCTCGCGTTGTGCCTCTCCACTCGGAGAGTACCTGAAGCGGACGGCAGCTGGAGACAGCGGTTAGTTGAGAAAAACCGGATCGCCTATAGAGGAGTTGTCAAACAATAGCCTCCATGGTATAATTAATATCCGCGTGCCGCCCGTTTTTTCGTCGACGTCGATGTGTGGGCAACGAGAGTTCCTCCATCAGATGTCAGGAGGATCTCGTTCTGACATACGATCCTCGAGCGACATATTGAAGATGAGAACTCAACTCTTTCCATAGGTTTTGAGATCAGAATGAATTGAAGGATGATGAATTAGCCAGCATTTCTGGGGAGAACACGTCGATTCTCGCTGCGGTGACTGACGCGGACGCTTTTCAATACCGCGTTATTCTACTGGAACGAAGAAAAGCTTGTCGGTTGGAATGCTACCGTGTGAAATGAACTGCTGTGAATCGCACGTTGAATCTGTCACTCAGACGCGCTGCGTAGGAACCAAGTTACAACGAATTCCCCATGTGAGGAACTGGAAATGGATTTCGGTTGGGCCAGCCTTTCGTAGGTTACAATATTGGAAAAATCTCCAACGAACGAGATTGTGTTACAATGAACACAATCAGCGTTCCTTGAAGTGCTCGTGTCGCGATAGCACCTCTGCCCGTGAGAGCTCGGGGACGAGCAGGGCTTTCAAATGAAGATTTCCGTCGTCTTACTTCAGAACTGCGTCAGCTAAATTCCGAATTTCGTCACATGGTTCCGAAGTTTTCGACACCTGTAGCAAATGGTTGCGTTCGGGGAGCTTCTGAATCCCGAAGGTCATATCTTAACTGAACCGGCATTCAGTAACTGCGATCAATCGACTTGGATCCAACTTTGCAAGACTCGTTCTTGTTCCACAGCTCATGAACTCCATATTAGATCTCTGATAGACGGATGTTCAAACACAGACGGGCGTTGGGACTGGAGATTTCAGCCGAGCGCGTAAGTCCACCGCGAGTGGCCATTCCAAATGAAGTAACACTCGTCAATAGCGTAGAGTTGCAGGATTGGAAAATTGGCGGGCACGCCCTCCCATTAAAGGGGCTACACCAATTCTAGATTGGATAGAAGTCTAGAGACAGCTTTTCGGGAGCTCGATCCTCACACCAAGAGCCGTCGGAGAAAATAATATCCTACAAAATATCAGATCTTGGAATTCCGGAGGCGTGACGTTCTGGGAGTGGGCTCGTCGATTTCCCCAGCGAGCTTGAAGCTCATGATTCTCTTACGAATTCTTCGCCTCTTCTCGACGAAGCTGCCTTTCTAGAAGTGCTGCGTTTTACCAAACCTATCTCTCCTAGGCGGCAGCCAGGCCAACGATGAGAAAAACATTTCGTTCGAAAGCGCAGAGATACCAACCATCCACGTCCTCTTTCTTGAGTAGCTCAACGCACGAGGCAGAGAATCCCAATAAATCAGCAGCACTGATTTGGACGACAAATTACCTACGTTTCCAGATGTCTTATCCGTGGAGTGGCTGCATTCGAGGCTTTAGAGTGGCTCTTGGTGGTCCTGCACCTTGTGCTCGAGATACGTGAAAAGGAATTTCGAAAAGCCCCAAGCGTGCGCTGAGCATACAACAGATTGAGTAGCCGCAGAGAGCTTTGAAGCCGCTTTACGACGACGACGACAACAACGAAAACATGGCTCACTTTGGATTCCGAGGACGCAGGCGGAGTTTGAATAGCTGGGGAATGTGAAAGCGAAAGAGGATTCCGCTCCCGTGAATTCGTTCGTCGCTAAACTTGCCGACCGGTACAGCATCCACGAGGCCACAATAACCCAGGAGCAATTGACCAAACTCCAATTTTCAACAGCGGCCGGGGGGCATTGTGCGTTCCAAAAGAAACACCTCGGCTGTTGCCCTGAACTCGCGCGGCTTAGTCCTCTGTTTGGAGTTGTTTATCGCTGCTGCAGGTGTCCGCTTACAGTTTCTTTGTCTCCATTGCTCTCTCGTCGTTGAAACGATGCAAAAAGTTATGAGCTGTGAGTTTTGTGCCCCGCGCACACATGATTCCCGATCCGATTTGAAATCATCGCAATACGGTGTGCAACTCAATTTTTGAGTTGGGCATTGCTCAATGCATGCTTATTCAAGGGACGCAAATTTGGTCCGAAGCAACAATGTCCCTTTCCCGGGAGCGAGGGTCTGACTTTGCGCGATTGAAAACCGTTCAACGTGTTGCGAAACGCGGGAGAGTCCTTCGCGAAAAATTTCAGCTGCTCGATATTTTCTTGACATGTTGAACGCGTTTTTCTCTGTGAACATCTGAACTCTACTGAGAACCTCTTCGGCTATATACAAATTGAAATGGATCACTCAGCTTCGAGAGAGGTATCCTTTTATAATCTTCCATGGGGCATGGTGAGGAGCCGTCGAGATCGAGAATAGAGTGGACTCGCCACGATGGGTCCCCGCCGGAAATTAGAGAGAGTCTCTTCTACCCAAGTGCTTTTCACAACCAACGACCGCGGAGCCAGTGAGAACGGTGGACAAGAGAACCACCGTCCATCTCATAGATGTCTCACCGATCGGGACCGCTGTCCTCGAGATATAACTGATGAAAAAGCTGCCACCCGCTGACTTGTTCCGCCTCCCACCTGTTCTTCTCGCGCTTTTCTTCGTCTGGCCACCAGCGGACACGGTCGCATATATTTCTTCCCGTCGTCGATCGCGTTCGTGGAACACAAAAACAACGCAGCTGTCAAGCCTTGTGTGTTTCCCGTTGCCAGTGGGTTCTCCCGCGGAAAATAAATTTAGAATGGATTGCAGTTGCTGGTGGACGCGATCGATGCCGCCTGGAATGGTTTCATTCGTTCCGGCAGAGCTTCATTCAGATACCGCCGAGCTGATCTCAAACCCTCCGACTCGGTGTGCGTTCCGTGAAATCGCTTGATGTCGATCGCAAATACTCACTTCTGCTCAGAGTCGCCGCGTTTTCTGAATATTCAATCGCGGACAGTGCAGAGCGAGACGATTCAAATCGGCTTTCGTGATCCTCGGGAATCCTATTTGTCTTTTCGAAAAACTGCGCCGCGCAGGCCGGCCATGTCAAACGCTGCGAGAAAGCGGACTTGGAATCCTGGAATTGCTCGAGCGCTCTCGGTGCTGCTGCATCGCGCTCCTTCTCTTTCCTCATCGGTTCTCCCTGTCCTGTGTTGGGTGAAATTCCATCTACTTTGGGTGGCATCCAAGTTCACTCTCGCATGAGAAATGACGCAAGTATTGCTTCCGAAGCGTCCTCCTGAATCACGACGAGGCATTTAGGTTTCGGAAGCGACGCGACGTCTTTTGACATGGTCCAAAGCCACGCACTCCGACGGATTGCTCGTAGCTCTACCCGAACCAAGGATTACTCAGATCCTGCTCTATCTCGCGTCTTGTTATTCAGCCTGACGGCCACGAACCGCTCGGATCTTTACATTGCCCACGGATAATGCTTCACAAGCGTTACGGCGGCGTCCATGGCAACTACATTGCACGCCCGGATTAGAATTACGACATGTTTATAGTTGACTTTATTATGTTGCACGGCGTTGTTTGACGCTCGGCCGGGAACCGCGGCGTCTTCCGCGACTTGTGAGCAGCTTGCTTGCCGAGTTTCGCATGTTTACAACATCTGATGAACGCACCCTGGACTCCTGTCATTGATGTTTCGCGACGCTCGGACGACTCTCAAGTTAGAGGCATTGTGGCTGAAGCTGGCAAGCTTTTCATACCGAAACCTGATTCGAGGTCGCAGTCGAAGTGAGCCATCAGCTGTTCGTGTCATCCGCAAACGACGCGTGCAGTGGCTTCTCGCACCTCACGTGTCCGAGTGACACGCTCGGGTACCCCGTCATTCGCTGCAGGGACCAAGAAGATCTCTGAGTGAAACTCAACAAAATCAACCAATTCCGCGGAACGCGGAACAAAGTTTGAGGAGTTGAAAGGCTGGCGGGTTATGGAATTGAGAAATCTCGTCATACCTCCTCTTCAGCAGACGGGAACTTTCGTAGTAAGTCTTACTCGTTGAGGCATCATGTCTCGTGCGAACCTGGACGGATGTCTCATGTTCAATCAGCCGCGATGTAGGTGAGCCCCGGATGTTCAAACTTCATGAAGCCGTCTCAAAAATATCGAAACTCTGGGTCATCCGCGCCACTCGCAACGGTCTGGTAATGACATGTTCCCGGAAACACGAAAAAAGTATTTTTCCTTAGTTTCCTCCCTCAATCGCTGCACGGCACAGCGCAATTTATCTGAGGAAGGATATCTTTGAGTTGAGAAAGATTTTTCGGGTCGATTGAAGGTTCAGCCGATTTCTAACAATGTCTCGCGAGAAACCCTCGCACATGTGCCGTGGTCATCATTACCATATCTATTATCATTTTCCAATACCACGACAATCCCGACGAGCGGAAATCGTTATCCTGGACTTGAGTCCACAACAATGTTCTAGAAGGGTAAGCTTGGTGTCACTTGTGCTTGTTCACGACAGGGTCATACGTCGAGTCACTCGCAACCCGGAGCGTCCGATTTTCCAGTCCACCGTGGAAGAGTTCCGCACGGGGGCTCATCTTGATGCCGACGAAGGTTTCTGGATCAAGTTCCAAGGCTGATGTGCTTGACCGTTTCTGGCTACAGTCGAGAACTGGCCATATTCTCTCGTAGGCTCATTCCATGGCTGCCGAAATCGGAGATACTCAATCTGAGAACGCAGAGCCGGGGCTGGATGACAGGGTTCTCGTCCCTGGTCTGGAAAATTTTTCAAAGGACTCAGTCTCCAATCATAAATTGGAGCTCCTCGCCAGGAGTCCAGTTCGAACAGCTCCATTGCGTTCGTTGCATCGATCAGGAACGACGCGCTTCCTCGAACGACCCGCTTTCGTTATCTGAGGAAATCCACGGTGACCCTTCCCTCCCTGTCGGCTATCGTCTCCGGTCGAATCGATGTATGGGCTCTAGAAAACCTTTCTCTGAGGAGTCGCAGAGGCGTTCAGCCTCTCTTCTCTGGGAGCATCTCCAGAGGAGCTAATTTGCGCAATTCTCTGGCCTAGCTCTCCGAAGCGGAGGAAATTCCGTTCCGTTTCCTCCGCGTCGTTTCGAAAATTCCTCGCTTGGAATCTTCGAGGACTCGCGTTTCATCTCGAAAATTAGCTTCTCCCAAAGGGTCCCTCGCACGCCAAGGGACTCAGAAAGCGAAACTGGATCTGTCTCTCGCGACGCACTATCAAACAAGGCCTGATCGTGATGGCACTTTGGCTACCATCGTCCATTGCGTCACTTGAAGACTCGCGTAGATTGGGGTGTGGTGGGCTTTTCGTTCACAGGAAACGAGTTATTCTCCCCAACAGATGTGTGATGTCGCTCTTACAATCTCATCCGAGTGTTCTGCGACAGTTGAATGACGCTGTCGACCCTCCAAGAATCGCAACATCTACCAAGACCGGGTCTATTCAATAAGGAAAAGCATTTGTATCGAGCATCAAAAACTGGCTACTAAGAATCCAACTGTTTGCTGCAGCCGAGCGACCTCCCCGCTGAGAACTTTTTATGGAAGCAGAACGTAACGCGGAAAGGATGCTCCGAATGATGAGTATCCCGAGCAGTATCTTGCTTTTTGCTGACGGCGATCGTCGTCTGGGTGAGACAGATTGAGTGTCAGTAGGCGTTCTCTATGCTACGAGGACCCTGTGATGTCGATGGGTTTTCGGGAAGGAGCTTGGGGCGTCGGATGGCGGTGTAGCCGGATCATTATGTCTCTTCAGAATGTACGGCTCATTGTGAATGATTCGGCGGGAGAATGACGCCCAATGCTCGTCCCCTCTCTCCCGAAAACTTCTCTACCGTGATCTTTACAGTGAGCGTGTGTAGATTCCTCTGTCTCAAACTCGATGGCTTCCATTAATACGCACCCAGTCCGTCTTACGACGGGCTGAAAGGAAATCGCGACAGCCGCGATTCCTGATATTCCCGACGATGACCGCAGTATCGAAGACTTCGGACACGCATATTTGAATACCTCTCCGAGCGCAGTCGATTCCAATCTGTAGATTTGATTCATGGAGGCACCATATTCGATCAGGGATCCATTTTTCTCTGCTCCCCAAACTGAGCCCTGCGAATTTCACAGTATCTGATCACTCCCGCGAACAAGCAGCGATCTTGTTGGTCTCCGCGTTCTTCTCACTCATCACCGTGACTCGCTCGCGATTCTCACGTGTTTCGCCCGCGACAAATTTCCAGCCCTAGTCCTGAGCCATCTCGCAAGTTCGACATACCAATTAATCATCCATTTCTTCCAGGGAGGAGATCGCATTGCCCAATAACTTGGGATGGAGTTTTCTGTTGGAATTCTATACCAGCAAGTTCAGTCGCCGCACGTTCATGTCGGAGCCTTTTCGAGAACGAAGTAGGTTACAAGCCTCCGGAAACACACGCAGACAGTTTATGGCAAGGTTGGTCTTTGGAACATACTGCATTGCGTTTTCTCCCCTTCCCATACGAGTCGGTTGGGGCTCTAAAAAAATCGTCCTCGAACCGATGTCATTCTCCGTCGTTAGAGGGACTGAGACGTGTCGCTCGTGAAAAATAAAATGGACCCGGAATCCTATTTTTATCATCTATGGTGATCCCACTTTGGTTCGAAGGTTTGGGAGAAGGAAAGCTTCTGGTCAGAGGCTCCGTCTGTAAGACATCTGTCTTTTCGGCATTTTTCCTGTTGCCTGAGCGTTCACTTCGTACCAAGTGTGCCAAATATCAGGAGCAAAAAACTTGTCCTCACCGGGAAAGAACTTGTACAAGCCCTGTGTCAATTCAGCAGTAGTGATCTCAAATATGTCTTCTATATTTGGCGGAGCAGGGTTCCGAAGGAGACTTTTTAAAACGAACATCGGATATTGCTGTTCGAGTTGGATATCTACGTGAGCTCTCGACGCCAAATATCCGAGATCACCCCCGAGGAATATGAGTTCAGCTCGAACGTTTCGACAGCTCCTAAAGTCAGTGCAGGGCTACTGTGTAACTCGGAGGAAAGCTGGCCATCAGATTGCTGTTGTTACTCTTCTGGCTGAAGTGTTGTTCGAGGTTTTGGAAATTCATTGTTGAAGATAATCCGCTCCAGGTCTTTTCTTGGAACGTCAACAACCTCACGCTCAAAGAGAATATAATGAACACCACAGCTTCCGACCAGGTTTGCCGCCCACTCGGGCGGATAAGAATTTTCTGAGTCGGTTTCGAGAAAGTCTCCCGGTCAACGCAGCGATCAGACGACTGCTCCATTGTCCGGTGCTTCCCGGTCACACAAAACCCGGCCTCAAAGAAAATCCAGCCGTCCCTTATCCTTCAAGGAGCAAATAGACAATGTAGACTGTTCACTGGGCTTTTTGTTGGTAGCAGTTGACCATCATCATCAATGTTGCCGCTAGTGAGCAACGCTGTATTAGAGGACCTCGACGTCCTATAATCCATTCGATGCCTATAAACCACGATTTGCTGATTCTCCATAACATGAGAATATCGGGGGGGGGGGAACATCAAGGGGTACAATTCTGTCCACGAGTCCAAAACAGACAAGAGCAACGAATATCGATTTCACGTTTCAATTATTATTGTTTCATCCGAGATCTTCTTTTATGTTTTCATCGACCTTAGATCACCAGGTGACCGAGGCGGGCTATGTTCCTCTTTTCAGATCGCTACGCGATCCGGGAATGCGCACCGAACGGACAATGGGCTTCACAAACAAACTACAACGCCTGCTTAGAACAGATCGTGAGTTTGATTATCCAAGAAACGCTGCTACCGGGTTAAGCCCGTCATTTGGGTTCCCCCGAATTCTATCTCGCTCGTTCCATCTATCGATTCTAGCCTCCTTGATGAATAATCGTTCGCAGACTAGGTCACTGGGTTTGAGTCGAAGATTCCCCGACCTTGATCAAGGACAGATCAGACTTGCACGCGAGCCGCAGACAGCGAGAAAGAATGGAGCGTCCCGCCCCCATGATCATGCAGACTTTTCCGGGGGGCTCCGAATTTCTGTATTGCGGCTGACGTCTCATAATTCAGCCTTCGTTCCAGCCGAATCAAGACGCATCGTACAGCGTGGTTCCGATGGCGGTCACCTATCTCATCCTGATATTCTCCTTCGTCTCGTTAATTTTTCTCCTCGCATCGGCATTCATCTTCATCTATTTCAGGTTTGTTTTCGACAGGAGCGGTTTCCTCCCCTCCTTCTGCTGTTGCTCAACGCGAGTAATCTCGATATAAATGATGAAGCGGAATATAGTGACCTTGGTTTTCGAAGTGCATACGCTCGCGGCTCCCCCCTCAAACATAATTTGAGGAAAACTGGAAGGTGTCGTGGATGGCCGTGGTCCACAAAACCTCACGAAAAAATTCTCTCAACGTTCTTCCGAGGAATCTCGTCGTGGTCAGCACAGGATCCATCCGTGGGAAAGCTCCCGATGCTTCGGTGAAAGGTGTGCTGTGTCAGCGGCAACCGACAGCAGTCTGCACTTCACGGCCTTGGCGATAAGCTTTGCTGTCGATGAGAGGCGTTACGCTTGAGATATTGTGATGCGATGTACGACAAATAGTCGGCCGCTAACTCCATAACTAGCCGCTTGGTCAAATCCACTTCAAGCCTCATTGAGCCTCAAACTTAGATCGACTGCTCTTCCGAACACCTCGGGATGTTCCCTGTTTTGAGCGACGGGAGTTGAGAGAGAGAGGAAAGTTTGAAATTTCGGAGTCTGGCAAATTGATGGCTCGGTGCTCCGATCGAATACCGTCGCAATGCGTTCACACAGACGGAATTCCTCTTAGAGAAGAAAAACATCGACGACCTTGAATGAAGATGTCTTTGCATCAATTCCACAGGACGTTGAAATGCAGTCGGACCAAGGTTCACCTGAACCTCGTGACATCTTTAATTATTCATTCCGTGATGCTCATAGCGATTTCGGGACCTTTGATCTTCGACCAAACATGGGGAAGCGACGATGCCGAGCACAAGCACTTCATCAAAAGAAATGTGAGTATGTATTCCCAGCTCCTTCCGATGAGCTTCTAGGAAAATCGAGAAATCGTTACGAGCCATTTTGCTAGCACACGCCAGTGCTTGAACGGATTTCAGGACGCGAGAAGAAGGGAGAGACGGGTCTGATGGCGTTGTGCATCCCTGCATGGTTCGATGGCAACTCTTGTTTTCAACCCAGAAGCACCGCTCATTCGCTCCACCGACTACACGGAGAATCGCTGTCCGAGTCGGGCGATTCGAAAACTTTATCGCGCCGCAGGAAGCATCATTCCCGGGGACCCTCTCAGCACGTTCCTTATTCCTCTTGTTTCCCGAATCGGGAATCGGCCTTTCACAGCGCTCGAAACGCGTCCGTTCGGCGAGAGCCCATTTGTTGTGCAAGTCCCTCGGCAAAGATTCGTTGTTTCAATCTACAACTCTTTCCGGGCTGTTTGCTTGTACCCTTCCTTCTCGGGCTGGGGGCCAAGTTTGCTCGGTCAGGCCTTCGAGAGGCGATTGCTTCTTGGAGACGATGCCTCCTTCGATTTCTGCGTTGATTCTGATTTCGACCTGCATTGCTGACAGTATCAATGGACCGCGTCTGACCACCGCGAAATCTCCGACCGAATAGCAACTGAGTGTCACGATTCTTCAAAATCGGTCCGCTCAGTTCCACGATTCTGAGTTGAGTTTATTGAGCAGCTTCTCCGATGAAAGAAGCGTGTCAACGGTCGTGGAATTTTCTTAGGCCACAGGAGACTCCGGTTCGGATTCGTTTGGGACGGAGGCAGGACGAATTCGAAATTGGGGGATATATCGATGACATCACCACTGAAGGAATTCCACAGCTTGGACCGACTCCTTCCTCGGAATCTTTTTGCAGTCAGTGGTCTCACGTCGAAGAACGGCCGACGAACAAAAGCCGAAAAAAGTCTCTTTCGCGTGTGCCTCTACGTCGCACCCGTCGAATGATTGAGAATGTTGTGATTGTTGACGTGCGCTGCGCCTTTCGGGACCTCGTGAGCCCCTGACGGACGGTCTGTGAGTCGAAAGTTTTTGTTGCGGTGGGCGCTTCCGCCCTGGCTGCAGCCTTCGACGCAAGACTCTAGCACGATGGAGTATTGGAACATTGTGGCCAGACAGGCACGGAGGCTCTCCGGATCCTGTCAAGCGAGATCACTTCCGTTGATTATGTCATCGTGAATTAACTCGAGAGCGGGGAGTGAAACCTAATCAATCATTGCGTATCGAATCAGGACGGGATTTCTCCTTGAGGAGTATAATATGTTTGACAATAGATTTCAAATTTCAGCCCATGCTATGCAAAGCGATCTTATGTCTCCAAATGTACTCTTCGATGTCGTCTATCAATTGGATGTTCGTCGAGGGACTGCTCTTGCACTCGAAAATCACGACATCGATTTTTCGGAAGAGTGCTCCTTTCAAGCTCTACTACACGCTTGGCTGGGGTAAGTTGGCAAAAGCACGCACAGTCTCCTGCCCCCAATATTATATTCCCATAGACCGACGCGCGGTGATGGCCCAGAATTCTGGGATTTGATCGCGAGGAGGTCGCGGGTTCGAATCACGGACGACGGTGCCTTTTCGAATTTCGTCGGTTGATTGTTTCGATGGTTCCCATTCTGACGCTATATCGTTCTCGCGTTCTCAAATATCGTAAAGTCCTGATGAAACTGGAAGAAAATGGCGAGGTTGGGGAGTCACCCTTGAATCGAGGTTCTAATAAGGTTTTTCATGAAAATCGGGGTTTCCACACTCGCATCGCTTACGAACGCTCGTCTTGGTCGAGTGAACGCCGGTGCCCTTCTGCGTCGAAGGTAAAATGCTGATCTCACGAAAATTGCTCTTGACCAGTGAGCTCTGTTGCAGGCCTTCCGTTGATCTTCATAATCCCGTGGGCGCTGGAAATGGAAGCGACAAAGCCTCCAGGAAGCTGTTGGGAGGGTTACGTGCATTCGGATTGGACTTGGCTGCTTATTGCACCTCGACTAACAGCAGTTCTCGTCAACTTCTGTTTCCTCGTTAACATCGTGCGCATTCTTGTATCACGGGTGAAATCCGCTGAGAACACACAGTTCAGGTGAGGCACTTTCTAGACGGAGGCGTTTTAACCCAGCTCTTGCGTACCGGACACTAAGAGTATTCTCTTGAGAGGATGGCAGGACGACTTCCGTCCCGGAGGACAGAATAATTTGGAAGCCGTCTGCATCGTCGTGACTTTCATTATTATGCAAGAAGCTGTTTTGGTCAGACGCGTTTCTACGCGACTCGTCAACCGCTCATATGCCGATCAAAGATCCACCGAAAGCTTTCGTAATCTACTCGAAAGCAATCGGATGGCTTCCATGGAAGCGGAATATTCAAGTTGAGCGGATCGGTCATCTGCGGAGCCCTCGCGAGAGGGAACTCTCGCGCGACTCCTGAATCTGCTACAAATCGGTCTCTAACGTTCCCGCTAACGAGTTTAAACCAAACGTTCGATTCCAGGAAAGGTATGAAGGCTACCTTGTTGCTGTTCCCGTTGTTAGGGATCACACATCTATTTTTCTGTTTCAACCCTCAGGACTCCGACAGGAAGTTGAAAGACGTGTACATGATAACCAATGCAATTCTCATGTCCTCCCAGGTAAGCAATGCTGAGGGTGAATACTATGGATCATGGAGATAGGACAAGTCTCAACATGAGGCTGTGGCAGGCTGTGTTCATTTCCACGCCTTCCCTCAGTAGAGGTTCCAACATCAGAAGTCACAAGCGAAGGATCTGAGATTCCTTCTAAAGCAGTGGTTCCCAACCTGGGGTGCGCGCACCCCCTAGGGGTGCGCAAGACTGTCTCCGGTGATGCGCGGCGACTTTTGGTGCGATAGGCCAGTGGTTCCTAAAGTGGGCTACATGGACCTCCAGGGTACGCGAGAGAATTTCCGATTGTCCTGGCCAAGTACCGCACTCCAGGATATTCAGATTGAGTGACGAGAGGACAACAATTTCCCGTTAAATGACAGCGCGCATTCAATATCTGTGGCGTTTCCGGAAGCCTAAATATTTTTTTTTTTTTTTTTTTTTTTTTTTTTTTTTTTTTTTTTTTTTTTTTTTTTTTTTTTATTTTTTACCACCCCCCCTTTTTATATTATTTTTTTATTATTTTTTTATTTTTTTTTTTTTTTTTTTTTTCCCCTTAAAAAAAAAAAAAAAAAATAAGGTTTTGCCCGAAATTTTTTTTCTATGAGAAAGATGTTGCAGCACCTCCTCCTCTCTGTGCGGGCCGGTGATCGGGGGGACGCCGAACGCCAGGATGCGGTCGAAAGGGTACGCAAGACTCAAAAGTTTGGGAACCACTGCGATCGGCAACAGTGCACAATGCGGAGATTATTTTGGTTACGAGCGACGCTCGAAAAGAACACCGCTCGGAACTCGTTTGGCGGTCAATCTCCATTTCCAAGATCGTATCACCACTTTAACGAGCAAAAAATTCCTCACGAAAGTTGGGGTACTTCCTTAGGCAGGGACGCACAAGAAGACATGAAACCCTTCCGGGGGTACGCGGAACGAAAAAGGTTGGGAACCACTGTTCTTAAGCTTCACTCGGCACAGCTGGGGTGCCGAGGTACCTTGGGTGCTTCAGTAACAACGTCTCCAGAGCCTCTAGAGAGCATAGCTCTGGATAGAGAACCACTCATTTTTATCCGAGTTCAAGGCTCAGTGAGTCTACCAACTCGATTTGTCCAGTTCCTCGAACCGCACGCCGGAGGAACTGCGGGGCGCCGAGCGCATCTGCGGAAGGGTCGCATTTATGTTGTTTGAAGCGATCTTCACGTTTTCCAAGAACTGCGCAGGGAATGCATTCAATCAAATTCACGAACTTCTTCAAGAGAGGGGAAGAGGGATCGTCCTGCAGTGTATTGTTGACACGGCCCCGCCCCCCCGCCGCGGGGAGGGAGAAAAAAGAGAGAGAGAGGGAGGAGGGAGGGGGGGGGGAGAGGGGGAAACCCACAACCCCGGGCCGTACACGGTTCTGAGCTGCCCAGTTCCCACTATATTCTCATGGGGGGGGGGGGGGGGGGGGGGTTTTTTTTTTTTTTTTTTTTTTTTTTTTTTTTTTTTTTTTTTGTTTTTTTTGTGGGGGGGGGGGGGGGGTTTGGGGGGTTTTTTTTTTTTTTGTTTTTTTTGGGCGTCGGGGGGATCCCAAAGGAAGTCCATGGATCCACCATCGTTGAGGCCCAATGCCAGGCAAGCTTAGGGGTTTCGGGAATAGTCCAGTGATTCCCTAAAATGCCCGTCCGGGCGGGGGGGGGGGGGGGGGGGGGGGGGGGGGGGGGGGGGCGGGGGGGCCCCCCTGGTTTTTTTTTGGGAACAGCCCGGCTCGTAGCTCGATTCATAGTTTTTCCTCGGACTCTGGTGGTCTCTAAATTTGCGCCCCCCCCCGGGGGGGGGGCCCGGGGGTTTTTTTGGGGGGGGGCGTTGGGGATTTCGCCCATTCCAATGTATTTTCCGTTGCGGATGAGGGCGAAGCTGCGATTCGGAAGCGGGATTTCGACTCGGGAGCGCAGTGTCAGTTGAGAAGCGCCTCTATTCGATCTCAAAAGCTTTCGGAGAGCCAGAGCTTGGTTCCTGGTTAGAGAGGGCCGGTGTAGAATCAGGGCAGAGGACGCTGCATAGTATGAAGCAGGAAAGCGGGGAAAATCATTGATGTCACAGACTCCTTCCCCAACCTTATGAACGCCGCATCTTGTGCCTCCGTTTGCTATTCTTACCAGCTTCGATTTCCCTCCACAAAGATTGTCAGTACTTATTCTGCGGTCTCAAGTGCATTTCACAGCATCTACCGCCTCTTTGCCCGCCTTTCTCCATTCGTTCAGTGCCAAAACTTCCGATCTCCAGCACGAGGCTACGTCCAGAGGGCACGTAAGCTTAGCTCTCTGTTAATCGTTATCGCAATGTAGACTTGCGAGCTGTCGTCGTTAGTGGCTCCAGTCGACGGTGACGCTCTCACTTGAATGGAAGGACAATCGGACTTTCGCGTTCAGGGCGCTTGCGATCACCCAATATGCCCGTTGCGGATCGCGAAGCCACGCCAAAGATCCCTGATACGGAAAATCTCGCTCGAGGACATCATTGAAATCTATCACGAGCTAATTATGAACCACGAAGATTCGTGGGAAAGGTTGAAACAAAGAAAGAAGATAATTTTTTCCGCAAATTTCCCGCAGGGCAATCGCGATCCTGTCTCCCTTCTGCGGCAGACCCGTGGAACGCAAAAACCTAGAATCGCTGCTATATGCTGGCGGAATCCCTCGAAATATTGATTATGCTCCTCGAACTCGAGATGCGGGACGAGTCAAGGATGCGAATCGAGCCCCAAGACTCATCAATCCTCCGGCTCCAATCAATGGCTCTCATGAGGAATCCTTGTCGGACCTCGCTATCGTTTCGAATTGAATCATTCGCAAGTTCTGAAGAGGGCTCGTTGAAAGATTGTTGCTCGACCTGCATCCGATATTACTGACTCTCATCAAACTGTCCAATGACGTTTCAGGGAATATTCGTCGCGACGATATACTGCTTCATGAACTCCGAGGTGCAGACTTCACTACGCAATGCCTACCTCAGGGCAACAATCAGGAGAAATCCAAATCGCCGTAGGAAGACTCATTGTGAAAATTCGCTGGTTTTCGGAAGTCAAGTGAGATCAGGAGAGCTTCGGAAAAGCAGGAGTTTCAGCAAAGTGAAAGATGTAAATCTCTCAATATCCACGAAAAGTCGGGGTGCCGAGGTTCTTCGAATGGCCAGTCCGACCCGCGTTGTGGTCATGCCTGACAACTTGCAGTAACGCTCAAGTACTATCTTCCGTGTTATTCTCGAAATTGTCTCGTTGTACATTCGGAAGAACCTCCGAACCTGTGGACATATCAATGATCATCCGGAGCAGTGACTTGATCGCTGGTCCACCGACCAGAGAGCTCTAAAAGGTTCTCGATGAGGTATCGCGCCTCCTCGGAAGCCAGATGTGGTAGTTGGTTCTGACCTAATGTTCGGCTTCAATGAAGACGAGCGGGCGTGTCCTATTGCTCAATTCTAAGACCCTCATCTCAGCACACAGCGGTGACCGTGAGTTGGTTTCTTGAGGCGTATCCTGATTGGAACTGTGTACCCGGTCATTTTCCTCCAAGACCAGCATAATTTAACCTTAGTAAGTTTTCGAGGTCGCTTGGGATTTGGATGTGTGTGATTGAATATTTTCTGAGTGTATACCCAGCATGGGAACGTGCTCTCCTTGTATAAAAAGATTGTATTCAACGGAGACTCATCATGATTGGACGATCGGCCAAGTTAGTGTCACCATATGCACACGGCAAATCTTTGTATGACCCGGAGCTTCAGCGTGAAATGATGAAGATGCTCATGACGAGCTCCGATCGGCTGATTCCTCATCCATGAGATTTTCCCACCCACAAAAGGATCGGCCGAATCTTTTCATGATTGTAGGGGTTCCAATGGTTCCGACATCGAGCTACTCGAAAAACGATAATGATGACGAATGATCTTCCGAACTCGGTCAGAATCGCTGACAGAGGCTGGCGAATGTGAACATATCCAAAACTCTGACTGAGAAATGGAGCTGCGCGGTTGCTATTTTCTGCTTGGTATCGACTCGACACTGTTGTGAGTTGTTGCGAGTATCATTTTCGGTGAAAATGTGTAACATAAATAGAACGAACCTTGGAGTGGACTTTCAGTCGTTTGGTTTCCGTGGCTGGGAGCCAACTCTGCGTGGCATCGTCTGCGACGACCAGCGTTATGTGAGCGAGATCGGATGTGAATAAATTTTGTCGGACTGTCGCAGGGAGTTCCGGAGGATCTTGATTATTTGGGCATGGGTTCTCCGCGTATGTCGTGCCTTTCTCAAGATGAGCAGAAGACACAAGAAATTAACGCGCTCGACAGTATGGCGGCGGGGATAAATGGGTGTAATTATCCTAATTTGATGACTGAGTTGAGGAGAGCTCATATAGTCCATGAAAACCTCTGCTGAGTTTTTCCCGGAGCACTAGGGCTTCCGAACATAAATCCAGATCCCTTATGAAACAAGGTGTATTATTTCGCTAGTCCTGCTCCAAAGATCCCCTAATGTTCGGGAGAGAAACGACTCCTCGGAGCTCGTTGAGTAGACAACTCCGACGTGCAGAGGACCCGTGAAGGACGGAGCAACTCGCCACAAATGAACTGACAATCAGATGTAACAGCAACCTAGGATGGGGATAGTCTCTACGTATTTTTTATTGACATTCGGGACACGGGCACCGCTTAATGACCATCGTATACTCGGAATTACAGGAGGGTCTCGTCATGGCCGACCTGAGTACACGTGTAGTTCATTCGAGCCGCAATCTCCTCCGCCCTTTTTCAGATCCACAGAGATGTTGAGAGGCTTCTTTCTACCGTTCTGATTTGCCGCATATCGACAAACTATTGTCCTCAGTTTCGCTTGGCGACTTCCTGGCTCTCCAAAGACCGTTACAGATGGAAAGGTTGAGATAATACTCTGATTAGCCTGATCTGCTCAATCCGCCGAAGCTTTTGATCCTAGCCTGTCAGCTAAGCAGGCCTTCGTCACATGCATGAGGTCTTGGAAACGGACCATGTTATCCTGGCGGCAGCATCGACTGCAATCTTTGTTAAAAAGTCTGAATCTTGGTTTCCAAAGCCCCCCCCGGCCCCCCGGGCCAGGGCAAAGTTGGGGGGGGGGGGGTGTTGCATCGCGGTATGCGTCTCGGCGGGATCGCCAAGTTCGGAGTCTTCCTCCGAAAATATCATTTATTACAGATGAAAACGCCGTTCTCGATAAGTGATGACATAGGAGCGGCTGATACCCGCAGAGCTCCTGCCAATTTTCAGTCGAATAGATATAAGTAGTAGACCTCAGACGAGTTCCGCTACATTATTTTCAAAGCAATAATGGATTACATAAAACTCGTCCTGGTGGCCAAAATTTGGTTCGGCACTCCCATCGCGGAATTGTATTCCCAGATGATTCCCTTGGGCGGCTCAAAGTTACCCAAGACTCAGTGAATCATTACATTAGGGTCTTCAGTTTTCCAGAAACTTCTGTAGGGAGATCAATATCGTCGACAGGTTCCCTTGTTTCCGTGAGGAGATGCACCGCAATGCAATCTCACTCTCGATCGTCTCCATTTTAGCTGCTGACGCGCCCAACTCGAGACTTTCGAAACGTTCCACCAAGTATTCTATGCTTTGGAGAAATCCAATGATTCCTCTAGCGGAAATCTTAGTTTTCTAGGCGGGAGTCAATTCGCTAGAGGTTTCACCAGGGCTGTTCAGAGTTAGAAGAATCTCCATGACAGGCTCCGTGCGAATTGTCTCAGGGTTCCAACTCAGGCCGACTCTGTAATGATCCGTCCGATCAATCCAATCCCGGATCCAAACAGAAAAACTTCGGCTGCTGTCAATGGAGAATTCTCGGTGGCCTCATGGGTGTTTCAAGTCCGACCCAAGCGGACAGTGCTTTGCTTGCTCATGGAAGTCCCGTATCACCGCTGATGTGTAAGGAAGTTTGGGATTTTCTCGCTCGCCACCCGACCGAGAACCCTCCCGGAGGGTATGCGAGACCGCTCATTCAGGGATTGCAGGGAATCCTGACGCGTAGAAGTAACCAAGATTCGAGCTAATATTGCGCTACGATCCGTTAGATTTGCATCTTCCGCGTTCAAGGTGAGGACTTCCAGCTTCCAGAAATGCGAGGAGCCGACTGTAAACTGCGCTGTTGAAATCTGAATATTCCGTCGCTGCGCGGCATCAAGCGTTGGTCGACCAAACTTGTCGGCGGTGGGTTCCAGCGGTTTTTTTCCGGCGTTGCGGCAGCAGCTTGCTCCTGTACGAACATCAGTGAAGGTGCGCCTCGGAATCACAAGGTTCCAGAGGGATAATATCCGAAGTTATAGCAACGGAACCTCCGCGGTCTGAGGCCACTGCCCCCCAACCGCAAGTATGGATGACACGTACAGGTCGACCCATATTCGACCCATAAGATTCGGCTCCCGACTCCTTCCAGCTGAATGATGTCAATAGCAATATACGCTTTAATACTCACTGATGATCTTGGTCTCGCTTCCAGGCAGGAAACTCGGTTGATCATGGGGTAATCGAGGTATTTCCTGGATCGGGTGGGGGGAAGGGGGAGATTAACGTGGAGACCCCACCAGCGCTTGGAGAGAGGGTGATGCAGGTGGGGGGATTTAGTGAGAGAGAGAGAAAGACATCCACCGCCAGAGCCCAAGAGGCTACCGCGGCAATTATGTTGGACTCAACGCAAAGGAATAACCTCCTACGCTCGGAAGCCTATGTTCGATGTCAAGTGAGCGACGAGGAGAAAGTCAAGTCGATCGAGCAGCAGACGCTGTGCGGAGGAAATCGCCTACTTATTGTTAGAAGTTTGTTCACCGGAAGGTTTATTGCATCTAACAAGGGAAGGTCGCGAACTGTAACACTCAGATTCAGATAAGTTAGTGCTCACTTCGTTGCCCCTGGCGAACGATGTTCAGCCCCACAGATAGTCGCCCCGGATGGGCTTGCGTTTTAACGGAGAATTCCGTTTATGTCGACGGTCTAGGCCGGGAGGAAAGTCCACGTAGCGGCGGCCAAGCACCCCCTAGAGCGGCCGGCCATGGAAGTTGCATGCCGGGAGGAAAGTCCACGTAGCGGCGGCCAAGCACCCCCTAGAGCGGCCGGCCGTGGAAGTTGCATGCCGGGAGGAAAGTCCACGTAGCGGCGGCCAAGCACCCCCTAGAGCGGCCGGTCGTGAAAGTTGCGTGCCTGGAGGAAAGACAACGTAGCGGCGGCCAAGCACCCCCTAGAGCGGCCGGTCGTGGAAGTTGCGTGCCGGGAGGAAAGTCCACGTAGCGGCGGCCAAGCACCCCTCATTTTTCGTCTTGAGACTTGGACGGGATTTCATCTTCTTTGGCGCGACTTCGTCTGAGTCCGTGGTCTTACTGCGTTTCAAAGATTTCTTCACAGGTGGAGCCATTTTCGTTTCGACTTGGAAGGAACGTGGAGGGCACCGGGAAACAGTTGACAGAACCACACCGAATGGGAGTGTTTATTCACTTCAGAGACAGATCGCGTACATATACACGCCACAACGTGGCACATACATACGTGGACTTTCCTCCCGACATACAACTCACAAACAGTTGCGAGAACCACATCGAATGATCGTGTTTGTTTACTTCAGAGACAGATCGCGTACATTTACACACCACAACGTTGAACATACATCAGCGGCGGTGATCTTATCAGATGAGAGAATGATCTGTCTTAGTTAGCGCTTGATCGGAGTCGACAGCGACTCGCGAACATGACCCACTTTTTATATACATTGAAACAAACACTCGTCCTTCAGCATGGTCTTGTTATCGGAATTCTCCGTCTTTTTTCAATCACTTCAGTGAAAACACAGTAAGTTTTTTTCTACGAAGGGTCCAAAATTGGAGAAAAATGAGGTTTTCGGGTTTCCGAGGCGGAAAGTCGCCCCCAACTTGGATAGATGATCTGGATAGTCGACGGCGCTGTTAGTTTATAAGTGCCCGGTTTCAATGAGAACGAATAGGCCTAGCTCCGCGGATGTTAGAGCCGAACAGGCAGTCCCAGGTTCATCTGATGCATTGTCCCCAAAACTCTTTGATTTTTTGCATGGTTCTGTTTGCGGAAGCCTGCCATCTATAACATTGCGCTAGAGTCACTATAAAAGATGTCACGGCTCAATTCTAACAATAAGAGATAACGGATATTGATTGATTGATTGATTGATTAACGAAATCGGGCATCTGAATGGAGGGACACATCTCTTGTTCCCATCTCAAAAATCTAAGTCGACATATCTGAGAACCCTCTCCGACGCTGCTGTAATCAAGAGGAGTCCTGGCGCTTATATTCTGACCGCGCCGTCAAATATCAAGATCATCTGTCCAAGATTGGGGCACTTCCCGCCCCGTAGACCCGAAAAAACCTAATTTTTCTTCAATTTCAAACACTTCACAGAAAAAAAGCGAAAGCCCATCCGGGCCAACCATCTGTGGGGCTTGACATCAATCACCACGGGCTACAAAAAGGCCACCATCCGATCTGAATCTGAGTGTTACAGTTCGCGACCATCCCTTGTAAGTGGATTATGAGTCTGCTTCCTGGCGCAAGACTCTCTCACGGATATGGCAAGCTCGGGAGCCTCGCTGTCTATGCTAAGACTGAAAGAAGTGTACTCCCATTCGAGTGTACACATGCGCCGGGACTTGCGAGAGCGATCGAAGCCGAGAACAGGATTTCGTTTACTTACGGTTGTCGTGAGGAAGTCCACATGATTACGACAGTGGGAGAAGTAGAGCTGGTAGACTTGGAAAACCTACTTCTTCACCCGGGCTCGGAATGTCAAAATTTAATCAAATTGAGCTGGTTCCCCAGCCGGGCGCAAAACACTTCTGTGTTCGTGCGCTGTCTCCAATCAGAGTCTCTCTTATCGATTTGAATTTCACTGAAATATCTCATCCCCAGCTGCTGTAGTAGGGCTCCAGGATCAGATCATAACTCAATGTCACCGTTCTCACGGGCCGAGATAGCACGGACTTCTGCCAGGGAAAGTGATTCCCAAATAGCTTTGTAGGCAGGCAGCCAACAAGGATAGGCCGCTCTCGCAATGGGTTTTGTTGTAGAAGAGGAATCAGATTGCCCGTATGCAATGACTTTTCTGCAGAAGCCCCAGGCTACCATGGCGGCTATCGAGACTTTCTCTCCGGATTCTCCTCTCAAAGTCTTGTTCAAAGCAAGCGCTCAACATTGGAACCCATGCCGTCGGCGCAAAGTAATCTCGCTAACCACGGGGGAGCCGTCTGACACTTCGTGGACGGGAGTATCAAAGGGTCCATTGACGGGAAACGTTGCGAACTTTCGTCCTCTGTTCTCCAACGATCGCTGTCCACATCTTTTTAGAGTCCGATGATCCCATCGTGATCCTTCGACTTCGATGGGAGAGGTCATCGGCTCCGTTATTGACGTTCTCATCCACTCGTGAAGAGGAGTCTCGTAATCGCGGGCCGCACGATCTCCTTCGGTGTTGGGCACCAGGTTTCTGTTGCCAAGTGCCTCATTCCGATTCTCGCCCGGGGTAGTTGTTTTCACAACAGAAGTCTCCCCCGCTTGTTGACGGAAGCAGAAACTGCTCTGAAAATTTCAAGCTCGTCCTCTGAATTCATTTCCATACATACGAGGCCGCGATTGAGGCCCGGAATACCGACGGAAGGATCTCATAAGTCCGACTCGGATTCTTGAGTTCCAATCACAGCGCGACCTTTCGCCCCGGAAAGCAGGTTTTTAGTTAGCGAGCGTACCGCCGAGACCAGTCAACACTGCGGGAGGGCATTTCATCCTTCATGGGATCGCACGATCGCTGCGGCAGCGTTCTGAGATCATTCCTCGCAGCAATCGTGGAAGGGCAAAGGCAGCGAGAATCATTCCTGATGTTCGAGCAATCATCTCACCCACGATCAAGCAGGAAGCGACAAAACACCTCCGCAGCCATTCACGAGAGACGGAAATGTGATCAGAGGAATCAGAGACAGAATCGTAGGATTCTCTCAAATTAGAAACACGAGATGGGATTCATGCAGAAAATTGGGATTCGAATTCTTCTGCCCCCGGCGCGTTGTAAAGTGAACGGGGAAACCTGACAAAATAGCAGCACAATACGCACGTCGAATCTCAATCAACATTCGAAACGTTTGTTCGGTCTCCTCACAATCCCTGAAGCTGATTCTACCTATCTGTCAACAACGCGTCCAAGTTGTCAGCGGGCAACTCCCGAAAGACACAATGGCAAACCTAATTCCATTCCTCTTCATTCCATTAATTCAGCAGTGCGTGCTTTGCCAGCACCAGAAGTTTACCAATCCGAGCAGAAACTAGGACAAGGGACAAACAGGGTCTACAACAAAGCGTTCATTTGTGGGAAAAGTTCAGGCGAGAGTTCTGGAGTCTGCTCAGCAGAAGCGAGGAAACTTTTTGAGCACGCCTTTTGCTGATTTCGTAACCGGGAGGCTGCTGGTTACATCTCTCCTGGGCGGGATGAAGGAAGATTCGTTTCATCCAGCTCGTCGATAATCACGGAGCTCCCTCGAGGGCAGCCCGCTGTATCGTCGGAGAAACCCGAACCCGGCTTCGAGTGAATCCGCCTCCAAATAGAATGAAGTACGAGTCTCTGTTCTCTGTTGTGGCTCCGAGAAGTCGAAAAATTCGCGGATTATAGGTTCTGAACCAGCAAATCCCGCTCGAATCGTCGCTTGGCGCAAAACTATCCACACTTCATAACGGATAGCCAAACACCAAGTAGGCAGGCGATGCGCGCAGGCCTGGTGATGACACCCGAGTCACGCTAAAAGTTCGGTACGAGCAACGAAAAGAAGAGCGAAATCGAGGCAGGAGGAAGTGCGTGCTGAAACAAGGTAACAAAAGTCACCTCCTTGAACTGGTCAAAACAGAGCACGCGACGGGGAATGCCCATGGGCTGTTTACGAAATCGGTGTTGTTCGTTAGCTTCGTTGCTCGGGGTCACACAAGGTGCGTCGGAGCGGAATATTTCAAACGTGGTCTCCGCCGGAAGCGAGTATTTGCAAGCAATTCTCTTCGGTGCTGCATCCTCAGTGCTCAACACAAGTGTTTCCAGCAGTACGAAGTTCAAGATCATTCAAGACTCCTGTTCCGGGGGAAATTCTCGCAAAACATCTGTAGGAGCTCGTATGAGCTACGAATAGCTCATTGTCAGCGGTGAGCCGCCTTAGGCATCTCGAATAGAGTAAAGTCCCTGTTTCCAGCTTGCTTGACATACCGCGGGTTCCAGCCACTCGAGCCACATACGAGTCTCATTGTCAGCGGAAATTCAATTGGCCGCATCACTGAGCGTCGCCGGAAAGCCATCTCAGTCCGACTCATCCGGTATTGCGTGAACGATTGCTGATTGGGTGAAATGAGTCGGAACTGGAATGATGCCGGAGAAATCGTCCAGCACCCAATTCCTGCGGCTTCCAGGGCAGTGAAGAGATATCAAACAAAAAAGAACAGAGTAAACACCTGGAATGACTTTTGTTACGTAGAAGGTTGTCACACAACAGTGTTGTCTCTCTCGCAGTGTCTGAGGTGGAAAGTTACTTGCGGCGACATATTCTTTTGGATGTGCACAACGTTCGGGCGGGAACCCCCAAAAATCCCTCCTCAAACATTCATCTGAAACAGCATTACCAACGCAAGGAGGGTAATGATCGAACACTCTGTGCTTTTTTGTATCGCCCACAAGGTGAGCCAAGGCGCTCTAATGAGAAGTAATGAAAATATGGACCTTATTGGATCCAGGAATCAGGTGACTGGTGGACTGGTTGGTCGGTTGCCTGAGTGACACATAAATGCTTTGCTATTCTGTTGACAGCTCCACTATACGGCTCATGAAATCATGGGCCTTGGTATTAGGTAGAGCTTCTATATGGCGTGCTCCTCAAGAGCCTACTCGACTCTTATCAAGCCTCGCATTTGTCATCGACACCCGACTCAGTCTCCCAGAGGCCCGGGATGATCTTCGGTTATTGGGAAAAATTCTTCATGATTGTTTCTATCCTACAACATCGGGGAGCATACGGGCAGCTACGCCGACCTTGAAGATTACCCAGCTTGAGATGTCATCTGAAAGATCTCAACTTCCTTTCCAGAGAGCCACGTTTCGTCCAGGTCTGTATGAGTAGTATCAAACAGAAACTGGGATAAATTTCTAGCTCGGAAGGGTTTTCAGGACGTGCGTCTTTCGTCCGCGCGAAATGCCGGTTAACAGCCAACCCTCGCGGTACAACGTAACCATTCCGCTTGTTGCCACTACAACACTTTTTACGGCGGAAAACCGAGAACTTTCGAGGACGAGTCTCCTTGCGTTGACCACACAATCAGTGCTGTGATTCTTCACTCGTTTCCGTAACCTTGATTCCCGTTGTGTTCAACATTGAAGTCTTTTCCCGCACATCGCTCGCGAAAAGGATCCCGCCTTTTCCATGCGCTGACTCGTTGGTTTCATTCTTGGCTTCTCTCTCTCTCTCTTCATTCTCTCTTTCGGTTCACCGTTTTTACTCCGAAACCTTCATTCTAACGAGGCCGATCCTTCGACTTCCGAACCACTTTCCTGTCCTTCGTGGTCGACGATCGCTTTTGGAGAGCCTCGCTATCTCTGATGATAATGAATGAACAGCGGCTTCTTGTGGCTTCTCTCGACGCAGATTCTTTTCCGTGGAGTTGTTCAGAATCTGCTGCGAACTCTTCAACTTTGTTCCAAGGTCGAGAAAAGGAAAATGTAGACTTAAACGCTTAAAACTTGAATAGAGAGCGCGAATGAATATTAATGACTAACATCCAGGAACCACCGCTTTGTCTGCGGCTCCTGCTACAGTGGAGCTTTGTTAGAAGACGAGCTATCCTTGGACTGGGTAAGAAGTGATTTCTTGTCGCGTCTCTAAGCATACGTGCTCGACAACCACCGTTAAGGCCGATGTGAAACCAGTGGTTTGTAAATGACCGGATCTATGCAAATTCAGTTTTCCATTACCATCCTCTCCCATGAAGGACGACAAAGACCGTCGTTGGTTTCCATAACTCCCTGGAACGATCACGTCTCCAGAAGAGCAGATTTCATGGCGCTGCTGGTGAGGAGCCTCTGCTCACTATTTTCCGCCGAGCTGATGTTCCTGCGCAGGCGAGCGGACACTCGTGCCGCAAAATTTGAGTTTAACCGAGAATGGAGTGAAAATGAGAGGTTTCGCAGTTGATCCCGGGTTTCAAGAATCATCACCGTCACTCGGAACTGAAATTGAACCAGGCTGATCGCGAAAACGAGAGCTCAAACGTCTGCGACGGGCGGAATGACGCAGTGGCGGAACTGTCCCCGTTTTCGAACGTGCTACCATGGAAACCACCTCAGGAGAAAAGTCTTCAGTTCGAATACTCGACTGGCCGTCTTCGAATTTATTCCCATGGCTCTGAAATCTGTTGAAGAGAACAACGGAACGGACATAAAACCCAGGCCACGGCAGCCCTGCTCCCTCAGTCATCAGGCTCTACGACACAGGCTAAGCGAGCCCTTACGAGAAATTGAGGGTTGCGGTAGAAGGAGAAAATCTTATTCACAGGTCATGGTCTTTTCTTCGGGCCGACGGTCACGACGCCACCAACGCCGATAATTACTGTAACACATTGGGGGAGAAATCGACGTCGCGAGCTCGCGGAAACGGTTCCCAGGTGGGCTATATCGATTCACCCGAGAGAACGCAGAGACGACGAATTCCGCTTTCTGTCCAAGAAATATTGTCGTCTGGAGGAGGTCGTTCGATTGAAAATCTTGCCAAGACGCAGGAAGCGACGACGCACAGCGAATCGAGAGAATGTGAGAAACGATTTGAATTTCGGGAGCCAGAGATGGAGTTTCCCACAAACCGCCACTGTTTTTGACCTGAAATTCTCATTGAAAAGTCGGTAGGGTTCTCCTCATTATCAACTGTGCTGATTATCAACTACGGTGCTGGAATCGCATTCCTCACAGAGATGGAGGGAGTCTCGAATCCTCCTTCGAGCATACATCGAGGACGGACAATCCGTACGATCCACGCTGGAGGCGAGCCCTCTATGTCTCTCTTCGGGTATTCTCCAACCTTGAATATCCAGCGCCGGTGGAGGAAAATTTGTTCCCCTGCTCTTTTTGCGAGAACTCTGCAAGTGAGACGGACAATCCGGCGGAAAATTGTTATTACAGCCCGAGGCCTTCAAGACCACCCTTCGCATCGAACAGATGTGTTACCTTGAGCAGTTGAAGCCGAATCGTTCGCGAGACCGGAACGGTCTGAACTCTTTTCCTCGGCTGGAAGCACACTGTGTACGTGATAGCCCGTTCCGGAGCCGTTTTTGTAGAGGAGCCTTCGACTCAAATCACCGCGTAGTAGTGCAGTTGCCACGTTCTCCCAAGCGACCACAACTCATTGTCGGGTTACAGCTCTCATTCGCGGTTTTCGATATTCGAATCCGCGTCAATTATCGCTTGATGGCCCGCGGTTAGGCAGAGGACAGACATGGCCCATCAAGTTGATGATTAACCGCCGGAAGGTCAGTCCCATATTAGAGGCTGAGTTCCTTCGGAGGTGGAATCTACGCTCGTTGGTACCGTGAATTCTTTTAGGTGCCCTAGGGGGCATGCCTTCTTCTCGAGAATAGCTGTGTGATGGTATGTTTGTATGAAAGTATGTGATGTTGACTCAGCTACGAACCTGTGCCACGGATTTCGTTGAGCCTTTTTCTTCACAAGTTGAAACAAAAGATTGCCACTTGATTGGCATTGTTCGACTCGCTTGAGTCATCTCTGCGGGGAGCACCCCTTCCGTTGCTGGGTAATCGTCCTCGATGGATGGCTGAAGATGTCGGAAGGGCGTGGAACAAATCCCGTTCTGACTCAAATCTATGTTATTATCGCTAAGTATTCTTATGTTGAATCAGGGACTGGGGTTGATGCAAGAGTTTCGTCTTGTTGTCGGTGCGTTTCCGCGGAGCTCCACATCCATCCTTCTCAGAGAAGTAATCGAGGGCGTCAGACCCACGCAAATTGGTGCGATGAACTCCAGGCCTTGATTGTTTTCGATTCTCTTGGGAGAGGAATCATGGTGATAGCCGCCGAGATCAGCGGAACATCAGGAGCTTCCAAGATCGCTGAGCATGCAGCATTTTAGCCCCTGGCTGAGTCGCAACTAGCCCAGAGGAGACGGTCATGCGCGTTCTCATTCCGGAAATCTCCCTCCGAGATTCCTTTGAAGATATCCTTCTAATATTTATTCCGTTTCGCAGCTGCAGATTCAAAGCCGCAAATGAGTCTTGCATTTGTCTGCAACAACGCTCTGATTCTATTCGCGCAAAGTGCCGGGAGAGAATCGCTTCGATCGAGCCATGTTACAGTTCAGTTCCGGACAACGAATTTTGGGAATAATCCGGGCAGGAAATGAGAAGACTGGCGGGTACGAAGGAATGCATGGGGCGCTAGAGTGGAAAGGAATAGATAGACTAGCCTGCTCTGGTTATAAGAGTTACGGCCGGCGGAACCCATGGGGAGTTCTGGATCGGAGGTTTGTCAGAAACACAAAGCTCGGAGCCATGGTTGAGTGCGCCCGCGATTTCGCAACTCCAACAGGGAGCGCTCGTGCTCTCGGAGGCTACTCAAAGAAAGGAAAGCGCCGAGGTCTTCGAAGAGCATGCAGAGCTGACGGATCAGTCGACCACGAAGAAAGCTAGTTTGGATGAATTAGTTCTCATCTGTTGAGTTGAGCCCTTCCTCCGTTATTGGAATCGCGGTTCCTGATCCTCGCTCGAGGTTGGGCGGAAATGTCCGGCGTTAGGCGCCCTAAAAAACTAGTCCTCTCTCAAATCGCTGCGTTCAATTTGTTTCTTCCGCGGATGCGACGAACCTCCGCAGACTATGACTCATCCCTTATAGTTTTCGTTGCGCAAATCCCGTCAAGATCCTTAGTCAGCCTAGGGGTAGTCGAATATTAGGCCTTCAGCATGTGTCTTCTGCAGACTGAGTGATGATAACTCAACTGAACTGGCTCAAGCCCCAAATATTAGAAATTCAAATCTATTCTGAAAAGGACGCACGGCCAGACAGCTTGCAAGACCGGCGTCGCAGCAGGGCTGATTCTACCCAAGCTCTCTCTAAATGCCAGCCATAGTTGAACATCAGACAGCGGAAGTAAGCCATCGGTGGCCTTGCGTTTTTCCCAGGAAGTATTCTGTCTAGAGAGAATCATTTCTCCTTGGTGGTTTTCTCTCCCGAATTCCCTAAATTACAGATGGGGCACGCCGCTTCCGGACATCATTGCTGGAGAGATCCAACTGGTTTCTTGTTCGTTCTCGGGAAAACTCTGAGAATTCGAAAAGATTGCCCCGCTTGCTACTGAGCATCGGCTCGTATCCGAATGAAGTAGGTGTGGTCTAGTATGACGCTGCGACCACAGTTGATCCGATTACGACGAAGGCATGAGCTGGAAGCAGCTGAATAAAATATGGGAATGATGCCAAATACCCAACGGGGAGCGAGAACGTGGACCGAAGCGTGCGGCTGCAGACGAGAATATAGCATACTCCTCCACCCCGCGGGGTTCGCAGACGTATATGGGGACGATCCGAAATGAATCATCCTAGTTGTTCATACGCTGTTCATTCTTTGTCAGCATGAGCTCTGTGAGGATTATGGGACGACGCCTGCCTCTGTGGAAAATGGAAGCGCGCAGTACCGACGAAATGGAGCGGAGTCCGCGATACCAAGTCCGAGGTTTTAATGCCTGATCTGATTAAATTTGGACGTTGGACAATCAAAAAACCTTTTCTTCGAAACCGTTGCTGTCTTCAAAAACGAGATTGAACTTGACGGCGAAGGACTTCCTCGCTTCCGCTCGATACTTTTCGCACATTCAGCCCCATGGATTATTGACACTCCTCGCTCGGTACATGACAAAAATAACTCCACCTCCTACGCTTGTTCGTGACCTGACCATATGGGCCACGCATGGATGATTTTCAATAGTGTTGAATCAAACTTCCAGGTCGGCCGGCGGAAGAGGCGCTGTCAGGCAGGCGAAAGTCGAAGAAGCCGGTCGAGAGATCTCGGTCGGCATGGAAACATCGTTTGCGCCACACGAACCTCGAGCGCATTCTCATCAGCAAGTCGAACTTCCCGTCAAACTCAATAAAACTTCCAGGTTTAGCTCATTATACCGAGACCGAGCTGTCCGAGAGTGAAAGCAAGAACGCATGGACTGTCTTCGTTGTCTCGCCGGAGAAGTGTCAACTGCAAAAGTTTGACGTTGCTTTTAAAGCTCCCCAAGGCAGATATTCCCTCGACATCGCGGCGCAGTGAACAGTGAATTTTCGGAAGAATCTAGTCTCTTGATGCATGAAGGAGAGCGCGTGGCTATCGAGGTTCTTTCACCGGCTCCCCACTGGCCATCTGCCCATCGGACCCTCTGCTGTCCTCTGCCGCGCGGTTCTTTGGATAAAGTGACCGAACCGAAGAGCGAAAAGCTTGGTTTGACATGGCTAGTCAAGCCGACAAAAGAACGGTGACAATCGCATTGACAGTCAGTGACTCGAAAATGACGCGGGAGTTCGATTCTTCGAGATAATTCAAGGAGCTGACAAAGTGTATGGATGCTGAAATCCCAGCCTTCGAACCGAGGTTTCCAGAAGTATTGAAGATCCAGTTCCACGAGGTATCGAGGATTTGTGCAACATGTCCACGTGGACGATAGTTCTAAAGTATGTAAGGCTGTCCTTCGAGAACAACAAGCAAGCACTGCGCAAAGAGGCTCCGCTCCTCTCGATGGGACAGCGGGGGGATGAAAATCGAAGATCTCAGCTATGATCGACTAGTTGTCGCCACTCTTCGATGAGCGTCCAACGCAGGGTTCCCTTGATTTTCTTCCCTCCTCGTATTCATGACCATTCCAACTAACGTCTGCAGCAGCCGGAAGCTGATTTTGGAAGAGCCCTAGAGAGGGAATGCGTTCCATGAGAGCGCGAATGAGGCGTCCTGCTCCAGTTTGTTCTTTCGCGGAACAAATAAGGGATGCCGCAAGTACACAGAGGCACATCTACTCCAAGAACGCCAACGATTCACCCTCCTTCTGAACGTTCGCATAAAGTGTGAACTCAGCCCCGAGACGAGTCGGTACAGCGATCAACTCTGATACTTTGATTTCAGCACAAACCTCGGACCCTTTGCCCTCGGGAACCGACAAGTTCAGAGACCGAAGCCGTAGCTGATAGTGGGCCGCAAGGATTACTGGAATCTTCGATGAGGAAGAACGATCCGTGAGCGTCTCCCGGGAAGATCTTGCGCGCGACAATTTGCGAACCCTACACCAAGCCAGCGCAGATTCCACCGAAGGGAGGCCCCGAGGAATCGCAGACGACACTGATGCAATGCGGAACAAGTGTAAGCTCTGTAATTACTCGTTCGGGAAGCCGACATGCTATTCGACAGACATTCATAGTCTCACAACGATTCTGACTCAACAAGGCTTATTATTAACAAGTATCGTACCGTCACTTGTGGAAGACATTCCCTGTCCCATTGCGTAATAGGAGCTCTACGAATTGCTCCTTGCTCGTTTACAGCCAACGGCCGCCTTTTACTGCGCGGGGCTGTGGGGGTTGCAGCGGAAATCGGTTGACGATATTACGGGCAGGCGTTTATGGAAAAATAATTGCGATCGGCACGGTCGGGACTCGGCGGCAGGCATGCAAAATTTATGTCCAGTATATGGAGGAGCATTAAACGCTGCCAAGAATATTCTAGCTTTCACTGCATGTCTGCATTATTCACCAGAACCTACGCCGTTCTGAGTGGATTCTCGTGTTTCAGAGCATTTGGGCAGCCGTGATACTCGGTTAGTCTACTTTCTCGAGAAAACGCCCCAACATCAAAAAGACATGTGTACTCAGGAAGCAGTTTGATTCATCATTCCTCACGAGATTCAAATAAATAGGAGGACGAATGCCAGGAAAAGACACAGCGTTGAAATCAAGTATCTCTCTATCCAAGCGAATTTGGAGGAGAATTGAGCCAAGGGTCCCTGCGAAGATGAGACATCCTCCTGTAGCTGAGTCCGAAAGGCCGCCAGGGCCAGGATGCAGAACGTGGTCACAACTACCACGCTTGAATAGATGACTGAAAAACGAATCATAGTTTCTAGAGCTCCAAATGAGCAGGAACGTATGTAATCAGGGATACATGATGTTGTCCAGAATGTGAGGGAGATAGGTCTATGGTTCGTATCTTGGATTTGCTCGTTAGGATTCGACTCGAGCTCACCGATTCGAGGTGTCGTTGTTGAACCTTCTACCAAGCTCAGGAGAGAGCAATGTTGCAGGAAAGCCGTCAAAAGGGTCAAGGATGATATCGTCACTTTCGAAGACTCGGGAGCGTGTACCGCGAGAGCAGAGCATATTATGACGCTCCATAGCGGCAAATACACTCTTGAACTGGTGACGAATCAGATTTGTTTAGAGCGCTTGCTCATGGGTGATTCAGGTTAGGTATATCCACTGGCGCCTTGAGCCTTCCAGCTTCGGTCCTTGATGAATGAGCAAAAGTGATACACTCTCATAATTGTAAAAGTCCTCTTCTCATGTGCTCTTACCCGTACAAATGAGGTCGCCGATGGAAATGGAATGTGACCACTATGGTTGAAAAGTTGCCCTGCGTCGGGTGGAGCTCATTGATCACGTGCTCCTCGGTGAGAATCGTCCATTCGGAGTTCGGTTCGATTCCCGAAAGCATTGCGTCGTATACCAGCTCCTGAAAATTCATGCGAAACAATGCTGGCATGAGATCACGTGCTCTTGCTACACAAGGCATCCTATGATGTCTTCTTCGGAGACAGCGATCATTATCTCCGATCGAAAGAGAAACCTCAGTTTGTGAGAAAATAGTCATGGACCAACTAACATCCGCTCGATAGTTGTAAGAGTATGCCTTGAAGGCGCACGTATGCATGTCACTCGGAAAATCACGCATGTCGAACGAACACGGCAAGGCCACGGAGTACGCGTCGCAGCCAACAACGTTCCCATTGTATTCGAGGTAAGAGGGATATATCGATAACCGCTTCCTCCTGAAAATGAATTCCTCATTGATGCGATCCGTTCCGTCAATGCTAGCGCCAGATTTTTCCATCTTAGAAACGTCGCACGAATTCGTCGAGCCACGCATCCTCGTCCCGCGGAATGAGAGACTTGGAAGCACAATTTTCAGTTGGTTCATGTCACGATGTCGACGCGATCTTGAATAATCTCACCCGAATGAAGCTAACGCTCAGGAATCTGGATGTAGAATATTTCGGATCAAAGTTTTCTTCAGAGTCAGCACTTACTGAACCGAATAAACGGACATTGGTTTCCATATACTGTATTGAGCAACAAGCATGTCTTCAACATGCGAGTTGTCCTTCTCCCATTCAAGTCGAGAGTCCCTCCAGTTCTGAAAGAATTTCTCATCACTGGCGATGAGGATCCATGAACTTTTGGGCCACTGGCGATACCAGCTTCTCTTCTTTCTATCTATCAGTTATAGAATTCTCTATATTTTGGTGAGTGATGGCACTTTATGACAGGAAACTCACATCACAGTCTGTTATCATGAAAGTCACAATTTGCTTCTCGGGATCAATTACGAATTCGTCCTCAAAGCTGAGATACTTGGTCACGCTGATCGCTTTCTTGGTCCCATCGGTAGGTGGCACCAAACTGGAAGTCATAAATCGAGTTTATTTCGATGATGAGAGTCCATCGAAATCATTCGTGAAAGTTATACTCAACCAGGGGGCTGGTCGGCGTACTTCGAAATACGAAGGGATGTACAAGACCCTGTCCGTCATCTTTTTTTCTTTCTTTTTCAACGCTGCGATATAAACGTTTGAACTCGCCAGAGCTCCAGATCTGCCCGCGAGAGATGAGTTCGACTCTTGACGAACAGCTCCGTGCCATAGCGGATGGTTTGACATCTTCTTTGACACGCTTATATTCGTTTGTCACGGCACCGCGGAGCAGCCGGCTTGTCGTTTCCTGCTCCTTCCAGAAGCCGTAAATTCCGTCTGGTCCACAAAAGCGACGAGTCTGCAGGCTTTCACAACACGCATCTCATCCATGGAACCAGTCAACCACCTAACGAAGCCGCCTCTCCAACCTTGGCCTTGGATTTGTCCTCCCATCGCACGCGAGCACGTCGGAAGATGCGGCAGACTGATATGAGCCTCAATGAAAACTTTTCATCATAGTTCAAGAGAAGCAACTCGAGCGTTTATGAGGTCATCAACTCGCATAACGTGTGCCGTTTTAGCTTCTTAATACCACAAGAGCCGGAGATGCCATCACCAAGCAGATAGAGGATGGTCAACATAATAAACAACGGTGTTATCATAGGGTCTCGGATTCGAAACCGCAACGGGCTAGCCGGGGCTCCACGCTCGACGCTCCCGACCCTGTCAAGGCGAAGATTCATCACACCATGAATGCCGAGCCAGAACCATCTCATTGTGGTTGACATTCACTCTCACACAGGTTATTAAGTTCACTGTGGTAAGTTGAAGGTCAGAGCAGCTAGCGCGCACAGCCGTAAAGCAAGCTTACCTTGACGATAGCTTCGACACCGTGAGCTTCCTCTTAAAATCGATTATTTCTCCCGCGAGTGTTTTCTTCTTGTCGATAGGCTCGCCCTTCGCTGAAACTCTCAAGAATGATTATACATACTTCGATCAGCTCGAGGAGTGGTGAGCTGTTCAATTATGCTGGAACCACATATTCGGAGTTTCTCTCCCGTTTACGATGGAGTTCCTGGTCATCAGACGGAACTTACATACCTGGGACTAGCACACGCAAGAGAAACACAAAGAACAAGCATTTCAGGAATCCCGCACTCCGCATGATTCGTGAACAAACGAGCTTCCGAATGTTCGCGTCGGAGGAGAGGCGTTGTTATCCGGCGGTATCTTCGGAAGAGGTGTTTACTCGGTCCTCCGACAACACGATCCGCCTTCGTAATGAGAAGCAGCCAGCTAGCTAACTCGTTCGCTTGCTCGGAAGACAGCGAGTCCGCCACCAAACCATCGGCTTGCTCGGGTGAGAATCGGAGCGCTATTTTCAGCGTCACCAAGTTTCTCCTCAAAGTGGAATGAATCCTACGCAAAGATCCAACACTTGAAAGTATCTCTCGACTCGTAACTGAATAAACAACGCGACGGAGTACGGTCGACTCAGAGTCTCACTATACTATTTCACTGAGAGAATTCCGATAAAAGTTGCGAGGGCCACGCTCCAGGAACTCGATCCAGCAGGAACCGCGGGGGAACTTCTCGCCGGGATTGCTGCGGAATGAGCTAAGATGACCAAGCGCTTCTGCAGCGTCCGCGCAAAAAGTCTGCGATGATTACTTTTTATGTGAGGAAATAATGGTCCGACACGATACGCGGAACGACGGTATGCAGCCTTCCTGTGCTATAGGATGAATATCAAGTCATACGAGGGAACACGTATAACCTTCGCATCCCGCACGAGGAACTATGGATAGGAAAACATTTCCATAGTGACCGAAGCGAGAGATATCGCACCGATGCCGCACCTTGGACCAGGGGGCCGCGATGAAATCGGTTCCTCAAGGGTGTAACCTCAGAATTTCGACCATACAACAGAAGTTTTTGCGGAAATCCAACGAAGATTTGAACCTGAAATCGTACGGCGGTGTCACGAGGCTGATGGGAGAGAAGGTGATACAGTCCAACTCTCGATCGTCACCGTGAATCTTGGTGATGTGTTCCGAATCAAAATCGGGAGCATCATAGTCCTCCTGCCGTGCGAGAGTGGTCACGATCATTGGGTGCTCAGCTACCACGGCGAACCGAAGCCCGGCGGTTGCAAATCTGGCTCCATTTTCTGTTCGCGGGAGGAAACTGTGGAAGTGGTTTCGATCTTTAGATCGGTGAGGAGAGACCGAGACGTCGCGTTGAGTTCCGATGTTGGATATTTGTTGTTCGGAATGAATCATAATCCGATTCGATGCTCGTCGCCATCTGTATCGTGTTTGCCATATTCGCGGCTCAAGAAACGGCCATGCGCGGAACCATGGAGGCCCGCACACACGGATAGAGCAAACACGAAGTGAGACGGAGAGCTCAGTGAAAGAAACTAGCCCGCAAAACAGCCAAGCGGAATCGAGAGGCTTGGATTAGATTGTCCAGGATTAAGATCTGCTTGCTCAAGGCCGTCCGTACCTAGGGCTGTGCGAATGCCGTGCACGTAGAGTCTCGTCCTGCGTAGAAGCATGTCGTTTCTGGAAGTACACGATGAATTTCGTGGCATCTCGTCGCAGATTAAATTTCCTCAATGAAATTACAACAAGCACCGTGATTCGGAGCCACGTGAGAGAGGATAGACAGAAACGTGTTAGGCTAAGTGGGTAAGGAACCAGCTGACAGCGATGTTTCAAAAAGAACGGCAACTTGAGTGCACTGTTTCATTAGTTATCTGTCCCATTCGTGGTCCTCGTCATACCCTCCTTTAGTGTGCTAAAGTGGATACATGATGGCGCTTGCGGCAGTCAAGTGTCGTGTACATTGTCTCCGCCCGTAGCTCAGCAAGCGTCCATTCCTGGACAAGTAGCGCGTATGGTGGCTCGCCTTCAAAGCCGGAGGCACGAAGAGTCGGAAGATTCCCGAATCCGTATTCGGCTGGCGCGAAGGCGAGGTTTCTCGATAACTTCCAAAGCGAATGGTTTGCGGTCTCGGATTGGCGTTCAGGCTCCGAGCTCCGAGTTAGTGAAAAATTAGGTTGAACTGAATATGAGCTATCGCCCAATGATTCGATACATAGGTAGTTTGATTGTGTGAGCCATTCCAGGCCGGAGCACGAACCGTCCAATTTTCGAGCGTGTGCACAAAGCCTGATCCCCAGGTCCGAACCCTCGAATGCCAGTTCGAAGGGTCAGATATCTAGGTTTCCTCGCTCTCGATAGAGGCATTGATGAACTCGGAAGGGAAGATCCAGATCATCGTATATTGAATCTTTTTGAGGGCTTCATCCAACGGCCAATGAAGTCGATTATTAGAGAATATCGCTCTCAGGTATCGTTATTGGGAACATCATAAGTGGTCTTCGCAATCTCCGTGGCAGCAAATGTCCTTGAGGTCTACCCGGATTGGTTGTGGACAAATAATCAGCTCGGAAGCTCCTCGATGGGCCCGGTTCCCAATCCCTCCGGAGGCTCCGCTGTCATTCATTTCTCAAGTATATGAAAGATATTCATTCTATTTCTGATCATCCGTTCGATCAGATCAACATTCACCGGATGATCATCTACTGAAGGGTGCGCGGTGACAAACGCGCATCTCTTTCGAATTTCACCCGAAGATACCAAGGCCTCGTGAGAGAGCGAAATCGGGAGATGGAAGAACCTGATGAACGGTGATTGATCATAAGTTTTGGATGTGTCGAATGGTCGGGATCATTTCATTTCCGCGAGCGAATTATAAAAAACCCTTGATCAGTCTAATCACAATCTCTACTTGTCCAAACATCATAGAAAAGAATAAAATAAATAAATGAGACCTATATAGTTTGATCTTGACTGTGCTCAACTCAACAAGATGTTGGGTTTGTCAATCAGTACCAGCCAACGTGCAGTCAGAATCTCGGAACGATTTATTCGTGTGACTATGGGGTCCCGAAAATAGAATGCTATGGGGATGCTGCGAGGAAGAAGCGATTCCGGCCGACTCCTCGGGTGAATGGGGTGAACTCGGTTGTCTACCCGATGATAACCACTCAGAATTGGCTGAGCAGCCCCGTCAGTCGTCGCTCGCGGACATGTTGAAATTTGAGAATTCACAGTCCAGTACTCTCGAGAAAACTAGCTAGAAGAACGTGCCAGGCATCGCAATGTATAACATGGCTGTCGCCCGCATATTTTTTTAGGAGTTTCGAGACTACATCGATGTTCGATCCGATAGCAGCAGCTCCATTTCGTTGATTTTAGGGCTCTAGACGGTCCCTGCGAATGAAAATCGCAATCCCATTAGCCACGGGAGAGCACGCGGTTAATGCGGGTGGAGTCTTACATGACCTCCTTACCCTGTGTCGGATGTACAGAGAGTTGAACTCGGCGACACCGACAAAACTATTCCATTCCGTCATCATATCGTGTTTCGTGTCTCGCTGCACAGAGTGCTATCCCTGAGCAGAGAAGTTCATCGGCAGGTGTGTGCACGCTGTAAATTGTAACGCCCCTTTCTAGATTCCTATTGATGCAAAGTTCACAGCGTGGTTAGCCGGGCGGTTGGTTAAGTGCTGTAAACGTGTTCTGCTTTCTGCTTCTCTGGTCATGTTGTGAGGGAACTTTTCAACTCCACGCCAGCCCCTGTAGTCAGTAATTGATCGAAATCATGGCTTTACCAGACGTTACTTTACTCACTTCAACTTGATCAATGCCTTATGCAAACATCTCCGAAGCAATAACGGACAGCACAGCGGATCGATAATTCTGAAATCTTGTAACCAGAGCGGATCACCTGCACCGTCTCCGTGATCGCGTGATGACCCTGGAATCGGATAACACTGGAAACGTGACAATCGTCATTTTATTCCAGAGTGATCGGGGAAGGATATTCGGACATTGCCTCAGATTGCCCACAGATTCAGACCCGTGTTAGGCTGAACAACACCGCTGTCGGCTGAAGTACCGGATGAAGTATTAGGTGACACGATCTTCACCTCATCACGAACATGCATATTTACGGTTCTACCCCGCGGTCCACCCGCTCTTCAAGAGATTGGAAAACTTCGATGATCGACGTAGAAGAGAATCATTTTCAGGTAGATGCTGATGCTGAGGAACCGAAGGTATTGATGTAGCAAGGCTCGGATGACCGGCGCGGACCGCAACGCGCGAAACGTTTCGAGGGGCTGGATTTCGCGTTTTATGAGGCATCCACTATTTTTCTGCCGGAAGAGTGTGCTGGGAGCCGGAAGGGCCGCATCACCTGAAATTTCCGGCTTCCGCATAGGCTAGCGTACGGTTTTGCCTCTTCACTGATTGGAGAGCTTGTTCCGTATGGTTGTCGAGTCTCCGACGCGAATGATGGTACGGATCTTTGAATAGAGGATCTTGGAGCAAAAAGCGGATTTTCGGTGATAATGAAGTGACTCCCGCGATTCGCATGATTCTAATTAGTATGTTCGGGAAACGTCTCCGGGAAACGCAAGAGCTGGTGGAGCATGGATCAACAGCAGACAACTCCCAATGACTTTGAATCTTGGCGACATCTCCACAGCTTTCGAGTCACATCACACCGCGAATAGTTGGCGACGTAAGGATGATCGAGTCATCTCGGAAATCGGTGGGTGAACACGATATCTGCGAACGTGTCATGATCGCTCACGGAAATACGGTGTGAATTCTAACAAGCGAACGCCTGATATCAAATGCGCAAACTTCTCAAGCAAACGAACAAGGCGGACACAGTTCCCCGCACAAACGACAGCGGCACAATCGAGTGAGTGCACCACGCTAATGCAATTTTCCTGATCGCTGACGCTTGGGTGGTCCGTCAGTGGCTTGTTCGGGCGGCCGGGAGTCCAGCGGCTTGGCCACCGCGTCCTTTCGTCCGCTCAGAATCTGGGGTTTCCAAACAGAGCTGAATGAAGCTTGGAGGATCTTGGGCTAGCATAACCCTTCTCGAACACTGATTATTTGCTTCCGCCGGAAGGGCTGTTCGAAGATTAACAGAATAATTTTCTGTACTGAGAGCTCTAGTGTGAATTCTCGCAGAAAGTGTAGAACTGGGTGTCAGGATTCGCCAGCGGGGCCGAACGCGGTAGGATACACTCCGGCAGGCTCATCGCATGACGTAGTAGTTGACGCGAGAGAGGCCCTCCCCTCACGACCGGACTTGACCGACTTGGATACGGGGGAATACTTCAGCCTCAGGGCTGAAGAATAACCTCACCGAATCCTACGGAAAGAATAAAATCCACCCCGTTGGCAACCGTTCCGGCGTTCAGTCTTCAAGTATGCTCGCGGGAACCAAGTTCGCCGTTTGACGGACAGCTCGCTGCCATTGCGAACATTTTGACGTTTCCTTGACACGCTTATACTCGTTTGTCACGGCATCGGCGGGCAGCCGGCTAGTTGTTCTCCGTACCTTCCAGGAGCGGTGCATCGCGTTTGGTCGACCGAAGCGAGGATGTTTGCAAAACGCTTCCCTGATCCCTGAGAGCAGTCAATCGTCTGATGAAGTCCTTGGTTCAAATTTGAGCCGGTTTTTCAGGCGAACCTGAACATGCTAGTGGGCGATCTGAATCTCCATGGTAGCCTAATATCTAGGAGCCATCATAATCTAGGAGAAACAGCTCAAGTTTCGGGATGAAGCTACCCGTGTCGAATGGTTGCTCTTGATCTGTACTTGTCGATGATAAGCTCGACAGCGCACGGAGTTTCTCAAGCGCCTTCAGGGAGTCTGGCGTATGCCTTGCGATCCGCAACTCTTGAAGAAGTCCACTCAGACGGACCCGAGAATAATAATCGGGTTGTGGTTAGAATCGGGTGGAGTGTGGTGAGGAGGCGGTTGACCAGCGGACAAAGTACGCTTTGTCGGGGCTAGAGTCTGGGCTGTAAAATTCGAACTCAAACGGAAAGATCAAAGCCTCACGTTGAGTTCCGAAGTGAGGTCATGTCGTGCGACCATTGCAGTGTAAGCCGATCCGGTACTTCTCACACATAAGATTTAGTTCCGTGTTTGCTACAACTGCGGACTTAGATACGGCCGTACAAGAAACCATTAGGATTCGCACACTCAGCCAGAGTGAACACTGGAATCCGGCGGAGAAGCGAGTGGGTGAAACTGTTGTGCAAAACAAGCACCCGATAGCGAGGAACTCATCAGATGAGATTGTTCAGGATTAGGCTCTTCTGGCTTGGAGACCGTGCATACTCAAGGACGCCGACCGACCAGTCTGTCGCGCACGCAGTGTCAAGTACTGCGTAGAAGCGTGTCGCGAATATCGAATTGTCCCAATGAATTTACAACGAGCATGAAGACTCGGAGACACATGAGAGGAGATAGACAGAAATATGTTAGGCTAAGTGGATAAGGCGTGAGCTGACAGCGACGTCTCAAAAAGAGCGGCAACTTAAGTGCACTGTTTCATTAGCTATGTGTCACATTCGTAGTCGTCGTCGTACCTGCCTCCAATATACTCAAGTGGATATATGATGGAGTTTGCCACGGTGGAGTGTCGTGTACATTGTCACCGCTCGTAGCTCGACAAGCTTCCATTTCCGGCGAAACCGCACCTATGCTGACTCACATTCAAGGCCGACGACACGAGGAAACTTAGAAGGTGCTATGACTCTGCATCCAGTTTACGCGCGGGGGGGTTTTTTTTTATTTTTTGGGGGTTTTATTTGGGGGGGTGGAATTTTTCGGAATACGCCCGCCGAGTTAAATCGAGCCGCGCCAACGCCAAAGAGTTCGGTCAGCTTGCGGGGGGGGTTGTGGGGGTCCGCTTGCTACCTAAGAGTCCGGCCCCGTACTTCACAGACCGGAAGGGGTGTCCGGTTTAGGGTCAGACATAAGTCGGCGGGCGATTCCAAAGACCCAGGGGGTTTGGGGGTTTGCTCATTTCTCATGATTCATCCTACCAGCCGTGATTGGAGCGCTGGTCTGAATAGAACGCGTCTTATTGGAACCCGTAGGAGCGCCTAGTTCGATTCGGTCAGGCTACATTGGGAATACCGATAGCGGTTATTGCGAACGCTACTTGAAAAGGGCGAATGAACATTCGGTCTTCCCATCTCTTCGGCGCTCCGACGCTGCGCTCTATCAAGGACTGCTCTTCAATCAGATGTGCGCATCAGGCCCCGCACCGCTTGCAGAGCACCGCGGATGGTAACCAATCAGAGGGAGCGAGGTGGAAATCGCAGTTTTACCGTTCATTTCGACCGGAGCGTAAATTATCGGAATGCCCAGACAATTATCGGGAGACCCCTTCTCGTGACCCTGAAATCTAGAGTAATTGTAAATCCTACGCAACAGATTGAAGCGCTACGTATTGGGTCATTAGAGGGAAACAAAATCGGATAATGGAGGGGAGTTACGCGAATCGCTTCAACGGTGTGTCACCTTTTGAGATAGTCCTGGTGTTGTTCCGAAACCGAATTTCCAGTCTTTGACCCATTCTCTTCATCGCCCCGCTGGCCCGGCATGTCACATGTTCATCTGTCGTCGTCTGTGAGACGTTCCATCTACATTCAACCCTCAATCGTAGAGCAGGGCGGACCGTAACCACCTCATTCCTCATGAGGTTGTAGGGCATAGAGATAGACGAAATTTTGCTTTCAGTTTGGTAATATTTTCGGCCTTGAACCTTGAGCCTCCGGACACCCGATAGTTAATGAATTCGCCCTAAATTCGAATTATCATTCAAGAGGACAGGTTCGAGAACTCTGGGGTATCCAGCCGCCAGGAGAAATGGCTGCTCACATAATGAGGTTCCCGCTCGCGCTCGTATGAAATGAATTCGAAGGATAACGCTCGAGCCGTTTTCAGTGAATCGAGTCCAGTTCCCGCCGCTGTCAGAGACAACAGAAAGATCAAGCTAGAAGAGCCCGTGAGCCAATGTTTCTGGTCGGGCTGTGGTCCCGGCGGTGAACTTCTTGCGCAGTAGTCTGACGGCCCTGCACAGTTACTGTTCATATCAGACATATTTGTCGCTGATTTCGCTTGACGGTCTTCCGCTGGACACGGATTATGATTCTACAGCTCCCGATCTGAACACTGTGATTAGAGGCGTTTTCACGCAAGCAAACATTAGTACCCTTCTTAGTGCAACTGACTTCCCGCTGCAGAGGGAAGTAGCTCATCATTGGGTAGGATGATCGTTTCTGAGAGGTACATTGTGACAGAGACAGGTAGCCCTCCATTGAAAGGGATGCTAGTTATGAACGATGCGAAAAATGGGACCAGGCTTCTGATCATCCATCGGTGGATAATCAAGGTCTGCGGATACTATTATTCGAATATATTCCGAATCATCTGAGACGACCGAGCCAATCATCCGATATTCCATTCACGTTGATTCCGATCGGAAAGAATGCCCGGGACCTAATCAGCGAGCCATATTAGGCGGGCCAACCAGGGGGTTTTAGAGCACCGTGTAGGTCGAGCTTCCAGATGTCTGTCGTGTTCCGTGTTGGATATTGCGAAGCGGGGGGGGGGGGGGGGGGGGGGGGGGGGGGGGGCGCCGGGGGGGGCCCCCGGGGGGGGGGAAAGGGGGGTGGTAGTTTTTTTGGTTTAATGCAAAAACTTATGATACTTCGGAATAATGCGGAATGCATTAGTGAGGTTTTCATGGACTTCTTTCTGTCCAACTAGTAGCTTTATACTTTGCCCCGCGACAATCAGACTGTGGAAAGCCAGAGGAATATTAGTGGAAGACGCTATACTTTTCAGGGCTTCCCGCAGTTTGTCCCACCAATGCGGTGGTTGCATTCAATCGGCTGAAACGTCAGCATTGATCTTCCATGAGCGTTTGAGCTAGCTTTCCCTGGTATATCACTCCGAAACGTAGTCGGCAATTTAATATCGGTGCTGGGGTGCGCAACAGCGTTGTCCACAAAGTTCCCCCCCTCTTCCCGAACCGCCCGGTCGACAGGACGCTCGCGGCAGCTCATTGACCAGTTGTCATGCCGCTTCGGGACCAGAGGTATTGGGGCTCAGTCTCTCGCTCATCGAGACCCCCCGGGGGGGGGGGGGTTTTGGGGGGGTTTTTTTGTTTTTTGGGGGGTTTTTTTGTGGGGGGGGGTGTTTTGGGGGGGGTTACGGGGGAATTTTTTGAATTTTAATACGGGTGTAGAAATGTCCACAAGATTTGCAACACCTTTAGATCAGTATAAACTGATTCTACTTTCAAAGAAACATCGATGGGCGGTTTCTGGGCCCCGGGGGCCGTCGGGGCTAGATCCGCCACTGTGCGATGTGGTATACCCCCCCCCGAAAAAAAAAAAAAGAGAGAGGGGGAGGGTTTTTGTGGGGAAAAGGGGGTTTTTTTTTTTTTTTGTTTTTTTTTTTTTTTTTTTTTTTTTTTTTTTTTTTTTTTTTTTTTTTTTTTTTTTTTTTTTCGGGGGGGGGGGGGGGGGGGGGGTTTTGTTTTTTTTTGGTTTGGGGGGGGGGGTCGGTTTTTTGGGGGCACACTTACATTTTTTTTACAGAAGCTTCCAGTACCGCCTCGTTGGGGCTACCTGATCAATTGTTCGTTGTCCGCAAAAACAACCCAGGCAGCCAACGTACCGCCTCCCAGAAGGATTGACTAGAAGAGATCGCTTTGCGAAGCTTCCACGTGGGGAATCTGCTGAAAAGTCATGTGCCAACATGTATCGAATCAGATGTCTCTGTTATCTGAATTCTCATCGTTTCGGCTCAAAACATACATATACGGTCGATTATAATAATAATAACAATAATACCAATATCGTTTGTCCGCCATCATTTGGCAGTTGTCGCTTCAATAAGTTTTTCACTCTGCTAGTCATGGATTGGTTTGGAAAGTATGTCTATTGCAAGTTATGAAAACGGATGATGTTTCGTTGTCCATAATATGTACAAGAGCAGTCATCATTGGGTTCGTTGTAGGAGTTGCTCCTCTTTTGCAAATCTCGTGGTGATACCATCATGTGTAACACGGTCAATGCGACCTCTTTCTAGTTGAGGGGGAATCGTGAGGATCCAATAGCTTGAGCTCGCATCCCCCAAGATTATAGCTCCATCAGTGTTTCGCGAATCGTGATGTAGAGAGTAGCCCAAGTCCAGGGGATTCTTCGGAAGTTTCCGTCTGGTCTGGTTTGGTTTGGTTTTTTCGCATCCTCATCCAAAGATGACTCTTGATTCAGGAGGGGGCTCAGCTCAGCAGATACCGGTCACAGTTTAAAGTGCATACCGCTGAACCCACCCGGCAGCGAGGATCGAACCGTACTTGCACAAACTGCGGCCACGAGAGCACTCGCTCAAGTTCGATGATCATCAGGATTCGCATTAATGAGGATCGCGTTCTAAAGATTCATGAGAGGGTCGCAGACTATGCAGGCGGGATCGCAGCTAATCCATCGTATCCTGCATTTAATAAACAGAGAACTGGACTCGGCAACATCGAAAAACTCTTCCATTCTGTCATCATATCATATTACACTTTTTGACCCACCATGGCCGTCCCTGTGGACAAGAAAGGTCAAACAACCCGTCACCAGGCTTCGGCGAGTGCTGATTCAAGTTATAGGCATGTAACGGCACTTTTTAAGACTCCAATATAGTTCCGAATTGATTCAAAGTTGACCGCGTGGGCAGTGAGGTGGTTGGTTTCCTGCTGTCAATATGTTCTGCTTCTCTGATCGCTCTGAAGGGAGAAACTTTGCAGTTCACGCTGATCCCAAAGTTTCGTCACGAGTTGACCAAACTCGTAGGCTTCATCGTGATTACTGATTTCTTTGAAGAAAGTTCCGTAGACTGACAGACAAACAATGTAGCAAATCTACGATTCTGGTGCTCAAGCTCAATCACTTACAGTGTATCAGTGACCTTGCTTATTGAGTAACACTGATGTGGGAACGCAATACCATTCAAACTATCTTCAGAGGGGCAGAAATAAATGTTGGACCTTGCCTCAGATGGACCGCAGTTTGGGCTCAGAATAATGAGGAACAACTAGATGAGTTCAAGAACGGAATATCATCCCAGAATCTGGTTGTTCGCGTGTTTATTCAGTCTAGTAAAGCAAAAAGAGGGAGAAAGTTTATTTTCTGGAGTTGATCACCTGATCACAACGAAAATGGGCCTGACCAGATCGTGTAGACATGGGAACCGGCTCAGTCAAGTTACTGGCTGTAACCGACGCGGATAACGTCCTTGCGAGCGGCGTTGGAACAGATAAATTCTTGAAACGAACGACTCACACTAGAATCAGTAGCAATAACAATGCAACAAGTCAGCCAATTCCGCTCAAGTCCACTGTTTTGTCCGAGAAGTATTTTGAAAACCGAATATGATTTGTACGAGAATATTCGCCGCTATCCGCGTGACTATCTGTACTAGCGCAACAATATCAGCCTAACATGGATATTTCTATTCGGCATGTGTTCCGTATACATTTCGTATTTCGTACAAGAATGCCGATATTGCAATGATATCGCTGGAGATAGCTTGTTTCCGCGAGCGGGGACGCGGTTTCCGACATCGGCTTCGTGTAGAAACATGGGTCACAGACGGAGCCGAGTCAGTGACTGAAAGCTGGGCGCGGGCATCGGGGCAGGATGAAACGAACGGTTTCTGATGTTTCGATCATTGACATCATTTCACGTCACCTTCATGTTAATGTATTGAAGTGTTTGAATCGTATCTCCCTTAAGCCTGCAGTGCCAATGATGGCACTTCAGATGCAGAATCTATGGACGGCCACCTCAAGTGTTGGCGATTTTAGCTCGGACACGTGCCGCGCGAAAACATTCAGAGAAAGTGTGTCAAAGGCGAATGCCAAAGGATCTGAGACAAAGACTTCACGTTCTTTGCATTTTCATGAAACCACGAGGACGTGCAACATAACTGTTGAAGAAAAAAGGCCCAGGTACCCATCAGCAAATCGCGAAAGTCGCAAGACCTGCAATTTTCGCAGTCCTCGAAGATTTGTCCTCCAGCATCTTTCGCGATCAGTGACATTTTCAGCGCAGACGGGTATGTTTGAATCCGGAATTTCGATATCTCAGGTTTTCCCTGACTTTTGGTCAAATCCGTCCTAGTTCACCGGAGTCTGGCATCGTCACAGCGAGTTCTCAGTTTTTTCGAGTTCAATCGCGACCAATTTGCGGCCCCAACTGAAGCTTCGCCGCGCACGAAGATATTCCAGCGCTGCCTCTGATTTGACTCGTTGGTGTCCGCTACCGATTTGTTCATGAGAAGTGCCATCGGAGTGCAACTAACTGCGACGAGAAAGTGTGCGATCTTGCTCAAAAGGATTGATCCGCCCGAAAGAATCAGCGTGAAATTCCAGCTCAAGTTGACGTCGAAAGAGAAACTTCAGATTTATTTGAAATCGCGTCTTGGTCCCTTTGATCGTCACTTAGGATGAAGTGATGCAAAACAAGTAATCACTGAAATCAAACGCGAACACTTCTCGAACAAACAACGCGCGCTCACACACAAGTAGCAACGACACAATCAAGCGAATGAGCGACGCTTATGCAATTTCCCTGACTGAGTCACTGACGCTCGGGTGGTCCGTCAATCGGTCGATCGGGCGGGCGGTAGTCTGGCCGCCGCGTCTGTTTGTCCGCTAAGAATCTACGCTCCGTAAAAAACGCAAACTAAAGCTGGAAGCATCACCACCCAGTCGGAGCCACATCGACGCTTGAACATCGATTAATGGCGCCGTCCATATATTGATTATTACGAGAATCAGTTCTTGTCATAGCTTACGCGTGCGAATAATCATGGCTGAAGGAGAATTCTGAACAAGATAGAACACTGAGCCTCAGATCTCAGAATTCTCAGATCAATTCCTGATAACCGTCCCCAGAAAGCGGAACCCAGGTCAGAACCTTCCTGTTCGCCGATAGCTTATGAACGCTCCAGAAAACGAAGTCAACTCAACTGGGATTGAAGTGTAGCAGAACTTGAGTATCGCGTGTCAGGAAAGAATCGAGATGCCAGTTAGCTCGAGCCAATGATCGACAAACGCTATGCTAGAATGAGTAGCAGGGATCCGCACCGAACAAAATGCTTCAAAAGAGTGTTATTGCTTGCAGCCATTAAGTTGATCACTAATTCCGCGACGGTCACCCTGTGAACCAGTCAGTCCGTTTCTCCCCGTCTATCATCGATGACCGCTAACTTTTTCATTCCGGCGCCCGTCGCTGAAAGATTTCGTTCATTTCCCGGAGTGTTGCTGTTGTTGTCACAACTACGGCTGGCGCGCCGCAGTGGGATTACATAAAGCTGTTATCGAAAAAGTCGAATAACGAGCATTAAAGCTGTAGCGACGCCTTCGGCAACAAATGGCAGTGGTTGTCAACGTCGTCGTCGTCGTCGTCGTGGACATCGTTGTTCCTACAGCTTGGATTTGATGATGATGATTATATATGTTGATAAAGAAGACGCTTTCGAAGTGCGTGATACTTAACGGTTCGGGCGCATAGGAACTGGAATGGTTTGTGGACGAGTCTTCGGCGGATTAGTTTGTCGCTTTCAGCTGGGAGAATCTCAACCGTTTTGTCAGAATCATTCTGATCCGAATCGAAAAACTCGAGTGCTACGACCAATCTTCGCGCACAAGTGCAGGATGGCGCTGCATTTGGAAGTGTCTGCTCATGAACTCCACCGATTGAAGGTCCTTGTGATGAGGACTCACCACATTTCAAGCCCTGCTGCCTAGAAGTCAGAGTCTCAGGAGCTGAAATGATGCAAAATCAACGCTCGATGCATAGAGGGAGATGCTTGCAACCAGCAAACTCAAATTCTACCACAAGTCTTCCGAGGGATGCTCATCGGTTTCTGAGAAGGTTTTCGCAAATCCTGTCTGTCCGAAGGAAATCTCCAGGCTTAAACACCACTTCATCTTTCATCCCGCTGTGGCGCGTTGGACGAGCTCCCGGAGCTGTTTGCTTACATCGAAAAATTTCGTCCAACGTCTGCTTCACGTCTCACATCGGCATCGATCAGAACATCACTCACGGACCGGATTTCGCAAAGCAGAAATAGTCAAGGAACCAGTCGAAATCCGATGCGTTGTTCTAAAAATACAGTACTTCTCCGCGATTGAATGCTATGTCCGTTTCCCCCAGAAGGCGCCCACTGCTTCGATCGCTTCTTTTGCTCGCCTGGTCCGTTACGCAACGGCCAGAGGCGTGAGGAGGCGGGCGAGGAGAAGCGTGCCAACATATAAAACCCCTGGCTGAACAGCCAAAGCAAACCAGTTAAACAGAACATTAACAACAATCCAAAATGAGAACTTTCTTCGCTCTCACTTTCGTCGCCCTCGTGGCTGTGACCCTCGCTCAGGATTTTGATGGCAGTTTCGACGGGGCCTCCGCCGGAGGATTCGATGCTTCGTCTTTCGGAGATGGTGCTGGACTCTCAGCAGCTGGAGCGGGTGGTGACTTCTCTGGCTTCTCTGCCGGCGGCGCGGGTTTCGATGGAGCTGATTCATTCGATACCGCTGGATTCTCTGGATCGAGCTTTGACGGTGCCGACGGTCTCTCTGACGGAGCTTCATTCTGAGCGTGAACGCGACGACCTCTGAGTGAATGGCGAGAGGATGTTTGCGCGGAAGAAGGACAAAACGTACCAAAGGAACCGAAGGAGTTTTGCAGCCTACCACGCAGCTCTTCGGGGACAGAACTCGAGTTGGGCTTCTGTCTGTATATAGAATTTCACCCGCTGTCGGAATCAAGGCTTCTGTAAATACGTCTTTGCCAACGAAACTCGAATAAAACCACAATACTCTGGATTCGGTCATTTTTCTCATCTCCTCACAAAAATTCACCCATTACCCCCGATGGAAACACGTCGGAGCTCATTACTACTATCGGTCTCGCAACGGTTCAACGTCCCTCAATCCAGGGAAGTCTCGGTGTACTTCGAAACCGTCACGGCACTCCGAGTCCGGAATGGCTTTCGGGACCGATCTCTGCAGGAAGCCTTCCAGACCGCGAACTGTCCAGTGTTGACCGGTCTTGCATGCGAATCCACTAAATCTCGCTGTCGCTTGCGACGGAGTTTTGACAAATCTGCGATGCGGCCGAGAAAATCGGCGATGCCGGTCCTTCGACAGGGCACTAGGGCAAACAATGGAATTTTCACCGACAGAATCAGGAGTGTGTGTTATCATCGGCATAGCAGGGAAGCACTGGATGTCGTCGCCCGAGCCCCTAGTCGCGACGAAATAAATTACTAAGATGACGTCCCTACGTGCTCTGTCTGACCAGCGGCCTTACATTCCATTATCTTATCTTCATGCTAGCGAATGAAGTTACTCTCGGAGAGCAAGATTTCATGGTTCTGGCGTCGCATGCATTAGTGCTAGTGTGGCAGGGTTACCCGGTTTCGTCCTAAGGCGCTCAGCCTGTTTGGAGATTACAAATTTCATTCATACTCCAAGCGATCTCTTTGGAGCGGTTCCTTTCATAATGGGTTCTTTCCTCAACGTGGCAGGAGCCGCACTTCAGTTTCGCCAGCCTTGGTATCCAATCGATTGCATTCTTGGGAATGGAGAGTCGCCGACTTGCCTGCAAACGGGAGAAGAGCAGCGAATGAAGCTGTAAACACAGGAGATCCCCGACGGATCATAAGACGCACCGGTATAACTATCGGGAAATTATACTGGAAAATACGAAATTCAGTATGGATTACCACATCGATAGTTCCGACCCGATCCGTGAAACTTCATTCAACATCTCCAAGGGTGTAGCGAACCCTGAACTCACGAGTTCTCATTCTTGCAAGCGATGCTTCTCGAGGTTACTCATGAGATACTCGCGGATGTGCCGGCGAGTGATGATGGATGTCAAAATATGTCAATCGATACCCATCATATTGGAGACAATCGCTCGCATCTATTTCTTTGGTCTACTAGTCCGCGAGGTGAGAGATCCGAAGCTGATATATCGCGAATAATCCGATACGAGAACCGACGCGATAGCCGAAAGGTTCAAGCGGTCTGCATGTTTCGTGCAGATTTGTATAGCCATGTTGACGTTTCACGAGCGGCAGGTCGTTGGTTCGAATCTCGTTCCCGACAGACGTCTTTGGAGATGGTTCCCATGGTTCCCATTTCCGGCCTACGGCGAATGCCGGAGAAGTAGCTAAGTTAGCCATGGTCGCAATACCGCCCCCGCCCCACGAGCAACACATCTCGATAGGATATGAATTGCCAAGAAAAAAAACAAGCCGATATGGCTTCGTCCGAGTCGATCTAGCTGTCGTCGGAATCGCTTAGCAGTACGCACGAGGTGAAGTGATGAGAATGGTGGAACTTCGCTCCGGTGAAGCGGACCTCAATCTCCCGTCAGAGAGGAACCTTTTTGAGGCGACGGATATCATAACGGTTCATGGATGATGGTCGTCGTCAAACTTCAAGCTAGGGTTTCCGCACAGTTGGACCGTCCGACATCTTTGAATGTTTGCATGGATGAGTGCTCCTGGAAAATAGAATAAGATATATGAGCTGAAGTCATGATCTCGTTTCCTCATTCTCAGCGACCACGCATTGAGAGTTAGAAAGAATTCCTGGACATGCATCCATGGTTCCACACCTGTGCTACAGGCGTAGACATAGGACTAGAGCCAAGTTGAATCCTCGCTCCTCTTGGGTACGGCGACGATAAGTTGCGGTATCATCTTTCGTTTCAACGTAGCCCGGAACGCTCTCTCTGAATTTCCTCATCGGTACCAGGCGATTCGGGCCGAATAACCGGGTAGGCCGATTATCCGGAGTCCCGTTAGCATTGGCTTCAATCGGGAAGAAAATATTAGGGCGGGAGAATTCCGGGCCGAATAAGCGAATGGGCGTTTTATCCGATGGGCCGATTGCGCGGATCCTACTCTCCGCTTTCCGTTTTCATGGAGTCGGAATGATTCTGGCGCGCATCGCGCATGGAATCGAGCGCGGCTGAATTCCGCGAGGCAAAATAGTCCTCCGCTCTCGTTTGACCCAAACGCGCGGACGAGCAGAATGTTGGCGCTCGGGGCTTCGACAATAGTGGAATGCTCGAAAAGCTCATATCTATCCAAAACAGGGCATCATCTATCATCTCAGTCCCATCAACAGTCTGTGAGGTCACCAATGCCCCTCTGATGAGTTCTTTGTTTCTCTGACGTTCCACCAGCACTTCCAGAGCCCTGAAATGGTCCTCCGAGCACCGATTATTGACCATTCGTCCAGGCCTGATCGCGCGGAAGTCCCCGAACGCACTCAGCTCGGACTCGGGGAAACGAGGGAAGTTTTCCGCGAGCTATCTTTCCCCAGCGTCGATCACCACAGTGCTTCACTTGGTGGCACCACATCGACACGCTGACTTGCTGCTGGTGTCCCGGGAAAAAAACTCCTCCGTCTCCTGTCAAGCGAACCTGAAATCTTCGGAACGGAATCTTTGGTTGGAGCCCTACGTCCGCGCATCCCTCCCTCATTCACTGATGGCCCTTGAGTCCCTTTCTCGATCCCTCCCTCGCTGGTGCGTGAGTGCTGCATGCGTGACCAGCCTTCACGAGCCATGTTTTCCTTGAACGTTTCTTCGGTTGCTATGCATCACAAAAAAATCGCATCGCTCCAAGTTGCTCGCGTGTAACATGCGGGGCTCGAGCTTGCCTCAAGCATGGTAACTGGTTTTGACGTTCCCGCAACAAAGACAGATCATATTGAGCTCTGGAACGGTGATTCAGTGATGTTTCCTGAAGATGACGACTCCCGTAGTCCTGAACAGCGCTGGTTTCTTCCTTGTTGACAAGCGGACCGGAAAACCACCGTAAAGGTCTCTCCGAAACCCCAATAGAGCATCTGTTGGAATCGATTGATGCCGAGCAAGGTTTGTGCGCCTTCTGTTCCTGATATAGCGAGTTCCTGGCCAGACTTCAAATAGGCATCGGAGACGGCGGATTAGGTCGTAGCGCTGCAGTCAGCATCGATCCCCGGTCGATAGGCGATCGGGAAGCGAGTACTCTCTCGCAAACCGCAGTTGGCTGGCTCCATTAGTTGTGCACACGGCGCGTTCGGATGTGGTGCTCAACTCACTTCGAAGGCGGCACGGCGGACTTTGTCTCGAGGTCGGCGATTGTTGACGATGACCACGACGCAACAGCTGAGACACAGGAGGCAGCATGGCTGCCGAAGACAACACGACTCGAGCCAGAAACCTGGCGCTGCTCTGGGCCCTATCCTGTTCTCCTATCAGGGCCCATCCCAGAAACGATTGCATGAAATGCTCCAGAAGCGCCAACGTAGAAAACAGCTGAGACAACAGTCGAAAGTTCAGCGCAGTTTGACCCTTTGGTCGGAGCGGGCCACCGACTACGTTGACGATCTCCTGAAAAATCGGAAAACGATTCACAAATCGACGACAACGACATCGTCATACAGTCAAACGATCTCGAAATTAAACAGTGCCGCCGATTTGAAACTTCCTACGCCGTTCCGAGCGCAAGCCGACGCCGAAAAGCCCCATGCGCCGTCGACCCCGGCAGTGAGTCGTAGAGTCGAATTGTTTTCTGTCGACGGAAAAAACAACGAAACTCGGAAAATGCGGAGCTCTCGGCTAGACGTCGGAAAACTTCTCACTGACATACGCAAGGTCGCCGATGTCGAGCCTCAGCTGCAGCCCCGACGAATGCTGGAGCCAATTCCGGTCAAAGATTCAAAATCGAAGGATTCGACGAACTCCGATGGAACGAAAGGGTGAGTGATTACTTTATTCGTTTCCACGTTTGTTTTGAGAACAGTTCTCGCCCTCGCTCCGCGCATCTAGAATCAACCTGCATGTGGCGCGGAAAGTCCGATCGAGCTCGAGGAGAGCGTTATTATTTGTTATTCGAACAGCGCGGGAGAGCGGGTTACGAGGGGAAACAGAGTGCGGCTTGTAGTGATTCTGGCGGTGAATTCATTGCGTGCACAGCTGGCAACTTATTCAGACGACGCAATTCGTGGAATGAAGCACAATTTCGGAGTCATGACCTACGATTGGCATACGTACCGGAAATCATTCGGAAACAATGCATCGCTGATACTCACATTTGCTCCCGATCCATTCTGAAAATAGTTACCAAGTATGAGAACGATTCTCCGAGGACAAACGAAATTACGCGGGGATCGAATACAGCGCTCGACTTTGACCTCTCAACCTGGATAAGCGGACTTGATTGTGATACCACACCTGCGAACCTTCACCATATGAAATTTGCAACTGGCTTGACCTTCAGGTCCGTTTTCTCCAGCTCAATTCGAGCACTCGGAATTGAGGTGAAAGTTTTCATAGAGCTCAAATCGGCGATGAGGGCGGATTCAAGTGAGTCATTGTAGGTTTTTCTGGTGGAAGGGCCAATGTAAACGACCCGTGTCAAGTGGAGCGTCCTATTTTTAGCTCACGAGCTATAAACGATTTTTTATTGTCACACGACAAGATTGTCCGTCTGGCGCGCACATAAGTCTCAGCTGTATTGGTCGAATAATGCTGATGTCCTGATCTCACGTCAAGAGCACTCACGATCAATCACGTCCTGGAGGAAACTATCAAATCTGACCAGCCAACTTTTCAAGCCCCGGACGCGGCTTCCCTGAAAGGTTTTCCGATTCAGGATCCTTCACTTAGGGAACGCGAGAGATACATCGCGACATGAAATCAACTCGTTCGGTTGAAAACCAAGGAGTTATGCAGGGTAACATCGACAATTCAAGTAGCTTACATGGACTCGAGTTTTCCCTCGACGGAGTGCATGCAAGCGTTGATGGCGCGCAGTCTGCTCGAAGTTGCAGGCTTGAACATTATTCTGGCGTACTCTCCGAGCCCGTCTTGAGATATCGACTATGTTCTCTGTATTTAAAAGAGGACTGAAAGCATCACAAGATGGATTAGACAAGCGAAGAAAAAAAGCGTTTCGGAGAAATTCTTCCATTACCGAGAGCTCTACGCAGAAGGTCTCATCTGAATATGAGATGACTCTAATTTCGTAATGCTTTGATGTACGAACTCAAGTCTCGGACCGAGTCCTACCGGCCGCTTTTCCGAATCGCAATCTCTTTTATGCTAGCTGCGTCCGAATCGCATGTCTTGGAATCGAAAATCTTTAGGCGGACCTTGTCCATCGGAACAATACAGCGCAAGCAGAGCCGCTCTGCGCGGTTGACAGCTGAATCCCACGGCGTGTATAGGCCACGTGCCAAGTGACGTTCGATAACGCGAGAATCGACCGCGGGCCACGGGAGCTCCTTTACGCCCTCATGATCTCAACGACAGCCGACTTTAGTCAGTTGGAAATCATTCTCCCTGAAGACTCAATCCGAAAAATCGGGAGTTCACGGCAGTCTGCTGGCACCTATCAGTCCGAGATATCCCTCGGCAACTCGTAAGCCTGCGCTCAGTCGTCCACCATGGTTTACCCCCTGTCGGGGTGACCATTGCAGGTACTAATTCCAGAAGTCTCGCGGAATTGAGGTCTATTCGAACCGCAACCAGACTTCACGTTGAGACGCGACCGATTTTTCCGCCAGCCTACCCACCATCTCAGACCCACCGAGAAACTGATCTCTGTGGTCGCCGGACTTTTTGAGAATTCTCAGGAATTCAGGATATCTAACAAACTGCGACCAGACTCGGTCTACCGCACCAGCGGAAAAAGAAAATTCACTGTAATCGACGCGGCGATCGAGCAACGTCGCCACATCTCTCAGTTCTCACGGCGGGCGAAAGGGTCTTGGTGGACCTCCGACTCGGTCTACGAAGCAGTCGTCGTTCTCCCAATTGGACGGTCAAAATTCTCGAGTATGGTCGGCGTGTGACTCATCGATCGGAGAACGAAAGAAAGTCGCTTCTGCGGCACCGTTCTCTCGTTTTCGACGTCGAAGCGACGCAGACATTTTTTGAAAGCAGACTACGCATATCAGGACAAGATAGTGCGGCGAAGAACCGGGAGCAGTTTCCGGACCAAAAGCGATGCCGTCGATCACTGAAGCGATTTTCTGCCTTTGATATGGCAATTTGCAGTCTCGGTGCCACCACTGGGAACGGCTGCTGTGCGATATTCTGTGTGTCGGCCGGAGGGTATTGTACTACGACGACGTCGTAATCATTCGTGATCTTTATGGGCGAGAATGAGAGGAATAACTCATAATCTCCAACTTGGTAGTCAGTGATACGATACCAGCAAGGCTTTCATGCGGTCGGTCTCGAGCGGACCTTTCTCCTCATCATTGATCTTATCGCATCAGCCAACGGCTCGAGGAATTCAAGCGGAAAAATCGAACTCCTCGTCGAACATGAACACGACTTGAGCCTGACTTCGATGCATGCCATATGAGAATACGCTCCCATGCTTTTGTTGACATCGATTGACTATCCTTGAATCATCGATCTGGAAATCTCACGAGGTGATGTTGAGAAATGCGAGGCAACGCGGGGATGATCAAGTAAGCCTGCCATGAGCGCGAGAGCGTTGTGACAAGATTACGTCGGACACCTTGAATACAGTAATTCGGCACCGCCAAGTTTCGGTGAGGTAATCAGAGGCCACTTCCTCTACGTAGCAACGGGTTCTTTTTCATAAAAGTTGGCAAGCGCGCTCTTCGTGTATGCTTATTTCGCCGTGTTCATGTCTTCCTCCGTCCAACCCGCATCTTGAAATTCGCAAACTCAATTATGCAGCTGAACATGTTCATGTCTGCTGCCACAGGCCCCTGCATTGAGAATGACTCGGGCTGATTCAGTCGTGCACTATGCACAACTCGTTTGGATCCATAATCAAGCTTTGAGGACAAATAACGCTCCAAGTGAGGCAGTGCTTGCGTCAAACCCGTCGAGTCGGGCTCTCTGGCTTATTGATCTTGTCCAATTATAGAGCTTCGATCGAGAGAGGCCGCCCACACGGATGTACGTGATATGTGGCGCAAGGTAGGAACCCGAATGCCTTAGGGAGTCTGCGGTCCGGCTCAGTGAAGAGTTCGCTTTTTTCTGTCCGATTCTGGCACTCTCAAGTGAAGGGTCTGATACAAATTGAGCGAAAAGCTTATTGTCATACTATTCGACCCGGCAGAAGATACTAGCGATAATGAAGCATCCGAACCACCCCCAGCAATCAAGTTTCGGAAATGATCCCAATGAGGGAGGAATTGTGCGACCTGGACGGGTCTCGGAGCCCGGGGGTCTTCGTCCATGGGAAAATATTCATGCGTCCTAAGTGCTCGGAGCTGCGCGTGTCGCTATCGATCGCTATGACCTTGAGATCATGCAAGGTAACGGTAGCATGTGCGGGTTCAGGAGGTTGATGGATATTCAAACATAGCACCGTATTTCCCCGGATTTCCATCCTGAGATCCGGCTCTCGTTGACGATGGAATCGATATCTTGGCTTTGTTCTGCTGATATAATGACAAGTTCGATTTATAGCTCACCTAATGAAACCGCTAAGGCGACGATATGTCGGCAGACTGCTCTCCTATCACCAAAAGAAACGGTGATTTACAAACCGATACTGGCTGTCGGTCAAAATATTGGTATTTGAGTTTACAATTTAGTTTGAGGCCTCCGGTTATCTTATCGGAGGTCCTGAGAGCCTCTTCCAGCGGAGCTCCATCGTCGCGGGATGTAGTGTCGACTATTTCTGGGAAGAGCTTTCGAGGGCCAAGCTCTAGGCTAACTGGACTCACAAACAAGAGAAGGCCATTCGCACCTTGAGCTTCTAAATTATTCACCAATTCCAAGTTGTATGATTGCCCGGGCAATCCATCTCACCAAGATCTCGTTGACACTGCGGAATAGCCCGACTTTCAAGAATTTATGACCAGAGTGCGGAATTCTGATATTCATCGTCGTCCTTAAGGTGAGCCAAGGCGGAAGGTCACTGACTGAGGTCATAGAGCCAAAACAGATTTCGTCTACAGGGAGAACTGTGGCGAAACAGATACAATAAGATCAATAATTACATTGTATGGAATTTCCGGCGGGTCCCCGACCCTAGACATAGTCTGTCCGCTCGCTAACACAGTTGAACGTCGTAAACTATTCCAAGGAAGATCGAGGGTTCAGAGTGCTTCCGGAAAGACCGTGTTTTCGTGCTTACTCATTGCGTTCATTGCGACCCGCAGTGCAAAGTGGCAACTGACATCATGACCATCGTGTACGATGCAGTGGACCAGTTGTCCAGCTGTAAACTGCCTCAGAGGTAAGAGCGAAGGGAGCTCCCGTAGCCATGAAGTCGGAGAGGACGATCAAAACTCGATATCTACACCGGAGTATCTTTCCAAAAGTGTCCGGAGGGCGAAGGAGGTTGGAAGTTGTACAGGGGTGCTCGGAACTTGGAACAGTCTCGTCTACGCGCTGTTTCCGGGACAACCAAGAGCATTTCGCATGATGGCTCGAAAAATCATTGACTTTGATGGATTGGCGGCGACCACTACGCATGTAAAATGAGGAACACCATAGATTGGGTCCGCACCATCGATCACTTCCTATGGTGACGCAGCGGCCGTGAGCTCGCAGCAATAAATATGTTTTCCATCTCGGCTCGGGCGTTCAGAGAACAGGTTCAGGTATATCTGGGTCAGCACCGGTTACGGCCCATAAAGGCGGCGAGAAGTATGGCTTCATCACCGCAACACCACCACCTTGTCGATTACGCTTCTCTTCGAGAGTTGCTCGAGCTAGGGAACAGGCGGGAAGAGAACACGGAGATTAGAACTGATAGTAATCAGTGTGATTACCTGGCTGGGATCGTTTTCCCCTTCATCGCCAAATCTCGGAAATGCCGCGATTGTCTCGATCCAAATCCAATTCGTAATCGCTAGATAGGTGTTCCCCCTGGATGAGATCGTGCTTCTCTGAAGTTCCCCGGAACCCTAGAGTACCAAGGTCTCCAGGTAGATCTAACGCTCGTTCGACGGGGTCCCTGACCTCGATGTGTCAGATTTCGAATTGCTTTCCCTGCCGTCTGAAGACTTCGAACATCGATTTCATCCCTTTCGGTCAACCCGATCGATCAAAGCCCGTGCTGCGGGCTGCGCGGCGGTTATCTGCTCGCGTTTGACCTGCGTGACGTACGTGTTTTACTGCGCTCGGCTCAAGAATATTCGTGCTCCTCGGAGCTGTTCACTTGTCTGTGTTTTGTTCTGTTCTTCTTCTTGTTGATGTCGCTTCTGGTCACACCTCTGGTGATAGAAATCTGGCTAAACAGGGTTAAAGGCCCTCGGGTGGGTTGAGACCGTCATTCACATTGGTTGGGTATCATTACCAGGAGAACCGAGGCGACTTTATGCTACGACGTTTTGTGGTTTCGACGCTCTCAGTCAGGCTCTCGCTCGGTCCCTGCCGTACAACCAGTCGATCGGCCATATCGTTAGATTACGCTCCTGACAGAGAGCAGTCTAGCTACGTTCGATCCACTGAATAAACCACATCATGCCTGAAATAGGATCACTAAGCGCCTATTATTAGGCCCAACTAACGGATCGGGACGCAGAATACAACTTCATGAAACCAAATACATCGCAACATCGCGTCTGTTGCTGATTTCCAACCCGTTGCTCAGGGGAAGTCCAGTTCACTCATCCGATGTAATTGATGTCATTGAGAAGGTGGCTGTCAACAAATATAGCAGTCGGGTAGAAATTCGACTCGTACGCCTTTACAGCTCTGTTTACTTTGACGTGTGGCCGGTCCAGATGAGAAACTCATCGGGAATTTCTCGTGAAAAGAGGCTTCGACCTGTTAACAACACTAGACACAGATGAGCTATTGCGTCATGCACAGATCCGACGCGCAGATGAACCGCAAACGTCTCGAATGTGACCGCTCAACGTTCTGAGAACCTTCGAATTCTCAGTTCGATATGGAACGACGGAACTGCGCGGCACACCTTCCACAAGCCTCAGAAACTAACCGAGCGCGGTTTCCAACAATCTACCACGGTGAACAAGGCTACAGTCGGCATCAAGCTCTGCCACCAGCTTCGCTCCCAGATACTTGACAAAAATTACTCGCGTGCCTTGAAGGCCACGTTGCCACGCCGAGAGAAGACGTTTAGAAGATTATCCTCTTTTTCGGTTAGCACCCGATCCGACTGCCCTTTGTAATTACGATGATGGTTGTAACGATGCTGTCCTCGTTAGTTTTTACAGTCCTGTTGTTGCCCCGGGCTGCGCCCCGTGAGAGTATGCCTCAGTCAGATAGTAAACTCTCCGACGGTTGAATGTATCACGTCAGCCTACGCGATCCGATTACAGCGGACACTGAGCCCAGTGCAGCATCATCGTCGTGATCGATAACGAGCAGCGAGATCACCGCTCTGCCTATTCATCTGGGGAGAAACGTCTGAATATAATCTTTGTGTGATTCTCCAACTGTTCCGTCTGGGTTTCAGTTGCCTGTATCGCTTTCTGGGAAGAATCGACCCGAAGAAAGGAGTGTACAAACGTCCCCGTATCCTAAATTTAGTCAGCTCCCAGGCGGCAGCTATCTTCTTGAGCACTCCTTGGAAGCTGTCGCTCCTGGAGAAACTTTGGATTGCTTTTCTCGATCTGTTCTTCTTTGTGGAAGCTGCATTGTTTCTCGGACATTCATGCGAGAAATATGGGATGATCAAGTAAAACCCGACGCTCAGCAATGAAAAGTTTGATATGAGCCATTTTGGTTCGGAAGCACTTCTGAGCCAGGCTCTCTGCAACCTCGGTTTGTGCTCGGTGGGTACCGCACGCAATCGACGCAGAGTTTCCAGCGGGCGCCGCGTTGTGGACATTGATATGTTCGTTGTAAAACTTATCTGGATCTATCCCAGTTGGCGCTCCAAAGTCGAAACAAGAATCCGTTCTGTCCGGACAGACAGCTGTTGACAGTACAACACAAGTTTCGTAACTTCGATTGTTCCAAATCGGAAAAGGATGAGAAATCACTCCGGCTCCGCTAGCAGCACTTTTTCATTCCGATTTCTGAGTCTTAATCCGGAATCGAAATACATAAACATCGACCCGCTCCGAGAGCACAGGTGGACAGGGCTGAAATAGAAGCCTGCCGGCCAGAGCGAGCCGTGGCCGCGCGCAACGATATTGGAAGTTCTCAAAAGATGAAATTTTCGCCGGCTTGACAAACAGAGCGACGTTCGTTTGTTTTCTATCGCAGGATGAGTTGTCGCGTAGAGACTTCTTCCCTTCTAGAACTTTCCGAAATCGTGTGCTTCTCTCTTTTTATTATTAAAGAACAGCTCTGAAGCCCCCGAACGATATTGCTCGCGAGGTTCCCACTTCTTCGTTTCCTCAAAGCACGATGATTGTCTGATCCTCTGCAGTTCTTCTTGTTCTCACTGCGGAGGCATGATCATCGATTAGAAGCGTCACTTCAGAATTCAGAGGGATATTTGGTTACGATGACGCCGTCGACTGCGTGATTTGGCATCTACTCAAATCTCTTGGCGCTCAGCTCATTCCTTAATTGGCCGCTCATCGTACCCGATTGACAAAATTGTTGGCCGCCAGGGGGACGATTTCCGACAATCTTGTCCATAAACTGATACGCGGCGTGAACAAAAATTTCCACGAACCTTCCTCGTTTTTCCGCGCGCCGTTCGGTTGATGAGAACAACTGAGAGGGCTTACGCAAGCCGGCCCTGATTGGATACAGGGTCCGTGGCGAAGGTTTCAGGTTTCTCGAATGGTTCGCTTTCATCCAGTCTAGTACGCGCTTGATGTGCCTTCGATCGATGAAGAGAATAACTGTCGGTTTTTCCCGGTCAAGGTCGTGCGTATTACGTTCCCCAATGTACCTCAAGCATTCGATGAAGTCATCGATTCCTATCTCGCAGGTTGCGATGAGTTTGGGATCAGATCGGGAACCCACGAGTCGGCCAGAGCCTAGATTGTGGCGATGGAGTCTGTCTCTGGGTGTCGTGGCACCCAGTCTACCAAAGTCGGTCAAGCTTCCGATCGGGCTTATTGGTAACGAAGGTATCCCGATGATGTATCAGAACGTCATCGGATCGGTGCCCAAATGTGGACGGGAATGTCCCCGTTGTTGACGGATGCTGAGGTAGTGGTCAAGGAGCCGCTGTCTTCAATTTGTCACGCTGCTACCTTGCTTGCACGCTCGCAGACACATAGTCCTCGATTCGGGCAGACGGTCCCACATGAAAGTCCGTGGATATTTTCCACGAGACTCAGATTGTGGTTTGTTTGCAAGGCGCGCGAATGTGTATCCATATCCGTTTTGCCAGCACTATGAAAGCGTGGGGATTTCTAAACCAAACAAGAGGTCAGCGGCAAGTTTCCATAGACAATCTGAGCAGTTCGCTCCTTGGAAAAATCTCCGTCTGAAATTTTCGATTAGTCAGAGTCGTGATTGGCTTTGATTATGCCCATGCTCGACTTGGTGCTCGTGTCGAGATTGGAGCGATACGGCCATAAGTTCTTTAGTTATCGTAATTCGAAGATAGACTGGTATCGACGCTTCTCCCGAGTCGCTCCCGCTCCGAGCCTTTCCTGTTTTTCTTGCTGTCCTCCCGTACCGAAGATAGTGCCGGTGTGATTCACTGTAGAAGACCTTGCTTGCTTTGGTTTTCCGCAGCGAAACATAACAAATACGGCAGATATAACATGGGATACATTGCGGACCCGACCACATACTTGGAAAAAGCAGCCCTCGAATGAGAACGATTCGCAATGAAACCGTGAAGGTGAAGCCCGGAGGCGTTTCCGCTGGGGATTTTCGTCCACAAAGAGGGTTTGTGTACCTTTGGTTTCATCTCCTCGATTTCGCGACCTCTCGTGGTCTCAAACATGAAGTCCCACAAGGCCACCAGACTTGCCGAAGCATACTTCGGTCCACACGCCGCGCTGTGAAGAATTGATTCGGAGAAAATGGGACTACGGACTATACGGACTCTCTGAAATCCTTGCCCTGGAATCTGATTGGCTCGGGATCCGTGAAGGAGTCTTTCATCGATAATGGGGTTGACAGTGGTGTCCTGATTCAAACGCGCCACAGTCAGTATCTCTCTAGGATACCCGGTACCGCTTAGCCGTTAATCTTTTCGAGTGTATAGCAGTGGTTGCGGGTAGGCGGCGGCGGCGGCGGCATCGCTACCAGCGTTGACCACAGGTCTCTGGGCTTCTTCCTCTGGACACCTCCTCTAAAAAGAGAGGAGGAATTCTCGCGCGCTACGTTATTTAAGAACCACGCGCTCTCAGTAACAAGCAGACAGTGAACGTGCACCGTTTACGAAACACACGCGCCTAGACAAGAATAAAACAACGTGGAAGAAAACAGCTGATCTCAGTGCTTACTGGCGTCGGAGAATCTCTGCGCACCGTTGTTTGTTTACCGTGCATTCCATTCGCGCATCATCAAGCTGCAACATTGTCAACCCAGAGAACACTTCGCAGACGTTTGTTGACATGTCTACGCTGGAAAGAGTAGCCACCGCAAACCTGGGGGTGATCATTGCCATGAACGTGTCCAAGCCAGCGACACCGGCGAAACATTTGTTGCGGGAGGCGATGAAAGTTTACTCGTGCGCTGCCAGCAAATTCGAGCGTTGGCTTGTCGCGATGGACAAGGACTACCTATTCAGGATTGTGATGTGGCATTTCAGCAGAAGCTTCGAAGAACTGAAAACAGCTATTCTCAACGACTTGGACAACGGTTACGAATCGCTACAGTTCGTCTTGCAAGTCGCTCCCAAATTCATGTCGAGCATGGTCAATTCGGCTCTCCAACAGGTAAGCATGATCCCAGGTCTCGACAAGCCTGGCCCTGTCGGCTTTTCTTGCATGCATGGTCTGACACTTCCTCGGAACACTGTCACTGCTCAGCAGCTTCCCCTTCCGGGTACAATTCGAGGACGGCTCAAGGGAGCTCTTCCCGCGGCCGAGTGCATTCTCGTGCTCCTGGTGCAAGGAGCGTTCGTTGTCCAATTTGACGGCTCGACATGCTGCGATTTACGATCGCATTCTGCGAGCTCCGATCTGACGTTAGCTGTCGCCATATATCCTTGGCCGCGCACGTCCACGCATCGGACACAGTCTGCTCTGATTAATTGTGATTGACGACAAGTGTAATCGGATAATTAGGATCTGCTCTGACAGATTCTATCCGACATCGGTGTCTACTTGAGCTTTGTTCTCATCATTAGGCCACTCTGCTGCTCCGCAAAGCATTCGCGTACTCCGAAGGAACCGCTCGATTGAGCTGTCATGAATGGCCACTCAAAGAGAGGATGCTCGTGATTGCTTGGAGTACACTTCCTCTGTTTGCTTTCATTCGTGTTACGCTTTATTGGTCGCGAGCGAAACGGGCCCAATGTTTCTTGAGCTTAACTACACCGGCTTAGACCTGGTTTTTACGAGCCCAGCCACTCTCCAAATGTTGGTCTTCCACAGTTTCCTAGCATCGTAAAAAGTTCGGCGCGTTATCTCGCTGACGGAATGTTACTCGGAAACGCATTAGCTCATAGGATTCTCGAATCTCAAACCGTTGCGTCGTCGAACACATTCTCCCACCCGGAAGGTTTCGAAGAAACGCCTCATTGCGTGCGCTTCTGCCCTCATTTGGAGGACCGCGCTCGATTCTGTAGATTCCCTGTCTAAAACAACGTGATTCTTTCCAGGTTGCTTGTGATTACCTGTGGTCAAAGACCATCATCGAGAAAATATTCCGCATCTGGCCGTTAGCGGCAGGCACAAACAACGACAAGAGATTGTTTCGCGATGTTCTCATCCAACTGTACAAGTACATCACGAGGTCACTGATCACTTGGCTTACACAATACAGTCCCTCGATCCCCGAGGAATCTCCGTTCTTACAAGAGCTGAGCAAAGTGAGTAACGACGAGAAAGAAACATAGTTTGACTAGCAAACCGAGACGGTCAATTGGTCTAGGACGCGCTCCGGAGTCCGCTGCGCAGAACTTTTTTGCTGACTTCTTTATCTCTTTCCAGGTGATTGAGCTTCTGCTCAAGTCTGTACAATGCATCGCCCACCACGGATCGCTTAGCAAAACCAACAAGCGATTATCATTCAGAGGACTCTTCTCGAGCCGCGCAATCACGACGGAAAGACCGGAACTGAGCGCCGACAGCCTCAAAATCAAAAAGAGGTTCTCAGGTACGCCGAACTTCCGCTGTACTTACTTATCAGATGCGTGGCGCCGTTTTCCATGAAAATTCCTCCCTTCGTGAACTCTACACCTCGAATAATTTGGATTAATTTGAACAGTCCTTGCAGCCAAAACTCAGAAGAGCCTGGAAAGCGCGTTCGTTGATCAAATGAAATGCCTTCGCCGAGACATTGGACAGCGCAAAAACTCGATAAAGTGCGCTCGCTGGTTGACGCTCGCCGTCCCTCAGGAGGTTCAGCAGGAGCCGATGCTTCTACGATCGGATTCGATCGCCTCGATAGCACCGCTCACGTCGACATTTGAACCTCGCAAACGCAGGACGTGAATCTAACTTTAAACAATGTTCCATGTACATCTATGTAAATAAGTGAAAACATGTGCATTTAAGATAAGAAGTGATTTGAGTCACATCCATCGTGACTTCAAACTGTTCCTATTTACGCGTCGCATCATGAAACTATCGTCTGTCGTCGAAGCAGACCGGAGAAACCAAAGCTCTCGGTGTTGTGAAAAAGTGCTCCCTATACATGGGGGTGCAACGAGAAAGAATCTCACTCGTTCCTCCGTTTGTTGTGATACATTATTTTGGTCTTTGTGAGCGTGTTTACAAAGCGAGTTAAGTTATTCACGAACAGCATATATTTTTCGCCGTACACTGTTCACAAAAACGTCGTACTTGCGACTGCAAGACTAAATTGTTCGTACGGTATCATCCCGGTAACCGAGTTTACGAGAATAATAAAATTATCGAGAACTGAAGACTTTGGCCTCGTGAATTTCATAGAGAATCAGGGTATTCGGACTGGGCTGGAATGGTAATTTTATCACTCAGGAAAGTCGTGCACAGAGGGTAATTTGCCCAGAAAACTCCAAAACTAGCGATTCTGAGCGATTCTTCCCGATGTGTCTTTTATTTGCTGGTTCCGCAAGAGTACTCCAAGGCTATTCTCAAGATTTGTCCATCAGGCAAAATATCAAAGCACAATGAAGTCCCGCGCATAGGGAACCGTGGTCCGCAAGGTTCCGGTTCACCCAATCCAACCTCATCGGATTTGGGTGTTCATGGTTCCCGATCTCATAAGCCCAATCATCCTCGGAGACATAGACACGGGTTTTGAATTCGTATACGACCACGTTCGCCAAGAGCTGATCGGCTTCCGCTCATCACATTGACGACCACGACTCAAGATAGCCAGGTCGAGGAATGCGTCGAATGAAATCCGAACTCGTTCAATACCAGTCAAGGTGAAGAACGAATCGATATTCGGCCCCAATAACAGAAACGCACGTGGATTGAATAGTCGAATCCGACATTCAAGGTCAAAACTTGCTGACGTCAAGAGGTCTCTCTGACAGGTTGACAATGGACAATGTTGATATTCTCCTCCCGTTTCGGGTCAGAAGTTTCAACTCGAGGGTTCGTCAACCGCGGCCGTTGCCGTTGTTTACATCGACACCCTTACCCTCGTTGTCCTTCCCGGTATGGGAACTGCATACGGAGGTTTTCATCTCACTTGCATTGTTCGCTCGTCGAGGTAACTATGCGCGTAGGTTCTGACTCCAGGAGCTTCCCTAATGCGATCGGGTTTTCGCTCTCGATATTCTTGGGATCTGGGAAAGCGATGTTCGCGCTCAAGCTGGCGAATCATGTAGTTGGTTAGATTAGAATAATCGGTGGTTCAAGAACAATGCGTCCACGAAAAGTATTCTTATCAGCACCCATTCAGGGGTCCATCTACCATGTCATCTATGATATGATCCCGTTTTCTAGATTATTCAGACGATAAAATAGCTTTTGCCTTTAACGATTCGTCCTCCGGAATCGCGGCCAGACATCTTCCGCATCTTCTCCCAACTAACTGATCACCAAAATCAAGCATGATCCACCAGTATTCGTGAACCTGAAAGCACTTCCCAACCGAACATCGTCGGGCTACCTAACGAGGAAATTCAAAGCCCCATGCCGAATTCACAATTGTCCATAACGAAACCGAATGTTCCAACGGTCCAGAATCTTTCCTTGCATTGTAAGGAAAGCCACTCCGTTAGATTAGGGGTGCTTCTTCGAACCGATATTTTATGAGTCATGAAAGCTCGAGAGCGAACCTTATTCGGCTGCATGCGGAACATGATTCATCAATTGGAAATATTGTCGTCATGTATAAGTCTGTTAAGTGGCATGTTTACCATTGAGCCTATCCGTAGCCAAGGTAGGTGTGGAATATTTTCTCAAGAAGTTTGATGTCAAAGCTTTGTTACCGAGAAGACACTGAACACGAGACTTCTGTAAGTGTGGTGAGTTGAGCTTGTGTTGGAAATCAGTGGGGCAAATAATGGCTATCTGGCATCGGATTCTTCACGAAAATTTGAATGATCCAAATTGAAATCCCAATCAACGACTCTGCTCCGAGTCTAGCCGAAACTTCTGTAGACGTCCGACGAACGTAAAAAACTCAGGCAACGTTACAAACGAGAGACGTTACGAAACGAAATTGTGTGTTGTTTTCACGGCCGGTGTTTGAAGAACTTCCTTTAACGCTGATGTTGAACGGATTTCTTCTGGTTAGCTGGCACCCGCTCTACGTCCACAAGCGCATGGACAGACTGTGAAGGCGGTCTGTCAGGCGACCGGTCAATCTTCTGACTATTTCTGGGAGACAGACACTCAGTTTTCGAATGGGGTTACCTCTTTGCCTGGTGGTATGCCCGCCCGTCCATCTGTGAGTCTTGCGTTGGGCCGATCGTCTACCGGCTCACTCGCCGCCTGGCTTGCGCTCGCTCCGTAATTAGTCTGCCGCAGAGAGGTGTATTTAAGACTCGAGCACGACACCGTTGTACAATTCACGTCAGGGAACAGCCATCATGAAGGTCTTTGTCGCTATCGCCGCGCTTTTCGCCGCTTCCGCTCAAGCTGGCTTGATCGGCCACTCTGCTCTCCACAGCGGATCCTCAGTTTCGTCCCGATCTGAGGACGGACTCGGAAACTACAAATTCTCCTACAACGAGAAGCACGCTACCGGAGGCAGTTTCCGATCTGAAGCCGGAGGCCACCACGGTGTCGTCGGATCTTTCGGACTCTCCGACATCGACGGTCGCCAGCGTGTTGTGAACTACGTCGCCGACGGACACGGTTTCCGCGCCGCTATCAAGACCAACGAGCCCGGAACCGCTCCCTCTGCTCCTGCTGCCGCCTCAATCAACACGCCCGCCATCGCCGCTGTTACCAAGACGATTGCCGCCCCGATCGTTGCTCATGCCGCCGCCCCCGTTGTTGCTCACGCTGCTGCCCCTCTGCCTTATGGTCATGGAGTTTACGGCGGACACTACTAATCCCATTTTCTGATGAATTATTTTCTCATGAACCGGGTCCGGAAGTGGAAAGAAATAAACTGTAAATTCTCTCAATCTCATGAGGGGCGCAATTTTCCTCGGTATTCGATGACTCTCCACGTCAATCCGATGTGTCTGTGTCGTAAAAATGATGAACTCATATGCAAGTCTGTTGAACTTCCGAAATAGAATCGGGATTGTGACAGCTCGATGCGTTTCGAGCACAATCTCTTCAGAGCGAAGCTGTGGCGTATGATGCGCCGAAAAAAGCGCGACAACATCGTGTCTTCGCGCGTGTCTCCGTTGAGATGAGATCTGTCAAGATCCTTCAGTTTCCTGTCACAATTCACAAAAGGCGCTTTGTTGCGACTCAATGGAGCACAACGGCTGCGTTGCTCGAACTATTCAATTGATTCAAGCTCTCCGGGCTCGATTGGTCGACCACAGCAGGAGCAACTCCGTTTGGCTCCCAATCAATCAGCTCTTCCGAAACTCCGATTGTTCGAGGGAATTGAATTGCTCCATCGTTCACAGCCAGAATCACGGTAATTCGTCGCGACCTCCGGAATCGACCGATTCATTAGGACAGATTTACTCGGGAAGCACTTCGACGCCCAATCCTCATATAAAACGCAAAGCGAAAACAGGCTCCGCAAATTTCACGACCGAGATGAGAATGTCCAACGTACCGTTCATGTTCGTGCTATGTGCTTTCGGTGTGATCGCTCAAGAACCATTCGACTTCGATGAGGTTGGATCCAATTTGCTTGTCAAGGAGGGTTTCTGTGCAGCATATACCTTGGAAGCACCGGCTGATATCTAGATGAAGCTTCATTCCGTCAATTCAGAGTCTCCTTCGTGTAACGATGCCGTGCGAAAACTTTGTAATTCTCAGGAGTTTTGAACATTCTCTTCGCAGTTCAAAGTGATGAAATTCTTCGTAACGCATCGGGGCGGGCAAATTGTTCCTGGCAAGAAAATCTCTGCAAACGAAGCGTCGTGTGTAGCGGTGTATTTTCAACAGATTCGTTCCGGGAACCTATCTTTCATCGTGGAATTCAAAGAGGACGGGCAAGTTGCGCTACGATGCGCTCTAACTGGTTAGAGCGCATCGTGTATTTCTACTTTTTTAGTGCTCCGTCCTTGGTCTTTAGTCTGAAACGGCGGCTGGAACTTTCCGTTTTCAGTCGAGTTCAACGCATCGGCCACTTATGCAGTCCCACCGAAACAGGATTCAATTTCCGCGCCGTGTCCGGCGCCGAAGTCCAAGTAGAGGTTGTGGACACGGACTACTCGAACTACGCGATCACATTGTACAAATACGCAGGTGACCGTATCTGATTAGTGTTTTTGCATCTCCACGTGACTTTCGAACATTCTACGAGTTTTCTCCATTCACGGACTTTCTATATCGTTTCTCCCATCTTTGCGCGAACCTTCATATCACGTTCAAAAGACCACTCCATCAAATCAGCTGAGAGCTGGATAGTCTTTCTTGATCTCAATCATCTTCCGTCATCGTTTCCGCAGATCGCCGATACCCCATTGTTATGGCGACCCACCGGTCAGCGTCGACAACCCTGAGGCAGCGTTTTCTGGAGCTCATGGGCACAGCCCTGGTTAGTCTGGAGGTCATTGAGAACGGAGGATGCTGATTCGTTGGTCTCTTAAGCTTCGACTTGCGCTCGAAATCCGCTGGATTCGAAGACAATGGATGGTTTTTCATTGCCACCATCGGTCGGATATCAAGGGAGAATGGAAATAAAAACGGTTGTTTCCTCCTCTGGTCTCCTTGGAAGGCACTTGATAACTCCTTGGGGAGGCTACACCACGACGGGTAACATTGAGAGACGATGGATTAGTGTAGATTCTGATGTTCCACGCGGATTCGGCTAGATCTCATCCTCACGCTGCCGGGATTAGCCCAAGATTTCGGGTTCACAGGCTGCGCTACGACCGACTCGGTACTGACCGTGAAACTCAGCCAAACAGCGCGGGAATGACATCATGTTCGGAACATCTATAAACAAGCTCGTATGCCCAGCTTGCGGCTCTTTCAACCAGATCGTTTTTCGAGGGACTGAGGGTGCGTCAAAATAGATCGCCGTGTCAATATCCATTAAAGACATCGGCTGACAATACTCACGAAACGGACAGCTCTTGGCGCTCCCCGTAATCTACGACGGATTAAGGCGAACCATGAGTTGACGCCTACGAGCACACTTACGGCCTGAGCTGTTCCCACCGAAATCAAAACTGGACAGTCGTCGTGTGTTCAAGTTTGAAATTTCTCCGGAGATGCATAATTATACTCCAGTGGAAGTGTGAGTCTGCGAGTGGTTAGGATGCATCAATGGCCTACAGTATCGCGCGATTGTATCCGTGACCTTCACGCTTAGCTGGGATTCTCGATATCAGTTGTCGTGTGGTGTGAAGGTGGATGAAGCTAGTGTAAGTTTTCAATTGAATCATCCTGGGAAACTTCTAGGGGTTTGATCGCGACTGGAGGTGTCCTCGGAATCTTTATTCTCGTCCTAATAGTCTTCAGGATTTTCGGACCATGCATTTGTCCGGTCAAAGTGAGAAAGAGGATTCCGCAGAGATTCCAACCCTTTTTCGGGGTAAGTAATCTTGTCATACGACTCTAGGTGGAGTATAGATGATTGAGCGATTTCTTTCCTCCGGAGCGACCACGCGGGTTTCCTTCGTCTGGATCATGAATCATGGGAATTTGGAGCAGCACGAAGCTGAACAAACATTGTCGATGACATATCTACCCTCGATCGACTCGATCTGTATACTATCGCATGCTCGACTTTCCTTACAGCACTACACGCACGATAGCTACGATCTGAGAGGAACGCTGGCGTTCCATCACTCTATTTCGATAGAGAACCCGAACTATGAGCGCTTCGAACGACCAAAGAGGAAAATGACCGAGGGGTCCGACACAACAGACAGCAGCCGGGAAAGCTCATATGAAATCGTCATGAACCCTTCGCGCTTAGGGGTGCGGACGTCTGTTTTCGAGAGATTCGTCACCGACAATTGACATGACTCGATGAATTGCGCTGAGAATTGTATACATCATGTACAGGATCGAATAGTTTCGATAAATCACTGGAACATTCTCTAGAAATGCTCGAGAGGCTGTTCAGTCTACATCTACATTCTAATGCAGCGCCTGAAGCGTTTGAGATATGAAGGCGGCTTGATCAAATTTTCAAACTTTCGGCCAGCAGGAATCCCGGAAAAATCCACTGATGACTGATCAAATTACTTGAAGTTGAATCTTTTCTGCAGGCCACACCGCTTATGAACAGCTATTTGCTATTTATAGTTTAAGGCGTGCCTGAAGCACGGTTTGGGAGGTTATGCACTGACGTCATACGAGACATTGTTGACCGAAGTGTCCGTCATTTGTTCTACTCGGGTTGATCTCTTTGTGGGGACAACCAGCACGCTGCCTGAGCCTTCAGTTCCCTTATATAAGAACCCGCAAGCTGGAATTCGTCACTTGTTTCTTGTTAGTGCAGTGGTGAACAACACTCTCATCGGTGGAAGCGTCTTCTTCGAAGTGATCAAAGTGAGTATCCGAAATTCGCTGACTATAGTTTCGTTATCGAGACATCTTTTCGTTCATCCTCGTGAGGTTTTTCATGCGGACGGTCTCTACATTATTCTGCGAAAACGAAAAATCAAGCTCATCCAGACGCTTAACGGTCTTGCGCAAGCGGCAACGACGTCAGACAGAGATCGTCCAAATAGCTTGTCGCAGAGTAATTTGAAATGGAGAGATTCCAAATCTACACCCTCATAGCTGTGGCGATGATATCCTGAAATGTGATATATTCCCCCCAGATATGCAACTGCGGCGATACTTCCTGGTGGTGTTTCTGATAGCGGCGCCCTGTAGCGCTCATCTCGATGCGCGAGTAAGGCAGGAGTCGCTCTGGACGGGATTCAGCCCGACAAGAATGAAGTTATCTGGCACAGAAATCATGGACCCTCGTGTTGATGAACGCTCTGAAATTCGAGGTCAGTCTGACGCGGAACGGAGGTTCCGGGTCGAAGATCTGAGAGTGGATCGCGAATGTATCCACGGAGAACGTGCTGAAGACCAAACTCGGCGAACAGAGCAAGGCCCAAAGCCCGAGGAACGTCTGGAAAATCGAGAACGTCGTGAAAATGAGCTAAGGACCCGGGTTGATGAGCGCCGCGAATCCCGTGAGCGTCTCGATGACGAGCCAAGGACACTTGTTGCCAGGCGCGAAGAGCGCAGGGAACGCCTCGAGAACGAGCGTTCAGTTCGAAGAGGAGAGCGCGAGCGCGAGTCTCGAGAGAGGGCCGACGAGGACCGCAGCATCCGGAGCAACGAGAGATTCACAGGAACTCAGAGGTCCGAGCGAAGAACGCGAGACTACGACCGCCGTCAAGCGGAGAGGTCTCTCAACGAGGACCGAAGGATCCGAGCGGAGAGGAACCTGGAACGACGAGAGAGCTCCGAGAGGGAGCGTGACCAGGAACGTCGGGAAACTCCTGCCGTGGAGAGAAGAGAGCGGTCAGAAAATCGACGAGAGACTACAAACGACGAGAGACTCGGAGGACAACGCGTCCGTGAGGAACGCAGAGTCCGTGAGCGGAGTGAACGGGACGTAGACGAACGCAGATCCAGGTCAAGTGAGCGCCGAGAAGCCAATGAACGACTCGCGGATGAGCGTAGGACGCGATCTGAAGAGCACCGTGAGCGAAGGGAGCGGTCTCACGCTGAAAGGAGAGAACGAGCCGACGACCTCCGAGAGACCAGAAACCGTGTCGATGGAGAACGAAGAGTTTCGCTCGAGCGTCGGGAGCGAGTTGAGGATGAGCAAAGGCTCAGGACTGAAAGCCGCCGCGAACGTGTGGATAGCGAGCGGAGGCTCCGAGCGGAGGAGCGGCGGGAGCTTAGTGAGCGGACACAAAGTGAGCGTCAGGAGCGGCGGGAGCTTAGTGAGCGGACCCAAAGTCAGCGTCAGGAGCGGCGGGAGCTTAGTGAGCGGACCCAAAGTCAGCGTCAGGAGCGCCGTGAGCAGCGGGAGCGTTCCGAGGGCGAACGGCGGATTCAGGGTGAGGATCGTCGCGATGTCGTGGAACGCGAGCGGGATCAGGAAAGAAATATTCGACTCGAGAATCGTCAGGAGGTTCGAGGAGACGTTGACAACCAACGGAGAGTGATCTCTGAGGACCGTCGAGAACTCCGAGAGAACGCTCGGAACGAAGAGCGAAGAGTTCGAAGCGAGTCTCGCCGCGAGGACGGAGAGCGCCTCGATAGTGAACGGAGGGTACGAGCGGAGCCACGGAGGGAATCCCGCCAGCGAGCAGAAAACGAACGAAGGGACGCGGAGCGTCAACGCGAGGCTCGTGAGGAACGCCAAGAGCCCCGTGAGCGCGAGGACCGTGAGGAACGGCAAGAGCTCCGTGAGCGCGAGGACCGTGAGGAACGCCGAGAGCCCCGTGAGCGCGAGGACCGTGAGGAACGGCGAGAGCCCCGTGAGCGCGAGGACCGTGAGGAACGGCGAGAGCTCCATGAGGAACGGCGGGATCTCCTTGAGGAACGGCGGGATTCCCGAGGAGGTGCGCGTAGAGAACGAGCTCTCGAAGCCGAGGAGCGTCGTGAGTCCGTGCGACGCGAGTCTCGGGAGCGTGTTGAGGATGAGCGAAGAGAGTCGGAGTATCGAGTCGACGATGCTCGCCGCGAATCTCAGGATCGTATCACAGATGACCGCCGAGAGTCTAGGGACCAACGCGACTCCGATCGCAACGCCCGAGATGATTCACGACTCGAGAGCAGAGAGCGTGTTTCTCCGAACGCTGACGCAAGGGAACGCACTATTTCGGAACGGATCGAAATCATCGGTGATGTCCGCGATGACGGAGCAGAGTCCGTTCGAGAGATACTGGATTTCGCGATCTCGACTAAAACAGCGGAAGGCCAACTCGCGAATCTTGACCGAACCTCACCGGAGAACATTGGTTGCATCGAAAAATTATTGGGACAATCGCTCATCCAATTATGCCTTGGGGTAGCTCTTGTGACCCTCAAATCTCACTTTGTTTGTGAACAGAAAAGTAAGAGTATTTTCGGAGAAGTGTTCTGAGAGCCTTCCCGTGCCGCGCGATCGCTTTGCTCTTGAGCCCAGCTGTTGAATGTAGTTTTGCTTCGAGCTTCGCGTAGATAAAGATTGTCGTGGAATTCTTAGATAGAGAGAGATTAGCCCTGTAATGGACATTTTAAGTCCTCAATAAAAACATCGCAGTTTCAAAAAATCAGAGCTCGTCTTGGAAAAACGGAGCGGTCTTTAATCTAGCATTCATTTCAAGCGAAAACCAACATTGGTACACATATATACAGAATTCTATTTCGTATTTACACTATTTACAGTTGCGGCTTTCAACATTCGAAAAGTTTTCCCATATAATGAGAACTCTATAATTTGTCGAACAGCCGATGTTAGTAAGATAGCAGCGATCCAGCTATCGGAAACTCGAGGAATTTTTCAGCCAAACTGGGGATGATCAGCCCCAGTGGCAAGAAGAGAAAAAAGATATGAGATTTTGGATTCCCGATTCAGGAGCTGGTTTCGAAGAAAGGGTTAGTAGGTAAACAAATAACTTAATCTAATGATAATCTATATAACGCGCCACGGTGTTTGATAAGGACCTCTGATCCGTTGACTCGTCGTTGTTTTCTCATGACGAGGTTTGGACGTTGGCTGAACATGATTCGACGGCTGCTTTTTCGAAGCCGACGGCATAAGATCATGCAGATTTAGTTTTTTCGAGCCTCCGATGACCGGGAACCAGTCGGTCTGGAAGCCGCCATTGTTGTCAGGATGCATGGCGATCGGCTTATCGGAGTCCAAACCGAAATCGTCGAGATGATCTTCGGCCGGCAAGGGTTTCGACACTTCGACCGAATGCTTTTCGTTCTCCTGAACGTTCTCCGCTGATTCATTAGATTCCGGAAGATGCGATTGAAGCTCGTCCTCGGTATCATGACTGATCTCTGGCGGAGCGGTCGATTTTGGAAGATTCCGCACAGGAGGAGGCCGGAGCTCGGGAAGATAACTGACGGGAAGGTCTCCGACGTGGTTCTGCACACCGTGCTCGGCGAGTCCGAAATGGGCAGGAACCTCCGGAACTTGAGGCACGTGGTGCGGCTGACTGAAAACAGGTCGCGGTAGCGAGCTCCCGAAACCGCGATGGTTGCCGAACGAAAGAGGTTTCGGAAGATTTGAGTGCATAGTCTCTTCGAAGTGAGGGAAATGGAAGTGGGCGGAATCCATGGACGGTGGTCCTGACATTTCGAACAGCGGGTCGGGTTTCTGAGCAACTGCTGAGAACTCGGGTTCGTGGTCCTGGTGCCAGGGCTTCATGGGAATTGAGGCGAACTTGACACCCATGATGGGCAAACCGCTCGGGTTTTTGTGCGTCATCGGTGGTAACGGGAACGGTGGCACTGGAGGTGCGAAAAGCGTGTCGTGGAACTCCGGCCTGTACAATCCTAGATGTAGTCCTTTGTTGAAGTCGTTGATGACGTGAAGAACAGGATCGTGTAGAACTTCTTTGGCGTTGATTCCGATAGTGAAGTCGAGATGAGCAAACTCAGGGTCCGGGACGAGGTAATCGTAGATGATGGTGTGACGCAGTTCCCGTCGCAGCGTACTCACGTCTTCTGGTGTGGCCAACCGATCGCTCTTGCCCCAAAACAGTGCTATCGGAGCGCTTATTTTATACAACGGATATCTCGGTGGAAACGGGGTTCCATAGCGCCACAGGTTTTCCTGCTCGCCGTAGTCGTAGCGACGGAAGTCTTTCTGTTGACGGTTCTGGAATGGAAATCGTCACTCTGTGAGGAGGCGGTTTCTTCAAGAGCCGGACAATCTCACAAAATCGAGCAGAAAACTAATCACACTGGTCATATCGTTTGACCTCTGAATATTTTTTCACCTGAACGAAGTGGAGGAGATTCTTGGTTGAAGTGCCTGCGGGCATATGGGCCATATAGACGGGGATTCTTGTCTGCAATTGAATCTTCAGAGTTTATCACATGAAGGTGGCCACGTCTTCGGAATCAGAAGAGACCGTGAGAGCATAGATTGCTCTGGGAATGGTCACTCACCTTGTTCAGTTGGTGAGGGCTGATCCCCACGCTGACCGAAACCGGCAGAAAACATAGTCCTCGGATGGGTGAGTTGCACATATGATGGTACATCATCCTCGTATGTCGATTTGAGGGAAAAACTCCACCGCCGTTGTACAGGTCCAGAGTTTTCTACAGTAGGTAATAATCATCATTATAAACGAGACTTCTAGAGGTGAGAGTTGAAGCAAGATGCAAAACCGTTGACCCCGCCAAATCCGCCTCCATGCAAACCAAGAGTGGACTATGTACATCTCAAAACAAGGAACCCAGAAGAAATTGACAGAGCAATGGTGTTAAATTTGTCCACGGACCAACGAAAAGGACAGCGATGAAGTGGCTCTACCACCATAACACCGAAACAAGCGCGAGCTTCGACTTCAAAGACAAATCGTGACGTTTCTGAAGATCTGTCCGGCACCCGAAGCTTCAAACTGACAGTTGTGGCGGGTCGCTCCTTTTGATTCCTTTCTTCGTCCGTCGTCGCTGTCGACGTAATCATCATCACAGGCATCAATATCGTTGTCGGTGGCGGTTGCGATGGAACTGACAAAGTTCTGGCCGTCACTCTACATCTTCTTTGAAAGCGCCCCACGCGAATGTCCGACGGATCTTTCACCGGGAACTCTAACACCATTGTAAACTTGCTCCAAAATGCTCCCCTGTGAAGCGCTGGAGGGTCTCCTGGAAGTGTGGTGGGGCATAACACGCTACCCAACCGGCCCATATGACCCGATCGTCCTTTTATTTCAAACAGGTTGACTGCGCGCTTTCTCGAATGCTTGCCAAGAAACAGCAAATTTCGTTCGTACCGAGCAAGAGCCGACAGAAGTTCCGTCAATCAAACTATCAAATCATTGGTCGCTTTTCGGTGAACTTGATCGAATGAGGCTCCTCGGCTTGCGCTGGCTGCCCTCATCATGCGGACACCACAGAATCCGAACGAAGGGGGAACAGGAGCAGTAACAATTGTCCAACGAAGCGACGAGGTTATTCGAAGTGAAGATTACGGAATGGCAACTTAATTCGTTTGTCCGTTCGACATTTCAGGTTTTTTCTCTTTCTTTCCTTCGTTCTCCGCTGGCTCGCGCTCCAGCTTGGAGCGAATTTTTGCATTCGCAGTGTGTCGGGCCCCGGGTAGGAGATTGGTGTTCAATGGGCAGTAGCGATGGTGGTCATTGTACCGAGACAAATTGGATGAGTCGACTCTGGGCTGATTCTTCTAGTCGAAACTGATGACAACGACATTTGACGTTCATCATCACTTTCACGATGACAACGGTCGAGACAGGCGCATAACGAAAGTAGCCCCCAGCCTGCCAGCCACACATCTTGTTGACGGAGTAAAGATGGAATCCGGATGACAGCTGGGAGCCGACGCGTCCAGCTCAGCGAGTTGCGCTCGGGCCGCGCGTCAGGGATCCTTCACCGATGGCGTCAACTTTGACCTCCGAGTCCGCGACCTCCACTCGCGGGATATCCGCGTCCCTCCGAAGCTTCCCTCGTGGACGACGTCGTAGCTCCCAATGATCGAAAACGACCTTCATGAAACCCCGATGTTAACGAACTTGCACGTTGAGCTTTCTATCACCTTCAGCTTATTCTCTGCTCTCCGATTTTCCCCGAGCCCCAGGTTAGCATTGCCGCAGCATACGTTAGTAGAACATTCATAGAGATTTTACTAGTTCACCAAGCCAACCGCGAAACGACATAAGCCTCCTAGGTATTCACGATGAATACGCGACAAAACTTAAACACAGACGTTCCAGGACCACTTTACAAGATCTCCCTTTGGAAAAGAGGCAAAGAAACGCCGAAAAAATCCCTAACACCAGAAGATGGAAGCGTATACTTATGCGAGATGACTCCGATCGTTTCTCCGTGGAGTTGCTCCTAGCTTGTGGATGGAGCCAAGGCGTCACGCCGCTATTTAGTCGCATCTTCTCGCCGTCGTCAATATCTAAACTTCCGATTTGAATATGATCTGCATATACACCCCGTAGATGTCCATGAATTTACACAATACACAATACGCAACCAGAAAATAGATATCGTTCTTCGCGGGGTCGAACTTCGGCTTGCAGATCCAACGGCTGCAGCTGTTTTCACTGTTCGGAATTCCGGACGGCTCTTGACACCTTGAGTGCTGCTTTGAGGGTCAGGACTAGAGAAGTCAAGTGGATGAAGGCAGTCAAGAGAAATAATACTACAATGATCTTGGGTTCCAGCAGCTATACAATCCGCGCTGCTAGTTTTTGAGTCTGACATCATTCTTCAGGATGTTATCGGCTACTCAATTTAGGGTATTCATTTGAATCATGTGTTGATTGGTTAAACTTCTATTCATCGCCCATTCACATCGCATAATGTGAGCCTGGGCTCCAATGTTCTAAAAACTTCAATCCAGTAAATGTGAGATGACTTCGAACTGACATGAGGTAACTTCGTCCGCGATGGTTACGCCTGGAATGATGTACTGGTCAACTTACCTGGATTATACCCCTGAACGGGATGAGCATTGTCATCGGGGACGCCAAATGTGTGATGTTTGCTACAGGAGCCATGGCAATGAAGAGCTTGATCTAAAATTCATGAATAAAAAAATCTTGAAGGGTTGAATCCAAGTTTTTCAAGAATCTCCCCGTGTGCCTGATCGTCATGTTTCGAGTCGCCTCAACGATTCCGAATGGTTCCTCGAATATTCGAGTCGATCTCAGTTCTGTTTGATACGATCGTTACAATGGGGGCGGATACAATTTGTGAACGTGACCAATGGCGCGAGGCACAGCTTGTTTCAATCGATCACAGCAGGGCAAATACCAAAAGACTGACTGAGCAAAGTCAATATTGTCTTCCGTGACAGCTCGAGTCTTTTTCTCTCTCCCTCTCTACCAAGTCAAGTTCCGCGATTTTCAGAGTCATGGGCAAGCTGAAAACTTCGGAACATAAACGCGGATGACACAAAGCGTCGGTGTTGACAAGTCGAAGATTGGCGAACGCGCGTCGAGGAATACGGCTGCCGCGTATTGCAGCGACCGAAATAATCGGCAGTTTGCGCAGGGATGGCAGCGCTATTTGTCGTTGTGTTCGAATTTTTTTCTCCATGGTAGTTTTTCAGGAAGTACAGAGTAGAACTCACTTTATGGTTGTATTGAGGCTTCAGAGACAGTGTCACCAGGATATCTGTTGTGCCTTGAGACCAACCCAGGATTGTTAGCTGCGGATGACCGGTGTGGTGTAAAACGAAGTCGATCGCTGCTGGGACGTCAAAAACACCTATCTCGTCGAAGCTAAAATCCCAGAAATGTTTGCTGTTCCGGGGATGCTGCAGGTGTTTCGAGTATGGAGTGCCTCGAGTATTTATCAACCAGACATCGTAGCCGGCGTCCGAAAGCAAAAAACCCGGAGAGTTTCTCGGCGAATTCAAGACCCAATCGTCTGCTGAGGAGATGATGCCTGAAAAGAGAACAGATTTTTACATAGGGACATCAAGATATCGAATTCGGCGGAACGAATCTCCACATACTATACCGACTTCACTCACCGTGTACGAGCAGAACTGGTGGTCCTGGTTTTGTTTTGAATGTACGCGGAACTCCTCGCGAGAGCGGTATGCGCACCAAGCTCAGTAGGAAACCGTCTTTCGTCAGTACTGGATACTGTTCTACAGGATATCGATGTTTGCGGATAAGTCCGACCTGGAACAATATTGCACGGTGAGGTGAGATCCTGAGACGGATCTTGTGATCGCGCACGTTAGCATTCCCTTCTGTCCGTGGCGCGGCCAGCAACACTGCCATCTCCGTATAACGGTGGCAGTCGCCCATCACCCAATCACAGGAGCAAGAATACCACAAGCTTTTGTTCGGGTGACGGGAGAAACACAGGGAGGAGCTGTTTTTGATACGACGACGACAACAACAAGAAAAGACACATCTCACATGGCTCAAGGTGGGGCTGACAAGGCAGCCAATTGAGTTTTTCAGCAAGTCGGGCCGCGAAGTGACAGTGATTTCAGAGCGAGGGCACAAATTGCTTCTGACGTCGGTGTAGGTGCTACACAGTGATCGGTTCTCATTCAAGCACTGTCTGCTTGCTCTGATGGAGCCGCCAGCTCCAGCTGTTCCTGATGAAGAGGTTTCCATTCTGGGCAAGAGGGAGTTTGTATACCCAGAACAGTATAAATGATATACTATGGGATACATGTTTTCAATCCGTTTCCAACTCACACTCGTCGAGCTGCATCGGTTTCATCCTACAAGACGTGCATCCGGAACCTTTGCATCTCATGCCAAGGTCGAAATGGGGGGACATGTTGGACAAGTATCTTTGAAGCTACCCACGTGTCGACCGCTGCTCAAGAAGCAGATCGAGGGCTGACGCGCCATTCTGGGGTATCGCTTCGGAAAATTCCCGGAAAAACCCGGGAAAGGATGCGAGCATCAACGTGATGGATGCCGCCAGGGGAGCGACTGCTTTCTGAATGGCCTAAAAAAAACCACCTCTGTGAGGTATCTGCGGTCTTTCTCGAGGTTGAGCTGCTTTCAGATCATTCCGTACCGGACGGCGACACACATAGTGGGTGATCGGAACGCAAACGGATTAACCCCCCACGTGCATCTGCCGCGACTGCCCGCTTTCTGTAGCTATTGGTAAACGTAGATGAAGGCACGGAATATGTTGATTCGACGAGATCGTTGGACCGGAAGTGCGCTAGTAATCGTTGCCGTAACGGAGAGCCACCCATGAAAGAACAGAAACCGAATTCTCTCTCGGTGAAACATGACATTTAGCAAGCCCACCCGCCTGCTTGCCAGCTGGAGACAAACAGAGCTCGATTCGTTAGCTTCCCATGTCAAAAGAAGGAAACCAGTGTCCATCAAAAGTGACGTTGCGTATCCGACCGCCAACTGTCCCGACAAGAAAGAAAGGTCTGGTTGTCTCAGCTCGGTGCCGTATAATTAAGCCATCGGATGCAACGCCGGCCGAAGCGAGAAAGCTCATTCCCCCAGTCAGAAACGATTTGAAAGACAGCTGTTCGGGTCGTCGAGTTGGAATTTTTTTCCATTGACTATCGTCGATTCTCGAGGCACCCGCTCTTCCCGCGCGGCTGATCCCCCGGCTGATGTTTGCGGGAAAAAATATTTGTGCTGCACACAGACGCCCACTTGTTAATTCACAAACTCTCAAAAACGACCCACGGGCGCAAACAAAACACCGAAGGCTCGAGCCACGGGAAACGTATGCACAACGTTTCTACCGAAGCGACCTTACGGAAAAGTGTATGTAAGCAAGAATTTACGCAAGACGCATGGCGCATTAAGTCTCGAGTCGTCCGTTCGATCAACGAGCAGTGTTGGATCGGCAGAGCGGCGTCTCTACAATAGCAATCTTCTCGCTTGAGGGAGCAGGTCTTGAAAGAAAAATCTGGCGAACATCCCGGAACCCAGATTCTTCAGATAAATCGTAGACACTTGTTGTTGTACTCCTCGAGGTCATCCGCATCGTTGTTGTTGCCGTTGTTCATACTTAGCCTGACATATCATGCTCCACAGCATGCACTATATAGGACGACAGAATCCGGCGATTTGGTGTTATGTCCTCGGATTGGTATCCGTCGACAGAAACACCGTCAACAGTCTTGGAAAAGCGGAGATCCTGACTTTGTGTATTTGTCGATAACGGAAATTCGTTCACTGATGTCAAAACCGCGGTTGCTTTGTGCATCTCTGGCTTTATTGAGCGCTGTATTCAAGAGCGACGTGTGTGTCCATGCGTGATTCCGCAGTGACTCCTCGACAGCTTGCCAGTTGTCAGGTTTCCCGTACGAACAGATTGATAGATCGAGAATCTGATTGATTCATTGGCTGATCAAGCGATGCAAGCAGGAGAGTCAGACAAGTAATTGAATCTTGCCGGTCCGTTTGGATCCCATCTTGATTTGTCTCTGCAGCTACTCGCGTTTTTTGTCGAATGTATTGGGAGCTACCTCTGTCAACCCAAAGCCGTGAACCCTCGTGCAAGCTTCTTGTCATGCGATTGATTTTACGCGGTGGATGAGTTCCTGAATTAAAGCGGATTCCACAATGGGATCTAGTGATAGAGGATGAGGAAGAACACGATTCAATCCATCTCAATCGTCACGAGGGATCGCAGAGCGACCCAAAGAACAGGATCGGATTCAGACTTTTGGAAGGAAGGATAAGTTCCGAGCCCACTCGAACTGATCAACCGATGTCGATGTTTCCAAGTAAGCGGGCGCCTTCTCCTGGAGACCTTTCAGGCCCAGGTCTAGCTCGACGTATACCAAGAGTCCGGTTTGGAGATGCCGCAAGAAAGAATAGATTACGAACCAGGGATGGAACTTATAATAGACATCGCCCAGACTCGCGAAGCAAGCTATCTCCTCCGCAGTTCGCACTCCCTCAACTTTCGGCTCCTCCTGAAGCTGTCAACGACCTCCAATAATCATTGAAGCAAAAACGAGCACGGAATTTTAAATGAAAAGGAAGGAAGCGTGGCACGCGACGGCAGTGAAGCGGCCGAGCGACTCCACCGGCGACTTTGCTGATCGGCGCATCGTGATCGGGAAATTGACACCAGTTTACATGGCTCGTAAAGATGATTCTCAAGTGTCGGACTCATTCCCGATATGACCGTGAACAACTACTTTGGACCGACAAGGAGGAGGCTCAGGCAGTTTCGCGTGGTGTCAGCTCACGTGACCAGCTCATGCGCCACCCTTTCATGAGTCGCAATCACTTGCTAACGGTTCTTTACTTGGTCGGCGAGCTTTGTTGATATATGTATGATTCGAGAGAAAGACCGAAGCGTGCGTTTCCTTCAGGTGGAGCTCTGGAAGCTTTCAGAAAACCACTGATCATACAAAGTCGATCTCTGCGTCGGATCTTGGCAAATAGGCATAGAGAATTTCGACGGATCTCCAGAAACTTCGATATTCGAGAGCCCAACGCGTTGTCCTAAACAAGAGCCACAGACGGAAGATTTTCGGGGAAGAAGCTGCCGCACGTGGCAACGTTTTTCGAACAAGAGTTGAATAAGAGTTTTTAGACAAGGTAAACACGTGCGCCCGAAAAACGGGCCGAGTAAATGCTTTGGCGGGGCAATTGCGACCAACGTCGCGATGTGAGCTGACAACGACGTGCTTTCCTCTGCCAATTCTGTCTTCGCGCATTTCGAATGACTATCGGCCACGGGCGAGGAGGGCAGCCAGTTTAAATTTCTTGCGGGAGTTGAGTCTTCTATTTTTGGTCAGTTTTTCTTCGCGGTGGTCCGCCTCGTGAAAGAATAGAAAATCGGAAGAGAATGATCGGAATGAGAGACGATACGCAGTCGAGTTCTAACCATTTTACTCGATTCCGCCTCCGGCTACCGAGCTTGCATTGTGGGAGGCGGCCACTGAAAACTTGATTGAACCAGAGCACTGTATTGTTGTGTCCGGATAAATGTAGTGGCTGCCGGCTTTCAGAAAGTTCAGGTTTGAGAACTATTGGCAAGGCGTTGAACTCGTTCTGACGCGACTTTCACTCGCGAATACCAGACGCAAATACCAAAACGAACAGAGACAGCTCCGACCGAAGATATTCCCATGAATTATGGTCTCGTCACCGTCACCGGCTTTAACCCGACCCTCACACATGAACGCCTCGAACAAGTATTCTGCGAAGCCATTAAAATTCTTGTGCCCGTCAAAGGGAAAACTGCTTTTGTCACCTTCATCGGAAGGCGGAGAGGGGATTAGAATACTTCCACTTCCAGCGATGATTTAGCGTCGGATTCGATTAATTCCAAAGTGGGACACACAATGGACACTCTCCCTCCCGCCCTTTGTTAATGATGACGCCGTTGTTTCTTTCATGAAGCGCTCAATGCAATGGCGTCTCCCGGTGAGATCCCCAGCGGGAACGTTACGACGTACTCTACGATAAATCACCGGACTTGTACCACGACAGCAGAATGCACTGATACAACAACAAAACACTCGTTTTGGAAGCCAGATTTGACTTATCAAAACCCTCAGCAACCAAAGATCCCATCATTGCCGCGGAAATTCAAGTTCAATCCTGCGCAAGGATCCCGAAAAACACTCACTCGCCGTCAGAGTCCGGCACTCCCTGCCATGGAAAACATGTCGACATTTCCGAATTTGGAAAACGACGAAGGACACTTTATCGCGACGTTTTTCTTTCGGATATTCCCCGTTTTCATGCCAGAGTTCCCTATCGGAAGCTGTTAGGGCTGTCTCCCAACGGGCGGTCGACTGGTTCAAGAATTTCAAGAGCACTAAAACCTCAAATTAAAGGGAGGGTCGCTGAAAGTGGAAAGTTGTAAACGTGCCGTCGGTCACCGGGGTCCCTCAAGCAGCGGAAAAATGCAAGCGGCTTCCTGTGATTCCTCTCCTCCCTGCGTGCCGATTCTTTCTTCCGTTTGATAGACGGCATTAGGGCCTATTCAATGTTTTATGAACTTATCGGAATTCACTGCGAACGTCCGTTGCAAATAAAACGAAACTGCGGCGTTAACGTCCATTTTTTTTTCGAAGATCCACGGTCGCCCTTTGTTGGTCAATCACCGTTTCTGGTCGTCACCGAACGACCCGAGCCCTGCCCTCGTCTCCAAAAGAAGACGATGAGCTTAGCGGTAGCAGATGGGCGCTTCCGAGCGACATTTGCCGGGAATCACCTCTTTTTTAGCCGCAGTGTCAGTCCCAAAATTTTGGACTCAAACCTAAACCATGTCAACGATGGCGGGGCTTTGACCACTGTTAACGAGTGCAAGAACTTTGTTCCTTAACGAGCCATTTACTGAGAAGCCAACAGACTGAAGGCCTGCCACATCTTCGGCCCAACGTGACCAGAAGTCCAGCCATTATGAGGGAACAGCTCGAAGTTCGGTGAGCTTTCAAATTCGTCAAAAAAACTGGAGAGTCAGCGAGAGTTGAACCCGCTCTGATTGATACTCTGAGAAAGAAATACGATGTTTTCGATTAAACGACGACGAAATGGAACCGCGAATTGGACTGATCTGAAAAATGGATCCTCGACAATGTTAGCGGCCACTGCCGTTTGTATCGGACGACGCACAGCATTACGCACAGCCTCAGCTGCTGTGGGAATATTTTAATTACAATTCAGCGCGAGAAAATGCCGCAGTTAAAAACAACAAAGCGAATGTTCCGAGCTCGACGCACGCAACACGGTTTCAATAGTCCGATTGGCTCACAAATAGCTTGACAAATACCTCCGTCGCCCATCGATAACGTTGTCGTCAACTACAACCGTTCGGAACTCGCGCTGTCCATTCTCCGCAACACCTGCGTTATCATCGACTCCAGCAAACGAGGTTGCCGCGTTAAGCTGCGTTTTTGAGCGATAGAATTGGTAATCGATCAAAATTGGTGGTATCAGTGGATTGAAGCCCACGTTACCGATCGATCAAAGCTCGGGTCTTTAAAATAATGGCGCAAACGGTGTCTGTCGACGAACTGAAACACGTGTCATCGTGTTCGGCCCTCCCTGCTAACAAGAGAGACCTCCTTGGAAGCTTTCGGCGAAGTTCAAAGGCGGAGACCGCACCGCAGGAGTTAGCTGTTTTCGCACCTGAGTCCGCAATGGCTTTAGGGGCCGAGATTTCGTGAGGTGCCTATTACTTGAAGCGGAAAATTCGACGTATTCAGACGAATTGACATTTAAGTATATGCACAATGTCACGGATGGCTGACCTTCGCGCTCTCCACCATGCATGCACCGCACACTGTTCAGACTCCATTTGCTGTCATCTAACGCTCTTGTCTTCCGAGCGGTGGACCCTCTCGCCTGATTTGAAGAGCTTCTCTGAGCAAAGTTTGAATGATCGACTTTCAGATCAGCGAGATGAAAAGTGAGAGTGCGTTCATCCAAGCAGTTATGCACAGAAGCTCATGATTCGGACAGAAATTCTTGACGGATCTGTGTGTCGAGCGACAAGTGTTCCGCAGAACATCTTCCTTCCAGAACAGATTCTTTCTTCCTTTTTTTCGTGTCTTTTTTCCTTGAAGTCTCGTGATTTTGACGCATCGCGCGTCTCCCTGCTCAGTGTGATGCGCCACAAAGGTTACAAGAATCAGCGGATCACCGACTCTCAACATTTCCAATTTTTTCCCGCATTCGAAAGATTGCTGTAGATAGTGGGTGTCCGTGCACGTCTTTTCTGAAGTTTTCCCTCCGCGCACACTTGACCCAGAGGTATTCTCAGGATTTGATAGCACTTCCGGCGACGGAAATCGGGCGAAAACTCCATCCTAAACTTCACGAGGGACCTGAAGCTGCGAGAGTTTTGCATCTCGACGACATCAACGCTGAAAAAATTCGCGGGATATTCCACCGAGGCGAAAATTCCGAATCGTGTGTTGGCGAACAGCGTAACACGAGCAAGCAACGAGGCAAGTCACTCATTCTGACTGACTGACTGACGGACGGACGGAGGGACGAATTGACTGACTGACGGACCAAGCAACCGCCTGCGATGAAGATAATCGAAAATTGCTCGAGTCAGACACAATCGTTGGCGTCATCGCGAGCTTTCGATGCGTTCATAAATTGAACTCGGCGCCATTCACGATCATCTTGATCTCTTTGCCTCCATAATCCAACGGCAGGCTTGAATTCCTAATTCGATTCTCCTCCGCTAGTTCCATCCATTCTTCTATACATCCGGTAGCTGGATTTCAGGATTTGAAGATTCGCCCCACGGTCCGTATGGACCGAGCGAAGTGGCAGCACGGCTAGCGCTGACAGGTCTGCATCAAAAACAAGCTGTTTCGGAACGGCCCCTTTTGTATTTTTCTACGCGGTGCATTTTGATGACACGAAGTCAACAACACGAAGTTACAACACGGCAGTGTTCGAGCGGTCACGGGTCCGCATTTAATTCTCATCTCAATTGCCATTTTGACACTGTGGATTCATCGGAACGGACTACCGGTCCAGAAAGACAGTCCAGGACTTCTTCGTCAATAGCCGATCACAGTTCATGGGAACAAGGCTCGAGAATTCAAAACGGCTTGAACAGACACGACACAGCCAAAATCAACTATGACGAGAATATTGAGGAAGAAAAACATCGTGGCAAAATGTTATTCGTCCCTCCTCGTCAATCACAGAGAACAAAGTTTCGAGCTTCTCAGTCTACTTTCATTGATGGCAATTGAGAACATTTATGACGGACGCTCGGTCGGACTGCAGAGGCAGATTGTCTGTCCGCGGATCCGAATGTCTCCCTCTGTCATCGACTGAACAAGAGTCCTACTGTCGCGTGAACGTCAATCCCGTTCTCAGGGAAACGAAATTTATAGCGCCAATTCATAAATCGAAATATCTTCCGAACGGTCCGGCCCTAATAGCCGCAGGGAACACTGTTGGTTCTCTTCTCTTGAGCAATATTGGGATTCTCAGTCTGGGGCTACGAAACATCGAACCGGTTACGTGCACTGAATAGAAAGTGGAATCACCAGAGCACGACGAATGTTGCACAATATTCTGAATGTGGCTGGTTGCACGTTGTCGTATAGTACGGAAGCCCGCCGTCATCGCTCACGAAACTCGTAAGCCTCGGAAACCAATACAGTTTATACGTTCTGCTCTGGATAGGCGAATCTCAGTGAAGCCAATTGGTAGATCCAACTTATCAACAGTTCTCTGCTAGCATAGTGCGCAGCTAAGTGCTCCAGCCTGTACTTCGATGTCGACGAGAATGAGGAAACCCTTCTCAGAAACTGCTGCACCGATATGGACCGAAAATCGCGTCAGCCCATGATACGAGCAACCAGGTTTGCAATGGGGAAGAGCCCTCTGATTCTCGACTTTTCGATGTACCCCGAAGATGTTGCCGGGCTCCAGAAACGAATTATCGAAACCGTGCTCGAAGGGAGCGATGGGGAGCCTCTCGCTCGAGACGACAGCGCGGGGCCTCGGGTCGAGGTGGCGTGACACTGTCACATGCAAACCCTCAGGCGTGGTAAAGGCCGTCAAAGCCTATCCGTTAACTCGGCGCGCTGTGACTCTGAAATTCGGCGTCATAGTCAAGGCGAAACTAGCAATTCTGCGAAGTCGAAGCAGACATGCGGGGAAGAATAATAGAAAATCGTGAATACGTGAGCGTACGTGAGAGTTTGCACACTTGACACAGAAGAAGTTTGGAAAGTCGGATATCCCGAATCGGTTGGGTTGCTTCAACGGATCCCGCGATGGCGTCAAAAGTCTTCACCCGTCAATAAGTCTCCCGCTAAAAATGCATTGCTTTGCTAATCTATTGTTTGCGTTCTTTGAGCTGTGCCTCGTTCCTCTTCGTACGGCGGCGTCGGCTTTAACGTATTTCTTCTGGACCCTCCTAAATTACTGTAATCTGTCGAGCGTGCATTCATTTCTATTCCCACTTGGAGCCCGAAAGAGTTTCTCGCCTATATCATTTCCATAGTACACCTTCCATGAGTCGGTTCTATGGTAGGGAAATGCATTATTGAGCTCAATCGCTCCGGGGCGAGGTTTGGACCCGGAATTCTATTATATGTTCAACCGAGTCAAGTGCTCAATCGACGCACCTTCTGGCACGGGTCTTGCATAGAAATCATGGAGAAATCACTCCTTCTTCGCCAGCCCTGTCCACGGTTTTGATATCTCAGTTTTTTGTTCCCCTGCTTCGGCCAGCCTTTGTACGCATTCCGATCTCTGACGAAGTTCTGCTCCTAACCCGTCACAGCTTCGGGTCATGACCCTCTGAAGCTCGAGACAACACACGAGGCTGCCAGCACCCAGCACGCTTCTAAGCTCGAGAAAATTCCAGAGGAGAGCTCCTCGAGCGGATCAAGCGTTCGCGACCGAGTGAATGACATCTCTAAACGTTTGGGCTTCTTCAGAAGGCTCTTTTCTGTGAGGAACTCCTGTCCGCTCATCACTGACATCGGGGAACAGCATCGGAAACGGTCTTTGTAGTCGAATACTTCTCGTGCCAAAAATCTCTCGTAACTTACCGTGTCAAGAAATGCGTCGTTTTCCAAGTGAGCCTTCGAGTTGACTGTGGGCGCTAGGGAACAAATCAGGCACAGGATGGACCACCACCACCACCACGAGCCGCGGCAACACGACGGCACAATACGTCGAATATGGCACTTCTGAAGCATCACAGCTTTTCACAATGAGTACATTCTTCAACTGTTGTTCAGCGAATATGGGACCCAGTAGAGTGAGTGATTGATTGACGGCGTTCCGAGACCCAACCGAGCACCTGATCGATGCCCGGGACGCGTTGGAGAAGCACACTTGCAGTGTCTCAGGCCGGTCACTTGAATCCTTTGAAGAATCCTTCGTTGCGAGGTTTTTGAGGATACACCCCCGCGGGTCACGGGATTTGGATGGCCACTCAGGGGTTTGCGCCGGCTACGGAACTTAACGGATCGCTCGGTATGTGCGAGGTGCCCGCTCAGGAAAGATCGCGGCAAAAATGACGGGGGCAAAGGGTTCCGATGTCTTGGATTTTCGCTCGACTTGAACACTTTCCCTTTCGAGAGTTGGAGAAAGTTGGGTGATAAATTGTCGTTCGAACGCGCAGCCAGTGAAAGTGGCCCCGGGTCCCGACCAGGGGCGGTCTGGGGCCCTTTCCGTGTGCAGGAGGGGCCATCGTCGCCGCTGGTGGAGCTTCGACGGAAACGCACCAGGCCTCCTCGCCGTGGAGCTGGCGATAGCGGTGCGTGGTCGACGTTAATTGGCCAACGGGAATCGAAAGGAGCCGAAGACCAAGAAACGGAACAGCCGCACGTGTGTGGATAATAATGAAACGGACGCATTCCGACGCCAAGGAAAGCGAAAGCTTCAACCACGAAGTGACAAGCCGAGTCTCGCGTGGGAAACGGTGTCGGTTGAGTGTCACCGATCGCTCAAAAACGGCTCGTGGTTGATAATTATGAGCTCGTGCAAAGCAGAGCGCCAGCGGACAGGATTTCGGAAGGGCTGAGGTTGAAAGTTGGAAGACAAGTTCATAGGAGCTCTCGCCGAAGCCAGTGGGAGCCCTCAGATGGGGGTCTTACCGAGAGCAGCGAAAATCGAGAGTCAGACTCACTCAGTCAGAGGTATGGCACCAACATCGTGCAAAACGTGCTTCAAGCGGCTCCCGAAACGTTATTTTGCCTTCGGTCGCGTCGGTCAACAAATCTTGAGCGGTTCTTGCCCACACTGCCTCCGTCCGATAGGAACGGATTTTGACAAGGGCCGATGTAGAATATAGATAAGCACACTTGTAAAATCTTTTCGTGGTCTGAATTTATTCCACGCGGTCCAGTCTCATGCATTGTTTCTGAACGGGGCGGTGAGCTATCGTTGTTCACGGTGGTTTCGAGCATTCAGTGCGAAATTGGACACTTTGGTAAATTGTAGTTCGATATCGAACGTCATTCGAATATCGGATGGCTCGAAAGATGAAGCAGCACACCTCACGCGATATGCAGTCATCACTGTTATGGATTTGGGCGACTCTAGCAAGGCATTGCAGGCAGCAGCTAACGTTTTGCAAAACGTTGTGGAACGGCACGTGCTCAACGTGCGCCTCCCTAACGTGGTAGAGCCCGAAATCAGGTCTGGTGCCTGTTTCGTTCCCAAAACTCTGTGGGTGCCCTCAGTTTTCCGGGGATCCAGAGTATCGTCAATGCTACTCCAAGTAAATGTTTTAACATGTTGGGAACAGCGGGTCGCTGCGCTACCATTATTCCATGTTTTCTTTTTTTCCAGCTTATTTTGCGGATCGCCAAAAATATGGGCAAGACCGACAACCCTATAATCATAGACGGGAAACCGAGTAGGAGAACTTCATTCATCACGTAGAGCTTCGTCGCAGCTGCGAACACCTCCACTTCCTCAGATTGTGGAAAGTGACATCGCGATGACAACAACGAGGATGATTGTGTGGTCTTTGATGGTTTTTCCATCTTCTCTGACGATGATTTCTCATTTTAGATGGGAGCGCTCGATTAGTGGACTTTTAATGACAAGTTTTCTCAAATCTGAAGACGTTTCTAAGACACTCCACTCGCCGCCGAAGAGTCCGGGAGCATTCTGACCACTACAATGACATCAGGCTTTCCGCAAAGGCAAGGTTCGCACCCGAACTCTCCCGTCGGAACTTCTGGAAACCGTTTTGTGCTCAATCATCGACGGCTATTTGGTTCCACGTGAGCCTTCCGAAGTCCGATGCTCTGACAAGTTTTGACCCGCTGCTGAATCCGCGATAAGAAGTCGAATTCTTGACAAGGGCACTGCGGAACCTCTCGGCAGTGTTCCGATAATCTCGACAGCTGAAGCGCGGACGCTGCTTTTAGAAACGTTTTCTTCCGTACTAATCGCCGCTTAGATGGATCGATGGACGTTGGTGGGAAAATTTTGAATGGAAGCGTTGCGTCCAAATCGACACCTACAGTATCGGACAGCTTCCACATTTCCAGTATTTTTGCTTTTGCTCGAACGCTCCCATCAAAATGCTTCAGAGGAATGAGGCGAGAAATGTCGTGATCGACCGCCTGTTTTCGAAGCTGATTTTGAGTCTTGTGTTCCCACGTTCGGATCCTGCGAATCATGCTGAGTCCGGATCTAAGTCCTCATCCGTTGGCACCTGATTTATCTTGGAACGATGTCGTAGAACGAACCCAATGTTCACGCTGGAAGGGTGACAACCTCGTAGTCCTCCCACAAACAGGGTCTTTTGAATGGCTCAGCACAACGCGTTTCCTTGACTCTGAAAGATAGTGCTCCAGGATCGGATTACATAACTTGTGTATGAGTGAGAAACAATAAGAACGGCGGAATCGCATGAACATGGTCTGACGCCGAATCATCGGCGAGCATTGAAGCTTTACACAGACCGGGCGAATGAAATTCGAATCGGAAACGAAGATATGGTGGACTGGTCGTGGGAGAGCTTGCTGCAGTCCATCCAGTCCAGTACGGCTCGAGATCGTAACCGGAAGGCAGGGTGAATGTCAGCTGGATTGGGCTTGACGAAGATAGTTCATGGGGAAAATGATCTGATGATTGCCGCCCAGGCTCATGCCGCAAAACACTGATTGATTGATCGATCACTTCGTGTAGGAGCCGTTTTTATGGGTGACCATTTTTGGTGGAGAGCACGAATTCCGCGAGAACGCACGGATTTCGGTGGTTCCTCAAGATTCCACGAGAGCCAAACTGAAGTCAAAACTCTTCGCAGCTCTACATATACACCCCACTATCCCGCCAAGAGCGATGGAACTTTGCCCCGATGGCCATTGGTGCTCCTCAAAGCACGGATACAGTCTCATGCCTTGGGAACGGCTCCCGAATCCCGGATTTTCCTCTGCAGAGCGCGAAAGAACTCGGAACGCCCGCCTAGACAGCAATCAGAGCAACAATATAGGCACCAGCGTCAGTTATCAGCGGCTGCTTCTTCTTCGACAGAAGTTTTCGGACTACGACGGCCTCCCGGACTGCTGAGTGCCGTTCGATCCGTCGAACTGCTGCTTCGCCTGCCTCTTCGGAAAGCCTCCGTGACATTCACCGCAATTCATGACGAACGTATATTTTCGTTGTTGATCTTTTCGCGATCAGGGAAAAAATGATTTGGAACAGAAAATGTCAGAACGGAGTCGGAGCGAAGCAGAAAAAATGCGAAGGCGGCACCGATAGCACCGAAGACCATAGCGACAACTGGTCGTCGTCATCCGGCGACGGACAGACAAACGGTGGCAGTAAGATCGAGCCAACCGTTTGAGAAGAGCCGATCCGACTTAGGGCGGCACATACAGATGAATGTTCGGATATCTTCGTTTGTTTTTAGCTTTTTCTCCGAGATTTTTGTCCGATTTTTTCCTCCCAAGTACCTTTTTGAGCCAAAACATGACAGAACTCCGTTTTCAAACATTTTGATCGTGACAAGAATTCTGCAATTGTTTGCGAGGAAGCTCGAGATGTGCTCAGGGACGGAATGCGCATCGGAAGCAGTGGAGACCTTCTGAAACTGTTCCCATAGCTGTCGATACCAGATGTCAAGAACTGTGTTATACTGACAGAGAAATTCCGCCTGTGCAGTGAATAACGGTAGTTGCCGCCAAGCCAGATCTTTGGAGCGAATCAGTTGAGCGAGACGACTTCAAATGATCTCTGAAAACGCATTTTCTCCCGGCGATGCATTCTATTGATGACGCGCATCGGTCCGACTGTTCACGTAGGATTACATTTCCTCTCGTTCTTCCTAGCAGCTATTGGACCGTCTTCTGGTCACGCATTATCGACCGACTGATTGGGGATCGAATTTTCACGGAGCTCTGTTGGTGATCTGGATGTCGATTCATTCCATCTTGTGAGCCGAGCTGTTCTCTTCCTCGATCAGATCTAGGTTCTCAAAAATATTTGCTGCCCTCGGATCCCTGAACACAATCTGAACTCCGCAACGAAGCTCGCAGAAGGATGAGAAGAAGAGCGGCGTTCGTAACCGAAAAATCGGCAGCGGAAGCTTGTTCGGGAGGAAAAACGTATTTGTTGATCCATCAACTAACTGACTGTGTGTTCTATAATTTAGGGATCCCTCAAGAATCAATTCCGTATCGAAAAGTCCAGAAGCTGTCTGTCATCTATGGAACGCCATCCAATTAGGGATGATGGACATTTTTTCTTTACGTCTTGAAAGAGCAGTTGCAGCGAAGGGGCGTTTCAAACTCGCCATCACAACTGTCGCCCAGCCCGCAGACTAGAGGATCAAGTGACAACGTAGTTTTCTCACATCGCGTCGATTTGGGCCTCCGGAGTTCGGGTGCGCTTCTGGCTCTTCATTGCGATCCCGTTCCATACTCGCACTCTCCTTGTTGGATGACTTCGCCTAATGGGAAGATCAAAGACGTGATACTCATCAGAATCTGACGCGGGGCACACCAGCGGGGTCTTTCGAGACAGCGTAGCGGATCCAAATTTTCTAATGAGAAAATCGAACTCGTTCTTCCGTCGATCGAGATATTGATTTACGGCGGCAAACACAACGGGAACGATGACGAATACTCCACACGCAAAGGTTCAGGAATGCATGATATATCCTCACACGTAATATTGCTGCACAGAAAGCTGACTCTTCTCCTCGTAAAGCGATCCGCATTTTAATGAAATGTGGGAATCTCCGGCACGTCCGGCTCTATGTCGTTCGACATCGGTCGTAGATCGTTGGTGGCAGTGCTCGTCGTAACCGACATCGCTTTCTCATGGGAAGAATCAAACTGCTTTCGAATGCCGAACAACATTAAATACGTCGAACAATAGGAGACCTCAGTGCGCCACCAACGTTGTAGGAGCCAGCTGAAATCTATTCCATATTTCACAGTCAACGATCATGTAATCTTCGATGGGAGAAGTTGCTTTGCTGAAGCGTTGAACCAGTGTTTCTCGAATACTTTTCGCCACTTTTGCCTTCGAAATTGTCGCAGGCCCCACCACTGAAATGAAAATTGGGGTCGGCACCAATTTGCGCTGAAGAGCTTATCAAACGAGGATCGCTGAGAATACAAATGTTCACTACTCAGCCGCTGGTTCGAGCAGCTTTATGTTAGTTGTGTAGTCAGACGATGCTGAATGAAGTAGAATAAAGGGCTTTCATCTCGACCGGGACTGACAACGAGCCTCTGATCTGACCTTTCCTCCAGAAAATTGATAACGTGGGACACGACGGTAATAAAGAGTCGTTTGATCCGAACAGGAGCTCATAGATGCGATTTTCATCAAGAGCCAAGAGTTTGCGTTCAGTGTATCCTCTGAGGTAGATTTAGAATCCGAAATCAGTCCGCAGGTCCTTGTGAGGAAAGAGAGGATCTCAATTGATCTCCAGGGATCTCCTGGATTTCCGGATGAATATTCCCGGTGATATTCACTTCGCTTGTGCCGCGACAAGGATACTCTTCACGGACGCAAAACGTACATAATCCGTGGCATTTGCGTAACGAGTCTGCGACAGGGCATTGGGATCCTTCAGAACGCCAGGGAGAACACAATCGCGAACCACCTATACCGTTGACGAAAGTGGATTAGTATTCATCCCATGTTTCGGAAGCCAGAAGGGAGACTACAACACCGATTCTTCGGAAGGTGTGCTAATAATGTCTGTCCAACACGCCCATTCTCGTTAAAGAAATACACTCGGATGAGCCTTTTGTTCAATTTTGAGGTGGACTTGAATATCGCGAAACAGCGGGCTGTCAGGGCGGACACACAGCTTTGTCGTTCACGGCAGCAGGGAAAGAAGAGCGACACGCCATTAAGGCTGAAGTCGCTACCACTCGACTGCTACTTTAACTGCCTTATCTAGGAGGGAATGCAGCAGGGAATTGGATTTGAACGTCTGAAGGGGTGCGATATTCTTTGAGGGTTAGAGGAATCTTCTGGGTTCGAATGAGTAGCTCTCAGGCCACGAACGAGGTCTCATCTTCTAGTTTGGATCAGAACATCTCAATCGGGGAAGCCAGAATGAGATGCAAGTCGGAATCTGCCAAGAAAATCTTCGACTAGACGCGCGAATCTCACAGAAACTACGCACGGCTGTCAAGAAAAAGCGGAAAACAAGGGGCGTTGTTTGCATCTTCTCTGATCTGCAGCTCGCGATGTAAGGCACTCGCGACAGAGATCGGCGGTCTACTAGAGATCCATTCTCGAATGATGAGTCCACGTCACAAGGAACGATGGTTCGTCCCCGACATGAACCTCAACGATGAATACCTCTTTTTCTTCCCGGGAAGTTTCTGAGCTGATTGTAGTTTCCGGAGAAAAACGTCGCCGACAAGCTACACTTCTGGAGACGAGTGTTTGAGGCGTCCCTGGCAAGGTATCGATGTTTTATTCAAATCTCATTCCAGATTAGCGATAATCCTCACCTTCGAATGGCACGGCTCAAGACACTTGGAAGACAACACGCGCACGAGACCGGCGTCTGATTGACTTTTCTTGATACCAAGGGACACTGAGCTAGGGAACAGTTGTCACAAAAAAATAAATTTAGGACCGCCGCGCGCCGTGGATGAGGCTACAGATAGAGACTTAGCTGACACAGTGTCGGAGGAGCCCGTGAGCGCGGGGGCTCATAGGGAACTTCGTTGTGGATGCTGCGGGCTCTCGGATTGACTCCTGATCAGGGAGAATCGGTTGCAATCGTTTGCAGCAAAAGAACGGAGGCAGAGCATCCGAGGAGCTCACAGTAGAGCTCCATTTTCAGGAGGTGCGCCGCGCCTACGGAACAGTATGGCGCATCGGTGACAGAAGTTCGCCGGTCGCGGGATACACGCATCGTTACGAGTGGTCGTTTATGAAGTATTGGCATTTTCTAGCGGTAGCAAATTGAAAGTACCGCGTACCAGTGAGACACTTCGTACAGCTTCCGTCGCGGTGCATCACTATTGGGAAAATGAAATTTCGATCGAGGAGTGGCTCTTCCCTGTCGCTCAGACGATGGATCTAGAGTCGTATCGACGGCCCGTAGCGCGAATCTTTGAAGAATGAAATGAAAACTCTTCAAGATCCCACTTCAACTATCAAGAGCGAAGGAGAATCCAAATCTTCGAAGACATTCTCTTCTCAAAAAGTCCACCTACCATAGATGGAGACCAGTGTGATGGAAATTTGAGTGATTTGTTCGAGAATCGTTGGCACAACGAATTCCGACGTCGTCGACTAGTGCTTGCGTGTAATATTTTGCGGTAAAAATCGTCATGGATTCTGAAGAGTCATCGAACATGGTCGTTTGCAGGCCGTCATCCGATTGGCAAGCACGAAACCAAACTCTACAAACGCTGTCGATGTTTTTATCGGAAGTCAAAATATTTTAGCAAACCAGGGGCGGATGACATCACGTGCTGGTATACGAAATTCCCGTTGGTCCCGGTATACTCCACAAAAATAAACACGTTGCAGTTGAAAGTTTCCTCAGCATTGCTATACCTAGGACACTTCAACATGGACGATAATTCGTTATTCGAACGACTACGGCGGAACATTGTGAACTGTCACGCTTTCTGAGCTAATTGGCACTTCTATCCGTCAATGATTTGGCATCAAAATCGATCCTTTCGTAATCGGTTGTGTGGCATGCGGAGAAAGTCAAGCTTCGCTGTCAGCGGGTTTACATCATGGCTCCGCCTGTTGGTTTGTGGCACTAGAGTTTTGAGTGTTCGACCGCAAATTGAAATTGAAGACCGCTTTTTGATCATCATTCGAAGAGATTAGGCTTATTCGATCAATTTTATGGATTGCGGGCACTTCATATCTGTTTTTACCCACAATTTCCCCCAATATTCGATTTTTCATCAGCACCATTCGGATTGGGAAAACGCGAGAAGCGAATCTACTTGTCTCCGGCGGTGCGATCCGAGCATTCGAGTCCGGAATGCCCCGGTGACAGGGTGCGCGCATTAGGCAGGACAGCGCGGGATCTTGGTTCGAGCAATACGAGAATTCCCGACTCACTTCCCGCTCCGGCTCGCCTACTGCGTGGAAAACCCGCAATTCCCGCATTGCGAGTTTTTTGGATCAAGCAAGATCAACTTTGTCTGACAGCCGAGATCCTGTCAATATATGGCGGAGTGTCGTTGAAGAAGCTGACCGCGTTTAGACCATACTATCGGTTTGGCCTTAGATTCCTAATCCAAAAAAAAACGCCGGAGAAATTGCGCTCTCCAACCTCGTATGACCGGGAAGCCTGATAATCGACGAGCCCGCACAATCGGCCCGGACGAGCTGGTCCACGCCTTGGCTGTCGGAGCGGGGCTCGCTGCACATGGAAGAGTAGAATACATAAAAAGAGAATTAGAATGGGAAATTGGAGATTCGTAATGTTGATATCAATCCGTTGGATAGTCCTCTCATTCGTGAACTTGAAATCAATTTCCCACAATATGTATTCTGAGGCAGATTCGCATCGCCAGAAATCACACACTGTCAGATACTTGGGTGAATGATAGCGTAGCTAGCATGTCATTCTAATGAGATATCTGTGAAGCTCTGTTGTTTCGGACTGTTGTGGTTGTTATGATGTGCTTGGTGCCTGCTCAGTGGACTTGACTCATACCGAAGGACCAATAACCGGTTTCCGTCACCATTCGGCTCATTAGATGATGAATCGATAGATGAGTGGACAGATGGATTGATTGATTTCTGAACACTTGGAATGATCGATCGGCTGCTGCATGCTGGAACCGCGGCAATCGGAGAAGCAATACGAACAAAACGGATTTATTCGACGGTCGGCTGGTACGCGCAGTCTCGCGAACCGACGAAAAATTCGCCGTTGACATCATCACCTCATCGATCAAAATCCTTCCATCAGACCGACAGCTTTGGAATCCAACGGAAAAGGAGCGGAATCCATGCTTTGCTTCCAACTGAACACGCGGTCAGGGATGAAAACAGTCGTCCGGGGAACTGACCGCGGAGTCAGGGGGCATCCACCGATTCGACAGGGAGAACTGGCGTGAGCACTGATCCCGAGAAATACGCAATCTCTCTCCGTCTATCATTCCGTTGTTTCCGCGGATTAATTTCTCACTGTTTTCCTATGCATTTCTTCCGATGGCGACATTGGTGGCATTCTTGGAAATCCAATTCCAAGCATCGGTTCTGAGGATCTCCATCGATCTTGAGATGAATCATCTGAAAACGAGCAATGAGTAGAGAAAACTATATCGAAGTCAAAAATCTAGATTGCAAAAGTGCTCGATGCTTGATCGATGAGCTATGATTGTCCCGAATACCTATGTTGAAGACTTGAACACCTGACTCAAACCATATTCAAGCGTTGTGACTGACCAACCGTTCTTCACACATGGCCAGGAACGGAATCGGCGAAACAGTTCGCCAGCGCAAGCCAATTGGTCTCGCAATTCCGACCACCAGCTTATTTTTTATGAGAAGGTGATTCACAGAGATGGAATCTTCTGATCAAGCTCGTCATGGATTTGTAGGATCGTAACTTTCTCCCTACTAGCTTCGAGCCACGAGTTCCATGCCTAACGGTATTCAGCGTCGTTCTTGAAAAGCTCACCCATTTATGTGATACTTGACCGCATGCAAAAGGTAGCTCCCCTGACATCGCGCCCATAGGATACAGTACAATGTTTGAGGCCATCTCTGTACATGGATAAGGGGTAACGTTTCTTGGGAGAATATCGGATCGCTCGCGTTTCGAAAGAGCAGTTCCTGATTCGATTGGAATTCAGAATGGCTGTTTTTCTGTTTCCCGAAGGAGGATATCTGCGCAGCAATCCGAGTCTGATCGCTTCGCCGGAGAATGATTGATTGAAATCGCACTTTGAGCGGGTTCGTAGTTTCTCCGACACCAGAGCTGCTTCATAACGGTTCCGAAGTCAGCAGGCTTTCCACATACGACTCATTTCGTTCCCCTGAATAATCGCGTGCGAGCATTTTATTCGTCAAAGGTACTCGACCGGCGAACAATGCAGTGGGAAAAGAAGTACCGATGAGTTAACGGCTGCCTGATTATGCCCCTGCGTGCGATTTGTTCGACCGGAATTTTGACAGTGCTCAAAACGCACAATTCGCCTTATGCCTTCTTTTTTGAGGGAAAAATCTTTGCTTCATTGGATATAATCGAAGGTCACGTCACGCTTATCGAATTGTCGCGCTCGCGTAGTCCGGAGTTGAGCTTTGGGAAAGCTTCAAACAGGGGCATCGACTTTCCGGGTTCCTTTGTTGGGTCAATTACACTTGAAGAATCGAAGAATTACTTCGCTTAACAATATGATGCCTGTTCACTTCAAAGACGAGTAGCTCCATCCCTGTGTGAACGGGCTAGAGAACGACCGTTCGGAAAAACGCATTCATCAACCGGACAGAACGTTCGTGGACCTGTCTCTGTTCAGGACATCTCCGCTAGAAAAGATGAGACGGGAGAGGGGTGATCGCGCATCAATAGAGATCGATCAAGACCGAGTGACGGCCTCAGTGATGGTACACAACACGAAACTTCGACACTCATCGATCTCATCCTGCGACATCTCGCGCGAGCATTTCGTTCTGACAGCTGCTCGCCTGCTTCTATTGTCACTGATGCTTGATTCCAGATGGCCACCGATTACTTTGGGAGATTCCGAAGGAGCTTTGCTTTCTCGAAGACAGTCAAAAGTTTCCAACCAAGAAAATTAGGTAGTGCTGATTACCATCATCAATTATGATCAGGAATATGAGTTGGTCACATCATTTTGATATCAAAACATCAATATCAGACATTGATCAAAGACGACCTCCCGGTGTAATGAACTAAACCAGGGGTTCTTAAACTGTGTGCCGTCGGCACCAAACTGCCGCGGCACCATTGGTGCCGCGAGATAGGCTCCTTGAGCTTGGGGCGGGGCTGCCGGTGATTTCGGATTGAGCCGGGTAGAAACGACAGAGAGTCACGGGCGATTCCGAACTCGGTCTGACCAGACTTTTTGTTATCTATCGGAGAAATTTCCGGGTCGGTCTGACCATGCTTTTTGAAGAGCACGGGGTGCCGCGGGGTGCCGCCACCGGAAAAGTTCGAGGACCTCTGAGCTGAACACCTGACAGAGAATGCTGAACTTCACCGTTTTCAGTCCGAAAATTTTTTGGAGGAACCCTCCTGCGCACTTCCGTCGGCATGGGTCATCTTAATTCCTCGACCAGCACGGGAACGGTCGCCTTTTGTATTTGAAGAGCATCTCAAATCGCAGATCGACAGGGCATTGAACCGTTGTAGTGATTTCTCCTTCGAACGCACAAGCCGCAGAACGCACAAGCCGCTCCGGCGGTGGCGGGGGTCCAGAGGCTGACGAGTCTACGCGCGTCGCCGGCCCGGTCATCATCGGATCGGCTGCAGATTGCGAGATTATCGCCGCCCATTCCAATCCAGCTCACCAGTCAATCTTCGTGACAAGGCTGAAGACGACACATCCGAGGTCGAGCTTCTTGGACATGTCAGGAAGTTCTGTCCCACCGTTATCTCATGTAGAAAGTTTAGGCTAAGGAAGGACCAGCACTGTGCTTCATTCGTCGTGAATGTTCCGAGTGGCGACACGTCCCTTTTCAAGAGCCAGTCCTGGCCGAGAGGGGTACTGGTGAAGCCTTTCCAGAATCGACCAGCGCGCACGGTCCACCGGATGAGCATCCTCCACCTGGATGCTGACATAACCAGACTCGCGTCCCCCACGCGCCCATCAAGTGCATATACCTCAATGCGCGATCGATTGCCAAGGGGGGTGCACTCGACTCACTTAAGCTATATTGTGAGATCGAGAAGATAGACATTGTACTTCTGTCAGAGTCATGGTTGAAGAGCCACGTCACTGATGCAGAACTCTCGCTCGGAGGAGCTTACCAAACATACCGACGAGACAGAGACACCCGCGGAGGAGGGGTTCTGGTGCTGATCGCCAAATGGATCTCTGTCATAAATCTGCATTACAAACTCGATTGCGAGTTCTTAGCACTAGAGATAGTCACGTCCGAGCAGAACATACGGATCGGTGCTTCTACGCTTCTAACTCAGGTTCAGCGACTATCCGATCATCAAGAATAGAGACATGCTGCGAAGCTATCTCGTTCACAAGTGACCATGATGGACCCGTTGTGATTCTCGGCGATTTCAATCTTCCGGACGTCAACTGGAAAGCGGCTTCAATCAGGGACGGATCGTCAAAGGAGGCGACGTTCGTAAACTGCTGCCTTACCAACAACTTGCACCAGCTCATTGACAAGCCAACTCACATATCTGGTTCTCTCTTAGACTTACTCATCACGTCAGACCCTGGGATTGTGGGAGACATCAGCGTATTCCCATCACCCATCAAGTCCGACCACTCTGCGATAGGTTTCAGCATCATCACCAGAACAGATGGAAAACCCATCCAACTGAGACACCTCAACTATAGGAAGATGGATTGTGATTCTATCGCCCTACACCTGGACGCCATAGACTGGGAGCTCTTCTTCGCTGAATGTGCCGATGCTGATTCGATGTACAGCGAATTCTGTGAGCTGTTACTTTTCCTCATACGTGAATTCACCCCGAGTTTCGACGATACGCGAAGGTCAGACCCGATTGCTGCCTACATCTCCAGACTTGAGTCCAAGCATTGTGAGGGTGGGACGTCTGATTCCGTGCATGCCCGGAAACTTCACAGGATATCATCGCGAATGCGACGGATGAAAGAATCGAAAATTGACTTCCGAAACGCCAAGCAATTTTACCAATACGCAAATGGCCGTCTCAGATCCCACGACCCAGTACCTTCCCTGGTGAATCAGGGTAGAGTGGTGAATACCAGCAAGGAAAAAGCCTCTCTCCTTGCAGAACACTTTCACTCAACTTATGCGAAACACTCTGTACCCATCAGATGCGCGACGCACACTAGCTCACCTGTTGTCACCGTATCTGACACTCCAATGGAGTTCGTCGAACGATCTATCTACGAAGAGCTACGCGGAACAAAACCCAAGTTCAGCATGACTCCTGATCGAGTACCACCAATTTTCTACCACAAGTTCGCCATCTTTCTATGTGAACCCCTTCATAGAATATTCACTAAATCGTACGATGAGGGTCAGGTTCCTCGCTTGTTCAAGACCAGCATCGTCACGCCAATATTCAAGAAGGGATCCAAATCAGAACCCTCGAACTATAGACCGGTCTCTCAGTGTTGTGTCGCTTCCTCAATTTTTGAGAAAATCTTGAGCACACACATCACAAGACATCTGACCATCAACAATCTTCTAGATCCGGCACAACATGGTTTTGTACCACGCCGTTCTACGATCACCCAACTGATAGTGATGACGAATGATTGGGGAAAATTCATCAACAGCAAACAATCTTTCCACTGCATTTATTTTGACCAGAAAGCGGCGTTCGATCGAATCGATCATGAGCGTGATCCACAAGCTCCGTGTCATCGGCCTGCATGATTCTACGGTGAGATGGATCAGGGACTACCTCACTGACCGTCGCTTCCAGGTGCGGGTTGGAGACTCACTCAGCACGCCTCATCGGGCTCCCTCAGGTGTACCTCAGGGTGGGTGTGTTTCGGCAATCCTCTATACAATCTTTGTGCTCGACCTCAAAACATACATCCCTGAGCCAGTCCGGCACCTTCAGTTTGCGGATGACCTCAAAATCTTCCTCCCGATTGTCGACGAGGACGACCACCGCAGGCTTCAGCGAGCAGTGGATGGAGTCGTGAGGTGGTGCGAGCATAACGGGATGATGCTCTCAATACCCAAGTGCGTCGTTCTTAAGAGCGGTCACAATCATTTTGACTACCGCATTGGTTGTGATGTGATACCGACCGAGACAGTCACTCGAGATCTGGGTGTTTGGATGAACGCCGAGCTGAACTTTTCGGAACACATCGTGCGATCATCCAAATCCGCCGGTATACTAGTCAACTCTATATTCAGATGTTTCGCAACACAGGATGCAGAAACATACATTCGTCTATATGACACCATTGTGATACCAAAGTTGCTATACGGATCCCCTATTTGGGCCCCCTCATCTCATCAAATATAACAATCTACTTGAAAGCATACAGAAGAGATTTGTAAAAAAGACTGGTGCTTAGATGCAAACTAGATGAAAAACCGATTTTACCATCGATCAAGTCCCGTATGGACAAGATTGACGTCAGAACGCTCTCCTGTATACGGCGCGCTGACCTGTTGGATGAGCTATTTGTGATAAAACCCTGCAATCTCAGACAGAAACTGAGTGTCAGAACAACCGAAATCGCACGAACAGATAACATACAAAATCTATTCGCATGGCGAATCTGCAAACGTTTTCATGAGGGGGCTCTCCCCCCATCATTATTCTGCTAGTATTGTGTTATCCTGTATCACAACACCCCTTTTATTGTAAATAAAAGTGTATTCAGTTCAGTTCAGTTCAGTAATGAAGCCCAGATCGACTCGATTTACGATGAGGAATCAGTATCAAACCCCTCCTTTCCGAATTTTCGCTCCACATTCTGTGCTTCCTTTTTGAAGAGTAGCCTTGCTACCAGGGAGCTGTATCTCCCTGTCATCAGAGACTGTTTCCGATTCTCAATCAAAACTCCGTCATCATTGTTTTGGTCCTCAGGAAGCATCCCGAAGTCGCCCGAAGCAGAGATGAAATGAGGCGAAGGCGGAAGAGCAAAGATCGCATCCGATTGTCGCAAGTTCGCCCCCATCGCGTTCAACGACGTCGACCGAATTGGTTGTTCGGTCCAGAAGTAACAAATGGCTTTTCAGATCAGATGATGCCGCGCACGTGAGTCGAGAATACGGATCCAAGTGCGCACCGGTTTTCGTTAACTCACTCGCGCTCCTGGTCGTGGGTGCTGGTTCATCAACGAATATCCGAATTTCGGAAACACGAAGACTACGAATTCTGTCCGAGTTCGATTGCGAGTAGAATCGTGAGCAGTTTCAACTCAATCATTGGCCGAGCCCAGCATAACCTGTTAAATTAATTCTCGTTGTTGCAGTTTGGCATCATTCAAAACTGCGAAAGAGCTGGATCACGTTGAAACCAGCGCAGAAACTTCGAGAAGAACAAAGCGGAAGGCGATGCTGCCATCCACGATTTTTTCGATGATTGCTGTGCCGGATTCCGCACGATTTTTGATGCGGCGCTGAAAACGTATGTAGCTTTATGCTCACCAATCTTCAGTATAGTACCCTTCAGCTTTTGCAATATTTTCCGAGTGTACCAGCCGTAACGATCAAATTGCTTGTTGTACCGATCAAGTGTTTTCACATTTGATCCCAAAGAATGCGAACGATTCGGCACGAAATTATCCTATGACGTGTCAGCGCTCGAATATTGTAACGAAGGAATGTGCCCCGGTTGGTATCGCCCCACAAGCTCGCGGGAGAACTGACCAAGCTCCGCACTCAGATCTGCTGCCGATTGATTCATTCGATGGGTCAGATGACAAGAGGTAGCCAGCTGAGTCCGCTATGGTTTTATACTCCGTCATATGTCCTAGCCCAGAATTTTCCGAATTAGTGGTCGCTCTGCCGATTTCATTTTTCCCCTCTACCCAGAACGGAATATGCCCGTTTGGAGTGAACCATGTGATGAAGCATGTGAAGGGGGTATATTCATCATTTCAGAAGCCCACAAAGGTTTCTTAATACCGAGTGTCAAAGTTTAAAGGTACCATTATGGACGGAGGTCGTATCATACTGAGATGATTTTCCCTCTGGAAGCGGAATCTGTCAGCATTGTCCCGCTAGCTCGCATGATCGGTTTTTGAATCGCATCGCCCACTTTCACACGCTAAGCGTGTAAGCGCAGCCCAAGAGACGATAATTGGATTGCATTTTTTCCTCCAAGAACTCCGCCGATTTTGAGGGACGTCGGTGTGCCATGTGAGTTCGAATCATCGGGAATCGCCCGCAAAGTACGCTCAGAGCCAGTGGAGCCATTTTACAGCAGGCTTTTTCGTCTCGCGGGTCTGACACGGTGATCCTTGTTGAAAACTGAGAGATTGGCTTGCCCCGAAACGGGAGTGCTCACAAGCTCGGGGAAGTAGAATGAGACGGAGATGCGATCGCCCCAATAGTATGGTATAACTTCAGACAACGATACGCAGCCTGCCAACCCGATAGCTAAGCAATAAAGTAATAATCCGGTGACAGCGAAATTTCTCTCTCAGCAGATGTCCCGATGAAGATTTGGAGAAGAGTCAATACGTCACCTCAAATAATAGTCATCAGGAAATTGGGTGCGATCCAAGGTAACGGAATATTTTGCTCTGAAAAATCATCATACTGGGGAGCTGTCATCATTTCTGATGGTGAAGTAATGCGTCATTTAATGAGACAGCGGATGCGGCTTGATTATGATGGCTCCTGCAACCGATATTTTATTAATCACACTCGGGCGCTCCCTTGCGACAGCTCTCAACGCCATCTTACTCCGGAAACATCAACAGGCTTTAGGAACACACACGACGAACTTCACACTAGGGTCATGAAGCAAGCGGAGAATGAAGGGATGAAATGGCCGATTCGGAGGCTCCGAAGGAGAGTGGATACGATCACTTGCCATTTCGCGGGGAACGAGATAAGTTTGGTTTGATTCCCGACCAGAATTCACCTGCGATCACACACGGAAATGAACTCCTTAGACTTCTCTGTCCCTGTTTTCTGTAATTCCGAGCGAAATCTCAGGAAATGACGTGGTCATGACCGCTGTATTCACTCTGACCGTTTTTCTACACATGGGGAACAATGTGCACCGTACCGCGCACCCTGCTACAAGTCCGTTTAACACCCTTTTGAAGACGGCGCCTACCAGAATGTCATCAAACCAGTGGCTGAATCTGAAATTATTGTCCGTATGTCTGTTCTGCGCTGACCCAATCACTGATCACGGCAACTCTTCCAGAAGTGACATTGAAAATGATAGACCCTATATGCATTGCAAGACCGAAGCGCTCCTCTTGAATGCATTCATGGAAGCGAGATAGTTTTTAGGAGATGCTCTATCGTAAACGGAAGGATTGGCGAAGTTTTCTCCTGTGATCGATGCAGTCACCCTCGCGAGCTTCTCGCGAGGGCTTCCCGTAGAGCTCACCGATACAGGCCAGACTTCAAAATTATTCCTTTTTCTCGTTCACCACTACCTCTTGGCTCTTCTCCCTCTTTTTTCAGCGTGAATCGACGACTCGTTGTATCCATGAGTTCTTTTTCCCACAACCTTGATTCGTCGATTGGGAGGGGCAATGAGTTGAGACTCACGAGTTCAAGCGTTCAAGGTTCTGTGTGACCAATGCAGCGGACAAGTCTTAAGGTCCCCCAGGACGAGGGTGAGCGTCATTGTTCCAGGGAGGGGAGACCATGGGGAATTCAAATTTATGACGGTCAAAATCCGGATATTCATCGTCAGAAGTGATCTGTTGCATCAGAACCGTTCACAAATCTTTCATTATCGAAGAGCACCGTCTTCAAAATCGCTACCGTGGAGCTGACCGCAATGACGCCGATTACGAAGCACGCAATCGTACATATATGGTAAAATGGATCTCTGGTCGGCGCGAGAGCATGCGAGTAGCTGCTTTTGGTCGATTCAAAGGAAGCGTGGGATGGCATTTGCATCTTGCGTTCCTGCATCCTGATTGAGTCGCTGGAGATTTGTTCTTCTGAAAGTGTCCCCGATAAAGGGTAGGTTCGTGACGGAGCGTCTGGTGTGCGACCAATCTTTGGCGGTGCATGATCGCTTTGGAGGCCCTTTGTTACCTCCTTCACGTCCTTTGGAGCGGCCGGAATTCGAACATCTACGCCGGCGTTGGGTCGTAAACCCCGCTCTGACAATTCCTCCGGCGGCTTCATGGCGCTTCTCTCGATCTCACAGAGGAAAGGACAACGCTTCGTTCATGTCGAGCATCTGTGAAAGCCTCAAGTGATGGATGCCTGTGCTAACCATCACGGTTCACGATCAAGACGTGGAGCAGTCGGATTATTCAATGCTCGATATTAGGTCATCCCTGTAACAAGCGATGGACATTCCTGTGTAGAATCACCGCAAGGTAGCAAGATACCACCTTAGTGAATGACTCTTGGAGTGATATTGACTCGTGAAGTAGAAAACCAGATCCTAGATGAGCCAAAGTCACGGTATACGGGCAGCAAACACAGCGCCAGCCAGCCAACCACTCATGGTACTCCCACATCGATGTAGCTTTGCCTCGTTTGACACCTGAAGACCGATTTTGAACTCCCAACGAGACGCAACCGAGCCGACGAGCGAATTCACAGAATGAAATAGGACTTCTTCGCTCCGAAAGAGGGCTTGATATGCCTCGATGAAGCAGATGGTTTCTAATGAGACAATTTCTTTACTTTCCCTCATTCTGAATCCCGACCTCGCATCCAAAGTGCGACGCTATAGGCTCACCCCAGAGAAACCTAAACTCCGCCTTGCGAGAGGCTCCCGGAAGCGTTGACGGGCTTCAAGCGACGGCAAAATACGTTTTCGGATAAATTAACACTCGAGCAGCTCAGAGGCGTCTGCTGAGGATCGACATCCGGAGCTTCTCGTAGGAGCGGGTCGTATCCTTCGTCTGACGGGTTATCCAAGAGCTTCTACACACGCTCGAGTTCCAGTGGAGAGACAACGGTGAAGTGCACGAACCCACCCCGAGTTTCTTGACCATACTCATTTCCAGACAGAGCCATTGAGCGGGTTTTCAATAGCCATACCGAGGTCGTCGAAGTCGGCGATATTTGCCTGAATGTACGATATAGGGCATCTTCTCGATCAAAAAATCGAATCAATGACGAATGAAGAAATCCCATTATATATTCGGCGGATTCTGAAGCGTTCAGTATGAATGAGTGGGGAAGATTCAGATTGATGTTATCCACCCAAAAACGCATGTCTTCAAGAACTCCTGCATATTCCTTGCGCGCTGGGAATCCGAGACAGTGTCTTGAGTCACCTGGAAGCGGAAAGCACTCTGTTCACCCTTCGCAGGCAGAAGATCCATCGTGATTAAGCCTTCGCAGGCTGCCTGTCTATCTGCACTCGCTTCGGGATCCCAGAGGATAGCTATTTTGATGTGACGGGCAACTCGGGTGTGCGAGCTGCTCCGCGGCTGTCTGGCGCACCATAGTCGGTCAGGAGAGAACCAGGGGCAGTTTTCACTCTGACCTGAGCTTGGACCCTGAAGTTTCTCGCCACGCAAGATCCTTTTCCGGAGAATGGAGCTTACCGTAAGGTTCAGTTTGAGCAATCTGTTCACCCAATAGAATTCGTCCGCGTTAGAGATATTCGGGTGCTTCAATATTTCTCCTCTGTATGCTGTCAAGAAGCCAGCCTCATCCCAGGTCAGAATGAAGTAGCCTCGGAAGCGCCAGAATAATTCACGCCTGCGGAATTTCATCGTCTCATTCATCAACGGGAGGGAGAGGCGATCGTAGGGTTACGTGGAAAGGAACTTACTCGCACTCCATGATGTCTTCAGGATCTGAGCATAGCCACGACCGATACCTGATCCGCTGAGCGAAATCTCCTGAATAGTGTCTGACACCCAATTGGAGCGCGTTACTGAAGTGGACCTCGTCCATGTTCGTCGTGAAGACTTCAATATCCGTCGCCTCGTCACTGTTGTCAATGTTCGGTTACTTTTAGTTGACAGGTCACGAAGGAATTGCGTGAGCGTTTTGCGAGTATTCCAACCAATCGGGGCAGTCGTCAACGCGATATCCTACTGATAGAAATTCATCGCAAAGAAATCTACTTCCCTAAATCTCCAGAGCTTGCGAGCCTTGGCGATGTCAAGCGGCTCGGTCTTGCATTTCTCCGAATCAACTGCCGAGGAAAACGATACGGCGGGTGATCATCCAGCAAGCTGATAACCGGATAGCGTGGACTCGAGAGACGATGCCATTTCGATATCGTCCTGACGTGCACCAGCGACTCGGAGAATCGGGCAGTTGATTCTTCTTCTGGAATTGATTCTTACAGCTGGGTACGTGTGACCCGCAATGCTGATTGATAGTGTAACGTTTCACACCCATCGCGTCGACACAAGGACAGCCGTCGCCAAGCGGACGAGCGCAGAAATCTTTGCACCGAAGAGTGCTGTCGGCAATCAGTCCAGCAAAGCAGGAGTAGAGCTTAGTCGCCCCAAAGTTTCTATGACTAAGGGGGTGTTTATCGTCTTGAAACAAAGAGAACATTTCGAAATGTTAGGAAGTTACCACATCTCATCGAGAGTTCCGGAAAGAGCGGGTGAGAGATGGTACCAGCGATTGACGCCCACTTTCGTAAATCCGTAGCACCTCGGCGTGATCATCTCTCGTATTTCGACAAGCTCGATGAGCTTTCTCGCCACCAGACAAAAGCGTCTGCGCCGACTCGATTTCTCTCATCTGGTCTGCTTACCCGGCTGACATTCGTCTCGGGTCGACGGGTCCGCGCAAAATTTTATCGATTTTCGCGACCTGCAGAAGTGCTGGAGAACCTGGGTGCAGGTGGCTGGAGTGACTCGTCGTTCAGCTGTGGAACATTGTTTTAAAGTCATCAGTTTTTTTTGAGAGATAGCCCTATAGGCGGACGCGGACCACAAGACACTCTTTACCCAGCTCGGAGCGCCTATCGGCCACCGTTGAAGTTTCTGGAATGCACCAGGGGTTTTTTGTATCCTCCGATCCTTCCGGACAGTCTCCATGTTGACAAGCTCCATCAATGAATTCGGTGCCTTTAGCGCAAACGCACTCAAAGTCAGCGTGAGTTGACGCGCGGTTGCAGTCCGTTGCATTCCCTTCGATGCAGAACTGTCTCTCGGCCTCGGAACACCTATCGCCACCTGAACGGAACGTTTTCTTTAGCATGGCCCAATACTATCAATATAATCTGCTACGTTGAAAATCGAGTTCTGAGTATATCGGATGAGTGGTCATGGTTCCGTGAGGCGTACTCACTCATGAGGTAGACGGCGGAGATCAGAACCAAGATAGGAATCGCGTAGACCGGGTTGAAGGGAGGGCGTCTTGAGGGTGGTTCCTTATTGAAACCCCGACTCAAACGCATGGCATCAGCTAGCTTGTCGGGATCATTCCTTTCCGTGCTCAAAGCCTGTGCCAAGGAGACGTGGGTGGCTCTTTTCCGACTCTCCGAGTTAGACGAGCCTATGATATCCCTCGCGGGGTCCCGTGACTCAGATTTTCTAGGTTCACAGGAGAGAAGCGAGCTCGGGCGGTCGCTCGTCCGCAAATCGGCCGAGGGCGGCTCAGAGGATGACCTACGGCTCTTGGTATCATCTGTGCTCTCCCCGCCAATCGCCGCACCCCTCAACTATATGGGGAGAACAACTCAGGGTTCGTGCATCAGCGAAGAGAAGAGTCAGAATCCACAATTTTTCTATCAGGAAATGAGCTCACCTGTCTATCAATGACACCGCTCATGAGGCTGGTCAGAGCAACAGAAGCTTCATTCACTTCTAGCTATTGATGAGCTGGATCCGGCGTGTCCGCTCACGAGGGAATGATTGAAATCCGAACATTTCTGCACGCATTTTTCGAATTCATTTGTCATGAGGAAACTCATGCGCAGGTTGTGTCCTGCCAGCCAAATATGAAGAGTTTTGAGGATTGAACATGAATCGACAGCGCGCTCAGAATAGCTGGCAACTGTAACTCGTTGACATCAAGGGTACCGATCTACAGGATAAACGCCTCATGCTTTCCTTAAGAATTCTTCCGAACATCTCCTTCTCTTTCGAGTACTACCAACGCCGTCGGTTGCGACGAGCAGTTCGATACCCTTATGCGATGCCGCATCCACGTGCTCCGCATAGTCACGGATTCCGCGGACAGTCTCGGCTCGCGGAAATGCCGTATTAGGAATCGTCTCGATTCCGAAACACGCGATATCAATACCTGGGCCCAACTACGAAAGGCAAAAGAGGCACTATAGGAACTCGACAAAACCGCCAGGAATTTTCTGATTTCTATTCTTCGGAAGCAGAAGATGCATGGCCAGCAACAGTGTGTACCACGTTCAAATATGCTCCCAGGAAGTCGCTTCAGAGCTCCGATAGCGTGTAAGATTCTTGTTCGACTCTCGTTTGACTCCAGCAAGTATGCGCCCCAACAAAACGCGCAAAATTGGGTCGATAGGAACTCGCGCATGCTTTCAAAACCGCCAGAATGTTCTGATTTCTTCTTCGGAAGCAGAAGCGGATGCAGGGCAGGTAGGAGTGATGTGATCGCCCCCCAATATGATGGGATCGTCCAAGTCAGAATATACAAATCCGCTAGACAATTGTGTTCGACTCAATTGTTTGAAATTAGATGAATGTACCTTGCTAGGCAAAAATGTCGAACAAACAATTCAATATTCAACCGCATAATTGAAGAGGGAAAAATACTCCGGGGACACTGAAAATTTTGCAACCGCCCCCCCTCGAGGCATTCCTGGATCCGCCCCTGGTCGGAACCCAGATCATTCAGTTAGGGGGAGTTTCCAAAAACAATAGTTTCTCCGATCGAATTGAGTCGAACTCGAGATGGAAAACTTCAAATCTTTGGCGGCGTTCCGAAGAGAAGGGGTCAAAAAGCTGAAAGAAGCAATAGGAACAGCGGTAACACTGAATAGGCAGAATTCAGGCAAAGTGGGTGAAAAAGGCAAAAAAACCTATTCCAGGCAAGATGCCACAATTCCGCAGCTCTATAGATGACATTATTCTTGATGTTAATGTTTCTGACCCACCGATAAAACGGGACCATTCCGCCGTCCTGTTCTCGCTTATTGCTGGAACTTCCGATCCAGTACACGCTCCACCCGGATTTGATTTCAAGAAAGCTGATTCTGAAGCCATTGACAGCAATCTGCTGAACTCCTCCTGGGATCATCTGTTCTCTGATTGTCGACAGAGTACCTCTGTGATGTATGACAAATTCATGGAATACATCAGTTTCATCTGCTCGCTCCATGTCCCCCGCAATCGCTCTGCTGTTCGGAAGAATTCTCTGTCGGGACACATTGTTCATATCCATCGGCTCCATAACCGACTATTGTCCTCTGCGGTGGACCTCCGTGAAAACCTCTCTGCCCAACTTCAACGTCGAACAGTTCGTGAGCGACTTCTCGCTGGATCCAGAATAGCTGACTATGCTTCCAAGCGCATGGGTTGATGTACTAGTGTCATGGCACTTGAAGACGACACTGGATCCATTGCAACATCCGATATCGGAAAGGCATCACTGCTTGCCTCGTACTTCGCCTCGATTTACAGGAAGGATGACGGCCTGTTGACATCCCGCCCATGTCCTTCTCAAACAAAGCTCTCGGACTTGCAAAATCTCTCTGTCTTATCCATGTGAGACGCTTCAATATAGTATTGTACCGTGAGCCTGGAAGAAATCCATTGTCACCCCTTTATGCAAAAATAAGGGCTCACGATCAATCAAATGTCAATGACCACAGACCGATCTCTATCTCTGCCGTTGCTAGCAAAATACTTGAGTTGAAAATCACTGATCATGATATGCAACAGTGTTAACTCAACGGTCTGCTCGATCCCAGGCAGTTCGGGTTTCGACAAAATCGATCCACTGTCCTCCAAATAGTGACATTGTTGACTCGTGGCTATGTCCCGTTAACGCCGGTCGACCTGCTATTGATGTTGTTCACGCAGGACGCACGGATTCTACGTCGACTCCTTTATTTCGAGTCACAGTACAACTTCGACTACTTCACGTGAATAGTGCCTTCTATCCCAGCCCACGGTTATTTATAATTCTGCTCCTCTTCCCTAAGCGATCGGTCGTGGCGCCCGCCGGTTAAATGGGCCGCAATACGCGCCAAGGCGGCGAGGCTTGAGCGATCGTTCAGGCGGAGCTTGGAGGCACCTGCTGGTCGTGACGCTCGCTACGCTCGCGGGAAAAGAAGAGTCCAGGCCCATATGCAGCCATCACAGACCGATGAGCGCCCGCTTGTTTCGCCAACTCGCCATCCCCTTTCACTGCGCCATAACTCGGCGGGCGCCAACTGAAAAGAACCGCGGGATCTGCCAATGAGACACAGATATACTTTCACGCAACGATTAAAGTCTCCTACACATGCGTCTCATAATTGGATTGTTTCCCAATTCTGTAGCGGGATGCTGTGGCCGAAGGTTTTCAGCAGCCAGCGAAAACGCGACAGATGACGCTGCAGAAGCCGCGAGCTTGGTCTGGTGGCGAAAAATACGCATCCTTCCTAGAGTATAGCGACGGAAATTCCTGGAAACGTCGGAGGGAGCCGGTTCCATGGTCGACATAGGGGGGATCGGGGCTCCCAGTTCGCTCGATCGAGCTGTATTCACTTCTTTGTCGATTTCTGCTCCGCGGTAGATCAGGAGTGTCAAACTCGAAACCTCGGCGTCCTCTACATGTATATACCCTGTGAACCCGAGCGATACTACTCCTTCTCTGCTCAAACGAAATCTGTGGATGAGACTCATGAGAAGCAAGGAAGCATCCCAAAATATCCATCCGATGTGCCTATCGTGTTCTCAGATACCACCCGGAAGAAAACTGGTACACTGAGTAAGAACTCTCCTTTATTACGTAAGGTCACTAAAATGATTAAGGTTGAGGGAAGCTCGACCTTGACCCCAACAATGGGGCCACCACCCGCTCTTGCACCCGAGTGGAGTTCCCGTACAAAATCGCGTAGCTCGCCGCAATGGCCATACCGACCCGGATTATTTTGTTCGAGACTCCGGCACCCTCTTGCTCAGTCAGTTATGCGGCTTCTCCTGGACCAATGGTTGCCGCAGATGCGTCGTTCGAAGACCAAAAATGTATTCTTTCGTGAGGGGATGGCCTTATGACCGGTATATTGTTCAGGTAGGGGTAACGTGGTATATGATACGCTTTTTGTCTTCGCCGTTCAAGTGCATAATTAGGAGGCTTTTCTCCTAGCAGCGTTGGACCCCGGCGCTCTTGTCAAACTTTGCGATTCTATCGGCTGGCTGACACCTCTCTTTTTTTTGGGGGGGGGGGGGGGGGGGGGTTTTTTGGGGGGGGGGGGGGCAAAAAAAAAAAAGAGGGGGGGGGGGGGGGGGGGGGGGGGGGTTTATATTTTTGGGGGGGGGGGGGGGGGGGGGGGGGGGGGGTGCGGGATTTTTTTTGGATTTCTTTTCACACACCATCGTGACAAGGGGTGGCGTCCCGACCCGTTGATTCTACTTACATATCGCGTGTCGAATACCGATTACTTAGGTTGGATTTTGCTCCAAACTTTCGGAGGACGGACTCCAATGTGCTGTAAATATGCGGAGACTGATTATGGCAAACGCCTGGAAATCGGGCAAGTCTGGTGAGTCTAGACCATAGGTGCTCGCAACCCGAACGGACAAGGTGTCACCTGATTCTTGGAAGGAACACGGGGCGCGCTGGAGTTTTTCCAAGTTTATTCAAGCGATGCAGGGTTCTTCCCTAGGGGGGGGAATTCGGATTTTCTACCGGTAGATCGGAAATTACATGCGTTTTCAATTTCTCACAGGGTCTGATCGGGCAGATTTACCCTCTCAGCAGTTTCCCGCGAAAAAGGAGTCCCATTACTGACTTTGCATGATCTCGGATTTCCCGACGATCAAAGTACGTCCTGGTCAGGCCCGTTCCAAAAAATGCTACTTGGGGGTTTATTGACCATCCTACGCTGAGCATTTATTTTGGACCTTGGTTCTCGTCGCTGCCCGACAATCGTCGTGACCGTTGCTCGTCGATATAGTTTGCACCTAAAGCAGCAACCTTTCAGGAGGAAGCTACGCTCCTCTTTTTCCTGTTCCTGGTCAGGACGCCGGGGTGTTTTCCCCCCCCAAAGCTCCGCTCTCCTTCTCAGTATGGCTTCCGCCGAGGGTTCTCAACGATCCAGGCGATCGAAAAGGTCCTTGAAATTGCTAACCACAGCCGGCAGGCTGACCTCCGCACACGAAACCACTGCCTCCTCATTCTGTTAGACGTCAAGAATGCGTTTAACTCGCTCACCTGGGACTCTATCAACGCCCCTCTCGAGGAGGCAGAGATACCCGCCTACCTCCGAAGAATCATAGCCTCGTACCTCTCGGAACGGAGGAACTCGTTCCAAGGAATGGACTCCGCCGTGTCTGCCGGTGTCCCCCAAGGCTCGATCCTGGGACCCCTCCTCTGGAACATCGCGTACGATGGCGTGTTGCGGACCTTTCAGCCCTTCTCGGTTGCCTCGATCGCATTCGCCGACGACCTGGCGCTAGTGATTACGGCAAGAGAGCCTTCCATCCTCCGAGCACACGCTAACGAAGCGCTGGCCAACGTGTCCTCATGGATGGCAGCGAGGGGCCTGAGGCTCGCTCCGCACAAGTCCGTCGCGATGTTCCTCAACGGGAGGAAACGCCAGCCTGATATTGCCATCAAGCTCGACGGCCAGCAGATCCAGGTAACCAGGGCAGCCAAGTATCTTGGGCTGGTCCTGGACTCTGGCCTCAATGGCACGGAGCATATCAGATACGCAGTCCAGAAGTCTACTAAGATCGCCCGCAATATCGCCAAACTCTTCCCGAAGACGAGGGGTGCGGTCGACTTTCGCAGGAGAGCCCTTGCTTCGGCAGTGGACGGGATCGTGCTCTACGGGTCCCCGATTTGGGCAGCCAGCACTGCAAAATCCACCGTACGTCGACTGCTCGACAAGGCCCAGCGTCCGCTAGCTTTGGGAGTCGCGAGAACGAATTGCACAACTTCGACGGCTGCAGCGCAGGTGATGGCTGGCATGCCGCCTTACGACCTGCGTGCGCGAAGAATCGCCTCGAGAAACGCGGACGACTCGGACGAGGCAACCGTCGACGCCGGGAACCTTCTCAGTGATTGGCAGGCAAGATGGAGCGGTATCGAAGAGGGCGAGCCCGGGCACTGGACGAGGGTGCTGATACCCGACATCGGTCACTGGATCTCGCGAAAACATGGTCGGCTGAGCTACCCGCTATCCCAGATGCTATCGGGGCACGGGTCGTTTGCGAAGTACCTATTCCGCATCAGGAAGCTTGGAAGCCCAGCCTGCCCACTGTGCGGGAACGGTGAAGAGGACTCAGCTCAGCACACCTTCGAGCGGTGCTCAGACACCGAATTCTTGAGAGTCGAACTTCGGCGCAATACATCGTTCAGAGATGAGGTGACGTGCACAAGACTCGTCGAACACATGCTCAATGACCGGCGAGCTTGGTCGGAAGTTTGCACATTTGCTTCCTCCGTCGTCAAATACAAAGATAGGTCGCTCAGACCTCACGTCCAACAGTTCCTCCGGCATCCAGAAGGCTCGGTAAGCCCGACTGTGACGCCCGGCTCACCCGAAGGGTCGGCCTAAATCAGCGGAGAAGACGCAAGTGATGTTCCGAAGTAATACCTTCCACAGGTGGTCCCGGACATCAGCCCAAACCGTGGGTGACAGAGGATTGCGGCCCGAGGAGCACCTCGGGGGGTTAGTGAGTATTCCCGGCCCTTAGCAGGGTGAATCTCACACTAGCTAGGTTTTATACTCAGGTGTCCGTAAATGGATTCCCCGGCCACCAACATCGGCCCCGAATGACCTCTATAAAAAAAAAAGAAGCTCCGCTTGCCAGACGCTCGAGCAGAGACCTGCATAATTGCACCAGGCCAGCTCCTCAAGAAAGAATACATTTTTGGTCTTCGAACGACGCATCTGCCGCAACCACTAGTCCAGGAGAGGCCGCGAAACTGACTGAGCATGAGGGTGCCGGAGTCTCGAACAAAATAATCCGGGTCGGTATGGCCATGGCGGCGAGCTACGCGATTTTGTACGGAAGCTCCACTTGGGTGCGAGAGCAGTAAACACTGCGGAAGACATGTTTCTTGCTCCTTCGCTAACAACGGTTCAGCAGTTTGTGTGTGTGACAAGGGATATGCCGGCAGTTTCTGCGAGAACGAATCCGCACAAACCACGTCGCAAACCCGAACGGCAACATTCATGTGCGATGGCATTTGATTGCACCAGGTTGGACTACATCAAGGCGAAACCTGACCAGCGGCGTAGACGAGCGATCTAAGCGACCGGGATGCTACGTCGACCGGGACGTCGCAGGTTCGAATCTGAGCCGGGCCAACTCTGTTGTGATACAGAGACCTTCGTCCTCATAAGCCCCGAAGGCCCAAAAAGCCCAGGGCACCCTCCCTGGCCTAAAAAGGCACTCTACCCTGAGGATTAGGTAAAGTCAGGAAAAGGTAAAGTCAGCGGTTCCTCTTTCCAAGCTCTCTCGACGGGATCACCAGAACGCCCGGACAAGTGCATGGATACCACCCCCGACTGCGAATTCATCGGATGGTTACAACTGCAGAAGAATAGACGATGAAATGAAGACCATTCTTTTCCCAAAGTGGTACAGTAGAATCCCTATAATTCGCATCCCCGCTAATTCGAGGACCCCCGCTAATTCGCTATTGGCACTGATTTTTTCAAAATTTCGGTTAATTCGCCCATAGGCCCCATGTTAAACACTCCGATAATTCGCCGAATCCCGATAATTCGCTATTCGCACACGGGATTTCAGCGTAATTCGCACGAATTTTTCGGGTGACACGCGTCATCTCTCGTCGATAGCTCGGATGACCGCCGCTCAAAACTGGTCGCGGTCTCAGGAGTCGGGCGGGCGTCTTGAAGTCGTGAATACTACGCCGGTCTCTGCAAGACCACTTCAGGGCGGATGAATTCCTTTCGATCGGCTAGGCGCAAGATCAAATCCCCGAGAAGGAGGAGCCTCCGGTTGAGATCTTGGTGGTTCCGAACCTTTTCCGTTCCGCGTTCCGCGCATCCCCGGAAGAGGATGATGTCTCCTTGCGCATCTCTGCTTGGGAAGTGTCCCAACTATTGTGAGGAGTTTTTTGCTTCTTGAAGTGATGATACAATTTTGGAAATGAGTAACGACCGCGCATTCATTTCAATTTCTGACTGCGACGGATAATCGTCAGTGATGCCATCGAGATCACTGACGTATTCAGCAGTTGAAAGTTCCAAACGGTGTTTCAGCGACAACTTTGTTAGCATGACGTCGAACGTCAGGTGCAACCAAATAGAATTTTCACATTGTGCGATATTGCTTTTTGCACCTAAAGTCGCCGCGCACCCCCTGGATTAGTCTCTCGCACCCCAGGCTGGAAACCACTGGTCTAGAGCATGGCTGAACGAGTTATTTAGACATCCCGATAGTTCGCTGTTCGCAGAATTTTCCAGGTTGTGACTCCCAAAAAGTGCGAATTAACCGAACTCTACTGTATGACCTCCGGTAGATTTTGACGTCAACTTCACTACTGTTGCTCTGAGAAATCCTATACTAATAAAATTCATCCTCTCCTAGCTCCTCTGCAGTAAACCCTGCGGAAGACATGGTGCTTGCTCCTACGCTAAAAACGGCTCAGCAGTTTGTATGTGTGACGAGGGATATGCCGGAAGCTTCTGCGAGAACGAATCCCCACAAATCACGTCGGAAACATTCATGTGCGACGGACTTGTAAAATCGAAACATTTGCTCTGCAATGGCGAACTGGACTGCCTTGACAAGAAAGATGAATCTGATTGCACCAGATTAGACTACATCAAGTCGAAATCCGAAGTCGAGCAGCGCTCTGCATGCTCATTCCTCTGCCGACACACACCCTGCGGACGCGACCAGGTGTCGGGGTGTCACTGTTTGCCGAAGGCAGAAAGAAAATTTTGCGAGAGGTTGCACCGGGAAGTGCCAGTTTCGACTTCGGGCGAGGATGTCCCGACTTCCGGCGACGATCACTCCGGAAGTTCGAAATCCACACCGTTCGTCAAGTCCGACAAGATGGCAGGAGTGAAGCGGGTTCAAATCTGCCACGAAAAAAACTTCGTGATATTGCATTTGGACGGCAGCGACAAAGCTCACATGTCAGTAGACCTGAACAACTGCACAAGACCAAGCGCCCATGAAAACCTACTTTCATCATTTTCGAACATCGCAGGAGGAGCCGAGGAACCAAAACCTCATAATAATGATTGACGCTCCATCAATATGTTCCGAGCCGCTCTTGGACTTGGAATTGGCCACTACATTTACACCGGGAACGTCGCTTGGGTGACGGAATCGTTCAAGGGCCATTTTTAAAGTTTTCGTGCATCAGAATTTGTGTAACCAAGAATATAAATGATAATTCTTACTCAGCATTTTCTTCCATTCCGGGTGGTATCTGAGAACACGATAGGCACATTGGATGGATGTTTTGGGATGGTTTTTTAGTTCTCATGGGTCTCTTCCGCAGATTTCGTTTGAGCAGAAAAGGAGTAAGATCGCGTGGGTTTACGAGGTATAATGTGCATCTCTATGAGATTTGACTAGCTATCGCAAAAGATAATGACCAAAGAACATGATTGCTGTCGCCAAACAGCCCACAGTTTTGAATTCAGAACCGCGAATTCGCACTAGTCTATCGAGCTCGAATCGAAGTACGTGTTCTCGAAGCCATTGTTCAATCGGTGAGTCTAGGAAACGATCACCATGAGCTCTGACAAACCAAGAAGACTCTCAGCTGGTTACATCGAGGAGTTTATGAAAGAAGGCGAGGCTCGCGAGTTCTTCATGGAGTGGTCGATTCTCGACCTCAAAGCTCTCGCGAGGGGAGTTCCGAGCGAAGCCGCTTTTCCTCAAATCTAATCAGGAAAGACTCAGAATTAGAGGCAGCGTTAGGGGACGCGAAGCATAGTAGAAAATTCCATATTTTCCCCGTTTTCAACCCCAAACTTGCGAATGAAATAGTGGGGATGGACAGACCGATGGGTATCGGAGTTGTATCAGTGATTTTCTTCCGTATTCTCTCCTATGAGTTGGATACTTGTCTCGATGGAATCGCAAGGCTTGGGCAAGGATGGGGGTTCAAGAATACGAGACTGCGAAAAAGAAGCCGCTTTTTCGACTCAATCAGTGATCATTTATACGAAGTAGACACGAAAAGAGGCAACCGTTTCTATGTACGCTGTATCGAAGTCAAATCCGACGGTTGCGGATCGAGAGCAATCATCGACAAGGTGAGAATCTGCTTGCACTGCTTCGATGAGGCTGGTCGTGTCGTTTTGTTTCAATCGGAGGAAGTCCAATAATATTGGATACATTCTCATCGTCCGTCGTCACTACCTCCCCCGCTACATTTAGAAAGCTGCATGTAGAGACAGTGAAGACTCGTAGCTCCGGGTCGGTATGGTGGGACATTCGATTGCTCGAGACTCGAGATGGAGAACTTTTCTCGAACAAAACGCTTGAACCTCAGATTCTGCTAGTCATGTAGCATGGGTTGATTTTTCGTCGGATAAATGAATAACATTCACCCCCCCCAGATATACCAGAGTCGCTGTAACTTGCTGTGCACTAGCCCTGTGATGAAATTCGAGCGAGTCTATCGTACATAGTTCAAAAAACATACTTCCAGGTCGATTTCTCAATTTGAATCATAGCTATATTGCACGTGACACTGATTTGAGGAACAATGTTGAGGGAAGGCTCTTTTTCTTGATTTCTTAGATTTACAGACACTTCAATAATAACTCAAGCTTATAAATAACAATTCGATGGATCGAAACTTATAATAGGTGTCCCTCAGCGTTCGAGAGATCGCTTCGAGTTGAAGTCGTTTCCTTGTGCGGCGACGAAAGAAATTCAGTCGAACCCGAAAGGAACATTAACTTGATGCACCGATGACCCAACGAACGTTTTCGTGATGGTAGATGCTCATGGAGCACGCAGGTCGCTCAGCCGAAGTCGGATGATTCATCGAGCAAATACCACAACTAGCATATTTGGGTATCCTGCACGGGGTCAGAGTTCGCCTCTGTCGCAGGACAATAAGATAGCATCCCAGGGGAGGAATCTAAGCCGAAGTTCCATCAGTGGAACTATCCATGATTCCTCAATATGAGACGCACTAATTCAGTTTTCTCCTATCTCCGAGAGGGCTTTGAGAACCGTTTTGTTGAATTCCAGAGGCTTCTCGAGATGGATTGTATGACCGGCTCCTTCGATGACCTTGGATAGGAGCAGGAAAACGACGATTAGACACTCGGAATGATGAAGATGGACTTGAACCGAGAATATTTCGACTGTTCGGAATAGAGTCCCGAGATCATCGCGGACCAGTTCACTCACGTAAACTTTCGTGTTGTCTTCTCCTCTTTGGCGCTGGAGTGTTGCGCTGGGCGTTCTTGGGAGGAACGTTTGGGCACCGTGGATGAATGTAACTTTGACGTCCTTCGAAAGTTCAGGCATACGATAGCCCAGAGGGTATTTGAGGTAGCCGAATTTCTCACAGATGTTTCTGAAGAACTCTTCGCCCCTGTGGGAGACGGGGAATCGGTATTGCAATAAAATAGAACACGACGCTGTCATGATGTCATCTCTGAGAAGTTGGGATGAGTGCAGAGGAAACTCACGTCGGGCGCCTCACGTTGCAGTGGTAAAGATAGTCCGGTATCGTGTCTGGAGCCTCGGGGAAGTAGTCTTGCATGTACGGATGCCGCCGGCCGAGGAGCTTCTTCAGCATGTTCGGCCCTGCAGAAATTGTGTAATGTATTAGTAACGGGTCAGTCTCAGAGAAGGCTGGACATGATCAGACGCGAACATCATCGACGAACGGCTCACCATATGGTCCGGCGGCGCGGAAAGTCGACATAACGTTTATGTGTCCCAGCAGTCCCAGAACTGTTTTTGTCCACAACGGAAACTTGCTTCTTTTCTCCGCATCGTATTCAGAAAATCCCCACGGATCCTCAAGGATTAGATGCCTGATCTTCGTCGGGTGCCTCAACGCGTATGCCGATGACACGAAACCACCGAGCGAATGTCCTAGGAGAACCATCCGATCGAGGTTCATTTTCTGTCGCCACATCTCAATTGCTGGAAGAAACTTCTAATTTTTCCTCCGTTTCAGATAACAAGACCCCAATTTGAAGCCGGATCGAACAGCTTTAATCCTGGAGAATATTCGTGGAGGTACTCACAGTCCACCATTTCTTTTTCAGCTTCCATTGCGTCGGTGCTTAGTCGCGCTCGGGAACTCATACCGAAACCGAGCATATCGATTGCGTAAACGTCGCGTTTCTCTGACAGCTCATCGAGATTCGGCGCGAATATGCCTCCGCCACAACCAAAGCCATGAACTAATACGAGGGGTGTGTTCTTCGTTTCCTCTACACTCGAGGCAACCTGAGGAGGGACATCGGAATCATCAACCAATCCAATACAAAAATTCAAACTATTCGGGAAGTCAATGGATTTTCTCGGCTGGAGACCTGGGATCCAGCCTAATATCAAGACACGAATCGAACGCCCATTCTTTGCCAGTCGTCATGGTCCGAGAAAATCAGTGACCAGATCGACGTCATGAATGAGTAACGAGGCAGCGCACCGTCTGGAGGCGACGTAGATATCACAGGTAGAAAGAACAATTTCATCGCTTTTTAAGACCTTGTTGTGTAGATCGAACGTCATGTGCGAAAATCGGTGCTCGGCCGAGTTTCATAGATCCCACAAACATTCTAGATTATGTTAGGAAGTCTCTCGAACTTCCTTTCCAAGGAACATCGCAGTCAGAGCAAGCAGCTCACCTTGATTGTATGAATTTTACAGTTTTCCACATCCCCAATACTTCCGATTTCCACATCCAGAATTTCGTAGGGTTTCTCGGGCACTGTGGACACAGGGTATTATTAGTTTATATCTGATTCCCGATTGCAGTCGTTGACCTCTACTAGAATTGGCTACGTTCTCTGTGGAAGAGCTCGCTTCGGAAGAGGCAGGGTCCTTTAATGGCCAGTTCTCAAAATTATACATGAACAACGAGTGACAAAGGGGACAATGTTTTTCTTGAGTTTTCCTCCTAAGCTTACATCCCAAGATCGACACTTTTTCGAGAAAGCATAGTCTGAAAGGCCGCGGCAGTCTACTCTCTACACGAAGCCTCAGGAGATCGAAAGGAATGTTTGATCAGTTGGGAGTCAATAGAAATCAGCTGGTTGCCTAGGAACTCTACTTTCCTTGAGTTTCTTTGGTTCGAGTGAGCATTGCGTACAGGACCCGTCTGCCTATCATCCGATGAGGAAAAAAAACTTGAATTGAGTGACACGGATACGACTGACCATCCGATGAGCAGAACAAAGGAACTTCAAACGGGAGAAGATCTATGCATATTCTCATTGACTCGTGCTCCCAAGGTCAACAGAAATGCTAACGTTTCATTGAATGGAAATCCTAGAGCATCGGACGAAATGTTACGTCATGCTGGCAGCTTTGCTTCATTGACCTTGACTTCAGCGCGCTGGGCACTGGGCTCCTCAGTCGCTGAAGACGAATTCTCACGAATGATTCCGCTGATTCTCTCTCTTCGAGCGTTTGAATCATTCAGTCAATGGAGGCAGCAGACTCGTTCATCCCTTGGGTTATTGGTCGAGCGGCAAAGCGGATTCAAGGTTTGACAAATCGGGAAATACAATGTGGTACTCACATGCGAGAACCCGTCTCTCGGCCTCGAGGAGCTGGGATTTCGACGACGGCACCCAGCGGAGCCAGGTCATGATTGGAGCCAGGAAATAGTCGACCGGTAGGGAAACCAATTGGAAACCTGAGGCCAGAAACCAATGAGTGACTGTCGAGACTTTGGTGTCTTCTGAAACCATCGGGGGCACACAAATTGATACGATAACAACGAAGTCGAGATCCCGCTCGAGTTTCTTGAGCTGATTGTGAGTTCCTTTCAACCGAGCAGTTCTTTCCACTGAACACTATTGAACGACACAGAGCGCAAAACACGCGCTTCCACCTTCTCTGGAATGATTTGCAATGACGGGATTACGATGACAACCTAGGCAGCACCGATGATTGGAGGAGAGATCGTTCGAACCCTCTCGGTCTTTGAACAAGAACGCGCAAGTCATGCAAAGCCGACTCCTTCGCTGGCCGCCGTGCGCAGTGGATAAGAGTGAGCCTACAGAGTCAGCGGTGAGTCGTCGGTGAGCGCTCACTCACTCGTTCAGTGAGCCGCGATATTTGAGGAATGCTAAAGCGCCACCAAGCTCTTCGATCTCACGCTATCCAGGTGGACAACGGACTTACCGTTCCCCAGACGAGCTCGCTGCTGCTCAAACCGACCAATCTGTATCAACTAGAGAATCGCAAGCTTTTTCACCTGTTTCTCTGTAAAGGATACGAGTACTGTTTACTCATTTAGCAGACGAAAACCATGCCCTCTCCTCTCGTCACTAGGAATGAGAGCGATACAGGACGTAACACTCAGCAGCTGGGCTGCGATTCTTACGTCAGCGCTCACTGAACAATCATTTCGGGGCGACGTTAGTGGCAGACATCAATCGATCCGAAATTGACCTTGGTGACCAATTCAAGAAAGGGTTCCGCTGTCTCGGTGCTCGGTGGAGAGATCACGAAGGATGAGAAATGAGCGCCCCGAGAGATGTCCAATCTGCTCGTAGACAGGTGCGCGAAGGGGATGGGTGTTTCCGAAAATGGAACTTGAAGCTTCTGGCTCGGGAGGTTGATGAAGACCAACATGATCGGACTCGAAATCTAATTATTTCACGTCGTCATCGACCATAAAGATCGGGGATGAGATAATCGACCAAACATTTACTGTGAGACGATGTTAACAAACATTCTGGGGGAATCTTCGGTCTCTCAAATTATGATGAGAAGGAGGAGTTAGTTTTCCGTCTTCCCCACTTCCGAAATCGCATTAGAGACGTCTGACGGACTCTCTTCCTGCATCTCGGAAGCCCTGTCTTGCAAAGGATTCCATTCTTATTAAGTCTGGTGTGAGGAACTCTTATCTTCCCGATCAGTTATGGCACGACATCCCGATATGATTTGGACCGCGAGTTGCTGATCTCGCCCATCAACGGCCCACTGTGTGCCCCCGCTAGCGAATTCAGTTCGCTCCGAAAGAGAAGCTGCAAGGAATTGAAGCTCTGAGCCCTAAAGATCAAAATACCTCGGAGCAACCGAGATTTTGTCGATGATTCTGGCCGGACACCGAAGTCAGATCGCCTCTCTCAAGCGCAGGGCATAGTTGAGCCCTTGTTTCGGTCGGGGTCGCCTCATGGTCGCGTAGTCCAATCTCGGGGCGCTCGGCGTCGCAGCAATCAAAATTGAGACCAGAGGTAGTTTTTCCAGGGAATCACCTTCGAGGCTCCACCTGCACCTATCGAATTGAATAGTTAATTGAGGTTGAGCGGTCGATGAATTTGAGACCGTTTGGAACGAGGCTTTCTTTCATAAATTCAGCTTCATGAGCTACCCATGGCTCACCTCACGAAGACTCAGACATGTCGAAGGCCGATCGCCGGAATGTATGTGACGAGGACAGGGATGATCCGTGATGCAGTAAGCTCCTCTTTAGAAGCTCGACGTCACCGAAAAACCGCTCAAACTACTTCTGGTAATCCTAGAGTGCCGCTGCCCACGATTGACAGTAGACTTTCACCGAATCTCACCGATCTCTTAGTCAGTGATAGGGCTTATATTCGTGAACGAGAATGCAAGTCATAGAATTCCAGAACCATATCCCCCACATCAGCTCAACGAGAAAATTCTATAATCGATACGTCACCTTTTCCCATAGTTTACGTAAGCGGCGAACTCCATCCCCGATGCAGCAGAAATCTTATTTCAAAATATTCTCATTGAACTGCGGCATGGTTGGGCGGAGTAAATCTGACGAGTTGGCAAGCTCCGAGGAAGCTCAAATGTTATGAAATGGTCGCCAGCAATGGATCAGCTTCGGATTATCTGACGTTTAGAGAGTCGCCCCCATCTCAACCTCATCGTCAGGTCAAGTCATTCAAAACTGTTGTTGGGGTTCGCTTATGTATATTTGACATCCATTTATTATTCCAGCAACTTTCATCGCATATATGAAATATGGATACCTAATGAATAGTGAAAATATTCGTCACAGGGAAGAATTCCATATATTATATTATTGATATTGGGGAATTTTCGAGCTCAAGTGATCGTCGCGTTTCGAAGTTCCGGCTTCTTCGACATTGTTTTGACGCTGTTTTTGCCGTTTCTGGAGTTGTTCCTTCCAGCGATGCTTCGGCAGGGAAGTTTCTGACAGGTCAACTTGGCTAGTTTGCATCTTGAAGGCGAACCGTATGTGATCCAAGACCGTGATCATATTGAAATACTGCAACAGAATTATACAGGACTCAGAATGGTGCGCTGTTTCAGCCGTATGCTAGTTTCTTCGATTCGACCTCTCAGTAATTCCGCTCCCAGGCGCGTTTGCAGCGGTGATATCATGGGAATCACCGACTGGGAACGAGACATGCGAAAAAGCTTCGTCGACTCATTGTCAATAGCATGGCAACTGAAATCTGCGAGGCTTCTCTTACTTAGTGCGAGACGAGCTGGAGCTCGCTACGAATACTCTCATTCCCTCCGGAAAAAGACTGTTCAGCTCGAGAGCGACTACATGTATTAAATGCATCTCTCCACTCTCCACCTTATATGGGAACGACAGCAGCGTTTGAATGACATGCAATCGCCGAAAGCCTTCTCAATCGTCCGCAAAGCTGTAAGCAATTGAAGAGCTCAGATGCATTTTCTCCAAAATAGAGAAAATTGTAAGAGAGTATAAGCCTCGAGGGCCCGCGTTTCTGGTTTCTCGACTTTCCCTTCCCTCATGCTGTATTCTCGTAGATAATTGCTGTCCAGATCCGAAACGTCGCAACTTCACTTCGAAGTTCCTCCTCTAATATGGTTCTTGGTCGAATCTTCGAGTTATATATATGTTGGATCGACGCTTATAATAAAGGCCGAAAAATAGGCCTTCCACCTATCCACGAATGTTCATCGAACAGATATTTTCTGACAGTTTTTCGCGGTTTTCTCCAGATATAGAAAAGACATTGCGACGTTTCGGATCTGGGCTCCGCAATGGCGAGTCGTTCCCGAAATAGATTCGTAGCGGAGCATGTTCTTCCACGGAGAGGGAGCGCACCTCAGCCATACATTTTGAAGGAGTATACTATCTATCGTAGGTTAATGAAAAAGCTGTTCATCGCAGCAGAGAATCAGGTTCACGCACCAGAGAAATAATATCGAATCCGGCGTTTGAAGAGCGAATGAGGATCCATCAATGCGAGAATTCCCAATGAAAGGAGCACGGAACGACAAGGGATAGAGACTGGTCGCGATTCTGTTCATGGAAAGTTCCCCGGCTCCAGCTCAGGTTGACTAGTTTTTCCGCGCGACTCAAAACTTTCAAGATCCCAGTGCAGGCACGGGCAAAAGTTACTGACGTCGATCGCCAACCCCGCACAGAACGTACTCTTGTACAAGGACTTCGAGCAATTGTCGACGTAAACTCCATAATCAAGATGGATTGCTGATCATCTTCACCGAAAGTCGGCCATCTTCGGTGGAACGAGACTGACTTCGGCTTGTTCCTAGGTCCCGTCGCTCACCGAGGCACTCGCGTCGTCATCCCCAACGTACTTTATTAGAGCAGCCGAGGCACCAGATGCCTTGTTCGCTTCGGTTGGCGACTGGCGCGACGACATCGGCGACGACCTCAACAACGACAACACCCACCACGGCGCCGACGAAAGGCTTTTGTGTCATAGCTACGGGCCTTTTCTTGGCTGGCTGCGGGTGCTGTAATGACTCAGATATGAGCGGAAAAATGCCGGGATTCGACCGAGACAGCGAGCAATGCAAGTCACGAACACCATCAATATCCGCAGGTCCAACCAATATGCGCTGGAAGAACAGAAGCAAAGGGGAACCGCGACATTCGACGCTTCAAGCGTTCACCTTCAGCGCTGTAGCGACGTTTTTGCCTCTGTGATGCGAGGCAAAACTGTCACTATGACATGCCTCCCCACGAGTTTTCGAAAAAGGTCAGTGCCGCTTGGTCCCGGGGCTTTTGGCCACGTGCTCGGAGCTGGACTCGTACTCACCGTGTCCCTTTTGTCTCTGGTGATGTGTTCAAACATGATTTCAAGGATACAGATGAGAAAAGCTGCACAGAGACCCATGAACAAGAGAATGAAGGCGCCCGACAAATCCACTGGAGACAGAGCTCGCAGTTCCACTCCTTGTTTGTCTTTCGAGTCATCTTCTCCAAGGTCATCAACGTCATCAAAATCTCCATCGTTGTCAACGTCACAAAACCTGAAAAATAATATGAGCTGTCTCAGCCTGGACTGACTGAGTAAGAGTTCCCACTGTCATCCCATATCTCATGTCTCATACGTCGAAACGCTCCTGCGTGCTGCTAAAAACTGATATTTCCCCTCAAATATTCAAGTTTGAGGGTATCGAGGAATCGCGACTAAGTATTCATCGACTTCTTCATTCGGGAGCAATCTTCCAAAAGCAAACACACCTCTTAGTTTTCCACCAACGCTCCTCGCGCTCCTGGACAAGACCTTTCGCTTGAATGAGTAACACCAGCTCGGACAGCAAGCGGTTCGTTTTGATCGGGTTCTCTGCGGAATCAGAGTTACATGAAATGATATAGAACTATACTGAAAGGACGCCACAGGGTAGTCCAATACCAGAGACCCTGCAACCATACCCAAGAGGAACTTCAATCTCGGTAGAATAACGCATAATCTCGCGAACCACTCACTCTTGCTCAGGCCGATCCCGTACGCAGCATGGTTTGAGAAAGGCTTGGTCATCATGAGGTCGCATGAGGACGCTACTATGAACTTCGCCGATGCGTACTCCATGACGAGGGCAAGTGAATCATCGGCCTGCATCTTTTCAACAGCCTGGGTGAAATTCCTCACTTTTGGAGTTTCGAATTTCTGCATTCGTTTGTTGATCTCCCAGAGGATCGGCGCATGAGATGACTGTAACAAAAGCTCAACATGATAGCTTTCCTTTCCTCTGCAAAGACTTTCCCGTTCGACGCTCTCCACGACAAATGGACTATGCTGAATGCTGATCATTTTGAGCGTTTAATAAACTGCTAATACATATCACAAAAGCGACGGGCCACGCACTCAGTTCTGGAGTAGCGCTCCCCAGGTCAACTCAGTTGTTCATATATTTCACTTAAACTGGTGATGGATGTGCCCAGCAGGAAACTTCTCTGAAGAAGGAATTCTTTCGGGTCGTTCCGACGCCGCAATGGGAAAGAAGGCCTTGAAAAGCCATGAGCGACGACGTCTTTTCAAGAAAAATGCGCTTTGCTTTCGGGCCAACTACAAGTATAAGGAGAGCGTTTCCTTTCTGAGCTTTTGGTCACTCGGACCGTTGGTCGAATGAGAAAATCAAAGACGATCCAAGCGGCTCCAATATAAAGCGTGTCTTCCGGGCCACTCTCGATCCAATTACGGTGATCTCTTTCAGTCAGAGCTCTATCTCACGTTCGTCGCTGTGACTACGATGAAATTTGCATACGGAATCAGCGGACGAAATCGCTACCGGTGCCAATCAAACCTTTCAACTACGCGACCTGCGAGCATCGATTTCTCCAGCTCGATGTTAGCCGGGAATCCTTTTTTCCCTCAACCAATTCCAGACGGAATGTGACGAATCTCCGAGTGACTCTCCGGTCGAATCTTTCAGTTTTTGCTTTTCCAAAAACACTTTACCTGCAAAGTTTGGCAGGTGGTTCCGTCCCTGATGCATGTAAACTGGATCGAACGAGTCTTCAGGAGGCCATGTATTGTTTCGAATCGGGAGAAGTCCTCGTCTATCCAGAGGACGCTTTCGCAAAGGTTTCCGACGATGATTGCTAGGATGACGAAGCAGAAGAAATACCACACTCCTGCGAGCACTCGCGTTGCAGTAGCACTGTGAGCGGAGAGAAACAAGTTATTCAAAGCGAATCAGTGTTGAGTTTCAAAACTCGACGATCAGTTGACATTTTAAGGTGGCAGCATGGCGCTCCGGGAATCTCGAAAAATTCTTCGCTTACTTCGGATCGAGATGAAGTCTCTGATGCACTAGCGTACTGAACACGAACAGTAGGCAGTTGCCGACTCCAAGTTGGTTGTCAACTTCGTCGCAGCCTGGTTGAACCTGGATGTACTCCGAGAGGCAGAATCTGGCACACATGTACATCACCATGGCAGTCAGCAGCCCTGCGACGATGGTGTACACCCAGACCTGAATGATTTCCAAATTTGTAATAGGGCACGTGACCCCTCGGTATGTTACGGGTCTGGTCGGGTCATTCCATCCGACGAGAATTCTTGTAATACAACTTCTGACTCTTTCTTCTTGACTCTCTGCTCTGTCTGCTTACCTCTCGGGTCAAGGGCAAGAAGAATGACCAAACACCCCCGGGCTTACGTGCGGCCGGAGCGCGAATCACAGCCACCAGTTGAGCAGACATGAACGGCAGGGTGAAATCGACTGCACGAAGTCTTTCATCCGAAACGACAAGATCCGCAAGCGCCACATTCGCCCTCTGGAATTTTCCTCGATTATTATTGATCACCGAGGAAGTTGTAGTCGGCGCATCGAGAAGAATTTCGATCTCGGGCCCCTTAGGGGGAGAGTAAGTATATTCGATGCGGAACTCCTCTGACAGCCGGATATCTCCTCTCAGGGAGCAGAGCTTACATCCAGCTGAGCTACTCCCAGAATAGTCTCGATATTTCATTCACTCATCCTTGAACCATTTGATCTGGAAGCCGACCGGATTCACATCACGTCCGTTATGTCGGAGCAGAAGCGCATCCACCAGTGTGTGTAGCCTCTCACCTCCTGCGTCCGTTTAACGCTGTGGCGCTTTTCGCTACCATTCTCCTGACGGAGTGTAATATCTCACAGTAGATGTCCCAGCGACTGGCCGTTGTGACGCGTCTCACTTAGCTCGGCTGGCGGGCGAATTTTCTTGATTGCAGTCTGAGCAATCACCGCGCAGCCCGGGTGTTATTTCACCGTTCTGCCAGTGAACCTTGCTTTGTACACTGAGAGTAACCCGACGAGAACACTGAAGCGAGTTCGAGTTGGTGTGCTGTAGATGACCTTCTTTTCGAAGGTTACTCGTGGGATGGCCACCCCCTGCTTTCACCCTGGTCTCGACCGTCGGCAACGTCTGTTTCTTCTCACAACCATACGTGATTGAAGTGCAATCGAAATCCAGCTCACCTCATTGACGAGTTCTCCGATCATGCCGTTCCAGCTCACTGAGCCATTTTCCGATCGGGTCTCGACCCCGTAGCGCCCGTCGGGTGATAGATAGAGTTCGTAATCGATGGGCTTCGGCGATCTTCTCCGGATGTCCTCCAAAATATCGATGAGAAAGCCTTTGTAGCGAGGACGCTCTTCTGCAAATACAGGGCCTTTGTGAGGAGTTGTTTTCTCCATTATGAAGAGACCGAGCTTCGCTGGTTGGGGGAATTCATTCTAAAAATCCGTAGTATGTCCGAGAGGCAGCAACTCGTTGCTCACCTGTCCAATGATTCTCGTCTTTCATTAGCCAAGGCTTGTTCTGGAATTTTAATGACCTAAATGAAACAACTATAGCAGCAATGAAAACTCTCGAAAATATGCAGATGGTCTCACTCAGACGTCTCCCAGAGTGTTTCAATTCGCACTTTTGCTCTCTTTGTTGACGACGCATTGGTACAGCTGATACTCACCAGTATTGTGACAATCTTGAGATGGATATCATCTATTTTAATTTTCTCCTCCTTGGTGAGCTCGAACTCGTTTTCGTCATTTGTGATGTTCAGCCCACCGGACTTGGACCAAATTCCGATCTGTGGAACGAGATGGATCCGTAAAGCCGTCCGAGAAGTCTAGACTGTTTCGCATGAGAGTCGGAGCCAGTAGAAGCAATGAGACCTCTGCGAGACGGAGGAATTCGCCTTGAGGCAGCGAACCGCTCAGGCCTTATTCAACAATGAGAGATCCGACATCGCATTCTTAGGTGGACCAAAGGTGATTCGCACAGAGAAACCTTAGCTGTGCCAGGAGTGTTCGAGAAACGGATCGTTCACGAGTTTGCCTCGGAACACGAATGACGAAACGAAGGCTCCTATGCGGCGGAAGTATCGACGCACCTCTTCCAACCCATCTGTACCCAGCTCGGTGACGAATAGAACAAAATCCTCGCGTATTCCTTTCTCGTTGAAGTTCACCCTTCCCGTCGCACCATCAAACGTCCTCTGGAAGCAAAAAGATACATCAATGTTTTTTTGCTTCAATTTCACCTGGAATAGCAGAAGTCGGATGATACCTCGTTAGATGGGAAAGTAAGTTCTTGGAGAAGAGTGTGAACGATCTCATCGAGAGCCGAGATCATTGCTATTGATCGTCGGCTTCGACGACAGCGGCAACGCCTCTGGCCTTCATCTTGAGTGCGACCCTTCAGGGATTAGAATTCCATTACGAGCAAGCACATCTCTTCAACAGCTCCCTTCCTCTCGTGTCCTCGCATCGCTTTTTCCATCGCGTCCCATCTTGGCTCCCGTCACGGCACCATCGTGTCCTCCAATGCTCTGTTTCAGAAGCCGAGAGAATCGCGAGTTGCAAAGGAGGATACACCGAACAAGGGCTTTATGGGAAAATGCGATGAAAATCTTTCCCTCGGCGAAAGCGTGGAGAGTTTGGGATAGATCGGAATCCAGACAAGTTTCATGGAAGTCGGGGTTCACCGAGATCTCCCACAAGCTCAACTTCCACACGGGCTGATCGCACATCCTTTGGTTTCTCGTCATCGACAGAACGCTGATCCGATGACGGTGAGGCAAAGGCGGAAAGTGAATTCCGTCTGGGAATAGGAAACGAACATTTGTGACAGTTTCCGTCCGGTTGTTTTTACACGTTGCTGGACTGATCGACAGACCGACCAACCAACCAACCGACCGAGCAAGCAGTAAGCTTACAGCATCAGTGGCGATGGAGCCCATATGGTCTGAATTGCTGATTCAGAGAAAGGTATAAAAAGGGGCCTGCAATAAATGTGCCAAGTTTGCCGCCAGTACTCTGTAAAAATATGTTGGACATACAACCGGAGAGGAAGGTACACCACCGAACAGACGGACCGGAGACGAACAGGCATGCGACGCTACAATTTGACAGAGGAGACGGAGGAACGACTCCCCAACTCCCAAGCTGAGAAACGCGCAAATCATCATCCCATCGTGACCGAACTAGCCAGGGTGGTCGCGGGACACACGGTGTTTTGCGCAACAAGTTTCATATACGTCCGGGTCCCTTTTCTAAGGCACTTGTACCCGTTTCTGAACGAACAAGATACACAAAGACGCCGACAAAAGGCCGCAATAGATGAAGGTGACTCTGTTTGGAAAGGAATTTCAGCTGGGAACACACGCCGCTTCAAAGGACAGGATGACGCTGCGGCACACAGAACAAATCGTGCGACCTCAAGGGTACTCTCCAATTTCGGGGGCGGCCAGCGGCTGGTCAAACAGTCTGTTTTCATTTTGTGACAACAAGCGTTCCTAATATCCTCAGGCAAAGCTCCCGTCTGTCATGTCTCGGGAGAAAGAGAAACTTCGGCTCCTCCGAGATAAGTATTAGACACATGAATGACACAGAAGTCTTGGTAACCAGACAAAAAGATGCAGCAGAGACAGAACAACGAGCGAAGCGACTGAGGGCCGGGGTAGGGACTGACGGACGTACGAGCGGAAAGCCACCGTCGAGCCACGCGAGAGACATTGTTGTCGAAAGAGAAGGGGTCGTGTTGATTCTTTTCATTTTTCACATTTTTTCCCCCGTCCGAGTGGCAGGAATTCCTTCGACGCCGTCGCCGAGCGCGCCACCGCTGAGGAAGAAGAATAAGAGGACCCGGGAGCGACAAGCAGAAACCCGTCATAAATATTCGCCCCCGAGGAACGTAATGCAGCGAAGGAAACAAATAACTAAATATGCGGTTCTTGAACATATGCGCTCCGCTGTTCTGCCTCTCCTCAGTTTTCCGGCAGCGTTTCGTTCCGCCAGACGAGCATTCCCGCCATGCGTTTCACGTTTTCCGCGTTCTGTAAAACAAAGAGCGTCTACAAGGAAGTACGGACATGCATTCAAAACAGGCTTCGACCTTTCATGGAAAACAGAGCAAACAGGTTGCAAGCCGCCTACGCCGACAGTGAAATATAGCCGACGAAGGTCAGGAGTAAATCCAATAGATGCAGAATCATCACATTCAGATTTCTTCCGAGATGGAATTCCGTGTATGGAGCTTGATAATGTGGAGAATTGTAAGCGTGAGCGGTCGGGAGACCGCCAAGTTTAGATTTGTCGCACCTCGAGCCGCCGGTTGGTTCGGCCACGATTGCAGCTTCGAGGTAGAGAGAGCTCAGCAAGTCCGCACGCTCAGCTCAATTGGCGCCTCAGAAAACTGCCTTGAGGCGCGGCGCGAGCAACGACAAGGACGTCAATGATTCGGAAAATGGAGACGGCGCGGCGCTTCGGATACTTGATGACTCGACCTCGGTCGAAGTGATGCGGGGCATTCGAGATGAGCTGCCAAGCTGAATATGTGGGTATAATAATAATATGGCGGCCGACGAAAGTCCGAGTAACTAGCGGTCCACAACGGACACAAAGCGACCAACGAGACGCTTTGAGGACACAGGGTCAAAGACGATAGAGAAAGTCATACGGAACAAGCCACATGGTGAGAGAGGCGGCATTGTATCAACTCCGCCCTCAGTCCTGAGTGTCTGTGTTTCGTGTATTAATGAAAATGTTGTTGACGAGGCCGCAAACCGACGCCTTGAGCCTCTAATATGCGAGTGGAATGACATAGTAACCTATCATGCAACCCGCACCGTGCATGCCATGCATTTTGGACTAAACAAACTCATTGGAGTCAGTCGTCTGGTTCCGGATGGTTTGCCTGTTGACCATCCGATAATCCTTTGCCTTCATCTAGAGTCGACTCCTCCATCCTAGTATAGGCAACTCGATGGAATGTCGTCGTAGAACATAGAAATCGAAATAACGTCTCGTAGCCTACCAGGACTCAGAACAAAATAGGTATATGTTTCGGCACGAAAGAAATAGGATAAATAGCCGACATGGAGTGACTCAGAATCGAGTCGCGGGCAGCAAGTCGTTTTAAGACCATCTCATCCCGGATCTAAATAAGATACCCTCACTCGAAGCAGACTCTCTGATCGGACGGACATCGTACGGCATCCAGGAAATGTCAAGGTCGCGGTCTGTCGCAGCCTGCAGCAAGCGCGGAGGAATCAGAAGCAGACCTACGATGAGATGTTGGCATGTACAATATCAAGATCGTGTCACATCCCATCGCTTTATCTGACATCTGAGCCCAAGCTGCTTGAAACATCGCCTATGGTTTCATTAGCTTTTTCCTGCTCATTGGCCTGCTCAATCGGAAGCTTACTATCTAGGTCGAGGGGGGAACAACGTGTCTCATCTCGAGGCTCACGCGTAGGATGGAGAAGCCGGACTCGACGAGCGCAGCCTCAACCACTCCGATGCACTTGCCCGCTAATGACGAAAACTCATGATTTAGTATCGATAATAAATTGTTGACCAATGAAACAGTCCTTCCGGATTGTCGGGGTTTTGACAGACTTGGACGGAAATGCTACGTTCTTGTCGTGAATCGCTCAGGAATACATTTCGAGGCCGAGGCCGCATCTCGGAATAATGGGATAGGTCGTCATCAAGATGCACCACAAGAACTCAAGCCACAATGAACAGGTCATAAAATCGCGCGACGCCTCGAGGAAGTTGTTCCAAAGCTTAGAGACTCATTGCGCACGACAGCTCAAGTACTCTGTTTAATGTTATCTTCGTGTCCATATCCTTCACAGCTTCTTCGAGTTCATCGCCCGAACGATGGATTTGAACATTGTTCTACGGCGACTAAGATGGTTTTTCGGAGGCGCGAGACAAACTCGATGATTGGGGGATGGTCTAGTGGCCGAGACCATGGACCCAGTTCAAATATGAAAGAATCAACGGCCTGGGATGAGCAGAATCACATCTTCAAGAATCACACTTCTTCTTCTTGAGGCGTCTCAAGGGGACCAATCAGGGTTCAAAAAGAAAAGCTCACAATCGGGCGCGATTCAACTCACTCTTGAGTCGATCGATCGACGCTTGTTGAGGCAACCACCCATTCAGGTTCGGCCACTTCTTTCCTCCAATTATCCGACACTGTCAGGTATGATTCTCATAGAGGAACGTTCATGCAGTGTGCAGACTCGATGGACGCTGTATCTTTGGTATTCGCTTGTGGGCGTGTGCTATACTTTTGAATCGCATGTGTTTCCTGCGCCATCAGTCGGCTGCTTCTTTTCCGTTCGTTCCATCGACATGGTGCTCGTTGCGGTCGTCGTCGTCGTTGTTTAAGGTCTTTCCCCTTGGGCCGTCATCGTGAACGGAAGGGGGGGGGGGGGAGGGATGAAGTTGGCGCACCAGGGTCGGCCATCCATTGAGGCCAGCCGGGCTGGCGAGCCGCCCCCCGGAGGAAGAGAGAGAGGAGAAGGAGGCCCGCGGCCATTCAGAAGCCATGAAGGCGCTCATCAGGCCTGGGTGGCAGGAGAGAAAAATGAGGACAAGGCAAAGGGGGTGAGGAAAAGGCAGCCAGCCACCGCGCCCGATCGTCGATGACTGTCGATGTGTTCTCCTGGGCCGCCCGCTCTGGAACGGTGCTTTGCCTGGATGGCTGCTGGTGCCGCCAGTTTTCCCGTTCGACCATCTCAGTTCGTCTGCGCGCCCGTCCATCGGTCCGATCGTCGGTTCGTTCAGAGGTCCGCCTGTTTTTTTTTCGGCTGCTTGGTTGGTTCAGGGAGCAAGTGAGAGGCGCAGCGAGCCAGTCAGCCAGAGAGCCAGAGAGCCAGCGAACATTAAAGACCACCAACATTCCTCTTTTGATCGAATTGAATTCCTCGACCTCAGCAGAGCGGGGGCAAACGAACGGGCGAGCAAGGAGGAGAGGAAGCGTACGGGCAGGCGTTCCGGCGTGCTTCCGTTCCCCGTCGCTGCCTAGGTGTAGAAGTAGTCGTAGTGGCAGTAGTCTTTCTCCTCGGAGCGGGGATGGCAGTCGGTGTAGTCGTCCTAGCAACAGCGGCAGAAGTCGTAGTTGGAGGAGCCGCGAAGATGATGATGATGATGATAGTGATACTAATACTCATACCGGCACCCGAAGCTTCGTCGAGCCGATGGTTCTGGTCTTTGTCGACGTCGCCCTCGTCGCAATCGCTATCGTTGTCGCAGTCGCCGAAAGGGTCAGATGTCTTATCTCGATTGGCCACGTTCCTTCTCGTGGAGCGCTATTCTCCCTTCTTTCGGGCTGCCCGTTCGATCGTCAATGAGTTCGCTGGGTCTCTCCCGGACCCTCAACCCTAGAGTCCAAATTCAAGCCGCTCAGGTCCCAGCGTATTCAAAGTATCAAGTTTTCAGCTTCGTCCCACCTTCGCTTCTCAGCTTTCGAGTCAGTATTTGGTGGGAGAGTCATGAAGCAAGAAGCGAAGGAAACGAGAAAGCAGTTCTTTTGCAAAAGCAAAACGATGAATCTCAGAATCGGCGCAAGCGATGAAAGAACGATTCAGCGGAGATTTCGGCGCGAACCAAAGCGAGAACGCGGCTTCAGTCGAGGTTGTGCTCCTGGTAACGTTATCTCCCGCTTGTCAAAGTCGTCCTCCAATGCGAACGACAAAATCATCAACGTATGCTTGCTCGCTCGCTCGCTCGCTCCGCCTCATCTCTGACTGCCACTGCTGGTCTGGATCCAACGCTCGACTGGGTGAATGGCGAGCCAGTCCGCCCGGTTCGGAGCGATGACGAGACGGCAAAAGACACCGCGTGTCTGATTCACTGATAGGTTGGGAAGAAAGACAAGTCTGTCGATGAAATGTATGTAGAACTCACAGGAGTGAGACGAAGCAGCGAGTCGTGAAAATGAATCATCCCTGTCATACGGATCACGTGCGTCCTTGATTCGGTGTCAGACATTGACGCGGTCTAGTTTCGAGTTGCGAAAGGTGGAAAATCAAGATCACTACGATCGGAGCTCGAGGTTCAGAGTCAACGAATAGACCGCAACAAAGCAAGATGCGAATAGAGAAGACAGACGACGATAGTTCAGCGCCCGAACTTCCATCCTGCCAATGAGCGATAAGACCCCACGCTCACCATGGTCTCCGTGAAGGGTTTTTTCGCTGGTCCTCATGCACGAGAGCCTCAACAATCTCTCAACCCCACAGCTTCGTCCTAGAACGGCTATATTGGCAATGATTCCAACGTGAATATCACATTCCGAGGGGAAATTAACCCGAGTGGAGGAAATCGAATTTGAGTAGAAAATTGGTAATTGCATAGCCGATGACCTTTTCCCTGGACTCATCGCATCCGAACAGATATTGGATTGTGAGTTCAAACTCCAAACGCAGACAGATTGCTAACGAACCTTCACAGTGTCTGCCAGGGACTATCTCTATTATAAGTGCTAGTGCTGCGATTGGCGCTACTGGGAAGGGCATAGGAATGTCCGTTCAATCGAATCGGGAGCAGGGAAAACATATCGGAAAGCATTTATGCAAATTTCCTTCTCTCGGCAGGGTTCTCTCCTGACTCTTTTTTTGTATGTTGGACTCGTTTCCACGCCCTATCTCACACCGTTCTTCGCTATTAAATCCTCCCATGTATCCCACTCCTTGGTAGTTCGACGGACGGACTGAATTCGTCGGACGGTTACCGTATGTTCGCTGACATGAGACCACGACATCCATATTCAGAGTGCGCTGCAACTTGATTGGAACAGATGAGAGCCAACGATTACAACTTGCCTTGGATCGGATTCTCTTCTGTGAGTCATCCCGTGTTTGTTGAGCCCTTCATTGGTTCGATCAACAACCATTCCCTCCCAAATTATTCAAACATGTCGGTTCGTTCACCCCGCAAAGCGTTGCAGTCGCCATAAATTCGCCGCGCCGCCAATTCACATCCAACAAAGCCCCCGTGTCGGGCAAGGTTCTTCCCACGCCGCGACGGCTCGGAGCATCAATCCAAATGCACTAATGAGACCGAGCGACTTTCCCTCCCATCAGAGTGTCTCGTTTTCTCTCGGAAAACGAACGGTCGGTCAGACGGGCGGTGGAATCAACGAGTGAGTGCGCGACCGACCGAAACGTGGAACAAAGCTCTGGCATTTGAAGGTCATTTACAAACTGTAAGAAGGAATGGGAGTCATCTCTCTTCGGCTCGCTTTCTTCCTTGTGCTCATGAAACAAGCGGCTTCGGCAGACGGCTCCGTCTGAGGAACATCTTGACGCACGCTCGAAGCGAGGCGAAATTTCGCGCGGTTGGAAGAGCCCGATTGTCTGACCGGGTTCTCACTTCATAACTTCGAGAGCACTCGTGACTCGATGGAAAAATGTGAAGAGTCTCTCTTGACTCTTCAAGCATGGGGCTTACGCGGTTTTTTAATCAATACAGCGCGTCCGAGGTCCCGGGAAGGAGTTGCCTCCGCAGGACGAGGATCCGGGGAACAAGAATTGCCGTGGACGGCGTTAATATGTAGCAGAGCTCGGGAGCTTTGAGGATGCAAATACAGGATGCAAAGTTTCGCCGAGGTCGTGGACTTGATGAGAACACGAGGTAGAAGTCATTTGGAGAATGGGGTGTTTTGTTGTTGCCCCCTCTGCACCCCCTCCCTCCCCTGGGGTCGGAACGCAGGCCCTGGCCGCGAAATGACGGAACCACTGCAGCACTAACTGTCGGACGGGCGGATGGACTGACCGACCGACTGACTGACTGAGCTAACTAAGTGTCTTCCAGACGGATGGACAGACGAACGGACGGACGGACTAACTGAGTGAGGGCTGAGGACAAGGCGGAAGACACAAGCGGAAGTGCGGCCGGAAGCTGGAATGAGTGAACCAGCTGCTGTCGCTACTGCTGCAGTAGCAACCGAAGAGCATCAGCGAAGGAGCTTAAATTTCTGCAGCTACAAACAAATAGAAAGCCTTCTCCTTTTAGCCGTCGGAGCCGACATCCGGGTGACTCGCGCCGGGAGTACTGTCTTCTCCTCCTGAGTTTTGTGAGGAACGAGCTGATAGGATCACGAACGGGAACTCCAGTCCTTCCGTCAATGCCCGGAGTCTTCCGAGAGATACAGGTTCTGGTGAACTTTGGGAACTCCAGCTATCGAGAGGGAGTTCTCCGCCAAAACTGTACAGCTGTATAGTCGCTATGTTTCGCAAGTGGAGAGCGTACAGCGAACATATCCGACTTTGATTGAGCACTCCGGACCGGTTATTGAAGACGAGTCGATTCCGTCCGTGCCCTCTCAGTCTCCGATGGGAAGCGGGAAACGGTTACAGAGGCGATGCGACCGAGAGATACTAGGTGGGCTAGGGATGGATGGATAGATAAAGACTCTTTTTCTCGGTGGGGAACGGCAGAGCGCGCCGAAACTGCACTCTGATGGCTCTTTCACAGTTCGGAGGGAGCAAGCTAAAGTCTGCCAGCTTCTCTCCGCGTCTGTTCGCTATGAGCGGATGTTTGAGCGGAAATTGGCTGTGGGGCTGTTTGTCGATTGTTGCCTTCGAGGTGAAGACATTCCGTCGATACCAGACTTATGAGAGACGAAGAAGAAGAAGAAGCTGCCTGAGGGAGTGACGCGCTACCCTTCTCCAAGTTCGCTCCAGTGCCGAACTTGAACTGTTAGGACGCTGCTGGTGAGCTTTGAGTGGCAGCGAGAAACTTTGAAAGCTCCATGGGAGCTCAAATCCGAGAAGATGTTCATTAAATTCTTCCAAAACACGGTTTGCGTGGGAGGTTAGGGTCATTTGCGGAGGATTTCCTCAGAATCTTCACAGCGACTCGGGTCGAGCCGTCATCATCCCTGCAGCTCTCCAACCTCACTAAGGATCGCTCATGAGCCGGGCACTAGTTCAGATCGTAGCAAAGTCGACGACGTCGCCAAGAAACTGACGGAATTCTAGGGCGGAACTCAACGGCAGCGGGAGCGTCAGAGACGACGAAGAAGAAATCTAACGGAACCGAGAAACGTATCTGTTCCCTAGAGCTTTGAACAGCGTTTGTCGCTTCTGTCAGGGCAGACGGGGAAATGGAAATGGTGTCATTGGCTCAATTTGGCTCGAACGCAACACGACGGAAGCTGGCAGCCATGTGATACCGGAAGGAACATGGCTGGGCAACAATAAAACCACGACCTAAATGAAACTCGCTGCTCAGGAGGCTCGAAGCCGCAGTCATTGGCATAGGCTCGGTGAAGCTCATGTCCCCAGACGCGCGTTCCGTTGAGACATTTGACTAAAACTTCTGAACCTCAAAACCTGGGTTTCCTCTGCGGTGAAAAAAACTCACGACGTCTGTAAGGAGGATCCCTCGTGCGGTTGACCGCTGAGAACCTTCATTATGTTCTGCGAGCCGCGTTTTGATACTACGCAGACCTCTCGATCGGAACCTCGCTGACCTCGCTTGTCTTATCGAGTGGAGCGGACGCCCGAAACATTACTCAAAATTGAAGAATTGCGATACTTGGAGCGTGGTCTCCTGGATTTCAACTGCGGCGATGGTTGAGGCGTCGGTCTTGACAGCAACGGCTACATCGAGGCTTTCCCGCTAAACTAAGCGTATTTGTCGGCGGAAATTAACCAACATTCGGATGACATGGAATTACACAGAAGGCCTTCCTCGCGCGGCTCGTGGACCCACCTCCGGAAGTCACAACACGGCGGCGTTTGCGCAAAGGGTTCTGTTATAGGAGATGACGGGAGAACAGGGTCCCCACAGACCTATGCCCAACTCCCGAGAACTTTTTAGTAAGTCGAGCTCGAGGGAAAAATCAACCAATCAGAGAGATTCGATTAATGGAGCAAGATGTCAGCCGGGTCTTCAGTTCATGTAGAAGCCGACTCACAAGCGCCGCGCCGTGATCCCGAGAACTGGATTTCGAGTTCCGTGAGGGTTGGTCTGCCGAGGAGGATCTATGAGGTTTCGTTGAGCCGGAACCACTCACTGAAATATTGGGTTCAAGTCTAGGGAATCCGGTAGCAGGGCTTCGGATGCAGGCAAAATCCGACCTCGCTTCAAGACAACGTTCGATGAAAAGCAGTGAATGCGCTGCTCCCAGCTTCAGGGCCGCCGTCGTCTCGCTGCCATGGCAACCAAAGACGATTACAGTCGAGATCGTGTTCTCGATGCTCAAGGTCGGCTTCAGGATATTGATAGCCTCGTTGATTGGGTGACGACGAACTTCTTCACGGCACGTAGAGCGAAAAACGGTCCGTTTCGCTAAGGATTCGTTTTGTCCAGGAGTGTTTTTATGCCATCCGCCTCAAAACCATCGGGAACATGTATGGACATCCTTGCTAGATTTCCAAGGATAAACCGTCTTGGACCATTGACGGCGGGAATGGATACAACCAAAACGCGGAGGAGTCCAGTCCTTGAGGAGTTCTGAGACGATTTCCAAAGTCCTCCTCGAACGAAAGACCCAAGGGGATCGGAATCGCGGAATCCAGTTCAAGTTGATAGGAAATACCTGGGAGCGTTCAGCATCGAGATGATCGATATCGTGTCATCGTTAGGAGGGCAGTCTATAGATCCGGCGTCGATGTTTGCGTTTTACTGCATACTTCTTAAGCCACTTCATCATTTTTGTCTACATTCAGGATTTTGGGATGTCGTCATGGTTTCGAGAATGATGAAAATTGTCTCTCGATCTTGACAGAATAAAGGTTCCAGTTCAGCTAATGAGCGTCTTCAGCACTCCGTGTCCCGGCGTAGTCGGTTGCCAGTAGGCTTTGCAAATAACCGCATTTCAGAATAACCGCGGTTACGGTTAACCGAAAACCGCAAACTCATAACCACAATCGAAGTTAACCGCAAAAATTTGGCAAATAACCGCGGTTATAACCGCAAATAACCGCGGTTATACGGTATCATGCTGCAAGACGCAATTTTGAGCAGAACCTGTGATTGGACCCCTGTTCTCATGCCCAAACAACTGAAGCGAGCCCAAAACCCTTTGAGACCGCGACCAGTGAAAACTGGAGGTGAGGAAGCTTTCCCCCGAAGGGAGACACACCCATATGATTTCCAGGCGCCTAAGTTGTTCCCGGAATTTTCGGAACTCAGATCTTCTAGGGCAAGGGTTCTCAAACTGTGTGCCACCGGCACCAAATCGCCGCGGTGCCGCAAGATAGGCTCCTTGAGCATAGGGCGGGGCTGCCGCTGATTCCGGATTGACCCGGGGTGAAACGACAGAGAGTCACGGGCGATTCCGAACTCGGTCTGACCGGACCCTTTGAAGAGCTCGGGGTGCCGCGTGATGCCGCCCCTGGAAAAGTTCGCGAACCTCTGTTCTAGAAATTGCGGAAGTGCACTGCGGAATCCTCTCGATGTCTCGCGGTTAAAAGCGGTTAAAACCGCAATTTGGTCGCGGTTATTGCGGTTAATAACCGCGAATTTCTTGCGGTTATTGCGGTTATTAACCGCGGTTAAATAACCATTGCAAAGCCTAGTTGCCAGGAGAAAACTTTCGCCGCCATCTGAAACCGTTCCAACGAGCACAGGCCCCGAAAATATAGTTTTTTCTGCTCGCGTGTTTCCCTCCGACTGAAAGCGATGCAGGGCCAGTCGAGTTTAATTTGATTATGTTGGCATCATGGCGTCGAGTCTCGTGTCTCTAGTACGTCGTCTCACTCTTCCAAACCGCACGCGTCCGCTGGACGGAGACTGAACAAAATGAAAACGAAAGTGATGAGGAATGCTGGAGAGAATCAAGCTGAAGGCGCAACGCCTCACAACATACCTTGAGCATGGTTTTTGTCAGTTCGGTGCCCAGCTGCTCGGTGTCGAGAGATTTCTTGCCGTCGCATTTGGCCGTCGGAAGTGCTTTTATAAACGATCCTTTCTTATTTACGAGATCTTTGACACCCAGCTTGAACAGCATAATTGCGTCGTATATCAAAGCGACTTCTGTCTGGAAAGAAACGAGAGGGAAGGATTATTAATCGTTCTGCACGGTCTTCATCCCGAAAGTGAGCTCTGTTTCAGACCGCTCTGGAAATCAACGAGCGGCTGGACGCTTTATTCCGGAAAATTTCAGGGATTTTGTTGGAAATCCCGCCGGAAACTTTCCGCGCCAACCTCGGAGACATCCTTGAGGTAATGAGCCTGCTGAAAATTTCAATCATAGACTTCAGACCTTTCCCCCACCGTGGTCGAGGCTTCGGGCTTCATGACTCGGGCCCCCCCATCGTAGCAGGTGGACTCGTCGAGATGTCTAGGAGAACTCTGCTTTCATATTCAAGACTTTCAAGACTCAGATATTTTGTTCTACACGATTCCGACGATGGTCGACGATCGATAGAGCAGTACCGTACCGAGGATATGAAGAGTACCGAGCTCTTTTTAGGGCATGCCAAATTCAGAAAACAGTTTGGCCGTTCCGGATGACCGAAGCAAAACGGAACATTGAGCAACATTCAAACGATTGTGAAATAATTTTTGCAAACACTTGAGTCGTTGTCGAGGCCAGCGTCCATTTATGGGGAACATACGTTTCCACTCGAGCAAATGCGACGTGGTCATGAGAACACACAGAAGAAGATCGCATGGGGCAGAATCGCTCGAGATGGGCTCGAGGAGGAAGTTTGCTTTTCTGCCTCTGCTACTTATCCTCTGGACTTGCCCACCGAGGGGAAAGAGCGAGAGAAAAAAAGAGTGAAAGAAAGAGAGTCTTTCCGGGAGCGAGCGAGCGAATGAACGAACGAAGCAACGAAAGTCGAGTGGCCAACCCGCAGAAAAAAGGAGGCGGCAGCAGCAGCGGCGAATGGTGCCTAAAATGGACCCCAAAGGACCATATAATAGCGGCTGCGGCAGCATGGGCACTAAAAGAATTGCGACCGACAGACCGACCGACCGACGGACAGCCGACCGGTCGGCCGCCAAGCAGCCAACCGACCGGACAGCGGCAGTAGCCGCCCAGTCTCAGCGAGGGTTCTAACAAACAGTAGGGCGGCAAAGCCTGAAAAGCAGAAATCTGAAACATGGCAGCAAGGAGGTCAACTGAAATATAAATAACGCGGAGGCCGCTGCCTCCTCCGTCGTCATTCAGAGCCTCTGGCTGCGTTCAATTCGCCCGTCATTGTTGTTTTTCCGTAGCAAATGGTTGGCATCGAAACAAGAAGGCAGGGAACTGTCCCGGAACCAACGGCAGACTCTCGGCAAGAAAAAGGCAGACGATCGGATGCTCTAACAAGCGACCAGAAAGGGTGGTTGCCATGAGATCCGGCAGCGGGCCCTCAACAAGGAAGAGGAACTGGCTTGTCCAGGAAATATGAGATCCAGGTGAGTCGATGACTCAGGCCTTACGTTGCCGTTGTCATTATTGTCATCGTTGACAGTTTCTCACGAGGAGATCCGTGAAAGCCGTTCCTTGCACTTCCGCATCGTTTTGTTGAGTGAGCTCTGTCGTGATGAACTGAGATTTTCAAACAACCCTGATGGGGTTCAATACATCAGACGTGAGAGATTCAAGAGCCCGACAACGTACGGGACGTCCTGGCGGCGACAAGCTCTGATTGGAAAGGTTCCGACGAGCATGTATCGTCCTCCGATTGACGACGGAAAGAAGTGAGGTCTTAGTACACCGATGATCGGCCAGAAGTTCCCAGTGTAGTACAAGGCATGATGAGATAGCCCGTCTCGTTTGGGACCCTCCCAAGGAAACCCTCATTTTCCTCAATCATATGCGCTACTGCCAAGGCTCCGAATCGAATTCCAGAGATCTGGGAGATCGCCCTCGACATGGATCCAATCTTATCGGGAGCGTGTCCGGAAATCACGAGCAGAACATGCACAGACTAAAATAGAACTGTTGCCTGCTCTAACAACTTGGCACTGGAACAGTATCCGGGGTCAAGCATTCCGGAGCGCTTGGAGCATAGCTCGCGTAGCTCGGGGGTTGAGAACGCTTTCTAGCAAGCATAAAGGGTCACTGGCCTCATCGCCTGGTATCCCGGAATTGTTCGTCCTCTTGGAATGCTTGAGATGTGGCATCCTTGAATAATTATTCCGCTCATCGGAGCGACCATGGTCGAGCGTGCTTCCTGGAGCTGAGACCCCCGGACCGACCGAATCATGGACGACAGAATCGAGCCTACGTCGATGAGAAATGCTCTGACTCGACCGAATATTTCGAGCCGTTCCATGTATTCCCTAGAGCAGTGTTCCCCAAGCAAAATCTCTCATGACCCACCGCCGTAACCTCAGACCAAGCGATGACCCCCTCGGTAACCCGCTGCCCCAGCGAGAGCTCGATATCAAGGAGTTTAGACGACCATGGCACAACTTATTGAGTTAAGAGTTTAATATGAAAACTGTGCTCCTCGTTCAGCGCACAGCGTCTTTATCCAAGGCTCAAAAGAAGTTAGTTTTAGCCGCATATCACCTCTCTTGGTGATCTGGAGACGATTCCTCTTCGCATCCACCAAATCAGTCACTACACTGAAACCACATTCAACGAGACAGGAGGATGGGAAGTGTATTAAGATCTCTTTAGCTCTGGTGCTACACTCCGGGTGTCTGTGACTAACATCTGAATTCAGCCACATCAACTCCCCTTGGATTCTGCAAAGACTTCTCATGAGTTCACTCGATTGTATGCTGATTGAGAAGTTGCACGGCGGCGCCATGCGAGGGAGAGAGTCGCAGAGCTTCCGAAGGTCCGAAAGACCACGTGCGAAAAGGAAACGTCCATAGCGAAATCAAGCGCTCAAGCTTGCTATATTTGATGCAGACTGAATGGAAATTTCGGATGGAATCGAACTCTGATAGTATGTAGGAGTCTCGGGGCCCCATGGCCCACCAAAAAATCGCCATGACCCAAAAGTGGGTCATATGACCCACGGTTGGGAAACACTGCCCTAGAGTATCCTGACCGAACAGCCGAGCAGTCGGCCATACACTGAGAAAGTCTTGAGCCGCATGATGTATGATGGCCTTATGAGCGAATTCATTCGAATGAATTTTCTTTGAATTTCAGTTTTGGACGTTATTTGCTAGACCCCCAGTGACATTCAGTTCTGACGTCAGCCGCAAAAATAACACCGGATCCGAACTCTACTTTCGCTCGGTTCTGGAGTGAGAGATAGACCGCGCAGATATGCTCGACGCAACTGGACAAATGAATGACTCCAGAGAGAGTTGACCCGTCCTATTCGAAGCCAGGAGAACAACAGGCTGACGAGGGAATTCGGATCGACGGAACGGGAAATTCAACGAGCCGATGAGTTGGTTCTAGGACAAGGCTGTCCTCGCCGACGTCCCAGCTCTACAGAAGGCTGCTAGGGTGCCAAACTTCGGCACCGCTCTTCAAAACCTCAATGCCCTGGCCCGCGGATTCAGGTCGAACGAGGAAGCCGGTCCGAGTGAGCAGAGAACATTATTTGCATACGTAAGAGCCTGCTCGTTCTCGTTCCTTATCACTGGGTGCCGGTGAATGCGCGTCCGATGTTGAACCGGGAATGGACTGACGGACTCGACTGGCTAGATGGCTGGGCGGCGACGAGACGTGTGGAGTAGGAGGACCGAGAGATTCAGGAACTCATGCTGCAGAAAATGAGATGACAGACATTGACCTCTTGGGATCCATAAGATCCATCACAGGAGAACGATTCGAATTACCAGATGGAAGAAGCTGCCGTTGTTTCTTCAACCTTGCCTCATCCGCCTTTCCAGAAGGTTGTCTTCTGCTCGTCGTTTTCCTCCTATTTTTCACAAGCGGCGCTTTGTGCGTCCCCGTCGTTGGCTGGTACCGAGCCTAGCGTCGGAAAATGAGCCAAAGACAGACGCCGGGTCCCTCGAGTGTCGGAAAATTTTGCAATGCAATCTCTCTCATGCCTTCATAAAACGCAATTCTTTCAGTGCACCTTCCTCTCCCACACCCGTATTCGCTGGCCCCTCTATTCCTCCACGTCTCGAGCTCTAGCTCATGAGCGATTCGCGCTCACCGGGGACTCGAAGCTAATTCTTCGTTTCTGCTCGCCTCTGATTTGCATGTCTGGTGGTACTTCGTCCTCCAGGTTCTAGGAGTTTCTGAGAACAAGAACGATACATTCTTGGACGATCTAATATGTCTGGAGTCGCGCTCTAAGACGAGAGGTAGCGAGAGATCCACTTACTTCGAGACCGGGTGGGAAATTGGCGTCTGCGTCGGCTTCTTCATCTTCACTCGCTACGTCCGCGTCGTCGCGTTTCGCCAAAGTTCGCCTGTGAGAAAAACGAGAATCTTTGTAGCGCATGTGAGCCCAAACAACTATCGCGGTTGATAAAATTTCCGTGGGAAGAATAAGACGGAGACTATATCAGCCTTCGGTTCCGAAAATAATCGCACGTGGAAAGCGGCGGAGCGGGAGGGAAAGGTCATAACCTGCTTTGGAAAGTCTTTCCTCGATTTTTTCGGTAAACGTGGACGATCCAGAGGTCTGCGGCGCTCCATCACACAGTCGGAAGCGAAGCGCAGCACACCTAATCCTTAAAGCCTGACCCTGTCCCGCAGGACAGAATCCTCATTTCCCATTTTCATGAAACGAAAACACTCGATAAGACGAGCCCGTCAGGGGCCGGTCCACCCTGTTGGAGCCGCTCCTCACTCGAGCTTGCGCAGTATTGACAACTTCCGGTGATTTTCGAATCCAAAAGCTCATTCGCTCGAATAACGAGTCTCAGTTGCCGCTTCGAGAGCTCATCGAGAAACGCCGAATTCTTTCGCAAACGTCAAATCGAGGAGGAATGTCGTTACGGTCGCCCGAAACCTCCCTAAAAGGAGGAGTCGAGCTGTCGACGAGGCTCCGAATACCGACGGTTGTTTCACGGTTCCCAGGATGCGTGAGGTATTCATGCTACTGGAGCCTAATCTGGATGTTTTTTTTTTCATACACAAGATACGCTCCGTTAGAGCATCATAAGAACAAACAAAGCCACCCGCGGGGCGAGTCGATGGCCACGTCGGAGTGCCGCCCGGGGCGGGCTTCGAATATTTCGGAAAATGCCGCCTCCCAGAGAAGTCGCAAATCTGAAGTGACAGCCACGGACACAACTTGGGGTTCCTAAGAAGTTCACCATGCAGCTTTCTCGATCTGAACTATTGGAGCTTTTTTAGCTCACGGGAGCTCCTGCAGAGTCCTCCGTGTGCACTGATATCCTTTGATGACTCAGGGTTTCAGCAGGAAGAAAGATCTCGGACCTCGCTGCCTGACCACCTGTTGGTGGGTGAATGAAATCCTGAAGTTCTTTCTCAGACATCGGATCCGAATCAGAGCCCAGGCATTCCGGACCATCAGCAGCTCAGGTGCGCCGGCGGTGTGGTGAATAATACCGAAGCTTGTTCTCTTACAATCGTAGTTCGAAAACCATAAATGTATATCAGTATATGATCGCATTGTCTAGCATGATGCGATCCTCCATCGTCAGGCACTGACCCTCCCCGTGGGAAAGCAGGACAACCACCCACGATCAATGTCGCCGGGCAACCAATCCGACACCACCAAATTCATTTCAACAAGGGAGAAGCTCAAGTTAAGAACAGAAGGACTGGCCACCGTCTTATTTTTTCATCTTACGTGAAACGTTTCTCCGAACGAGTCCTTATTAAATGAAGAGCATTGACGTATCAACTTGAATCTCGACGCCCAAACTCATCGTTAACGATTGCGATGAAACTCCTGAATTCCTCTAAATGCACACCCTTGAAAAATACTTCTGCCTGACTACTATCACCTATACTCCGCGAAGAATTTCCGCGACCTGGCAGCTGGACGCTCCGTGATTTTCGTTGCAATGGGAGGTCATCGAGTAGAATAGAGTTGGCCGAATCGCGCCCCGGCTGCCTCCGACGATGCTCATAGGGCGCCGCAGGGTGTCGAAACGTCCTGGTATTAGGGCCGTGAAACGAGCCCGAGGATCAAGTTCGAGGGACTCCCATAAAATCCGTCAAGACATTCGTCCATCATGCTCGGATCGAGAATATGGCGCTATGTCTACGTGTCTCCCGATGGCATCTACTCCCACAGCGGTCCCCCACGTGATCGTTCGTGCGCTGGTTATTGATTCATCCGTTCATTCATCCATTCATTCATTTGTCGGCGGAGTTTCGTCATTCGCAATGGACACAGAATGGTTGCTGGCGAAACCGACAAGAACAGATTCTTGCAGCTTGCTTTGCGTTGTACGTCGACGGCAGCGGCAGCGACGGCGCCGACGACGGCGGCGGCGGTGCATTGGTCGTGGCCAGTGAGCCGTGCTAAGTTTGTTTCCCGTTCTTGCCTCCGTTTTTCCCAGCTTGCAAATGGAGTTCCCTCGCTTGCTCACCACCCGGCAGGCCGCCCGACCGGTCGTTCGGGGTGCCTGCCTGGTAGATTCTTTCCTCCGTCGTCCTCTTCTCCTCCTCCGTCTTTCCACCTTTTCCTTCGTCTCCGTTGGCCGCCCCGCTGCGGTGTCGGTGCTTTCTTCACGGTGGAACTGCTCGCCTCACCCGCGTCCGTCCGTTCGTTCGTTCTTCCGTCCATACGTACGTCATTGCGCTGCCGCCGCGCCGCCGCCGCGCCAGTAGACGCGGAGCATACAACGGGAATGCCGCGCACGTTTCGCCACTTTAGCGTCTTCTTAACGCTGCCACCGAACACCGAATTCTCCTTTTTCCGACTTGCTCTTAGCACCAACTGCAACGGCGGCAACATCCACCGCTGCTTAGGTCTAAGCGGCACCTATTGTCGGATATGGCTGCCTTCCCAACACACGCGTTGACGAACCTGTTCTTCGAACGAATCGACCCACGTTTATCCGAGCGGCCCATTTCAACTGCTGAACCCCTAACCCCTATAACCCCTGTAAGCCCCTCATAGCCATTCAGGGCAGGGGATAGTTGGGGTAGGGAATGATCCATCTTATCAGGTACCTACTGAGACAAACGCAAGCTACTAACTTATGAGTTCCGTTGATCCTCCTCGCGTGCCGTTGGCTTGGACCGTTTTTCTGCAAGTAGGAAAAGTTTCCAGGTAAATCCTAAGCTCATCCGATACCGTGTTCGATGACAACCGCTAAGGACCTGAGAACGGACCCTGTAAAGCTCCGAGTTCTTTTCATGCTCACCTTCGCCACCGGCGAGCTCTGGCCCCTCAACAGGTCGTCGGCGATGTGGTGATCCATGTCGACCAATCGCAAAGCCGTGATATTCGCTCGCGAATGCATAAAATCGTTGAGTTTGGCGACGTGGAAATCCTGCGGGAAGGTCAATGCTCTGTCAGTCAAACCATGTATATATCGCCCTCAACAATGCATGTCCGATGACCGATTTCCGGCGCATCATTCGTATTATTCAAATGATTTATTGCTTCACAGCTAGGGAGTTAGCGGCGGACGGACGGACGAAACGGAGAAAACGGCGGACGGAAGCCGGGAGAGCCAGCGAGCAAGCAAGCAACCAAACCAAGAGGTCTATTCAGCTCTTGGCTCACGAACCAAAAACGCGACCCCGACTGCCCAGTTTTTGCGTCGTTGAATATTAGATCATGTGTTGGGAAGTGCTGATTGGAACTGATGAACGCCAGGATGTCTTGTCGACATCTTGTCCTGCTCTTCAATAGAGGTCCGGTTGTCCTGAGACAAGGACACTTTTTCTCTCGCCCTCAAGAAGCTCGACCATTACTACGCCATGCTCCGAGAATTCGGCGTCTTCAAAGTTCCTCTAGCAGCTACATAGTACGAGGAGGGTGGCGAGCTGAACTTACGAGGGATAGGAAGAAGTAGTTGTAGTTTTCGTTGAGCATTGCGACCTGCATGGCCTGCTTGAGGAACGCTTCGATTTTGCCTTCTTTGTCTTTTTCCCGCTCCTCTTGCTCTAAATCGACGACAATGTTTCGGATGCCTCTCTCTTTGATTTGCCGTAGCAAAGTTCGGAAAGTTTCTCCCTTATCCTTTTTGAAATAATTGACGTCGATTCCATCTTCTTGTAACTCTTGCAGCAGACGTCGCATCTCGATGATGTCTGAAATAGAAAAGTTCGTTGAAGAGAAGCGATCTTGTCACCAACGCGAAGCCGTATTTCAAACATCGGTCTTCCAAGGAGTTTGCTCTCCACTCTCGGCTGAAAGCTCTCACTGGGGATTCAATGGATTGTTGGCTAAGTAGGTAATCGCTGTTGCTCTTGAGTTGCTGAACCTCTTTCGATGTTTTGGGACACGATCTCTTTTGGATTCGCACTGCTCCTATCCAGAAGATCCTGGTTTCCGATCGGCAATGAGACGAGGAAGGCCATTCCCAGGGCTGAGATTGCTTTATCCAGTGGCGGCGACTGCTGCAACCGTGATGGTCGAAGAATTATAACCCGCGAGGGCGACAACAGCAGCCAGCCGAGCCGGCATAGACGACGACGACATGTGTCACCATTCCTCCACGCCGAACAATCGAACCCACGAAAGAACAAACGCGCAGGGCGTCAGTCGGATGGACCGATGAACGGACAGCCTGACTGACTGGCTGACTGGGTGTTCGCCCTCATCATGTTCACCCGGCCAGACTCATTTCAGCGTTGCGGCTTGCCCTCCAAAGAGCAGAATGAGTTCTCTTCGCAATTAGCCCAATGGCCACAAATTAGAACAGCTGCGAACAGAAGCAGCCAATATTCTCTCCAACTTCGATGTCGCTCGCTCCGCTTCCCGATCGTTGGTTTCGAGCTTCGTTCTCCGTCCGGTTCCCCATCTGCGTCGTGCCTCTCGCTTCGAGACAAACTACCGCGACCTTGTTTTTCCGCCTGCAAGCTTCGGGTCAGGGTTTTTGTGGAATTTTTCGGTCTCAGGTGGGCGAATAGGGCAACAGGGGTCCGAAGTTCCGAGCAAACGTAGCGCTTTTGTTCCCATCTTCAGCTCTGGGAGGCGACCACGTGGCGATTGAGCATGAGCTGTACCTGTGCTGCTCAGGGAGCGCTGCGTACTCGTGCAGTTCATCTGCCTTCTGATCCGGATTCGTGAGGATCTTGTGAAACGGAAGTCGCAGGAAAAAATACCTTGTTCTGATCATGCCGATCACAGCGACTATGATTCTCTGCACTGTGCCGAATGTGGAGGTTGGAGTTATCGTTCAAATGTGCTCTTCTCGGTGAAGAAAACTCGAGCGCTCGACATGAGCGATTCTCTAAAAGCAGGCTGAATCGGAATCGAAATCATCGGAGGCATCGAGGAATCGACACTGTGCTCGAAACGCAAGACATAACCAATGGATTGATCAAGTTGGTTTCCGCTCCGACAAGCCTGATGTGGGTCATTGCTCTTGGAACAGCACCGCGGACTCTTGCGTTGGGGACCGGCACGGCGCAGCGAAAGCGATTGACTTAATGTACGAAACTAATCAAGATGATGGTTTCAAAGGCAGTACAAAAGGAAAAAATGTTGAAAAATGTTCCATGTTTTGAGCGCGTCTGCTCCGTACATGTTTTGATTAAAGACCCAGACAGACGGAGCACGAGTAACAGAGAAAGATGGGGCTTAGCGACGACGAAGACGACGGAAACCAAAAGACACACGAGAAGAGCAAAGGCAGGAGCAGCGAGTAAGGAGTTCCATTGTGGCTCGTCTGGAATCTCGGGACAAACGTCAGTGGTGGCTGCCCTAAGGGCGAGGGGAGGGTGTGGGCGTTCTCACTAACCGTCGTCGCTCTCGTAGATGAGAGCTATGTTTTTCCATTTCCAGTACTCCATGAGCGCCGTCTGGGCCTCGGCAATCTGCACGGGGTCGGGGAAAAGATTGAGTGAGTGCTCATCGTCCACCAGAGAGGGGTCCCAGCGGAACTCGATGTGAGGGATGTCGAACGTCCTCGCCATGGAGCTCACGTGAAGCGACGACACCGGCGATGTCGGCCCGAAAACGACGTTCACGTTCGATTGCATCAGCGAGCACACTGGAACGATGTTGGTTATGATTTTCTCGTGGCTGGCCACTAGTGACAGTATGTTGCAGTGATGATGACATTTTTCGTTCGATTACGCTAACGGTTTTGGAAGCGCTCCGCCTTCAAAGTCAGTGAAGCGGCAAAGGCAAAGACCAATAGTGGCTCAAAAAGGGTGGCTATTGGACTCACTGCTCTGAATGGCTTCCAGTATGTCGTCGTTTTGAATCACTTTCGAAACGGCCTTGAGATTCGGATCCACCAACTTCGATGCGATGTAATGGAAATGCTTCGCCAAGTCTTGTTGCTCGACGATTATTCCTGCAAAAAATCAACAGACGTTTAATGAGAGAATGGGAACAAGAAAAAATCCAAGGGAAAAACTCCCGGTATCATTATTGCATAGATGATGTCTGCGAAACTGCGCGAAACGAATTTGTGTTTTTGCACGGCAAAAATTGACACTACGACTCGAAAGAAAATTACTCGAGAATCATCAATTACGCAAGCTATTTTCGAAAACATACCAAACCGGCTCGGAGAAGAAAGCGCTCCGGAACCTTGAATTTGAGCCCGATCGAAACTCCGAGTTGACTTCTTCAACCGCGTCCAACCCCTCCATCATCGAGATGGACCCGTCAGTTTACATATTGGGATCTCACTCACGTATTCTGTCACGCATCGGAAATCAAATGATTTCCTTCCGTCGCGTCGCTCTGATCTTTCGGGCTGAGAATATTCGAAACCAAGCCCAATCAGTCACTGATGGTCTCAGAGGAAGATGGAAATAATGAACGAGCACGGAGCACAACAACCACTGCGGGAAATACCGGCGAGGCGTGGCTCAAAGCAATAAGTTGCCCAGCAACCCGATCCGAGTAGATCTGCTTTCTGCTCATTCGGGGTGAATCAACGAGCCTACCGATTCGCCGAACGAAGTCGAACGTTGAGGGGACCGAGGAACACTAGCTTTAGTGAACCAACGACGGGACTGATCAGTTCATCATTGTACGACGCACAATCCTGGCTCCTCCAGGACGTCCCATCAACCCGGCAGCTCGGATCTCTCGACCTGGTCATGAATGTTTGAATCCTTTCTCTTATTTGCATGCCTCAGGAGGCTTGAAGATACTGGGAATTCGTCCAAGTTGGAGACCGGTCCCTGTTTTGATGAAAGCAATAGGATCGAATCACTCAATTTTCTGCAGAATTTCACTGAAGGAGCAAGTAAGCGATTCAAAGTCTCCGTGACGCAACGCTTCTGGGAAAAATTGAGAACCATTCCCTTCGAACGAGGAATGATTCCTCGGCGGCAACTCTGGCTCGTTGACGTCCGAGGCACTGCGGCTCCCACCGGAGCCTCCGAGTGCGGGCGTCCCTTCGCGAGACTTCTGTGGGAACTCTGCGTTCTCAACCCCGGTCCGAGGCTCGTCCTGTTCCGAGGCCGCAAAACAAAAAGGAGCGGCGCCTTTCATTCTCTCGCAACAGTTTTGTTTCCTGTCTTCACGATTTGTGTCTGACAAATTAGCAAAACATCATTCGTATTCATAGAGCGGCGCAAAGCCGAGCCCGTAACTCGCTTTCCCTCATTCCGTCCTCAGTGGCATCCTCGTGCTCTGGCTCAACATATTTCGTCATGGGTTGAAGATGGTCTTCAGAATTGTTAGGCGGTAGCTGGTCTCTGTTTGGACGGAATGGAGTTCCTACCTCAATCGTTTGGGTTGCGTTTCTCCTGTTTTCTATTCGAATCAAGAAATATGCGCATATAGTAGAGGCGGCTCACTTCAGTGCCCTCGCTGCGTTTGGAACTTCCGCGCGACCGGACTCGAATGTCATCTTACTCTCCGCAGGTCTTTCTATCATCGTTCCTCTTCGAAATTTCATTGCGCTGTCCGAGCATATTGATTTCTCGGTGCGCAGCGACCGGACTCCTGCTTAATTCCAGCCCATGGGTCTTCCTCATACACGCGGTCTGCCCTTGCCGCGTTTGCTCGAGTTCGATTGTGTCCGGGAAGGCTTCCGAGCAGTTGGTTGTCGCACTTTGCGCTGTTTCCAGGAAATGAGAAGCGTGATCTGCCTCCGAATATCCTCCGTCCCGACCGATCGTCTTTTGCGAGGTTGGTATCCACTAGCGATGAGTTCCCCGTCTCAAGAGCGATTCCAAAGCCGTGGGACATGAGCTCGTTGCAGACTCCTCTTCTTCGGGACCTTTGTCCTGTACATATCCTTCCAATGGACTCCTCCCATCGATCAATGAATGAATCTGTTCATCATGCATCGACTGGATGGAAACGGAAAGGCTCCTGAACAGGTGTGTCCGACGGACTTCCTCTCGCGACACTCGATGAAATCAATTGGAATACCCTATTTCGTATCCACTGATATATGCCGTCCGTCCATAGATTGCTCGCTACTTCAAGGAAGAACGGCATTTTGAACGTTTCTAGAATCGGAATTGAAAATCGTCATCCTCGAACGTCAAGTCTCTCGAAGGGATCTCTCTTCAGAACTCGTGAGGAAGGAATCTCACGCGTGCGAATCTTGCTGGCAGTACGAGGAAACTCCGCTCTTGTCGTCGTCGTCGACGACGGAGCTACGAAACTCGTTATTGACAGAAACGGCGGCACCGCCTGTCTCAATCTCTAAGCCTCATTAGCTCCTGCGCGAGAGAATGTATCGTTCGTTCGCCTCCCCTTGTCGCTCGCTCGCCCTCTCGCTTGCTTCCCGCCTATCACTGATTCAATCTCCGATATTCCATTTCGACTGGGACTGATCCAGTGAGTTAATGGCTGACAGACTCAGCAAATCCGTGATGGAAATTCTAAAGATTGCGTCGACAGCGAATCTAGAATTCAAAGGACCAAGATACGAGTCCGGAGTTCGCATTTCCAGCCGAGCCGAGAGTTTCAGATGACAACGGACAGCGCTAACCGCCAGCGTCATCGGAGATACGACAAGGCTGTACAGCAGGAGACGCGTTCCTATATTCATCCATCAATCCATGTCGCGAGGCAGAAATATGAGAGCGTGGGGTGTGAAAGTTCCCCCGTGAGAAACGCGACGAAATACGGTGGGCCCAGCACAATAGGCTTCGCCCAATCACCGTGAAGTTTGAGCGGATCGGCGTTATCTTTCAGCGAAGCCGAACGGGACCGAGTGGGATGGAATCGGCGTTTTTGAAAGTGAAATTCGAGAAGGGATTTAGCGAGCCGCCCACGCTGGAGCTTGGAGCTCAAGTTCCTGGTCGGAAATCGCTTTGTGACCTCCAACGATTTCCCAACGGCTTAACGGGCATGGCTCCACAACTCGGGAACGTTCAGGTCAGAGTTCCTCGCCTGTTTTGTCGACGTCCACTGAGAAGAAAACGCTTCATTCCATCTGGGCCTCGGAAATCTTTAGACCGGGAAATTTTCCCTCCGCGAATCTTTCCCGCACTGGAATCACGGTCACTGGGTTCCAGCTCGCTGTTATGAACAGGGAACTTCACCAACGCCGCAAAGGAGTAAAACTGAGGAGATAGGGTGAGCTGTGAGCGGAGTCGAAGATGAAACTTTCAGCTCGGCAGCAGCTGCCGCAGCGCATATAGTGGCGTGTGTACGTTGTTGTTGGTGGTGGTTGGTCGGTATGCCGCTTGGCTCTGAGTTCCTCTGTGATCCCCTGAGTGAGCGACGAGTTGAGTCAGGAGGCCGACGATTCTTCCTTCGATCATGTCGGCTTTATGCAGTTCACGGCGGAGGAGCGACTCCTGCGTCGGTCCGATCAGACCTCCCGTCTGCCCGTCCGTCCGTTGGTTCGTTCGAGCAACCCACCGACCGTCGATCCGCCGTCGACGACTTATTTGAGCCTGTTGGGAAAGAAGAGCGCCTGCCTGTGTTGGTAAATTTTTCACCCAGTGTGGATCTGCGACGACTCGAAGGCGACAGTGCCAGCCGTCGGAGTCGTCTGGCAAAACTTTGTCCATTCAGTTCCCCTTCCCTCCACTTCGCTCCGCTCTTTTCTGTGTGTCTGTCTGTGAACCAGGATGTTCGTGTGGGTCGAGGTCATGCCCGACGCCCGCCTGCGAGCTCGCCAAATCGCTTCAGCTTCCTCGCTAGCTCGTCCAGCGAGTCCTTGTCACTGCCATACTTGGCCTCCCCGAGCTTGTCCCGACCTAACAACAGAGTTACCTTTGCGTGTTGAAATTTGCCTCGGCGTGCTCCAAGAGATCCTTATAGGGAGCCCTCGGGGGCAATCTCGAGACACCGGGCACTTCAGCCCATGAGCTGCGTAAAACCAATGTGCCCAAGACCATTGCGCAATGCTGTTGACTCACAGCATTGTTGGCTGATATCACCGCTTTCCCGATTTCTGACAGAACGCTTTGGAGTATTTTCAGCCAAATATGTAGGTGTCCCATATGATCATGGATAACTAGCCCATCTTGGGACTCATTCTTGAAAATGTGAGATTTCGGCACCGGACACCATCGAAGAAATTCAAAACTCTCGTGTGTTCGGGAGTTCGGAGGTCAGATAGCCGGGTGAATAGAGCCCAGGACAGTAGAAGTCGGATCAGCGATTTCTCGGTACATCCGTTCCCTTCTAGCTATAGTGAATACCTATGAACCTCAGGTATTCCGTACATGATCTTCCCTCTCCGATTATATGCGATATGCGTCCCCAGAATGTACAGGTGTGCTAATTCCAAATCCACAGTTGGGAAACATGTTGCGTTCACAAGGCTCCAGGCCCGATCCAAGCCCCGTGAGGTCCACGCTGGCTCCTTCCCCTTCATCTCTTGATTGAGCGTACGCTCGGTGCATAGTAAATTTTTGAGTGACATCTCGGACGAATCTGACAAGTGCTCAGTCTGACAAGTACGAATGCTTCATCTGCTCTTTGAATAGGATAGTAGAGATGCAAGTTTCGCTTTTCGTGTGGATAGAGCCGCCTTGAGATTTTCATCTGGCACATGGCGCTCCACAAAGAAATTCCAGTCCGGCGGTTCTCCTCAACCATCCACGGTTCATTACAGAACGATTATTTCTACCGCAAGGAATCATTGGGATGTTTCAGGGGGAGGCTATCTTCTGGATTTGATTCGCTCGACGTGTCTAATATCACCGAAGCAGTTCGAGTCATGAAGGTTCAGCTGTGGAGATTCATGTTCCGCAGTCAAATCCGACGATAAGGTTAACGAAGAGGTTTCCTGGCGTCCGACTGCCGCTCTTTCCTGGAGAACGCTCACGATTTTCCAGTCGAGCGATGAGTTTTCCGTAAGGGCTTGTGAGCATTTGCGGTGAATATCATGCCATTCCGAGCCGGCTGCGGCCGATGCCGACGAAAGCCTCTTTCGCGGAGCATGCTATTTGACGTGAACACTGTCAACTGCAGACTCAAAGCTTTTTCTCGGGGAAAATCTTGAGCACCTATCATCAGCTCAAACTACCCTGATTGTGCACCACTTCAACTCCTCTACGAAACTTGGGATTCTCGCCTTTATCGGGAACTCCCTTCTCCATATCGATCGGTTCATTGCGTTTCGAACCTGCGAGTTTTTTTCCCTTTAAATCAGGAGCTAATTCGAAGCACGAGCCCTCGCCCATTTTTCAAATATCAGAAGGTTGACACTTCGTTTCCCACAGAATCACACTACATTAATGCAGAACCTAGGACTCGGTGCCTTGTAGCACTCACCAATGGTGCCGACATCTTTGGGCGCGCGGCTTGACTGCGCCGAACTGGTTCCGATGCTCAAGCCCAAGCAAATGATCACCCGAAACATCATCACTGGTAGCATACTCGGGTAGACGGCCACGTTGAGCTTCACCATCACGCACAGATCGCCGCCACTGCACTCAAGTGGAGCGACAGTTTTTCACACCTCGAGGAGCCGCAGCATGGTCCTTTATTGATTCCGATACACACGCCGTGCCTAAGCCCGTGTGCCTACTACTCGTGAGGTGACTGTCCGAAAGGGTCGCTCGACAGTTTTAGAATAGCTGGCTGGCTGACTGGCCAGCTCGCTTGCTTTCTCGCTCGCTGATGCCACTATGGCCGCTCGCTGTGGGCCCTGTTGAGACGCTCGGGAAAAGAAGAGATCGGGTGCGGAATGACTCGTCTCACTCACTCGCTAGCTCGCTTGTCCGCTCAGTCAGACTGTTGGCCAGTCGCCTTGTGAGTCGCCCGCTTCTATCGCGTGTCCGTGCTCTAGGTTCGAGAGACCATCAGTTGCTCGGTCGAAGCGTCCATGGCCTCCACTAACTAGACGGAAGGCGTCCGCCTCGCGGAATCAGTCGCCGTCCGCCGGGGCAACCTATAGCGGTTTGTCAGCGATTTCCTCGGCTGAGAGCTGCTCTGGAGCTATCCCACCTGGAGAGACTATCAGTCGTTCTTTCTCATTGTATTTCGGCTCTCTAATGGAAGAATTTCGACCTGAAAGCAGTGATGTCCACTTGGCGACTTCTCGGGAGGGCGATCGCCTTCGTTGTTCCTTCCCCATGAGGGCAGCTCTGTTCCTCACTCACAATCAGTGAACAAGACATACAGCCAACATTAAGCTCAGAGCTGAGATGACGAATTTGACACTCAAGAAACTGACAAAAACAAGACGACACTGACAAGGAACTCTCCAATGGGTACCGTTGATTGCGAGATTCAGTACATATCGGGTTCGTTATCAGCATAGTTCTTTATCTGCTCACTCTTCGTCTTCATGCGACCTCACTATGCCGGAAATTCGTTCTCTGATACATCTGCGATCTTTGTACTCAAGGGAAGTTTCCGGCAAAGCATTCAGACGTTAGGAGACTGCAGCGTCCCGACATTGGAACAACCATTTCGGGTTTGCAGAGGCATCTGATTCTACTTACCGTGTTGCTCGTCATTCCGGTTCCAGGAGATTCTGGCACACGCTCTCATGGATACTCCAGGATTCGCTATATTTCCATCCTTCCGATGGGTGAATATCCCGAAACTGGCGGACGTCGCAGTCACCGTGACCTTCCTGATTCCACGTGCCGACGGAGGACCTGAATTTTGAAGAGCTCGTTGGTGGAAGTTTGCTTTCGTCGAAGTTCCTATTTTTCCCACGCGATTGTCTGAAACAGCACGAAAGCGCTACGGGAGGAGAGCATGAACTGAAAAGGAAACTTTGACGAGCGAGATCTTCCCTCTATAAGGAATGCATTGCATAATGAAAATGCGTTTAGCCTAAGTGCTGCTCCCTCTCCACACAGAAACAATTCATGCTAGAGCTCAGCGAGTCGAGGCGAGAATTCAAATCTCATTTCAAGAGTCTCCGGATTAATATCGAGTTCAAAAGCGGCGCTAAGCATTGAATACGGCTCTGCGATCGTCAATTTAGAGAGCAGACGCCGTCCCGAATTCTGTGAGACTTCGTGCCGCGCGAATGTCTTAGGAGGCGTGGACAGCCACCGCCTCTCTGAGAACTTCGAAAGAGGGATTCTCCGAGGTCAATTTGACTAATAGCTGCAGCGAACGATTAATGAGCCGGGCTTAGAGAATATGGAGTTGGGGAAGGCCGACCTTGGATAGCCGTTCCTAGGTTACTATTATGAGGGAACGATCACAACCGTTACCATCAATGTTGAAAATCAACGGAAAATTCCAATCAGTCGCGGGAACTTGAGAAGCGACAGGGAGTGGTCACGTGGTGGTCATTGACCTCATGGCGATTCTTAATGGAATCCAAGCATCCTGGAGGCGACTAGGGATCATGTTCAAGTGCAGCGACACCAAACAGATCACAATCCAAGGTTCCCGTCGAACAAACTTCAAAATCTGTCCAGGCTCGAAGAGTTGCCGGAAGTTGATCGGTATCAAACATGGGGCGCCCTATGATCATGAAAAGGGTCTTTGTTGGTCCGTGAGATCACTCACCATGAAACTGGAGGTCCGCGAGACCCGAGAGGTTGCCACCGGCTACCCCAGTCGTCAATTCTACTTATCGTTCATCCTCTGGAAGTTCGCACCAATGGTAGCAGGACTCCACTGCGAGTGTAAACCAAGCATGAATGCAGCTGAGGGCTACAGGACCCAAGCACGGAGGAAGAATGGCTACTAAACATGAGCCAGGAGTAAGTGTGTGACCGACTTGCTAAACAGACTTGCGGCTAATGTACAGCACAGTGGCCGGCTATTTGGCGTAATCCGCGGCACAAAGTCATTTTTTCGATGCCATTGGCCAGTCAGCCCGCCGTCCAACCGGCGAGCACTCAGCCTATCCCTAACCCAACTACCTCCGTCATCCTAATCCTGACGAATGCAGGCACCGCATAACTTTGCTTGCTCTCCTGCTTGCTTGCTGGCTTGCCTGCCTGCCGGCTTGTCTGCTCGTCGAGCGAGCGGGTAACGTTTATTTTTGCTTTTTTTTGTCCGCCTCCACTCACCCAATGCCCATTTTGTGCCTGAGACCAGAACTCATCCTTGGACGTCTTCTGGTCTACTCAGTTGATAAGACGGAGGGGATCGGAGAAGGAAACGTTCCTGGTCTCGCTGATTCCTCCCGACGTTTCCGACAGGGAGTTAGTCTCATCGTTGAGCGAGAATGAACGCCGAACCGTATGGAAGACTCCCGGGAAAACTGAACATATCATTTGGACGAGACAACTGGAGAGTTGCCGTTTGGAGAACAGGAAACCCAGTTTCATCTGGGAACCGGGAGTATCCTGGTTGCCATCGACTCCGACGTCGGCGTCGGAGAACACTGTTATACGCCCGCCGTCCGTGTCTAGTTTTCAGTCTCGTCGTAAGAGTTCCTTGGGAGACTTCAGAGAAACGGCTGCGGTATCGGTGCCGCTAAGGGAGATGGGGCCGTGTCGAGGACAGCCGTCCACATCATGTAAGAACAGCCGTGGTTTTTATTCCAACAGGCGTTAATGGCGCGATGAAGGGTTCTTGCGAGGACGGAAGGAGAGACACTGTCGACGGTGATGGAAAGCTGCAATGGTTGAATCTCTGTCCGGTTCCGCCGGTTTTTCCCAGTTTGCTTGCCGCAATAGATCAGCTGTCTAGAGGGGCAGCTGAACCTGGGTCGATGACCCAAATCCCGAGTGGATCCCCGAAGACGTTGGCTGAGCTGGGTTTCGGTATTTCTTCATGTTCATCCGGGAAAGTTTTCTCTGGCAGTTTTAGATCTCCAAACCCGGTCAAGAATCAAGCTTTTCGGGAGTTTCGCCAAATAACATCAATCGGAAAAGAAGGTCCGCTCAACTCAAATCGAATCGTGGATCGAAATCACTTCGTAGAGAAGTCAGCATTGTTGCCGCGGTTGTGATGTAGTTCTCTGGAGAAATGTGTGAAATGTTCGGCGCACGTGGGACGAACAGCTATCGATCGAAACGAGCATCTTCTGCTCGTGCTTGGTTCCCGTGTTCGGACAAAGTCGAAGCAGCTCATCCATTAGCTCATTCACAGCTCGAAAAAGTGAGACAAAGATTCACAAGCCGTCACTTCAACTGCCTGGAAGCTCTTCCTCGCTCTTGAAGATTCTCCCAACTCAGATTTCGGTTGTTCGTCAGTGGGACTTGAGTGACTCTGAGAGAAATCCACTTACAGCACTTCTGAAGCGCTTCATCCCTCGCGAGACCGTACAACCGAATCGAATCTCAACAGCGTGCTGACTCGCACACCAAGCGACGGAGGCCCGATCGGCCGGGTGCGACTTTTCCAGCGGGACGAAAATCCGTCTTACGCGGCGTTTCGAATTCCGAAGAGTCGATCAGGCTTTAAATGTTAATTGTGAACTCCGTTGGGCGGAAAGCCATTTGCTCGACAGAACAGCGGCGCTCGTGCGATACGCGGGGTGACCTCAGAGGGTGCATCCATCGATGATCAGATGGATAGCAAACAGCGGCGTAACCCGAACTGACGGCTCTCGGTGGAAACTTGGAGCCACCCAGCGCTGCGGTTTCGGGCTCGTAACACGCAGGCAACAGAAACTCCAGACGGTGATGGATTTTCATTACAACTCAAGCGAATAATCGATCGCGGTAGTACGTACGCCGGAATTCGATCAAACGTAACCTTAAATTTGAATTCTCGCGAGTTGACCGTGCTGCCAGCGCCGATATCCATGAATCATGGTCCACGTTGATCTCGCATTCGATTAGGATATCGTCATAGCTTCTCCTTGAAAATCTGATGCCGATTGCTGGACGCCGAAATTATGTTCATCGATTCCCTTGCCACTGATCAACCAACTTACGAAGTTTGAGTGATTGTTTATGGAATATTTGCAGTTTCACTTGAATCCTAGATATTCCTGAATTCGAGTCTTTCGCCTTGTTTGCTAAAAACGCTCAGCTGCCAGCCACCCTCATGTTCTGATATCCAATGCGTCGACGCCGCACGTTGTGAGCTCTGCTAGATCCGGGCATCTACCTTTGACAAATCCCTCCAGGCCACGCCTTCCGCCAGCAGCGGACCCCCGGTGCCCAGCGCTTTGTTTGGAAATCCGCGCCACCCTCGCGCGATATGCTAGATCAGCGGAAAAACGTTGAGATCTTGGACAATGCAAACCGCGCAGAAAATATTACGTAGCTCGAGCCACGAGCCGGAAGTCACAGCGTCTGATCATTCAATCGATTCGTTGACGCATTGTTGCTGGAATCGAAGTCTATCAGAATCTGTATATGCGCTCCCCAAAGCTAGGAATGTTCCAGTTGTTCTCGCCCCCTTCAATAGTCCACAGCATTCTTCGATTGATCTTATCTAGTCCGGCGCGGCACAAAAGATTGAGTCCGCTCGAAGGAGGTGGAAGATCTGTCGCTTCATGGAAAAGAAGTTACCTTGATGAGGTCTTTAAATTTGCATCAGCAGATGGAACAATGAAGAGGATCTTTTTCAGGGTCCTCTTTCGTTGCTTGATGAAGCTTTCATAAACGGCAGAGAGGGGCAACTCGAATGCCACTGCGCTCCCCGGAACCACTCGGTACGCGACGAATCATTGCAGTTGGAACGAAGTTTTCAAGGAACAATATCAAGCTTTTGATTCATTCCTTCCATCCTGGAGAACGTTTGGAATCGTGCGTCGTCGAGACGGAGATTCAAAATGAGTGAACAACGCTGGGCTTGGGGAGTTCCACAGTCCGAGGAGACCAACAGTATCGCTTGACGCGTGAAACGATTCGAAACTGAGAGTGCCAAATAGCATGGGCCATTTCAACGTCTAGCACCTATGTCGCTGTGACTGGATCCCCAGGGTTTCCTCAAGCCTGACAGGGAGCAGAAGGGCCCTGGTGGCTACGATAACGCAGTTTCGAGAGCCCCGAAGAGGCCTCTGCAGTTCTCAGATTGGCTACGAAAGTCGTCGAAAATCAATGGGGAAAACCTTCAAGCCGCTGCTCGCCATGTGTCGCACCAACCAACCGAGCGAGCGACGACGGCTTCACCATTCACCCGATCACCGAGCAAGCTCACATTTTCGTCTTTTGAAAGCATGGATCACGTCCGTGACATCCGATTCACCTTGAGGAAGGCTGGGAATCTTTCGATTGGTAAACAAAGTTCGATCCATCATGTTTAATGCAAGGATTTTGACTTTTCATCTGGAGTCTCGTGGCTTGGAAGTTTGCTCTTCCTGTGAGACAACATTCCAGTCCCGTTTGATTGGTTCTGTTTTCGTCCCTTTGTCGTTGGAATTTTCCTATATTGGTACAGAAGAAACACTGGCTGAGAGGAGAGTCACGACGACGACGACGGAGAGAGCGAAAAAAAATCAGCTCAAGTCCATTTCGTCAAGGCATTGATTTATCGGAAACGCTTAAAATTTGCGAGAGCGATCGGGAAAGCTCGGCGAGATCGGAAGTGTCCACACCATCGGGAAAACTTTAGCAACGGCGGCGACGACGCGACGTCGACAATAATGATTGAGGGTTCCGCGGGTAACCGAGAACCTCAAGCGACTGATTCACTCGCCCGGTTGCTACGTGCCCCGGACTCGCTCCAGCCACTAAATAGTGAAGAACTGTTACTATGTTCGGAACTTTGTCGAAATCGAACAGGTCACGTGCGCGTGAGACTTATCCAGCAATTTCCACCTTCGCGCCGCAGGTAGACAGAGTTTGAAGCGAGTCCTCGTGCGTCTGTCTGTTTTCATTGGACACTTGCGGTTTGTGGGTTTGTTTTCATTGCGATCCTTCTGCCTTCGATTCCCTTCGTGAAGGAGCTTTGTTCTGCTGAGAGGATGACCTTTTCCAGCCGGGCTTCCGGCACACGAGCTGCATTGCGCGGTGGATCGAATCCTCCTGCCCACGCCTTCCAAGTCTCTGAAGACTCGGCATCTGAAATTCTTCGTTCGTCGCTGGCGTGGCTATTCCGCGTGTTAGGTGTGACCGAATTCCCGGATGGCGAGGAATCGGGACGGAGGATGGGAACTCGGCAACAATTCAGTTGTCATAGTTCCCATCCCCGTCTGAAGGTTCCCGACAGAAAACAATTTGGCTTGGCTCGTGGGTTCGTTAGCTGTCTGGCAGGTCATCGTTGTCGGCCGGCGCGGCGTCGACGACGAGCCGGCCAGCTAGCGGTGCCGTTCCGTGAGCAAGTCCGGCATTGCATCGTAGCAAACGTCGAACTCGTGTTCCCAAGCCTTTGTTGCGGGGCTGGACTCGCTCGGAATGGTCGGCCGGCCGGCCGACTAGCGAACGAGTTGCCTGTCGGCCGAGGGCTGGGCGAGGCGGCTGAGTCGGAGGACTGGCTGGCTGGCCGCTATCTCAAAGACAGATAATGGAAGTTTCTCTCAATTAACAAACTTTTTGCGCGGGCAGCGTCAAAAGACTCCCGTATCGACCGCTAAGGGGCAACTAACAAAGCTACTCGGCTTGTACTTTACCGCGTATGAATATCAATAATGACGACGACGACGGCGCCTGTAAATTCCTAGATTGTATGCGTCGTTCTATTCGTTCCTAGGCCGCTGGCTCGTTCGAGAGCAGATAGCTTCAGTTCGATCGCATAGTCGGGTTATTCAGGGAACGCTCATTATATTCCACGATTCGGGACTTTATGGAAGTTAGAACAAAAACTTGAAACGGAACGCGCCCGAATCGAATGGGATTCGATTTCGTGTGTATGTAGGCAGGGCTCTCGGTTCCCTGGAAGCCATTAAGCTGGAAATATTTTCGTCAACAGCAGGAAAAGCCGATATCCTTATCGCGACAACTCGAGGAGAGCAGCCGGCTTGCAGCACGATGAGCCTAGTCCATCATCGTTACCGTCGTCTTCTTGATGAGACTTTTGAGAACGTCCTAGAGGAGGAAGCGACGGCCCGCTCTTCGGCTTCACGCAAGCGGGCGCTTGGAGAGGAACAGGAGAGAAACCTCCAAAGAAGACTCGAAGAGACTGGAGCACTCGGTCCGGCAAGCACCCTGCCAGCGAGCGGGGGGACGGACGGACGGACGGGCGCCCGGGTAAGCAGGGAAGCACACAGAAGGTCTCCCGAGATGCCTCTTCAGAGACAATGTAAATTGGAATGGATAACTCAACGACGAGATGTCGACATCAGACAGAGCTCTTCGTTCATTCACTCAGCCGACTATCCACCGACGGGTGGACTGCAACCTCTGGTAATGCCGTTGGCGAGATAGATAGATGGTTAAACTGACAGAAGAAGTCGAAAGCTCAGCGAGCAGATTGCGGCTAGAAGAAAGATCTGAACAGTCAAGCAATCCAAACAGGGATCGGTAGAGAATGCTGGATTTCGAAACCACGCGATAATTCCGAACTCAGGGTGAGTGGTCATTCATATCGATATCTAATCCGACCGGAAACATCTGCAGAGGACGTTCCGAGTGAATGTGTCTGAGGGGCTCTACGTCACAAACAACTAGAAGCAGGAAGCAGGCCCTGATAAGGAAAAATTGTCAGCCATCGGAAGGTTCTGTACAGGCTGAAAAGGTGGCTATCGTTTCGAATGATGGCTAGGAGTCAAGGTTCTGCAATACGTCATGGCGACCGGAGGGGCTCAACCCAAAGGCGGAAGTCGAGTCCAAGCGGACTTCATTTCGGCTCGGACATTAGTTGACTCCCTAAGCGTTTAGTGCAATCGCAGTCAATCTTTCAGAGGCAACCGAGTTCCGAGTCGACAACTTCGTTCTCTTCGCGAATTGGTTTTAGTACATACACCTCGAAAAGCTTGCAGTCTTGGGTTGAAGTCGTGGTACGTCCACGTCGCAAGCCTACCTCGTCCTTTCTGGTTCAGCATGTTCACACTCCGGGTCTTCGAAATTCTCTTTCCGTAGATTCGTTAGTGCGAACGCACCACGGACCAAGAATTGAGGGCTTCGCCGGAGCGATTTCCTCTAAACGTTCTCTGCGATTTTCTCCGGAATTCGAGGGTTATAATCGGAGCTTCGTTGCTCTAGGTCGTCAAATGACCGTTACGCGAGTCCTTGCGAAACGAAAACAGCTTCCCAATACAGCTTCATGAAACTTCTATGGCCATTCAGGAAATAGACTTCACGCAGTGGCACTCTGGTAAATATTAGCTATGATAACTCTTTCAAAGATCGAGCGAGTCGCAAACGACGACGGGACGGGACGAAGCGTGACCGCGGTGGAGTTTGCTTCAACTTTTGCGTCGATTCGTCGCGTGGACTTTGCTGTTCTTGTTATCCGATTTACATGCTGCCCTGCTGAATGAGGATTAGACGCGCTGGCCCGTAAAGGATTTCGTCAGGTGGCGAGAGAGGGCGGTGGACGCCCATCTATCCACAGAGGCGCGTCGAATACATTTGAACAGAAAAGAGGAGAAGTCGCTACCATCGCATTGGAAACTAGTTACTTTTGGCAGCTGTTCCTCGTCTTCTTTGAAGCCTTTGCGTCTCGATCGGCAGGCGTCGTTTTGCCCTTCCCGTCGCGACCCGATCCCTCTCCTCTGCTTGCTATTTTGACATTCGTTACGACTACATGCGTCAGATAAATTCCAACCGAAGCTCCTGCGTCAATCGGGTCGTCTGTCCGTTTGTCTCTCCTCTCGGCAAACGCCTGTTTCCATATGCGGAGGTTTCCGAGGGGAATTTCATTTTGCCAAAAGCATGTCAGGATTTGAAGCTCGACCGTTCTCTGCGACTCTCGTTGCGCAGTTTGTATCGACTCCGATGTTGCCGTCCTTGTGCTCGTCGTCCTTGTCGAGGTCGTCGTCGTCGTTGTTGCTCCGTCTTCCGACCCTGGCCCTCGGTTCCATTTGGTTTCAGCCTCGCCGGTAACAGACACCCAGCGCCTAATGAATCTCTGCAGCAGACCCCGCGAGTTTGGTCTTATCAGGTCCGAGGGGAGAAAAATTAAAATTCATCACAAAAAGACAAAAATAAAGGAACAAACTCAAAACTGGAAACAATGTTCCCGCCGTCATGAGCTCCGAGCACGGACACCTCGAGCTCGCCGGGTCCGGTGCCGCCCCGCACGCGAATGAGCCCAAGTGAAGCTTTCGCACGACCGAGAGGGTCTTCAGGCGACTTCCTACGCACCGTGGGTTTTTGTTCCCGGCCACAGAACGTTCCATTGGAGTCTCGAGATTCTCTGTTCGCTTTTGTTTCCGTTTCCAAGCTCGTGTTTCTATGCCGCTCGTCTGCGGCCGCGGTCGTGTCGTGTCCTTGCAGAAAGTGAAAGCTGGCCGGTAGGAACTCAGAGCCCGGACAGGGCAACAAGTCGAAGTCGGAGTGTTCTCGTTCGGAGTCTCTGACTCTAAGCGAGTAGTTGCTTCGGTACATTCACATTGCAGATTGTCTTCGTGTATCGGTCGCTTGCGAGCTCGAATCCCGTTTCTCTGCCATTTTATCCATGGAGTCCTTTGGAGATTGCTCGACTCCCTCCAAAGAAGAGGACGCTCCTCGACCAGCACGGTGTTGCTCAGCAAAGCTCCCACTGAACGAAATGCCCGCGCAATTCACGCGAGCGCTGCGGACAAGAAGCCGAGCAAAAGAACCACCGAGCCGCTACTCCAAATAAGAGACCCGGGAAGGACTATTCATATACCTATGTAGTATTCATCCCTTTCTTGCCTGCTTGCTTAAGCTCGCCCTCCATCTCGCTGGTCGGTAATAGTTTCCTGAGCTTAAGCGCAAAGGCTGACCACAGTCGAGCCTGGCCAGAGGTGCAACTAATCCCTTCGCCTACTCTTCTGCAAGTAGTCCAGCTCACCGTTCCGATGTTTAGCCGGCCTCATAGCGAACCGAGAATCATGTGATGCTCAAGCTATCTCCATTTCCACACACATTAATTGGGTGCCACAATCGCTTGTTTCTCGGGGTGATGATACTTTTGGGTTTGGCGGATCCAGATCAGCTGAGCCGGTTGAAAGAGCTCAAGAAGACTTGGAACGAGCAATTTGTCTCTCTCGATCAACTTTTAACTTGAGCGCGAAGCCTTTTCAGGAACGACGTCTACTCTATTGCACGATGACGCCCCGACCGACACATCACTCCTGAATAGTCAACCAGGCCAACGACAAACTCGCGCCTGGTTGGCTGCGGCTAGGCTAAGCGGCTAGTTTGCCAGCCGAGAGCAGACTAGGATGCTCGGCACATCGGTCTTCTTACGAGTCACGCCAAAATTCACAGGGACGAAAGAAGATTATTCGAACGGAAAAACGTATCCTTCCAGAACAATCGAACCTGTATGTCGGATACGTATCGAGGGAAATTACGCAAAGTGACAGGAGAACTGATGAGTTGACCAAAGACCGTCCGCGGTTAGAGGCTGTTTGTTGCTGATGCGGCATGGAGTGTATCGAACGCTGTCCCGAAACCAGGGCGCGGATCGCGAAGTGGGGGCTCGGACCCACCAGGTGAGCCCAGTAGCTTAAGGCTTATCCAAAGATATTGGAGGTGAAATACGATACGATAAGTTTCGGACCCTGCCGACACTACCATTGCTCGCCGTTTCGAACAAGAGCTTCACCCTGAACCGTTTCAACACGGTTTGGAATTTCAAAAGTGAATTTATCCTCCCTGAGCCCAGAGAGTTGGACAACATTGTAAAGGGCCGCCCCACGCCGATCCTGTTTGCATGGGGCCGATACGGTGCTTCAGCGGGGCCGACATGAGTTTTGATGCCGAGACGCATCAATAGCGATTCAGCGATCCCCCAGCGCCGGCTGGACCTTCCTCACCTCGGCAGCGTTGATTGGGGTTGATTCAACGCATGTGACCGGAACCGAGATGAAATACGGCCGAGTAGGTACTTCGTGGTTACACGGCTGGCATTGCGAGCCAGGATGCGTCTCTTGCGACTTGCACTCAATCAGCTACGCGTTCCGGTGTGTGTCTCGATTGACGTTCGACGAATGTCAATCGAGACTGCATTCTGACTAGCCTCTGAATCACGGTCGTATAGACTTCGTGGTGAAAAATTGCCACATCTCTGCGAGCGTCGCGATGGCGGAGAAGAAGGAAGAGTGAATCTCCTGGGGCCCTGAGAGGGTCGATTGCCTAAGGAGTAGTTCTAGCTGGAAGAAAATCGGAAACGCTGCCGGAGAGGATTAAGGCTAATTGGATGACGATCAAAATCGCTGTTGAGAAATTTCCGATTCCGAGGGTTCCCGTTGAAGCGTGCTGTGTTATTGGAGTTTCATAGACGCGACCACGGCGGCGGCGGCGGCGGCGGCGCACCGCAAGAGCAATACCAATGTTTGGCTTTTTCGTCAGCCAAGTGCCTGTGGAAAGACAGATAGTCGTGACTCTCATGACG